>CM068839.1:44117366-45333616 GCA_028554795.2 Sinohyriopsis cumingii
GAGTCAGGTGTTCAATGTTTGGTATGCATCATACATAAATTAGGCAAAACAATATATTTTCCTTGCAGGAAGCCTTTGAATTGCTACCATTTATCTTAGAAAATGAATTTGATTGGCCAGAACTCTCCTCTACAACAGGTAAGACTGACAAAAAATTCAGAATTTAATAGTAGAACATGTACAGTGTGACTAATAATGTGCTAATATATATATATATATATATATATATATATATATATATATATATATATATATATACATGTATATATATATATATATATATATATATATATATATATATATATATATATATATATATATATATAATGGGTATATCTATCTTAATTTGCTACTTTTGATTTGACAGATAGCTTAATAAGAGTCCTACTGAGCCATTGGACATAACATTAGCCCTTAGTTTGCAAATTGAAACATCATGAGAATAGCCCAGTAAGAGTCCTACTGAGCCATTGGACATAACATTAGCCCATAATTTGCAAATGAAAACATCATGAGAATAGCCCAGTAAGAGTCCTACTGAGCCATTGGACATAACATTAGTCCTTAATTTGCAAATGAAAACATCATGAGAATAGCCCAGTAAGAGTCCTACTGAGCCATTGGACATAACATTAGCCCTTAATTTGCAAATGAAAACATCATGAGAATAGCCCAGTAAGAGTCCTACTGAGCCATTGGACATAACATTAGCCCTTAATTTGCAAATGAAAATATCATGAAGGAGACAGTCAAACGCCTTGGATAAATCCATCAGAACTGCTGATACATATTTGTTTTGGACAAGAGCCTTCTTGTAGTTTTCAAGTAAATATAACAGAGTGGTCTAGCATTCATGACCTTCACAAAAAGCACCCAAATGTTTGTTAAAAATGTTCTCAAAAATTGATGCTAACTGGGTCTCATATGGGTAAAATGCTGACAGGTCTATAGTAACTTTATCAAGAAGATTATTCTTTCTGAAAATCAGAACTACATGAGCTTCTTTCAGACCATGAAGAAAACTATTTCAATGTGAATTTTTTTCAATTAGATCTTTAACATGGTCAAAAAGGAATGGTGCCCCAGCTTTTAACAGTTTAAGAGGAATTTGATACTCACCCCAACAAACTTTGTTCAGTTTTGAACATCTTATGATCTTATGCACTTCTTCATGATTAACTTGCTTAAATTTAAAAATTGTATTTGTTATTATTGTTCTTATGAGCCTTGATACTTTGATGGGTTACAGGGTCTAAAGGAACATTGTTACCAATTTCTAGTGCCACATTTACATAAAAAATTGTAAAGATTTCACAGATTTCCCTGGTATTGTTTAAAATTTGAGTACCTTCAGCAGGAATGATTTTATCTTGGCAACTGAAACATTTATTTAAAAATAATGGTTTAATAACTGACCACATGTTTCTATATTGAATGTCCCCAGCACACCTCTCTCAAACGGATGTTCTCAGAGACTTGTTTTTTAATTTGTTTATCAAATTTCTCTGCTTTCTGTAGCTTTCCCAGGCTTTGTATGATCTGTACCAACTGTGTTTTATAAACATAATATGTTTAGCATATATAGTTTTCCTTAGTTCTCTTTTCTCAACTACATCATATAGACTGTAAACTTAATAATTATATATTTTTTAGAAAATGGAAAAGTGCACTGAGATATTTTGTTGCTTTCCAGTTTCTGTTTTATCAGATGAAAAGTAGCCCCATCTTCTATTTGTTGTGAAAAAATACAGATAATTCCCTTGTCCAGTTTCCTTCATCATGTATGACTTTGATCCTCTTTATAAAAGATTGCTGACAGTAAGTTGTACCTAATTTAAATTCAGCAAAGTAAAATGTATCCTTTTCCATTATTTTTGTGTGCTAGGCTTCATGAATGCAACTGACAGCATGCAGCATGTGATTCATGGACCAACAGATTCCTTGTACTACAGACTGTGGCAGAGAAATCACTGCAACTTCAGAGACTTCCAAAACTTGGGAGTTAATGGTAGGTTTGAGTACAGTTTCAAACTTTCTTCCTTTTATGCCACTCTGGTTGTCATTTGAAGACAATATGTATCTGCATGTCTCAGATGGTTTGTTGATAGGATATGACAGATGTTTCCATTTCCTTTGGTATTCAGTTGTGTGCTTTGATGTGTTGCATACTGGGAAATGACTGGCAGCTTTCAATGATATGCCACTTGTAGTCTGTTGTATTATCTGAACCTTGGTTTTTCAGTACCTTCTACTGCATGTCCCTGCAACATAACTTTCAACACTGTTTTTTTGTTGGATTGAGACGGTGATGACAGGACATCATCATTCAATATCTTCAATCTTCCACCACTGCCATCTTTCTTGCAGCATCTCCAGGATGTCCTTCCATAAATATATTTTATGTCATTATCTGTAACCATCAAACAACAAAATTGCCTTGCCTTTCAAGAAATCGATCCTCACCATGTTTCATTTTTTTTAATAATGGAGGTTTTATGTACTTATATATGCCCAAAAATTAATCAGCATATAGATTTCATGATCTGCTGATTTCGAATAAGTAATTAATATGTTCAGATAAGGTACAGTATCTTTTGTTTTCATCTCTATTTACTTATTTACAGTATATATGTACCCAAAAAAATGTTCCGGTTTCTTATGTTCTGTGCTTTTTTGATACTGTCCTTTAGTCAGAGTGATATTGAATACACTCTTTTGTCAGTGTGCCCACTGACAAGTTTAGACTAAAATTCAACATATTGCATACTTGGAAAACTTTAAAAGAGCATTGTCATTGTATTGGTCCAAATTATTTGAAACACTGCTTGATTAGAGCACTGGACCTAGGATAGGTGACAGCATACCCGTGGCTTTGTTAGCACTGTATTTTGGGGTTCACTTTGCTCTTCTGCATACCCTGGTTCAATCCTCATTTTTAAATTTTGCAACAATATGTTCTATGATTAATTGAGTTGATGGAATGGGTACATAGAACAATATTTGTGAATTGTTTTCAATTTTGTGCATAATTTTGATAACTTTAAATATTTTATGCCAAAATATAACAGGGGGAAAATGTGAAGAATTGAAGTTGTATTGATCTGAACTTTAACAATTGACATTATTTCTGAGCTGAAGGATGATTGGTGCTTGTAAGTGTTGGATTAATCGGTAGATGAAGCTAAAACATTATCAATCCTTCTATTTTAATTAAATAAAGCAGATTTTCCCTTTTGATCCCAACTAGGTAATCATTGATATCAGCTGGGACTGTGTATCAAGCTGCTGTATTGAAATTATATGATTTTATTGAATGTCTTGGCAAGACACCATGTGATTGACTGGTTAAGTATTTTATTTTTTAAGGTGCTAGATCTGGATCAATGGCTGAAACAATAGAGAACAGGTATATCAGTCTTGTGTACTGAATATGAGTTTTGTGCTGAAAACCATTATGGGATTTTGCTGTCTCACATTGCACATGCATCCATCTCAACACCTAGCATAACCCAACCCCAGCCCTCATGAAGGAGAAAAAGCTACTGGCATCCTACCATCAAGCACCAAAGTTATTGATTGTGTTTCTGGAATTAAATGTCAAGATATGTGGAATTAGAGCAAAACTTCCCTAAACCAATCCCTTCTCTGCAGACTGACCACATATATTGGTTCCAATAAAGATGTTTTAGTTCTAATCAAACCCCTGTATACAGATCACCTCCATAAATCAGCCATAATTTTTTATCTCATTAGTGTATGGTTGAGGGAATATTGTCTTTTTGAAATCACATTATTCTGATTTGATAATTGGAATGTAAACATCATAAAGTAGTTTGAATTTCCAGTCAACTGTATTTTCTACCATTTAAGTAGTTTTGGACTGAATCATTTCTTGTTTGCTGTGTAGTTCAGAAGTAGTTGGAGAATTATATTCATTGAGACATACATATAGGACTCTGTCCTAAACATATTTTTGCACCGATGTTTGGAAATGTTATTTTTATATGCAATTCAATACAAAATGTACCAATGGCAAGTTTGTTCAGGACACTACTGCCAGTCTCTCAAAAAGTACATAAACTTACATCACAGATCAGATAACAGATTTAAACATTTCAATATTTTTGGCAGAAAAACTAAGTCTGATTTTCATTGGAAGACTTGTTATGATGTCTAGCTGGTCCTAAATGAAAATGGTAACAATATGGCCACCATGACAGCCATCTTGAAAATCTTGCTATTATTATTCCTTGTAAATGGGAAGTCATGTCAGTATATTGAGTTTTCAGCAGAATATTTTTAATGGTGTCTAATTTTCACTGAAAGACTTCTTATGATATCTTCTTGGTCCTAAATGAAAATGGTGTTGATCTTGCTAATGATGGTCATCTATGAAATCTTATTATCATTACTCCTTCTGAATGGATAGTCATATCAAAATGAAGTTTTCACCAAAAGGGCTGTCTAGCTGGTCTTCAATGAAAAAGGTGTCAATATGACTACCAGTTTTGCCACCACAGCAGCAGTCTTGAAAATCTTGTTATCACTATTCCTTCTAAGCTTGTAAATGTCAGATCATATTGACATAAGGTTTTCACGAGAAGCCTGCTTAAGACGTGAAATTGGTATTGGATGAAAATGGTGCTGAGATGATGTCCAATATGGCCATTATGGTGGCCATCTGGAAAATCTGGTTATAGTTACACCACCAGAATGATGCTTATATAGACATGGGGTTTTAACCAAAACACTTTTTATGTAATCTAGTTGGGCCTAAATAAAAATGGTATTGATCTTACATCCAATATGGTTGCTGTGATGGCCATCTTGAAAATCTTATTATCACTACACCTGGGGTTTTCACCAGTAGTCTTTATATGATGCCTTGTTGGGCCAAAATGAAAATGGTGCTAATCTTAGATACAATATGGCAAATTTGGTGGTCATCTTAAAAATCTTAT
Organism: Sinohyriopsis cumingii; assembly: GCA_028554795.2. Taxonomy (NCBI): domain Eukaryota; kingdom Metazoa; phylum Mollusca; class Bivalvia; order Unionida; family Unionidae; genus Sinohyriopsis; species Sinohyriopsis cumingii. Next base: position 44,122,328 of record CM068839.1, read on the forward strand.
TATTGCTCAAGAATATTTGAGATAGTTCCAACTCCCAGCATTCTAAAATTGTATCTTATCAGCAAGACACGTTTCCATTTTATGGAACCTTTTTATTGCGTTGCTACTTATATTCATCATGAAAATCCTTATGGCATTTCTTTGTCAGATAACAAATAAAAACTTGTCATGAAAAATGTGTAAAACACCCAATGTTTGGGCAGTTTATTGTCTCTTTGAATACATGTTAAATCTTTTTGAAAAGCAATAGGTAATGGATAGCTTTTGGGATTTTCTGAACAAAATTATCGCTAGTAAATATGTCTTGTGGTTGTCTTTCTAACTGCTTTATTTGATCCTGTTCTCTGACCCTGTTCATGCCATCAGAATTGCTGTTATTAATGTTTACTGTATTTACCCACTGTATAATATATACCTATTTGTGATGAACACAGAATTAACTCCACAGTCACATAATACACTGGCAGATTTATGGCTACTATAAATCGTAAGCATAGACCCTTATCTGCCATTTATGCCATAACCTCAGGATTTATGGCCTAAATCAAGGGTCACCTGAATGTGAAAAATACTTTTGAGTTAATATAGCCTTGTATTGTTGAGTACAACCTAAACAACAGCAACATGGCAGGTGAAAAAAATGTGCTTGTGAATTGTTTGAATTTATCAGAGACAAGAAACTTGACCATTTCCAAGTATGTGAAAATGACATTGTCAATGAAAAAAATGGAGATAATATCTCCAACTGATTTTATGACAAATAAACCATCATTATTTAAATTTTAATCGGTTCCCAAAACTCTATGCTGTTAGCTGCAGTCTGGTGCATGTGGCATTTGTGAGCAAATACTGTCATTCTTTATACTTGCTCAGAACTTTGGCTTCTTCTCGTCTTCATGCATACGCCAATGTTTCGAAACTTATTTCAGATTTCTAAAATGTAAGCAGCATTCTGGTCTTTTGTAAAATTAAAACTTTGAATCAGCTTCATTTTATTCTCATCCTCACCAAATAACCTTGACATGCAAAAATATACCAAGCCAAACCGAATGGATTTAACTTTCAGTTGTTGCAATTTAAAATGACTTTTACATTTTTTCTGATTATAAGAATGAGAAACAATTCATACCCCCTCAATCAGAACACCCCAAACCTGCTCAAATGGTAATAAAGGGTAAAGTAAATATTCCCTTCAAATGTTTATGTTACCATTCCTTTGATGATCCCTTGTAATTCTAGTTCCAGATGCCACACAGACATGTCAGTCACCTTCAGCAGAATAACCTGTCCAACCAAGATAACAACAAATGCACACTTAATAAGATGTTAATTATATGATATTTTATATATAACAATACCATAAATGTAACAGTGGTGTAAATTGTGACACACAAGGTACCAATAGTAAAAGTCACACTTCCGCACATTAAAGATAACATATCATCCTTCATGATATCAGTAATATCATCCTTGGTGATATTTGTGATATCATCCTTGGTGATATCAGTATGTGAGGAAATATTAAATACATATCTCAAATTGAATTAGAGACAGAATTTATAACACGGTCAGCTTTCAGATGGTATAGAAGCTCAGCTTGATACAAAATGGATGTATTCTTTACTCCAAGGTACTGATTCTGGTGGCATGGTCAAAGATGTTGAAAGCAAGTTAGGAACACATAATCATAATTTTGCTGCTATCATGTATTTTTACCCCTTGCTAGTCAACAAATAACCCTAAAACCATTTGTATTTCTACCCCCTTGCTGTCCTTCTGTACACAAAACTTTTACCCTAATATCAGAGTGATCCAACTACAGGCCACATACCAAATGTGGCCCATGGGTCATTCTTTTCTGGCCTGGACTCATACAAAATATCAGTGCTATAATTATAGTGTAATTACTATTATATATATGTAATAAACTGACAATTTTTCAAAGGCAAAAACAAAACCTTTACATTTATTATGTTTCAACTAAATCCATATCCACAACAAGTTGAAATAAACTAGTTGAAACATAATAAATTTAAAGGCTTAATTCCTGTAGAATATAATATAATAAAATAAAATATATATAAAAACAGTTATGTAAAGTTTTGTAAACACAACGGTTTTCTGTTTTATTTGTTTGTCTTGTCTATGTTTTGTATTTGCCTTTGAAAAAGACTCTTTAAGAGTTGAAAGCACTCAGGCTAGTTAGATAGTTAGATACTAGTTTTGCACTGTTCGTTGTCAGTTTATTGCATTTATCTCAATCAATCCCTGACACACATGATCCATTGCTGGATCCAGTGTACTTGAAAGGACTGTTATTTGCCACATGATTTGTATTATTTATTTATATATATATATATATATATATATATATATATATATATATATATATATATATATATATATATATATATATATATATATATATATATATATATATATATATATATATATATATATATATATATATATATATAATGTGTGGCCTACAAACTTTACATTATTGGTTCATGTAGCCTCCAGTGTTGAAGTTGTTTAACCACCCTGCCTTAGAGATGACTGCATAGTGAAACAGGGAACTACATGTGCCACTGCCACTAACAACCCAGACTGCATAACATGCTATATGGATCCTAACCCATACGTATATACATGTAATATATTTTGCATTTAGTTGTAATGCTTTCTTTATGAATATAACATTTTTCTTCTTGAGTGAGTTTACAAGTTTAGATTTTCGTGTACACTTTAACAATACCTAAAATTCTGTTAGATTGATAATTTGTGCCAACACATATCAGTACAGGACATGTGCATGACTGTTCAGCTGTCAATAGATTTGTAGTCAGCATGCTGTCAATAGGTTTGTAGTCAGCAAGCTGTCAATAGGTTTGTAGTTAGCAAGCTGTCAATAGGTTTGTAGTCAGCAAGATATCAATAGGTTTGAAGTCAGCAATGATAAAGCAATAAGGCAAATGAAACTGTTGTTAGATTACAGCATCTTTAGTTAATGTTTAAATGTCTTCAATTTTAAGATGTTGGATGAATATTATAACTATGCATTCAATACAATGTAACCAGATATGATTATTTTAACAAATTTTTTAAATATATATTTAAACACCAGGTTTGAAGTTTTTAAAAATTTACATTTAAAAGCAAAGTTGGAAGTTTAATTTTAACATTTAAATTTAGAAACCAGATTTGAGCTTTGATAGAGTATAATCTTTCCAGCTTTTAATGCTGTAAAATATTTATAATATTTGATACTTTTTTCAGTTTGTTCCGTAACAGTTCGATGGATTACCCTCTTATTGTCTTTTATGCCTTAGTAGGCAATGATGTCTGTAATGGGTAAGTTTGTTTTAAGCTTCATTTTGATTGGCTGTTCACAACACAGCTTCAGGAAGTCAGTGCAGTATGTCTAATATCAGCATATTTGTTTTTATGTTAATTTCATATTGTTTTTATATTAATTTCATATTGTTTTTATATTACCTTCATATTGTTTTTATATTAATTTCATATGGTTTTTATATTCATTTCATATTGTTTTTATATTCATTTCATATTATTTTATATTCATTTTGTATTGTTTTTATATTCATTTCGTATTGTTTTTTGTTTGCATGGCAATATCATTATAGCTATATCTTAGAGAGGTTATCCTATTTCTGAGGAAATTTGGATTGTGACTTTAGATTTACAGACCATTTTTTGACACTAATGATTTATATTCAAATTACTTGAAATAATTTTGTATTGATTAAATTACTAGTCCATTTGATTATCTTGCAAAAATTATTGGGATTCAGTTGGTTTCATTTACTTTGTTACTAACTGACTTGGCCGTTGTGAAAATGAAATTTCTGTATTCTTGCCTATTGTGCCAGCTCTTTCATTAATGTATAGAATATCTTAAGTACGTGATTGTTTTATATGAAATTTATGACACAAGTTAGATAATATCATAGGCAGAGGACCCATTCTCATGACATTCCAGTTGTCATGGTAGGTCTCATATGTTGCAGATGTCTAATGAACACATACAGATTTTAATTATTGAAAGTACCTCACAAAATAATCTTTTAAAGGATGCATAATAAGCACAAATTCTCCTCCATGCACCAGATGTCAGCCCTATGAGATCAACAGTTGGTATGCAATGAAAACTGATCCTCAACCAGTATATGTTGCCACCCTGCTGGTATTATTACCATCATGTTTCATTCAGCAAGTTTCATACATCTTATATTAAATGTTTGAGATTGAAGTTATTACATGTTTGAGATTAAAGTTATCATATAGTCAGGGCCTTGGCATTGCTCATTGACCTTGCTCTGTGGCATTGCTAAGTGTCATGGCACAATGTGACATTCATCTTTTATGTCATGAAGCTAAAATAATGGAAATGTTATGTGATTATAAGTAATTTACCTCAATGGAATTTCATCTGTATGTTCGTGTCAGTTTATCCATCACTCAGTTCAGCTGAAAGAAGTTCTACATTTGTGAACTCTTGCAGTTGAAATTCCAAATATATTAGGATTTTTCTTATATTGTTGTTGATCACCTTGAATTTATCCCTAATTAACTGTATTAGGTTAAGTGATTGCACTGATTTAAACATGACTGTATCTGAATTTCACCAACAGAACTTAAGTATAGACTCAAATTTATGTTTAGAATCCAGCCATATGATTGGCTGAAATTAATATCTGACTTAAAACTAAGTAAATGTCTTAAGCCTAGATTTCATTTAAGACCTATGATAAAATGAGGTCAGGTTACAATATCAGCAACTAGTTCTATCTATATGTGACATTATAGTGTCAGCTGTGTGCTCTAGTTACTCTCATTCATATCAGAGACCTTTTCCAAATTGATTCAGAAAACTTTCTTTTAATATTTCTTGTATCTATCTGGACTTCTAATCAGGAAGATAAATACATAATCATTTTGTCAAAGTGTAATGATGCAAGGCACTTTTAAGATTAAATAGCAAAACTTCTTAAGACTTTTCTTGGGAGACCATTTTATTGTAAGAGACTGAGCTGTACATTTTCTTATTTCTTTACATGTCTGCAGATTAGCACTGCCAGTCAAACCGAATTTGCAACAGTAAATTCAACATTAATATCCACAAATCCTCAAACACAAAACTGAAATCCACTCTCAACAACACTAATTGGAACTTTTCTTGAAAAGTACCCAAGCATGGCATAATGCATGGCACTATATAATGGGAAGTCATAAAAATAGCATCAAAATTTCCTTCAGAATTTATTGTGGATTTCTATGCTGCTGATGTTTGCATTCTGCCATTCAGACAGCTTATTAGATTCACAGATGTCATTTTTTTTATGCCCACCTTAAGGCAGAGCATATTATGAGATGGTAGTCCATTCTTCGATCCTCCGTTGGTCTGTCTGTTACCAATTTTATTTCTGTACCATATCTCAAGTTCTCCATCACCTACAGTTACCAAAAGTTTGGGACTGCTTGCACTTCATGTAGGGAAGAACTAGTATCAACTTCAGGGTCAAAAAGCTCAGTGGTCAGGGTCACTTTGACTGAAAGAAGAAAAATGGTCTCTGGAAAATAACTTGACCTCTCAATCATCTGCAGTTACAAAACTTTACTGGTTGTTGGGGTTTAAAGGGCAAGGTCACTATCACTGAAAAAAGATAAATTGTTTCTGCACAATAACTTGAGTTCTCCATCATTTAGTTTTACCAAACTTTGTGGATCAGTTGCATATGTGATTAGGAAGAATTTTATTGACTTTTTGGGTCAAAAGTCAATGGTAGAGGTCAGTGTATCTGAAAGAATAAAAATGGTTTCTGCACAATAGCATTAGTTCTGAGTTATGTACCTCAACAAAACTTTGTAAATGAATGTGCTTGAGGTAGACTGCTCAGATGGCCTAAGTGGTTAGAGCATCATCCTCAGACATGGGTTTAAACCCCGGCTGAGTCATACCAAAGACTTTTAAAAAATGGTGCTAGCTGCTGCCTCGCTTAATGCTCAGCATTAAGAGGTTAGTGCTTGGACTGGTTGGCCTGGTGTCAGGATAATGTGATTGGATGGGACATGATGCCACATGTCTGCAGCATGGTGCATCAGTGCTAAGACATCACTTTAAACTGCAACACTGCAGACATTGTAGTGATATGACTGAAAAATTTTTCAAGCTTTGTTACAAATCCAAATCACACACACACATGCACGTGAAGTAAGGAAGAAGCATGCAGATTTTATGTCCAAATGGTTGAAGGGTAAGATCACTGTGAATGAAAAAAGAGAAATGGTTTCTGCACAAAACATTACTCCTTTGTCACAGACCAGGACCAAACTTTATAGATGGCTTCACTGAAGAGTAAGAAAGAAACATCAAGGCCACTGTTAATGAAAGATGAAAAATAGTTTTAGTACCAAAATATTCAGGTGTCTGCATTAAACAGGTAGTGGGCATATAATGTTCTGTTAACAATACTCTTGTTAAATGTTGCAACTGAAATAACCTAACTCATAAAATGGTAATTATTTGTTTGTTTATAAAGGTATATTTATGTGAGTTTGGTTAAACCTGTCTTTTTTGACAATGCTCCAAAAAATTCCTTACTTACTGCTTTTTCGTATCCTATAAAATATTAATTTACTTTAATCTAGCAGTGTTTTAATTGCTTTACCATCTATACTCACTTATTAAGTCAAGTCAAACTGCATCAACAAAGATCCTGATCTGCTATATAGCATAATGCATCTGCAGATCAGAGTCTATGTTGTTTTGTTCTACTGATTACTCCTAACAAACTGCACAGACCCAGATCTTCTGGCACAATATAGGATGGCAGATATGGGTCTGTGCAGTTTGCAGTTGAATTTGACTTATAAGCAAGTACAGACAGTAATCATTTTTAGGTCATTTGGTTTTTCAGTTGATTGCATTATAACAGTCAGCTTTTGCAATATTTCAGTCACCCAGATACATTTGCTGATATGACAACTCCAAAAGAGATGCGGAAAAATGTTCTGGCAACCCTGGACTTTCTGGTATAAAAATATTTGTATCAGTTGTTTTTTCAATTTAACCAAAGGCCACATCAGCTATGTCACCTGTTGTTTGTCCTTTAGCATTTGAAATGCTACTTTCACTTAACCACTTGTCCAGTTTTCATCCAATTTTTTCAGAATTTTCCTGTAGGAATATGTTCAACAAATTTAGTGTTGTTTCCAGTGCATCTTCTCTAGCAAGAATCTGGCTTTTACAGCAACCAGGTCCTGCTTCTATAAAGCTCTCAGCCATTAGAACCAATGAAACTCAAATTTTGCATGCTAATTATTTCTAAATTATGATAGAATAATTGCATTAAACGAACCTTTTTGAAGAAGCTGATTAATTTTGGGTTTGTCATCAAGATACTTTGATCCTTCACCATTAAGATACTTTGATCCTTTGCCATCAAGATACTTTGATCCTTTGCCATCAAGAAACTTTGATCCTTTGCCATAAAGATACTTTGATCCTTCACCTTTAAGATACTTTGATCCTTTGCCATCAAGATACTTTGATCCTTTGCCATCAAGAAACTTTGATCTTTTGCCATCAAGATACTTTGATCCTTCACCATTAAGGTACTTTTTTCCTTTGCCAATAGGATACTTTGAACTTTGCCATTAAAAAACTTTGATCCTTCACCATTAAGATACTTTGATCCTTTGCCATCAAGATACTTCAACCCTTTGCCATCAAGATGCTTTGATCCTTTGCCATTAAGATACTTTGATTCTTCACCATTTAGATATTTTTATCCTTTTTTATCCTTTGCCATTAGGATACTTTGACCTTTGCCATTAAGATACTTTGATCTTTCACCATTAAGATACTTTGATCCTTAGCAATCAAGATACTTTGATCATTCACCATTAAGATATTTTGATCTTTTGCCATCAAGATACTTTGATCCTTCACCATAAAGATACTTTCATTATTTGCCATTAAAATTATTTGATCCATTGCCATTAAGATATTTTCATCCTTCACCATTAAGATACTTTGATCCTTCACCATTAAGGTACTTTGATCCTTTGCCATTAAGATACTTTGATCCCTCACCATTAAAGTACTTTGATCCTTTGCCATTAAGATACTTTGATCTTTTGCCATTAAGATGCTTTTGATCCTTTGCTAATAAGAAACTTTGATCCTTCATCATTAAGATACTTTGTTCCTTTGCCATCAAGACACTTTGATCCTTCACCATTATGGTACTTTGATCCTTTGCCTATAAGATACTTTGATCTTTTGCCTTCAAGGTACTTTGATCCTTTACCATTAAAATACTTTGATCCTTCACCATTAAGGTACTTTGATCCTTTGCCATTAAGATACTTTGATCCTTTGCCATTAAGGTGCTTTGATCCCTCGCTATAACAAATGAATTTGGGTCTATTCCAATCTTTCATTATAGCAAGGTGTTTGTTACTACAGTGTATTATATTGTGTTTGCTTTCCACAGACCAAGTCTGTGTTTATTACACTGATAAATTTGTAATGTGGGAGTTAATTATAGGCATTAGCAGAATATAGGTTACACCCCTTGAATTTGAACTTGGCTATCCACTAATTGTGCATGCCCTGCTTGGTGCCTCAACTTGCAGAGACTATATATGTGCCTGCAATATATCTGTGACACTGTTATAGTAAAACATGAGATACTATTTCTCCATAAGATGTGAATGGAAAGGGTGGTTTTAGATTGATTTCCTTTCATAGGTTTACTAAAGATAGATTTAATGATTTCCTTTGATATCAAGATAACTTTATAGAATTGTTGGTCAGCACGCTTTTTATGATAATTAACCTTCCTACAAAGATCAAAGTTGTGCATGCGAAGTTATGATACTGATATCATGTATACACTGCTCAGATACTGTGACAGATAACTTCTCATAATCAAAAGTTGCCAAAAAGACTGAAAACAGAGAAAGCACTTCAAATTAAATTTGATTTCAGTAGATTTTGCAGGTGTATTTGCAGGTGTTCACTTGTCACTAAGGAATAATCTCATTAAAATAGTTTAAAAAATTGTAGAACTACCAAACCAAAAAGAGTAGAAAAAAGACTTTATTAAAAAAATATCATAGTTAGGCATATGAGTTAAGTAAAATCAAAGTTCTATTATTTAAAAATGTTGTATTATAAATAACAGGTAGAAGTGAGAAAATGCAAATGCCAAGGGACAAGAAACAAGAGAGAGAGAGAGAGAGAGGGCATGGATTATCGAAAGATTATAAGTCCAAGGAGTATCTAATGAAAAATAATCAATGATTTTAATGAAAATATGAAAATACTTTTGATATGTTTCACTTAATGTTTAAAAGAATCACAAATAGTTGGAATGTGTAACTATCCAGGGCACTAATCAGTTTCTAATTCATTCTCAATTTTGATAACTTAAATTTTGCACTAGGATTTTATTCTTGTTTGTCATTAAATGTTGATATTTCAAAGTATTCAGTCATATATAATAATATAGTTAAACCCAAATTCAGTCTAGCATCCCTGAAGAATTCACACTCCAAGATGAATACATCGCCCAAAATATTCTTTTGAAATTTTATACATTTTCTTTCTTCATATGGATTTTTACTCCATTGAAAAGTTTCAACAGGTAATTTATAGTTTCACTTATTAAAAATTCTTAACATTCAAAACACGTAAGTACATTTTTTCATGTATTCCAAGCTTTATCCCTAAATTTCAGATGGGTATAAAGTTACAGAGTGGACAGGAATGTATGGCAGAAAACTTATTATACTGATTCATAACCCATGATTCCACTTTTCCACCATCTTGTGTATCTAATATCAGAATATAAGGCAATAAAAAAATTCAAGTGAATGTAAACTACCGTGTAGCTGTTAAAAATCTGTTTTACTTCATACACTAATGAATCTCCAGTAAAGCTAAATTATAATTATAAAATCAGCCGTAAATTACAGCACCTGTTGGACTAGCATGTATTCTTTCAGGATGGTCGTCTACCTGCTAACAGTCATGTTATGCTGGTGGGGCTTGCAGATGGACGTCTGCTCTATGAGGGACTCAGTAACAGGACTCATCCAGTTGGCTCCCTCCGCAATGATGTCACATACGCAGAATTTTATGATTACTTCAATTGCTTAGAGGTGTGTGTGTATATATTTATATATAAAATTTAATAAGATCAATATAATCAAACAATGTCACACTAACGCAAACAAGTAAACAAGGTGAACAGGAATCCACTCACATGGAAAGTGAAATTAAAATGCAACATCAGCCTATTAATATCTCAAAATCAAATATTTTACATCTGTAAAAGATACCCAATATAAAGGTCTTGAGAGAGAGCTAGTGATATAATGCAGTAATTGTTGCTGGAAATGATGATGTAATTATTGTAATTCTTTGTGTGTGTATGTGTGTGTATATGTGTGTGTGTGTGTATATTTATATATATATATAGAGAGAGAGAGAGAGAGAGAGAGAGATAACAAAGACCAAAAAATCATGTTGATATGACCAAATTTCATTATAAATATTATTTTCAACATTATTATATGCTCATTTTTTTCTCCATTAACTTTGCATTGTCAGAATCTTTCAGTATTTTACAATACTAAACTCGTGTGCAACTTCATATTGCATTCATAAAGGAACTACTTTCTATTATAAACAAACAATAGACACAGATGGCCAGCACTTTTTGTAAACAAATCATGTACACTCACATAGTAGGCAATGTACATTTTGGTACATTAAATTCCATAGCATCTTTTTGATAATTGCAATTGAAAGACTTTATATTTTTCCCACATTATGATTTCAAATATTCAATGACAGACCAGAAACACACTTCCAGATGTCAACACGCTTCTCCCTCGCTACTTCAATCTGATGTATTTCATGTAGAATTTGCACAGATGAATCCAGTCCATAATCACATAAGTTCGCAGAATCAACAAAAATACCAAAATCTATTCATTCCAGATCAAATAGAAAACTTGTTGCAGTGCGCATTCATTCACAATGTGAATCTAAATTTCAATTTTAAGTAGACAAAAATGCCATTTTCTTTCAAAAGTTATGCCTAGCGTGCAACTAAGTTCAAATTTATCTGGGTGGAGTTATGTGTGCATTAATAATGTTGTGTAATGATGAATCTGTGCTTGTGTATTTAGATTGGAATATGGCATATTCAGTTACTTTGTTTCTTGTAGTGTATTTTGTTTATATAATTAAACCCTAGGTAGAATAAGAAAAATGAGCATATAATAAAAAAGTTACTGCATTTGTATGGGAAAATATGAACTTGTTTTGTCAGATGGATAACTTGTTTTGTCAGATATACTGCACTTCCAAGGTCATGCAGTATTCCACCCAAAACACTTGTTCATATTTTCCCATACAAATGTAGTAACCTATAATTACAGTGTGTTTCATAGTAACTTACATTTAATTGCATTTGCATTCATTATAAACAGATTCTGCTGTGTGTTTAGATATATATAAGGGGGTGGGGCAGAATGTCATTCAGGCATTATGATGTCATCATATAGGAAACAGATGTCATATTAGGATGTATCTAATGTCAAATTGTTGTTTTCTTATGTGGTTAAACCACTGTATCTCAGTTATTACCCATTATAATTGTGTGAAATTGCATTGTACTCGGGAATGATAGACTTTTTATCCAAAATACATAAAATCTTATTGTCAGTTTTATGTCTAGAGTTTACATGCATTTTACTGTCCAGTAAGATACAATCAGGATATTTACCAAACTTGATCAGGCGTTTTCACTTCAAGTCAGGAGGACTTTTATCAACCCAATTTTTAGGACAAAAATAGTATTGATATGATGAAATGAATTTCATCATATTTATATTTAAATATGATGTGATAGCATGTAAACAAAGCCAGTATATAAAGACTAATGTTAACACCTGTCACAGAGTTGATGTATCATATTTGTGATATACATAGATTGATGTCATTACCTGTCACAGTGTCGATGTATCATATTTGTGATATACACAGATTGATGTCATTACCTGTCACAGTGTCGATGTATCATATTTGTGATATACACAGATTGATGTCATTACCTGTCACAGTGTTGATGTATCATACTTGTGATATACACAGATTGATGTTAACACCTGTCACAGTGTCACTGTATCATATTTGTGATATACACAGATTGATGTTAACACCTGTCACTGTGTCGATGTATCATATTTGTGGTATACACAGATTGATGTTAACACCTGTCACAGTGTCGATGTATTATAGTTGTGATATACACAGGTTGATGTTAACACCTGTCACAGTGTCAATGTATCATATTTGTGATATACACAGATTGATGTTAACACCTGTCACAGTGTCGATTATCATATTTGTAATATACATAGATGTTAACACCTGTCACAGTGTTGATGTATCATACTTGTGATATACACAGATGTTAACATCTCTCACAGTGTCGATGTATCATATTTGTGATATACACAGATTCACGTCAACACTTTTGGTATACACAGACTGATTTCAGCAACTGACACAGTGTTGATGTATAATATTTGTGATTCTGACATACACAGATTGATGTAATCACCCATCACAATGCTGATGTATCATACTTGTGATATACATCACCTGTCACAGTGTCAGTGTATTATATTTGTGACATACACAGATTGATGTCAACACCCATCAGTGTTGATGATTCAAACTTATGATATACACATATGTTAACACCTGTCACGGTGTTGATGTAATCATATTTGTGATTTACACAGATTGATGTCAACACCTGTCAGAGTGTCAATGTATCATATTTGTGTCATACTCTGATGTAATATTTACTTACTTTGAATCAGATACAGTGTTGATGTATCATATTTGCGATACACACAGATTGATGTCAACACCTGTTACATTGTTGATGCATCAGTTTTGTGATATACACAGATTGATATCAACACCTCTCACAGTGTTGATGCATCAAATATGTGATATACACAGTTGATGTCAACACCCATCACAGTGTTGATGTATCATACTTGTGATATACACAGACTGATGTCAATACCTGTCATATTTTCAATGTATCATATTTGTGACATACACAGTTTGATGTCAACAACTGTCACAGTGTTGATGTATTATATTTGTGACATACACAGACTGATGTAATATTTACTTACTTTGAATCAGATTCAGTTTTCTTTTGAAGTTTTGCACGTGAACATTTAGTAATTTACATTGTTTTCTTATTTATTACATACAAATTTAATATCACAGGGTTAATCTGGTGTCAGCATAGATTTTCAATCAGTATCTCTTTATGGCAGTCAGACTCATACCGTCTAGATATATTTACAATGTCTGTCAATATTCTTAGAGGCATGGAATCAAAAACTTTTATATATTTTCAATCCACGCAATATTGCCAAAAATCTTTGGAAAGTGTAAAAGAGTGGATATGTAATAAATACATAAAAACATTTATATTTTGCTCAAAGTCAGGGGAAAGAACTTGCATTATCTGGCATATAAATACATCAGAGCATTGATGTATGGGTACATCGTATACTTGTTCTTTCTGCCACCTTGAAACAAAACACATATATTTGATACATTTATTATACAGATTTCACCATGCACTGGCTGGATGAATACCAATAGCACAGTGAGAGAAATGACAACTCTGGTACTACCTTTTATCTACATACATTTATTATGAAGATAAGTAATATAAATGACATTGTTTGATATAAAATAGCAATTCATTGAAATCTGCATTATAGAGTAAGTTTGTTTCACTATGTTGGCAAAGGATAATATTACCCAACCAGAAAAATTACAATTCACACATACTGTATACAAAAAAAGAGGATCTGAATATAAACTGAGATCAAAGTTTACAAAATCAATTCAGAAGTTTACAACTACAGTCAGATCTGTCTGAAAGGTCACCTATATTAAGCAACAACCTTCCTTTAACAGCAAACTGTTCAAGTTTCATTGACAAAAATTACAGTTAGAATTTATCTCCATTTGGCAGTCACCTGTCTTGAAAGTCCACTATTCTTAATTCCTAGAGGTGGCCATTTAAGACAGATTTTACTGTACTCATTAGTTTGTGCTCAGACTCAAAATAACTTTTGAGTTATTGCAGTGAAATTGCAGTCAAAGAAAAATTTCCTGTCTGTTTCTGCTTTATTTCAAAGAAATGAACTCTAACACGGAGTTACATATTTTGGAATCTGAGTCTATCTTCATGAACAAAATATTTTTATAATCACCATGCATGATCTCTATTTTAAATTATTAAATGTTCCTGAATCTTGACACTGGAACCCTGTTTGAAGAGTAATTAATAATCTTGTGCCATAAAGAAGACACCTTGGTGGCATGTATATAAATGTGTAGAAATACAACAGGAATAGAATGTTGCATGGTTTATGGCTGTCACCCAATGACAGTTTATCACCCCAACCCATTTCTAAAATATAATCTTGAACAGTTCTAAAACATAGAATGGTCTACAGACTATATACTAAACTCATCAGCATATTTATTGCTATATCTCTTTGTAGGAAGTGGACCATTGACAAATGTCTATTACAATTACAGTCTTGTAAAGGAGACTTCAGTTGCTCCATTATTACAGGTTTCTGATGTTAAATGTAACTGACCTTGATATTTAAAAGTTAAGCTCTTCTTTGCATATGTGACCTTCATAATTTCTTTGGTATGAATTTTTAACAAAATAGGTTCTACAATTTCAGAGAGCTGAGGAGCTAAGTGCTGTATTGAAAGATGTGGCAGACAAAAACAAAAATACATATAAGAACTTTGAACTATACTATTCAGATAACCCAGTTTATCAAGGTACAAACATTTCTTATTAAAAACCTTTTCTATGCTTTTTTTCCAATCAAAATACACATAATAAGAATGAGAAAAATTTGTGAGATTTTTGAGACTCCTAATGTCGGTGGTTCTTTCCGGGGTTTTCCCGGGTTCTTCCTCCACCAATAATACTGGCCACCATGTATAGCCTATCATGTGCTGAAAAATGGCATTAAACCCTACAACAACAACAACAACCAAATCCACATTAAATGAGGAGCAGCAGTATTAGCGAAGGGTTACTGTAAAATAATTTCTGTGGTATTAGCGAGGGGTTACTGTAAAATAATATCTGTGGTATTAGCGATGGGTTCCTATAAAATAATATCTGTGGTATTAGCGAGGGGTTACTATAAAATAATATCTGTGGTAATAGCGAGGGGTTACTATAAAATAAAATCCGTGGTATTAGCGAAGGGTTACTGTAAAATAATATCTGTGGTATTAGTGGTCAGTTACTATAAAATAATATCTGTGGTATTAGCGAGGGGTTGCTATAAAATAATATCTGTGGTATTTGCGAGGGGTTACTATAAAATAATATCTGTGGTGTTAGCTAGGGGTTACTGTAAAATAATATCTGTGGTATTAGTGAGGGGTTACTGTAAAATAATATATGTGGTATTATCAAGGGGTTACTGTAAAGTCATATTTGTGATATTAACAAGGGGTTACTGTAAAATTGTATCTGCAGTATTTCCAATGGATTACTTTAAATTCATATCTACAGTATTTGTGATTGATTAATCATTACTGTAAAATCATATCTCTGGTATTAGCAAGGGGTTACTGTAAAACAATATATGTGGTATTAGCAAAGGGCTCTTATAAAATAATATCTGTGGTATAAGCAAGGGGTTACTGTAAAATCATACCTGTGGTATTAGTGAGGGGTTACTGTGAAATTATATCTACAGCATTTGTGAGGGATTACTGTAAAATCATATCTGTGTAGTGAGGGGTTGCTGTAATATCATATCTGCAGTATTAGCAAGGGGTTAGTATAAAATCATATTTTCGGCATTAGCAAGGGGTTACTGTAAAATTGTATCTGCAGTTTTTCCAATGGATTACTTTAAAATCATATCTTACAGTATTTATGATGGATTACTGTAAAATCATATATGTGGTATTAGCAAGGGGTTACTGTAAAATCATCTTTGGTATTAGTGAAGATTACTGTAAAGTCATATATGTGGTATTATCAAGGGGTTACTGTAAACTTTAAGTCATATTTGTGATATTAGCAAGGGGTTAGTATAAAATCATATTTTTGGTATTAGCTAGGGTTTACTGTAAAATTATATCTGTACTATTTCCAATGGATTACTTTAAATCGTATCTACAGTATGTGTGATGGATTACTGTAAAATAATATCTGTGGTATTAGCAAGGGGTTACTATAAAATAATATCTGTGGTATTAGCAAAGGGTTATTGTAAAATAATATCTGTGGTACTGTATAAGCAAAGGGTTACTGTAAAATCATATTTGTGGCATTAGTGAGGGGTTACTATAAAATCATATCTGTGGTATTAGTGAGGGTTACTGTAAAATTATATCCACAGCATTTGTGAGGGATTACTGTAAAATCATATCTGTGGTCTTAGTGAGGGGTTACTGTAATATCATATATGCAGTATTAGCTAGGGGTTAGGATAAAATCACATTTTCAGTATTAGCAAGGGGTTACTGTAAAATTGTATCTGCATTATTTCCAATGGATTACTTTAAAATCATATCTTCAGTATTTGTGATGGATTACTGTTAAATGATATCTATGGTATTAGCAAGGGATTACTGTAAAATCATCTTTGGTATTAGTGACAGATTACTGTAAAATCATATCTACAGTATTAGTGAGAAGCTACTGTAAAATTGTAGCTTTGGCATTAGCAAGGGATTACTTTAAAATCATATATGCAGCTAAAACCAAAAGCAAATAATATGGATATCAAACTACCAGGTGAGAAAGATGGATCAGGGGCTGTTGCTTAAAATGATCTCTGTTGAATAATGTTGTGATTACAAATTTATTGGAATAGTTCCTATTTTTGACAGCATTTGCATTTATGTTCATGGCTGGATAATCTTGGTGTTGAAATAAAGTGACTACATTCCATTTTAATGATTTTGTAATGTGTTTTCAACAAAACAAAAATGCATTATTTTTCACTACTTTGCCAAAATTATATGTTGCTAATACTCTGTAATTAAAGATTTTCTATAATTTCATTATGCTCAAAGATTGTGATTTACACTAAAATTTACACACTTTTGCCTTCTTCAGTACTAGATCAGTGGAAAAAGCAAGGTGGAGAACTATGGCAGCTCCTGGAACCAGTGGATGGTTTCCACACGAATCAGGTCAGTACACACTTTGACAGGATCAAGTACTTGCTTTATTACCTCTCATTATTGTCAAGTTGTTTATTTCTGTCATCTTTCATCTAATAAAAATATCAGAAATTGTTAGTCAAACTGGTAAATGACAGGTAAGGGGCCATCCATGTAATACGTATGCATTGAGTGCGCAGGGGGGTTAACCCAAATGCATACGCTTGCATATGGGGGGGTCTACTGATAATGTACTTATGCATAGAAAACAGAGGGTGTGTGTGTGTGTGTGAAGCCTCGATAACAATTTGTCTAATACTTAACCTGTTTGACGGGGTTCAGTCGGTATTTGAGTTTTAGCAGACACTAGACAAACTTTTTAAAGTTACATAGCCTATTTCTTTGATGCAACCAGACATTCAACGTTGGTCTACTATCTGTTTTATTTAAAATGTTCATATTATTAATCCTTGACATTTTTGTTTGGATTAAATATAGACTGTTCTATAGAATTTGGGGGGGGGGATCAAGTGTACATACACAGGTGGGGTGTGTGTGTGTGTAAAAAAGTATGCATGTGTATAGGAGGGGAGAAGGGTCAAGTTTTGCCAGATTTTTTTTTAAATCACCAGTACAAAATAAAGCAGAGATATTGTATCAGTATGGCATTGGTGTCTTCACAGCCTTTTGTTCTTCTTGGATTCCCATCAGCATTTTGGAGTGAGTTTCAAAATAATTAGCCATCAGGGAGGGGCTAAAAGAACTAGCTTTGTAACTAAATGTAGATTTGATGAACATTCTTAGTTAGGTTTTTGTATTTGGCTTTGTCTTTTACACACTGTAAACATAAGATCATACATGGAATCATGAAACTTGGGAAGGGGATGCTTCTTGATGAGAACAGCACCTTCTTAAAAAGTAAGTCACTATGACCAAGATTTCATGGTTTTGTTAAGTTTTGGCATTTAACCACGTTTTTGGCATGTTATATCCATACTATTCTACCTAGAATCATGAAACTTGGTCAGGGGATGCTGCTTGATAAGTATAACACCTTTGTTGCAAAATGAGTTCTCTGTGATCTATATTTGATGACAAAATGACTTATCAAATTCTGTGTTTTAAGGTCATTTATTTGGTGTTGTTTATTTTCAAATCATTTTCAAATCATAAAACTTGAAAATCAGATGTATTTCTGTTAGCACTACATCCCTTTTCAACCACAAGATGTCACTGTGACCTACATTTATGCTTTGCTAATATAAAGTATTTGTGCTGGCTCATGACCACATGGATTCTTCTGTGCTGTATTTTCCCTTTCTGATTGGTGCAGTTGGAAGTGGGAATAAATGTTTATTCAATGGTAAACTTTCTGTATTATTGTGATCTGTTACCCTTAACAGGTTAACTATGTATGTATTGTACTTGAGAATGAGTGTAGGAATTATTTGATTGGACTGCATGCTTTTCATGCATCAGCTGTTGCAGCTAATGAAGGTAATTACTGAAGCATGAACTATGCTTGTAATGCTGGCTTTTAATAACATCCAATGCTACTATTGTATTATTATTATCATGTTGCTATCTGTTTTCATGATGCTAGCCCCCAGTCCAAGTTGAATATTCCCTCCCCCAATTATAATTGCAGGTCTAAAACAAAAAACAACATTATTCTGGTCTGGTTCCTAATTTATTTCTGTCATTTGGAATATTGACCTTCTTTTTTAACTTTGTATAGTTCTTATGTTTTTCTTCATCTACATAGTTTTTTGGCATATCTACTGTCAATCATACACATTTTTGTGTTGTAATTGATATTTTCACCCAGTGTCCTTGCATAATTATTATGTGTCCTTTTTCATTAACTTTGAGGGATCTAGGTACTTCATTAGCAAAACAGTGCTTCATTTTTTAGCCCTATTTTTAGTAAATGGTGTTAGGATAAGTATTACCCATCCATTTTTTATTCCATTTGATAGTTTATTTTTGTACTTAATTTCAACATTTTATTGTGCTTCAAGGTGTTTGTAAATGTGGCAATAAAGATCTGCATAGAACACTGAAGTCCCCCCCCCACATTTGGCATGCATGCATGGAAGGTTTTTCATTTTGCCCCTTTGCTGTGAAGAGTGGGACTTAGCCAAAAGCCACTATACATACAGGGACAGGAGGAAGATCTTACTTCCTACTCTTCTTCACTGGAAGAACCCAACCATTTCCAGGAAGGGACGTAGGGCACTTATTACTGTAGGGAATTAGCCAACTGCTGTAAAATAGGGGGCCATGGCTAATTTCAGGGCACATAAATCATCTGCCTCTGTAGGGGTGGAATCACTCACACTTCCTGGGTGGGGGGGAGGAAGTTTTAAGCTACTATATAGGAGGAATCCACACTTCTTGATACAAGGAGGTCCTGCCTTCCAGGTACAAAGGAAACACAATCTTTTTCATGTTCATTTAAACATATTTACAGATTTACAGGGGACTGCATTCATCTGAATGAAAGTTCCCTGGTTTCCCTAAAGGAAGAGGCATTCTCCATTCTGAAGAAGGGTGTGGTAGAGAGGTTGACACACATCTAAATTTCAGAGGTTTATTCCCATATCTTCCTGGTTTCAGAAAATGAGGGAAAGTTTTGACTCATTATCAATCATTCACCATTAATAAAAAATCTTCAGGAAGAATAGTTCAGATCATCCAGCTGAGACAAGAATGGCATAAAATCAGACAACTGGGTGGTCTCCATAGAAATCCAGAAGGCCTACCTTCCAGTCTAAATCTTCCTACAGGATATTCAGTTTTTGGTAGAACCCTTCAGTCTGCTCTAAGAACCTGTACTAGGATGATGTGTGTAATAGCAGGTTGCATATGGTCATCCAGTATTTTGACAACTGGTTGATGCACAGGACATGCCTTTCGAGGACCTGTCACTCTGTTGGGAGATAGTAAATTGTTTGGGAATAATCCCCAGCCTTCAGAAATTGGATCTGATTCTTTCATTGAGTTTTATTTACATGGGGTTGAATTTCCTAACCCATCAAGGAAAAGTTTGCTTGCCTTTACATTTCTCAGATGGGGACACACAAACCAGCTTGGATCCTCTACAAAGACTTCTTTTTTGCTCAGATTCCCCATGGAATCCAAATTTCATCACCATCTGAGTTTATGGTAAAATCAGGACTAATTTCTGCCTGAAGTTCTGATTAATGTCCACAAGCCATACTCTTTTCTGTGCACTCACAAGTCAGATTATGATTGTGGTGCTCACCTGGAAACAGAGGGGGTAGTTTTGTGGAATTAATCTCAGAAAGAATCTCCCTTCATATCAACAACCTAGAAATGCTGGCTGTTTTTCTAGCAATATAAAGTTGCATCAACAACAGAAGACATCACTGAATCATGGTCACCATGAACAACATATAGGTTGTGGCATGCCTCAGATGTCAAGTCTCATGTCTCTTCCATTTGCTTGGAAGTCTGGAACCTCCTCCGATGGACAGCCCAGGAGGATATCACTCTCATAGTATGCCACATTCTGGGCAAGAGAAATATTATGACAGACAGCCTTTCCAGACAGGATCATGTGATCCTAACAGAATGGTATCTGCACCAATTGCTAGCTGTAGGGGAAGCCATTAGTAGAATTGTTTTATATGAGGCTGAACAACAAACCTCTCTTATGTATCACCAGTTAAAAAACAGAATGCTGTTGATATCATCAGTCTGAACTGGGATCATCTGTACATTTGCACCTTCCCACCTTTCAGAATAATCCCATAAGTTCTTCACAGGGATAGGACCTCTATGTCGCAGCTCATCCTGATAGCTCCTCTTTGACCCCAGTGGTCATAATTTAGTGGCCTTCTTGACCTGTTGATAGACAACCCTATTGGATCCTCAATGAGGAGGAATCTGCTTTCATGGCATAGATCTTTTCTCCAATACAACAATCCACATTCTCAGTCATCATGCCTGTCTCATATCAAATGATTTATCAACCAAGATCAGTTTTCAGGCAAGGCTGCTAATTGCATCACCCAGGCCATGAGGCAGTCAACTTCCAAAATTATGATGCAAAGTGGATAATATTCTGTATTTATTTGCAGCTGCAAATGCATTGGTTTTATCTATCCCTCTTAACCACAATTGCTAATTTACTTCTCTTTCTTCTGAGGCTAAAACTCATCAATATCCACCATTAAGGGCTAGCCCTCTCCAATACTCTAAGGTTCTCAAAGGATCAGACCATCATCTTACAGAACTGATCAGATCAGGTACTTTGAGCTTCACAGACCAGTCTCTTGTTCTGGAATGCCAAGTTGGAACTTGCTGCATTGTTTGGTTGTTATCTAAACCTCTTTATAAATTCTTAAGTTTAGTCTCCTTGAGAACCTTACCCGTAAGAGAGCCTCCCTTCTCTACCTAGCATTGGTGAGGAGATGATTTAAATGTAGGCCTTATCAGTGCAGAAGGGTTGCATATGATTCATTGATACCTATGATTCATTTCCTCTTCTTTGCTAACCTGGGTTTTTGGTTCAGTAGTGTCAAGCCACAAGTTATCAAGCCATCCTCAAATTGGCATAGAACAGTTTAATAGAGAAAATGGTAAGTTCACTTAACAGCTTATCTTTAGACTATCAGTCACCAACCAGACTCGACAATTCAGCAGTGCAATAATAGCAGGCAATATATTACTAAAATGTAGTATACAATTTTGGAGGGTGGGTGGATGGGGTAAACTACTTATAATTGTTTAATACTTACCTGCAATTATTGCCTAATTCCCACTTCTTTCCCCACCCTATGTCCTTTAGTCTCAGTTCAGGTCAAAGAAGAACAATATTCTCAATAATACCTGAACAGTCAGGTTGGGATTATGTTCTTCAGTTTTTCTTTCTAGACCAATTACTAATTGGAGGTGTAATTTCTTCTTGGGCTGCAGACTAGTGCCTAGAATAAAGATAGTTATGCTATAATAGCAGATATGTATGACATAATTAACATTATTCCCCCCCCCATTTTCTATGCATAGGTCGTGGTTCAGTCGTCTTTTAATACAAGTGTTAAATATGCGATCACTCAGATGAAAGAATGATTTGGTTTAATGGTGGTATTAATGCTATTGAGATGAGTTAACTAAAAATCTAACATGCCACAGAATGCTTTTAATCTTTCAAGGTCTTTTGAAAACTTAATTCTGCTCTAATAAAAGTGGGGTATTTTGTAAAATTAAGGACACAGGTAAGAGCTGTTGGGATAATGAGAAATATATTAAGTCAGAGACCATATTAATAAAGGGTCATAAGTTTGTACAGTAAATTACCTGCAGTTTTTTTTTCTTCAGCAAGCCAATGCTCTGTTAGCTGATGTAACATGGAAGAATCTGGAGCAGTTGTATCCAAATTTCATCGGAAATGTTAACCCTAATAATGACAAAATCACACAGATTTTTGGGGATCAAGGGGGTTACTTGTAATCAGGCCTTTTCAGGGTCATAGAACAATGGGGATCAAGGGGGTTACTTGTAATCAATCCTTTTCATAGCCATGTGATTTTCCTAGTTTCCCATTTGTTCTGGATGTAATAGCTATTTGCATTTTATCAAATTAAGATAAGTTGCAGCGATGAAACTCTGTTGCAGCATCACAGCTGATTGAATCTATTCCAAACAATGATATATTTGCATTGCTTTTCTATAATTGGGTAAATTATAGAAAAGCAATGCAAATAAATCATTGTCTGGAATAGATTCAGTAAGTTATGCTTAAAATGGCATAAGTCAATTAACTATCACATAACAGAGATATCAGTGTACCACTGACCAGAATTCGATTACCAGCTATGTGTGAATTGTGTAATTTTCATGAAATCTTTTCACAGTATTAATATATTATTGAAAATATGTTTCATTTACTAGATAATTGTCTCAAAAAATTAAACACCTATTTCATGGACATAAATATGATATATGAACAGGAGGAATTGTCTTTGATTTTCCTAGTAAATTCGTTATATCTGTGTATTGTAACAAATCAAGAACAAATGTTGACATTTTCATTAATTGCATGCATTTAAGGAAACATTTAATTCAAACAGAGTTCTTCTTTCTCTACTTCTGACAGCATTCACTTTTAATCTTAATCATCTGTACTTTGAGAACTGATACTATGTAAGTGACCCAATCAGTCATTTGTACTTTGAGAACTGATACTATGTAAGTGACCCAATCAGTCATTTGTACTTCAAGAACTGATCTTATGTAAGTGACCCAATCAATCATTTGTACTTCAAAAACTGATATTATATAATGACCCAATCAGTCATTTGTACTTCAAAACTGATACTATGTAACTAACCCAATCAGTCATTTGTACTTCAAAAACTGATACTATGTAAGTGACCCAATCAGTCATTTGTACTTCAAAAACTGATACTATGTAACTAACCCAATCAGTCATTTGTACTTCGAGAACTGATCTTATGTAAGTGACCCAATCAGTCATTTGTACTTAAAAAACTGATACTATGTAAGTAACCCAATCAGTCATTTGTACTTCAAAAACTGATATTATATAAGTGACTCAATCAGTCATTTGTACTTCAAAACTGATACTATGTAAGTAACCCAATCAGTCATTTGTACTTCAAGAACTGATACTATGTAAGTAACCCAAATAGTCATTTGTACTTCAAAAACTGATATTATAGAAGTGACCCAATCAGTCATTTGTATTTCAAAACTAATATTATATAAGTGACCCAATCAGTCATTTGTACTTCAAAAACTGATATTATATAAGTGACCCAATCAGTCATTTGTACTTCAAAACTGATACTATGTAAGTAACCTAATCAATCATTTGTACTTCAAGAACTGATACTATGTAAGTAACCCAATCAGTCATTTGTACTTCAAGAACTGATATTATATAAGTGACCCAATCAGTCATTTGTACTTCAAAAACTGATACTATGTAAGTGACCCAATCAGTCATTTGTACTTCAAGAACTGATATTATATAAGTGACTCAATCAGTCATTTGTACTTCAAAACTGATACTATGTAACTAACCCAATCAGTCATTTGTACTTCAAGAACTGATAGTATGTAAGTAACCCAGATAGTCATTTGTACTTCAAGAACTGATAGTATGTAAGTAACCCAATCAGTCATTTGTACATCAAAAACTGATACTATGAGAGTAACCCAATTAGTCATTTGTACTTCAAGAACTGATACTATGACAATGACTTAGTCATCTATTTATTATTCATAGGTGTGCAATATTTATTTACGGAAATATGTTCGTATAGATTCCTGAGATTTTGTTAAATGAATGTCTGCATTTTTGCTTGAATTTATTGGGCATTTTTACAAAGTTTTGAGAAAACTAACTTTTTTTCTTCACTTAATAATTATTTTTTATTCATGACATGTTAGCACAAATGTAGTGAAGTGTGAATATACAGATATGCAAATGCAATATATTTTCAGTGGAATTTATTCCACTATGATTAATAGAGACTAGGTGCAAATGTTTTGTTGTTTTTCTTTTCTTTTCTTGCCAGTAATTATGCGTGTAGGTAGGTGTCAGTAGGTACTGGTAGGTAATAACATACAGAATTGTCACTGTATGCGTCCACAATTTAATTGAACATATTCTATTGCAACAAAACTCCAACAATAACAACATACTTTCTCAGTGCTGCTACCATCATCTTTAATATTTTGTCTTTTTCTAAAAGATATTACTTTTTTAACGCTTCTGCTGGTCTCGGGTATATTTCTTAGAAATGGGTATCACAGAAGTAGTAGTTGTCAATTTTTTTTCCTCCAATCTTTCTGCGAACAGTAGCAAGTTGTTGTAATGCATTATGTTGGTTCCCAAATGTTCTTCTTGTGGGGTGAGGAGTGGGTGTAGATGTTGTTATGGTAGTAATAGTAGTAGATTATGACTGACTAGTTGTTTTTTATATATACACTCTTCAAGTAGACAACCTACTTACATTACCTATATAAATAGTTGACAAATATTGTTCAGTAGCAAAATGGATAAAAATAATAATCAAAATTGAGATATAAAATCAGATGTAGTCAAGCTGCATGTATTGAAAAAACATCATACAGACTGGGTTGTTCTCATTTTTGTCTGTATATTCCGAACAATTTCAAAAGATGTAGAAATCATGTAGGCTAGAATTTCCATGTAAATCATAAAACAATGTACCAATTTATCATTTACTTTTTTTACTTTCGTCTACAACATCTTATTGGTTAATACTGTTCAAAGAATGGACCAATTTGTAAGAATTTATTTGTATTACACAAATCAGGAAATTGTTTATATTTTCTATTAATTATTTACCTCCTTACATTCCTTACCATAATTTTCCTTTCATATGTATATTTTAATATGCCAATATTTTATCTATTTTTGAGATTTCAGAAGTTGATTGCTATTGAATTAAATCTAAACAAACTTACGGTTCTTTTGGGTTTGTTGTTTGTTTGTCATAATGATCACACACACACACACACACACACACACACAGACACACACACACACACACACACACACACACACACATTCCTGACTCTTGCTACACCATGATCATATTTCTTAAGTAGCTACATGCATAACTTTACTGGGATATAATTTCTATTGTACATTTTGTTGCTAGCATTGAGTTTTTTTGCCACACAGGGTGTCTGACTCTTTTGTTCCCAGACTAGAATTAAGTCGAAACATTTTGATTCTCTGCACGATATGCATGATAATCCCTTCTTTGGTATTTGTTATCCAACTAAGTTTATAAGTTTTAAGACCGCATATCAATTTGTTCTACTTTCTTTCTGCTATTTTGAATCCTTTGTTCATATGTCCCAATTATTCAAACATGCAGGAGTTAATAATATCTCCTGGTCTTTGTGGTTAGTGGATGTAAATTTTTCCTTCAGATAATGAATAGCTTGTTTTGCTTGAAACATTTGGAAACTGTTTTGCATTTGTGCCCTAATCAATCCCTGTGTGTATGTGTGTGTGTGTGTGTGTGTGTATATATATATATATATATATATATATATATATATATATATATATATATATATGTTAGTGTGTGTATGAGTGTGTGTGTGATATGGATTTTTAACATAGCTTTAACAATATTTCAGTCATAATGTTATGATGAATGCAAGTTCCACCAATGCTAAAAGTTGACCCTCCAGTTCACCCATACAAATATTGGCATACGAAGGGGCCATTTTTGCACCATACCAGTGGGTGCACTTTTTGGATGATATAGAAATGAAGTGGCAACATGGAAGAGAAAATTTGGATGATTTCATATCAAAGACAAACAACTTCTATCCTTCAATAAAAATTCACAGCAGAAGTCTCCAACTCAAACCAAGTTTTCCTGGACACAACTACCAGACTGGTAAAAAAAAAAACCTCCATATAGAGATCTAATCGAAACCAGCCAACAAACACCAGTATCTCCTCCCAAATAGCTATCATCCAAAACACTGCGTTAGGAACATCCCATATAGCTAGCCATTGAGGATACACAGAATTTGCTCCAATAATGAAACATTCCAAAAAAGGTCTGAAGAGTTATCTAAACATTCAATTTACCGAGGCTGCAACAAAGACCTGATTGCTGAGGCAACCCAAAGGGCAAAACATACAAACTGTAATGACCTACTAAAATATGGAGAGAAGGAAAAGGCTGCTAGGATACCATTTATCCTGACCTGTAACCATCCAGATAACCCCAAAATAGGTAAAATCATCAGGAAACACTGGTCCACCGTGGAATCGTGTGTTGCACTAATGTTAATCCTCCCAAACATACCTGTAGTAGCCTACTGGAGACCAAAAATCCTCAAGGACATTCTGGTCAGGGCGAAGCTAACACCAATCACTAACCAAGACCACACTAGTCAATCTGGCCCCTGTGGCAATAAAAGGTGCAAAACCTGTCAACATATAATAGAAACCATGACATTTTCTAGCACAGTGAGTAGAGAAAAACTGAACATACATGGATCAAACAAAATGAGCAAAACAGAGAATGTAATTTATCGCATCACATGTAAGATCTGTAGCCTTCAGTCTGTCAGAGAAACTGAAAAGCTACACAAAAGGATCAACCTTCATAGATCTGACTGAATGACAAAGAAGCTGTACAAAAACCCAGTTGCAGAACACTTCTCCTCCCTTGGCCACACTTTCAGTGATATAACACTTATTGCAATTGCTCACAACCCCAACTGGAGTTCCGAAACCAGGAAAGAAAAGGAATCTTACTGGATACGCTGCCTTAGAACATTGAAACCAAGCAGTTTAAACCAAGAAGACTAGAAAAAACCAGCCATTCACAGATAAAATTATCTTTTTGCAGCTGACACATTTTCTTTTAAATAATTCTCTAAATTTGCTTATTAGTCACCCAGTAACCTATAATTACCACTATAACAATGAATTATCTGGAATATAATTTGCGCATACATAACTTTACATAAAATAACAGATGTTGTTATGGCTCATTGATTTCTAGGTCAATATAAAATATCTTCCAGCATCTGCAACAAGTCATAGTCATGTAAAGTTTTGCAAAGACAACAGTTTTTCTGTTTTATTCGTTTGTCTTGTCTGTGTTTTGTATTTGCCTTTGAAAAAGACTCAGTAGTGCCCAGGCTAGTTAGATACTAGTTTTGCACTGTTCATAGTCAGTTTATTATATACATATATATATATATATATATATATATATATATATATATATATATATATATATATATATATATATATATATATATATATATATATATATACACATATCAGGCTTCATTAATCCCTGTAGTTAAAGGACATAACTGCCAGATGAAAAGGTTTAAAAAGGTTTAAATGGCACATACAGCAAGCTGACATCAATCATAGGATGTTGCATACATCATTGTATCAAATTGCCTTTGATTTGTTTATGCATGAAACTGTCAAATAAACACATTAACAAATTAAAATTCAAAGGTCATCAAGCCTGGTTTACAGATTGTTTCTATGTCATAAAATCAATAAAGGTAGCCAAGTCTGGTTTACAGATTGTTTCTATGTCATAAAATCAATAATGGTCATCAAGTCTGGTTTACACATTGTTTTTTACTTGGGTAATCAGTAAATGTGTCACTGACTAAGCTCGTTACAGCTCAACTGCCTGATGGATGTACCCGTCAAAATGGGGATAGAGAAGTGCAACTTAATTCTTCAGTAAAAAAATGCAACAAATTTTAAAGATTGGTTCTTAGTAAAGATGTGTGTTTGTTGCTGTAAACGTGTGGGAGGTTTGTTTTGTTTGGTAGGCTTATATATGCCTAGATGAGACAATAGTAAATGTCAGTTTTACTGCTTGCAACTCTCCACGTCAAAGCATATGCATAATAAGGATGATCACATTGATCCAGTGTTTGCAGGCAAGAGAATTGCATATATCGCTGAAAGCATTATATTGATGGATTTTTATACATCACTGGAAGCTATGTACCCCAAAGATACACCCCATTTTGGACTCCACTGCAATGAGTTTATTACAGCCACATGTGATAGCAGTCACTTTGGGATCTTAGCTTTTCCCTTGGAATTTCTATTATGTACCTGATTTTTGTCATGATGTTTACTTGACTTTAAGTTCAAGGACTGGACTTGTTTACAGTTTGCTTGACTTTAAGTTCAAGGACTGGGACTTGTTTACAGTTTGCTTGACTTTAAGTTCAAGGACTGGACTTGTTTACAGTTTGCTTGACTTTAAGTTCAAGGACTGGACTTGTTTACAGTTTGCTTGACTTTAAGTTCAAGGACTGGACTTGTTTACAGTTTGCTTGAATTTAAGTTCAAGGACTGGACTTGTTTACAGTTTGCTTGAATTTAAGTTCAAGGACTGGACTTGTTTACAGTTTGCTTGAATTTAAGTTCAAGGACTGGGACTTGTTTACAGTTTGCTTGAATTTAAGTTCAAGGACTGGGACTTGTTTACAGTTTGCTGTAGTTTTCAATTATGATGATTAACTTTTTTTCTCCAGAAAATGCAGTTGTGACTTAAGTCAAGTGGGGATGTATATATGATGGTTTTGTCAGCAAAGTCTTCATTCTTATAACACTCTGAAATAATTTGCTGTTGTGTTTGATTATAATTTGAGGAGAATCATTTATTTAAATTATTCATTTGGAATTACAGTTCTTTAACATTTTTGACTGAAATACTACTTTGGAATTATAGTGAATTCATTCATTGGGATATCTCAAGGCTATTCGTATACCAGCTCATTCAGGACTATTGGTACAACAGCACATTCAAGACTTTGAATTAATTTGGGATATTCTATACTTTTGGACTTAGAACTTATATGATGATTTGGGATTTAATTCACATTCTTGTAAACTCCATTTACTGGTACGTTTTCACTTTGTTTTCTAAAGAAAAAAATGATTTGTTAAATTTTACAAAACTTGCTGGTTTTGCATTCTTTCTGAGAGAGAGAGAGAGAGAGAAAGTACCATGGAAATCAAATAGTCTGCTATCATGAAACGATCAGACTATTCCGTGGGCATGCCATGAACAAAGGGGCAAAGACGAGCATGTTCTGTCACTCGATATGACATGGGGAGTTTGTTAAGTGAAAGTCATATTTTAATTCTACCTTTAAATAGGGCTTCATTGTAATCATCATAGATGTGACATACCTGCATATATTTTAATGATAAAAGAATAAATATATTGTCATGGCAATGTCTGTAAGAGCTTCTATGGGACCCCATTTTTTGACACTGAGGTAAATGATGCACTCAGGAAGTATGCTAACAGAACAGCATAAAGTTTTCTACACATGATGTCAGACTCGGCCATCTGATCCTTTTGATTTTCAACAAGATATGCTCCACTACTGTCAGATTAATGTGGACATTTTGCAAAATTGTTGTGCAATTTTTGACAATTATTTCTTGATCACAATGGTCTCTATAATCTAAAGAAAGGCTTTCCAAAGCCTGTGGATTGTTGTACCTAAGAAATGTAATGCCCGAGAACACTTTACCTATTGTACCATCTCAAATGTATCAACTGGTGAACTGTCGGTATTGAACCAAGGCCTTCCATTGGTTCAATACTTGTGCAAAACTCAAGTCAGGGCTACAACATGCCATAAACTGTGGAGAAAAGAAGACCGGGTCATACTCATTTCAAGGCTATGATTTGATAAACCCACTTATCCTGTAAAAATTGTACCAATGTCTGTGGCACGGATGTGACACATTATTCTGGGCGATATAATATGTGCACGAAGCTAATCAAAGGAGATCTGTACAAATAAAATTAAAAAAATCCAACAACAACAAAAGAACCCCAACAATGCCAGAACTTAGAAGCTCAAGGATAATGTTTGGACGACACACGGGAGTATGAATAAGACTGATTTGTGTTAAAAGACCTGGACTCTTAACATATTAATAACTCTGAAGTGATGGATATCTAACATTTTGATCCTTGCAACTGTTTGTTTTGGATGATAGACCAATGTTTTATACTTGTTGGATGCTATGAAAAAAAACTCAAGGAGAACAAATCATGTGTATTATTTTGTATTTGTTCTACCACTTGGTCTGTAAATATGGTCATTTTCCAACATGCCATCCTGAATTTTTAACAGAACACATTGATGTGAAACACGTTTGACAGTAAAAAAGCCACATCAAATGCAAAGTTCTTCCACCGACAAACTTGTAGCATCATTTGTTGCCTCTTCAATGCAATGGAAAACTAATTTTTCATTATATAGCCCATGTGCTAAAACATGTAGCCAACATGAACCAACATGAACCCTGTTTTCACAATGTCAACAAGGTGGTTTGACAGGAGTTCGTGTGTGGAATTGTTTCACAATTTAATTCCTGGATACATATTATTAAAAATGTACACATTCTGGCACTTTCCTATCACTCAGTACCAACTGAACGGATATAGTTTGATAATTTTTGTTGTTGCTGGATATATTGAATTCATCAAATCAAAACAAGAGGATATTACATCTCCAACATGATACCGCACTGGTGATCTAAGTGGTTAGACCTTTCACTCTGAATGTTGGAGGTCACAGGTTCGAAATTAACCAATGACATATAAAAATGGACTAGCTTGGCACTCAGCATTAAGAAGTTACTGTTAGAACTGGTTGGCCTGGTGTGACGATAACGTGACCGGGTGGGACATGATGCAACATGTCTGCTGCATGATGTACCCATGCTAGACATCATGAGCATTACCATCTCTGCTAGAAGCCAATCTTCACACCACAAACTAATGTTAAAAACCAGTCTTCCAGAAATTATCCTCTCCCGTTATTACAGAAATCAATGAATAAGTAGGGATAACAGGCCAAATTTAAAATTTCATCTCAGGTTAATAAATATGGTATTTTTCAGAAGGTCAAAGTGTCAGAAATAACAAATTAGCAAATAATATATACTCCTTTTCATGGTTTTTACTCATAGCAAGTGCAAACAACTTATTTTATTGCCAGCAAAACAAAAAAGAATTCTCCAGAAAGTGAACCTTTTATGTACAGTGTATATATTGAAAACAAATCCAGTAATGGAAATTTTTTTGGGGTTAATTAAAGAAGCAGTCACTAGAGAATATAACCAAACTGTTCTTGAAGCATAATTCACTAATGTATGTTGTATATAAAAGGAAATATTGGGGAAATGTGCCTCGGCCAATCCAGAATGTTCAGCTTTAATAACTCAGAATTTACAATTATGAGTGTATGTCCAATCCAAAAGCCAAATTATGTATAAAGCTTGTTTTTATTCATGTGAAAGTGAAAAACAAAAGATATTGGTAACATCTGCCTCCTTACTTTTCACAAGAAATCTATAAGGAAAATGTAACAAGACAATCCAGGTATTTATTCCTTTCAAATGCCTACCTGTATGATAATTTGTTTAGACTAGTTCATCTAAAAATATTGTTTTTATGACTGTAAGTTTACATAAAATATTGATTTTTCTCTAATATTTCCTGTGAACAGTTAAATACAGTACTGTATATACCTTTTAATTTTTTATTTATTTAAATTACTTTGCAGTTGCGTTATTGCATAGCTGGATTATTTTTTGTCATAACAATATTGACTTAATTTTTGAACAGTGTAAAATAATGACAGAATACAGACAAACGAAGATGATTATGCAGGGGGTATGGATGCTACAATAGCATGAGTTGTGCGTAACCATAAAATCTTCAAAATTTTCTTTTAAATTATTACGGGGTGTGTGTGTGTCTTATTCTTCACACAGAAAGCAATCACATCTCATCTGCGAAGTATAAATTTGTATTAATCTATTTTTACAACTACATTAATTTAGTATCCAAAGGTTTTGGTCAGGTTTTATACTATGTTGTAGCAGTAATAATAAAAACAAGCTGATGGTTACAGTTAGCGGTAGTCCTACAACGTAAGACACATCACCCGGTATTTTTTGTTCGGGGTGTGTGTGCTATGTCTTACATTGTAGGACTACAGTTAGCGGTAGCAATGATATTTATATTTATTGAGTATATATTTGCTACCGAAGGAGTCTGACGTTTTGTCAGTTAAGTGCCTAACAATAAATCACTTTAATGTATATTTATTAAATAGATAAGGTGATTTCGTGTTGTCACAGATTCCGTTGTACTTTATTGATAAAACGTCAGACTGTTTTATCAATAACGTACGGCGAAATCTCTGACAACATGAAACCACCTTATCGGTTATATAAATGAACATTATATTACCGATAAGGTGATTTCATGTTGTCAGAGATTTCGCCTAGTCCTACAATGTAAGACATATCACATGTTGGTTTTGTTTTAGTGCTATGTCTTACTATCCAAATAACGGTAACGGGTCAGAAAAAGGCCCGGGTTACAAAGGACCCTTTAAAACATTGATTATTAATAATAAGAAGAGGATAGCTTTTCTACAATACCCATATATATGCACTTCTAAGTCAATGACTTACATATATTGCTAAAATTGAGTTGCAAAAAATGAAGCACTGGTTAGTGAGGATTAACACCTGGACAAAAATAAAGCACGGATAGCAAAGAGAAGACATTTACCAATCACGCAGATTGTAGTACGGATATTAGGAAAGAATCAGCGTTCGCATTGTACTTTTCACACTTCCTTTACCTATTTTCTGTGTCAGATTTATTTAATATGTTAGGAAAGTTTGATAATCACAATTAAGACGCAAATACAAGTCTCTACAATCACAACTCTTTCCCATGCCTCCAGTCTCAACAGAGCTTGATGTGTCATACGATTTAAAAAGTTTTTGTAACGATTACTGAGACACTCCTGACTGAACTACCCCGAACGATTATCTGTACTTCGTACGGGACGAGGAAACATCTACCCCCATAAGGTATATGCGAATGAGCAGCAACAAATAATAAGATAATTACAACATGTAATACCTATATAAACGGCAAAGTCTTTACTGGTGATCACTGATTCAGGTGCTTATGGATTTATTTGTATGCTAATGTTATTACACTCTATTTATTTTAATTTTAGCATTGTTTTACTAAATTACCTGCTGTGTACAATTTATCTCAACGACACACAATTAAGCTTTTTGTCGTTATTGTTTCATCTTGTTTCATCATAATATGCTTTCCATACCCGTCTATTAATTTATTACCATTTATTAAAAAAAAGATAAGCAATCCGTATAATGGCGTATGTTCACATTGTGCTCGGGAAGTTAGGCCACAACAGTATGCAATTGATTGTGAGGTGTGTGGGTTTAGGCAACATCGCACGTGCAACACTGGTAAGTACACTTTTAAATATATTCATACATTTTCATATTAATAAGACTATGCTTAAGCTATAAGGTAATATACAATATTGCCACCAATATCAACCATATTTAATAACATATATTCGTTTTACCCTTAGAATTGGTTACAGTCAGTCATAGTATGTGAAACAATCGTAATGCTTAAAACACACGCGTATGCACTAACTTTAAAAAATAGATACATAATTTACATGTGCGAAAATCTTCATATTCACTTCTATGTGGCATAACTTCAATTTGAAACTGGGCAGCACGAGCAAACACATTTGTTATTCTTACGTACTCGACATGTTCTCGAAGTCACAAGTACTACAATGAAACATATAAAGATGGCGGTGCAGGCCATTGAAAATAAAATTATCAACGAGCGAGACTTTTGCCCATTGCTAACTTTTATAACACAGGGCAAAAATAAATTAAGAAACAGTTCTTTATTTAAGACAATTCTCTGCTAATGATGGCGACATTTAGCATCGTGTGTTCCATTAAATCTCGTATGAATGTTTTTGCCTTTGCATATTTTAATTGTACATCCTACAGAGCATGAATCGAAAACATTTACCCAAAAAGATTATATAATAAATTATTTATTCTAGGAATTTCCTTTCTGGCATACAGGGAGGCTGTAAATATCAGTTTTACATGCAGGCCATGCAGAGAATTGAATCAAGTATGATATAAAGCAACTAAAATATAAGAAATCAGTTTTACCACGTATGACCATGGCGGTGGTAGGTGAAGAAAAAGACGAGATGGTGAACCCAACTTTGTTGTATATATAAACAGGTAAAAATATAGTTAATTAATTTCTCATAACATTCACAGCGGTTACCCAGAAATGGTGCTGACAAATCTTAACACCATTTTGCTCAAGATGAGCGTTATTTGAGGCAAATTTTGTGTTTTATAAATATACCGTAACCGTTTACAACAGGTTCCTGTGACCATGGTTGTATCAGATGAAGACCAAGACGAGCCAGTAGATCCCTCTTTTTTGGAATTAAGTGCAAGTGTTTAAACTTCATAAGGCGATACGAAGAATGGGTGATTTTATTGAAACTTGTAATAAGGTAACAACAGTAAATTGTTGTTCGTGTGGGTTTCATGTTATATATATATATATATATATATATATATATATATATATATATATATATATATATATATATATATATATATATATATATATAAGTAAAAATATAGTTGATTAATTTCTCCTAAAATTCATGGCGCTAATCCAGAAATGGTACTGACAAGTCGTAACACTATTTTGTTCATTGTGAGCGTTTATTCGAGGCAAAGTTTGCTTTTCATTAATATGCCTTAATCGTTTACAATGGGTTCCTGTGACCATAGCTGTATCAGATGAAAACCAAGATGAGCCAGTAGACCCGTTTTTTGGGGAGTTTAGTGCAAGTGTTTAAACTTCATAAGGCGAACGAGGAATTGTAAGGACACTTGTAATAAGGTAAACAACAATAAAATCGTGTTCATGGCATATTTATGTTGTATATACAAACAAGTAAAAAATATGTTTGATTAATTTCTCATAAAATTCGTGGCGGTTATCCAGAAATGGTGCTGACATCTTTAATCTAAAAGTGCCCTGATTTGGCTATTGGCGATATTGGTGGTGGTGGTGAGGGTAAAGAGCACGGATACATCCAGCGACAACCATCGACCTACCTTAAGCGAGTACCAAGTTTTCTGACATGCAAAGTTTGAACCTGTCTGACATTGGAATCGAACCTGCGACGGTGAGTTGGATGAATTCGTAAGGCGATGCTTTAACCACTCGGTCATCGACTGCCTTAATTTTTATATTCCATAAGTCATAAGTTGCCGTTATAAATATGACGAAATTTTTTTTAAAAAATCATTATCTGGTGCGAAGAAAAATAGAAAATGGAATGGTTTTTATTGTTTGATTTATTTCATAGATCCCTAATATTGGTAAGTTGTCGAATGATATTCCTGTGGCCGAGTCAACGGAAATTGAAGTGGATCAATATGGTGCGAGTACAATTGACCAGATTCTCGACACAGACACGTCATTCGATATCAGTGACAGAAACACTGGTCCACTGAATCTTATTGAAGAAGAGTACGCATATGCAAGTAATACTAGTAATATTTGCAAAGAATATGAGAAACGTTATTGTAAACTTGATTTTGAACTCCTTGGTAATCATATACAAACATGAAACGTGCAACCGCTGTACTGTCTTTAAACATAAATGCATCAATTTTGTATGATTGCTTGCATACATTTGTTGATTTCAGGTCACTGTACGATGTTTTGACTGAGACGATGGTCGATTACCGTGGGATAACGTATACAATCCTAGTTGGATCTTCACAGAAACATACTATTTGTGTCCAGTCTCGGTTATTCTTATGGGGTAAAAGTGTGTGAGAAATGCAAAATTATAAATAATAATGTTGTGTGTGTCTTGTCGAAAACGCGCGCGCGTGTGTGTGTGTGTGTCTGCGTTTGTAAAATGTGCGTACCGGGGGCATCATTGTGAATAGACACCAACAGACCGGGGAACACCTCGAAACGGGGACATGTCATGTCGGCTTAAATAGAATGCCAAGACCTTACTTAAAGACATAAACCTTAAAAAAAGCGTATCTGAGCACCTCCCCGTTTTGTCGGTATTTTTCAGATCATGCTATATCCAGCGATACACACATCCCACTCGACTCAAAACCTCATGTGTATCAGTCGGAAAATTGCGTCCCCGTTTATGCGGTAAAAGTTCACCTTATTTTGCTGTAGGCTTGCGCACTTTACTTCTGAATTACTGACCAAAGATGGCATCAAGAAGAGCTAACACTATTTCAATCTTTTATATAAACATAGACAAGTACATATGATCTATTTTCTTTTTTTAACACAGAGAGCAATATTGATATACATGTTAATTAATGGGTAGTTCAATGTTCATAACACATTTCGCCAAATTAGATCGGGAACACAAGAAAACTGAATAAAAGGTTTCATGCAGATATTATGCAAGGTTTTTACGATGGGCAAGAGATGCTAGCCGTTCATCTGTGCTTGTATATTGTATCTCCTTTTTAACTCTGAGCGTTAATATTGTTACATGCAAGTGGTCTCGTTAGTGAACGAACGAAAGAAACTCTAATAATTTTCCTCTAGTTAATGCATGACCACCAATATCACAACTACACATTTACATCACAACTTCACAAGTGCCTGCCTACCTCATAACTGGATGGTTTCTCCTTATTACATTTCCGTAACGCAGCGCCGGTACTTAAATACTGCACATGGAGTCATACAATCAATCCACACAATTAGATTTTAATATGGACTATTTGGCTCCAGGGACACTTATGCGGCTCTGTCCTGAGCTCACTAAAATTAAACCAAGCCATCATAAAAAAATCTTTTTGGTGTGTTTCATATCAAAGAGATCTTATCATGCATTGGCTTATTAATGAAGGGGATTGCCCTAAATTGGTAAATTTTAGTACACCAAAGTTTTTTTTTTTTAATTTTGTGGGACATTTTAAGTTCTAAACCGTATTCTTGCCAATAAAATTATTTTAACTTCATGTTGGGGATATGTTTCTTGAACGAAACGAACCGTTGCTTACAGTTCCAATAGGCATAATATATTTTTTATTCGTTTCATTAAAGAGTAATATTTCAACTTAACCCGATTTCGGCATTTCCGGCTTTCATCGCTTTCCAGCCAACTGAAATGTAGGCCAACGAAACTTGAAAACAGGTCCATTTTTTGGTGAGAATTTGAATTTATTTAGAGAAAAGACATCAGAGTAAGTAAAGTCAGACTTAAACATTATGACTTTACTTTGTAGAAAAGAGTCGTTATTTTAGTTGTCATTTGTGTGAAATATTCCTGAAAATTTGACTTTCGTAACGCTGTTAACCGCTCCGGTGGCCTAGGGGTTAAAGCGTCCGCCTCGGATGCGGGAGGTCGTGGGTTAGATTCCCGGCCGAGTCATGCCAAAGACTTGCAAAAATGGTACTAACAGCTGCTTCGCTTGGCGCTCAACATTAAGAGGTTAGTGTTAGGACTGGTTGGCCTGGTGTCAGGATAATGTGACCGTGTTGGACATCACACACACTCGTAACGATGTTAGTCGACATAAAAACACGCTACACAGCGCCGTTAGTTAGGCTGTAAGACCTTGACGCACACAACATAAATGTCAGCGTCAAGGTCTTACATGTAAGACTAAGATTTTGCCGTACTTTATTGATAAAACGTCAGACTCCTGTGGACTGTTGTCCCAGATACTCAAGGGAGAGAACTGACACACATTTCCGGTTAAAGATGATACAGCGGGTACGTTATAATACAACTATATTCCCACGAAACGAAGATAAATACCAAAATATTCTTGACACATTCTATATTTAGATACATAAATAAAACCTCTCCCGCGTGAAACCCTCCATGATCCACATCTTTTGTGTATTTTTCATGAAAATATTCTCTGAGCCGTATCAGATTCTTACCAATAACGTATAGTTTAAAAGAAAAGCCAAATAGTTTCCTTTGCGCAGGTTATGACGTAAAATGTTCCCGCTATTATGAAATTATCAATCAAAGTTAAACGAATGGGAGCCCCGTAAATAGGGATACCCTCTCTGTACAAAAATAGTAAGATGGTGGCATTCGGGCTGACTGAAGCGCCCTCTAATTACGTTGTTATCGCTGGAATAAGACTAAAATAAACATTTCTCAAACCTTCTTATGGCTATTGTTATTTTGCCAATCAGTTTAATATTTTCAATAGGAAAGGTCAAAATATCAGCAAGGACCCAGTCCCAAGACTTTAGATGGAGGAGGTTTTGGGTACCTGGAAGATTGAGTAAAGTACACTGTTTCATTAGTATCACGAAACTCCACCAGTCGCACCGTAAAGATTCAGTCCTTAAAGAACTCCCTCGGCAGTATCATTAGTCACTTCATTTGCTCGTGCAAAAAAACCGTTGTCTAGTAATCCTAGGTAATGTTATTTGTTATTGAAGAATAACTCCACTAGGCGACACTATTTATTAATTACAAGACATCAGTTCAGTTGTGAAGAGGAGACAAGACTGCCCTGAGAGTATTTTTCTCATAGAACTTAAATCTTATGGTAGATGTCTGTCAGTTATATACTCCAGTGTATAGTTTGTTTGCGAATCGAATCATTTTGATATTTAGACTTAATGTGTTCAAGTAAAGTATTTGATGCGGGCAAATTACTCATTACGAAGTCAACTTAGGTATGAAGTTCTATGCCACTCTCAAAGTGATGACTGAAAGGCGCCACGAATAGAGAATCGGCAATTAATAGATTTTTGCCGGCAATATGAATTACAGAAAAGTTGAATCTCAACAACTGCGTTCTAAAGCGTTGAATTATAGGGGGTACATTTCCCAAGATTTGTGTGCTTATTAGCGGTACTAATGGCGTATGGTCAGTTTCAATTTTGAATTGTGAACCAACGAAACAGCTGTTGAAGTGTTCCCATGCCCAAATGATTGTAAAAGCCTCTTTTCCTTTCTGAGATATAACCTCGCGATGTGAACGCCAAAGGTCTCAGAGCGCTACCGTGTTTCTGCTTAACACAGCATGTAGACCAAATAAAGCCACAGGTACAATTATTTATCTGTTTGTATCATAATGTGCCAAAATTGGTGACGATGTCATTTCTTGCTTGATATCTGTAAAAGTTGTTTTCGATATGGACCCCACGTCAGAAGCTTTCAACATTTTAAAGCTCACGTAATTTTTAATTTGTTTCTGCCAAATTTGGAAAAATTTGCTACGTTGATTTGCCAAACCGACATATCGATGTATTTCCGAATGGAAGGAGATTAAAATAAAACTTATCAAAGAGAGTACTGAAAATGTTAAGACGGCGTGAACATTAACATAGGTTTATCTGCCAAAAGCCTGTGTGTGAATAATGTTTGGTAAAAAATTTGCACCTGCTAGTTTGGCAAGGCTTTCTTCAGCTGATTGTAGCGGGTGATTCTCTGTTTTAATTGATTTATGAGTTTAGTTATATCCACGCAAATTATTACTATACCGTTTGGTTTTGGTGTTAAAATTTGGTTTTGGCACGACAACTATTCCCGCACACCGCTTTGTGGGCTCATCTACCTTTGAAATTACACCTATGTTTCCATTCTATCTTGGACGTTATTCATTAAAGGGATATGGATCTTTCTTGGGCTAGATGAGGAATAAGGTTTCAGCAGTTTTGACGAGAGTTATCTAGCATTGTCATTGTATTATCCCTAGGTCTTTTAATGAAGTTTGAACATCTCACGAGAATCACTAATGTTTATAGAGTTCTCGTGAATTTTGCTTTCATTTTTATCTGAGGCATTTGCTGAGGATATATTTACTTGTTCAGTGATCTTGAGAGTAGCCCAAGTGTGTCTGACTGAGTCCCATTACAACAAAAATATCTTGTGTACTTGATGCATTTTTCGATTCCATTACACATACATATTTTCTAGCGCTTTAAGTTCAGAATATCCAGGCCCGTACAAGCTTCTATCAGACTTTGATAATTTTTGGCCTCTGACCTTTCGTAAATCCCTCTCAGGAACTACAGCCAGGTCAGCTCCAGTATCAATTTTGAATAACATTAAAGCGTTGTTCGATCGGACACTCGCTATCCACGGCACTCCCTTCTTTGTGCTGATAGTCTTTAGAAATACAGGTTCCTCTCTCGATTATATAGTGCATTCTGCTAAACTTTGACAGACAGCATTTTGCTTAGTGTCGTCTTTTCTTACGCTTTTAACATTCTGCTTCTTTTGCTGGACATTTGTCCCGAGAGTAATTGATTTAATTTCTACGCATCGTTTCCTGCTAACATTATTCTGCTTCAATTTTGGGATTTTATGTTTCTGCTTCACATATTTCAGCGAAGACGAATTTACTGCATCCATTACAGTTATTTGTTCACCAGTTGATCGTACAAATGACTGTTACTTTCTTACGGTCTCGTTTTGTCGAGCTTGACCAACAGCTTAGTATAGTTTGATTTGCATCTAACTGCACTTTTTCCGATAGCTTTGGATCTTGGAGTCCAACTACAAGTTGGTCTCAGAGGATTTTATCATTTAGTGACTTAAACTTGCAATTATCTGCTAGCGATTGAAGAACTCTAACAAAACTATCCACTGTTTCTCCCTGTTCCTGTTTTCTCTGATTAAATTTTGCCTTTTCAAAAACTACACTCCTCTTGCGCTTGAAAGATCTCATGAATCTATCTGTCAGGGACTTCCACTTCTTTTGATCTTCGTCTGTCAGGTTGAACGAAGACAAAATGTCATCAGCCCCAAATCACATGGAGATAATCGAGGTATTCACTTGAATTTCTTCCTCTTTTTCACAAGTCCAGACTCTAGAAGAAAGCGTTCAAAGTGCTGACACCACTTTCCCTAGGTTTCAGATCTCGAAATGTCAAATTTGTCTGGATTTTAAATTGAAATGAAGCCCAATTCAACTCTGATAATTTCAGTCTTATGTTTTTTTTTTTTTTTTGCCGCTGCCACCATGTAATGTTGCTTGTTATTGAAAACCCTAGATTTGTATATAAGTTATCTTTCTACTGTATATTGTTATATTTACTGACAGTACAACCCCTTCCACAACCGCAACCCCCCTCAAACAACAAACAAACAAAATGGGGAAAAAGATAATTAAAAAAAAGAGAAAAAAAACAAAAAAACAAACAAACAAAACAAAAAAAAACAACAAAAAAACAACAACAACACAAAACGAGTTATATCCAAAAAGGTAAAACTAAGGGTCTGCCAAATCCTGATTTAATTCAGTTCAGTATCAAATGTCTGTACTCTGCCAATCTTTTGGATTTTGTATTAATAAAGAAAATGATAACGTAACGAAAGTGGCGATGTTATGTCTGTTGAAAGCTAATTTGCCGATTTTTGTCCAATATCTTCATAGACGAAGTGATGTATATCTATTGTTTTAAAAAGTGCTATACGTTTCCAATGTATCGATCTGAAAACCTGAAGATGCAACTCGAATCATAGTTGTTTTCCAAACGTAATAATTAAGTAAATCGAGTTAATCCATTCAAATTATTTTATCATACTTTCACCGTCTGTTTAATAATTTGTTTGATCAGAGCGCCCTTAATTAATTTAATTGGTAGCAGTAATAGTGACACGATCGCACCAGCAATTTGTAAAACCCATTTTCCGCTATGACTTTAAATAATTTTGTAATCTTTGATTACATTGAAGTGTGATTATTTAATGGTATCTAATATGAAACCAACCGTTTAATAGATTTAATATGTGCCAGGGACCCAGGGTGGCTGAGAGATTTAAGGCGTTCGCCTTTACAGATCACTGACATCTCACCTCAGTCCGCGCGGTTCAAGTCTCGGCTCGGTCAACTTTTGTATGTAAGAAAGATTGCCAATATCTTCCCACGTGTCGATGGTTCTTCCCGGAGATTTCACGGGTTCTTCCTCCACTAAATATACTGGCCGCCATGTATAGCCTATCGTGTGCTGACAAATGGCGTTAAACCCACAAAGTAAACAAACAAACTTTAAATTAAATACCTGCCTACTTTAATATTTGTATAATTTTCAAAAGCTATGTATGTATGCATGTATGTATGTACGTACGTATGTATGTATGTATGTATGTATGTATGCAATCAAAGTAAGATACCCTCACAGCCAACTCCCTTTGTTTATTAATGACATGGTCGTGTGGTTGTACAGCTGTATGAGTCAGAAAGAATGTTTGTCATTCAAACTTTTTCTGCCTGCAATGCAGTGGATGTTTCATCTGTCAAGACGATTGTTGGTTTATTGCAAGTTCTGTGTGTGTGTGTGTGTGTGTGTGTGTGTGTGTTTCCCAGACAAAATCTTTCATCCATGTGAATTATTTCAATGTATTTGTATTCCTTTCTTGTCTTACTTATGGACATCATTAGTTCGTTCTCATGTTAAATTGTTCCTTAGGAACGCATAGTGTCATCTAATGTTAACGTTACATAGAGCCACAGAGTGGCCCATAGGTAAATTCCGTAGGACCCCAGAGTGGCATTTTGGACTCCAAACCACTCCATACATAGCTACTAAAATCTGTGAAATATTCATGGTGTGTGTGTCTGTGTTAATGTTTACGCGATCTATAATAAGTGCAGATGCAGTGATTAATTATTCACACTGACGGTTTATACCATTAATTTTCGGTGTATCTGCATTTGTTCTTTAATGGTAATTTGCAATGGTAGCTTTTTAACATCAACAAAGTGAACGACACTAAAGCTGTACAGTCAAGCAACAGACTCAACGGTTAGAGTTTCACGAGACACGGTTGTAATACAATCGAAGTTGTTAACATCGGAAAAGTTCAACACCAACGATTGCAAATAGTG
Organism: Sinohyriopsis cumingii; assembly: GCA_028554795.2. Taxonomy (NCBI): domain Eukaryota; kingdom Metazoa; phylum Mollusca; class Bivalvia; order Unionida; family Unionidae; genus Sinohyriopsis; species Sinohyriopsis cumingii. The sequence goes on from CM068839.1 coordinate 44,165,980, forward strand.
ATGGCGAGCTCTAACAAACAATCGAAAGGCAGATAAGGTCTTACTATTGATGGATATAGATACTCGTTTAATTTATAAAGAGAGAGATCGTAGAAAAAAAAGACATATTTTAATAATAAGATTCGTCTTCTTCTATTAAAGTTTTAGAATTCTCATGCAGTCAAAATACGATGTTATGGTGCACATCTCAGTTCCAGTTTCTTTTGACTTCTGCAATCACCCATCACTGTACTGACTTCTTCATTAACTCATCGCTGAATTGGCTTATACAATCACTCATTTGGAACCAAGTTCTCTGATTTCTTATCGCCAACCCTGATTGGATACAAACACTTTAGGCCCCAGCAAGGTTTAAAACAACTGTAGACCACATAGGTGTTTGGACACTGGATAATTAGTATCCAATTAAACTATTTGCAGTAGATTGCTAAATGCGTCATCAATTCTGTTGTCTAATGTCATTTATGATAATACCTATTGCGTGGCGCAGGAAGAATTCATGACGAAAATGTGACTTCTCCAGAAGGTGCCAAAAAGTATCAGCCAGACGTGTGTGCTACCTTCTATTTATGCTCGGAAATAAGCACATGGAGATGCAGTTTAATTACAATATGTAACGGTCTCCTCTGCATTTGCAAGACAGCAAAAACTACTTTTTTTCAGATAAATTAGCCAAAAATTATTTGGTGGATGATGAAATTATAAAAGAGAAATAAATTATATACACGTATCTTTGCAGACAATGTACTTCACTGCCTCGCCAGTTTCAAATCGAATACGAACGTCATGTTTGGTTGTCATAAGTGCTTGGTAGCTCGATCGACATCTCTGCAGTTTAAAGTTTCTGTTCCGCGCTCCAACACGTGATGTGGTGTCGATTTAGGTTGCTCGAGTTCGCAGGATCTGGACCGCGAAAAGTGCAATGAATGCGTTTTAGAACTTGTTTTTAAATCGACATTATTGGAAAAAGTTTAGGAACAATTAGAGTTGGTGCTATGGTTCCCCCTTCCACCCCGCAACACTCCCCCACCCCCTGGATACACCTCTCACTGATATGTAAGCAATCTTTCAATCTACGATGTAAAATAAGGTTTCGATACAACTTTCTAATTTTACATACAAGTTTAAGTTTCATCAAAAGAACTAGAATCAATACAATATGGTAAGTTTCCTATAACTCATCTAAACATTCTTTCTTACTTTTTTTTCTTTCCTTCCCTTCCTTGCTGCTTTTTCTCTACCGACGCGCCTCTCGGTCAGTCTTTTTGTTCAACAAGTTAAACGTTTTTAGGCGTTTACTGATAAAATGTCAGAAGTGTCGGATCTATGGTAACTTTTACATAAGGTAAATATGATTTTGAAAGTTGCTTTATGTCTTTCTTGTGAAATGAGCATGTTTTATTGGGTACAAATTTCTGTGGACGTTGGGGTTGCTACAAACCATAACTTTAACACCCCGACATGATTCAGGCTTCTAGGAAAGGACGTGGGGGTATGTACGTTGATACAATGAAAAGGCAGAAATGTTGCCGAGGCCATGAAGTTTCATAAATATTTCGTCTATTAGTTTATAGAATGTTCTCACCAGCATCTTTGAACCGGGTAGCTTTAAAATAAATGTCATGAATTTGTGAATGTGTGTGTCTTCCAACAACTGCGTTCAATGCATTTGTTTCATTCAACTTTTTCATATGGTAAACAAAAGAAAAGCACACAAACTGGAAGGATATACCTATTCGTAGAATTTTCGTATTCACTCATTTTATTGTTTTCCGTCGGCATACAGTGGTCAAGAATAAACTGAGCTCTTTGACCTAAAAAATGATCATTGCTTTTATTTAACATAACTGTTAGCTTTATGTGATTTTCGGTTTTCAACACATTCATTTATTGTCTAAATTAATCATATTTAGCAACTGATAGTATTTTGATTTTTACATTAATATTAATGAATGATTGATTAAATATTAACGATTTATTGATTAATATTAACGTTTGATTGATTAATATTCGCGATTGATTGTTTAATATTAACGATTGATGTTCTTCATCTATTTTAACTCGGCATGCATTTCAGAAGAATAAGAAACAAACGCTATAAAAATTACCAGAACTTTATTTCCTTATTTTGTTTTCTGTCAGAAGAAAATAAAAACGACTTCAACATTTAATATATGGCAACTATGCTAATAAAATCGTTTCATCTTTTGGTCCTACAACATTAAACATTAAACAATATTGCAGTATTTTTGTATATAAAAAATCAAGTATAGCTCATGTTCTTAGATAAAAACGTTGATAAACAAACAAGCAAACAAGTAAACCAGTAATGACCAGTCCGATTGCAGTAGAAATTTTCATACAGTTAGTTGACATAACACATCTGTTTAATAGTTTGAAGAAAGAAAAAAAAATAAGAAAAAAAGCTGGTATTGTCCTCCATTCGGTAACGGCAACTGCGACGATTAATATTATTAACATTAACTATTGATTCCGCAAAAACACGTCCATGTAGATGTTAATGTTCAAATTGGTTTACAATAGAAACACACGTCCATGTAGATGTTAATGTTCAAATTGGCTTACAGTAGAAACACACGTACATGTAGATGTTAATGTTCAAATTGGCTTACAATAGAAACACACGTCCATGTAGATGTTAATGTTAAAATTGGCTTACAATAGAAACACACGTCCGTGTAGATGTTAATGTTCAAATTGGCTTACAATAGTGGCTGTTATTATATGATCTTGCAAGCAAACTATATTAAAAATGCATAACTCAGAAACAGTCAACCGTTAGCGTTCGCAAATGGCTGCTGACGGTTGCAATAGAACTCTGAGTATTAATATTAGAAACCCGCGGATATAACACGTGTTGGTCCTGCAATCACTGGATAATTGCGCTCGTTTCATTAGTAAGCAGAGAGATCGTAGAATAATTAAATGTCATCTCTTGGGTCAGTTATTATTTATCACAGCAAACGACTTAAAAAACTGTGTTGCAGAAAGAGAGAAACATCAAATTAGGATCACTTTTATACTTTCTGGACCAAGCCCACGCGCCATTAGTTCAATTTACTTTTCGTTACCGAAGCACAACACGTCTGGTGGCAAAAATATAAAGTGTTGGCGGACGCAAACAAGGAAGAATTTAATAGCACGGTTCAAAGGAACCTGTATAGACTAATTCAAATTTCGTGGCTAAGTATCTTACAAATCAAAGGCAAGATATATTTATTGTTTTTCTAAATTTCACAACCTTTCTTAATAATAATAATAATAATAGTGTTTATTTGTAAGTCAAGCCTCTGTCTCATGATACATATTCATATATCTTGCGGAACAAAAAGGTGTTTGAATGTGCATCGTATCTTTTGGAAGTCTTATAAATGTAAGTAATGATTATTTCATTTTTTTTTCTAATTGGGTGAAATACAAATATATATTTCACAGTAATCATACAATCTAATGTAAAGAGAACCCTAAATCCTGCGTGGAGCAAGTTTTGTGATATTGATCTAGAGTCTTATGTAGCAGGAGTCGATGATAAAACGGTATCTCTAATCTTTAAGGTTCTATAACAATCATTGCAAAATTAGTAATCAGAATTTTACTAGTATCATTTTGTATAAAAGTACTAACCTTTTCTAAAGTTGGATTTTTATGTACAAAGGTGGGTAGATATTTTCTTCGTAATTCTTCATATAGCGGACAAGCAGTAATAAAATGGAATTCATTTTCGGCATTAACTTTTTTTTTAGCCCAGTAATCACAATTCCCACCCCCTCATCATAACCATAAATTGTAGCATTGTTTAGGGTATTTGTCTTCTGGCATTTTTCGAATTCTTAGCCATTATACTCTGCGTGTTACTTGTTCCCTATTCATTATATACGAATGCATTTGGAGTGGACTTAGATGTACCAAGAATAAATTTACAAAATGAAAAAAAGAACTTTTTCAATATCAGTTGCATCATAAAACCACAGAACCTCGGCCCCGTAGTAAAGTATTGAGCTTTCTTACAGTCAAAGAGACGAAGCAATCCAGATACGGGTACTCTGCCAAATTTCGAAAGATTTTGCCTCAGAATATGCATAGCCTCCAACGCCTTTTCTGAGTTTTCTGGCACATAAACCAGGATTTTGTTTTTTCTTTAAAAAATAGGCATCCTAGACACTAATAATATGATTCAATCTTTACCTATGTAGGGCCATAGTACCACTTTTCGCAACTTCTGAGATAGCCACGTCTGCGAAATATAGTCAAGTTAGTTTTTTCCATATTTACTTTTAATATCCACTTTAGGCAATATGTATGCATCCTGTTGAGCATATTTTACAACTGGTGGGCAGTTATGACAAATACAATTAAATCGTCTGCGTACAAAAGTAAAAATAGTTCTAAAACTTCTACCGGCACTCTCGAGTTTCCTTCAGCTAAAAAGGCTATTCAGATCGTTACAAAATAAAGAAAATAATAAAGGCTATAAAACACAACCTTGGCGTACGATCATAGGACAATCAAACACATCAGTAATAATTGTGTTGAACATCACACATGCTTTTACATCATTTACATCGCTCTAATGATTTTTAACATTTTCCACTAATATTTTCACGAACTAGCTTTTGGTACAGTAAACGTCTTTTATACTATCAAAGGCTTTTTCATAGTCTATAGATAACGCACAGCATATACCACTTTGTTTTCTTAAATATTTGTGAATTAAAGTTTATAATATAAATATATTATCTGCTGTAGAGTAACCAGCTCTAAATCCGTCTTGTTCATCGCCCAGTAATAATTTCTTTTTCTCTACCCATTCATTTCTCCTATTATTATTCTCCTATCGGTGTATACACTTTGCTTAATACAGATAGTGTACTAATGCCTCTGTAATTGGAGGAATAATTTGCATCCCTTTGTTCAAAATTGATATAATGCCCGCCGTTGACCAAAATTCTGGAAAATATCCAACATCGAATAGTTTATTAAATAATATTGTTTAAATTGGTGCAATTATGTTATGAAATATGTATTCTAATTTTTGAAGATTGCGTGCTGATGGTGAAATCTGTAATTTGCTTCAGTTCATTCAGTTTTTTCTGTTTTGTGCCATCACCTTGTACGGTGCTGTCATACAACTACTAAATAACCTTTTAATGTGGTACTATTCATTCGGAATGAAACATGGTCATACTTTTTGGGTGTGTACATTTTATTTCACTGGCATACATTTTTGGAGAGTACCTCTTTTGGATATTAGGTCACATTATCTATTTATATATAATCACATTAAATACGTAGCAAGCGTACAATGACAATTATTAACAACATCAATGAACATTTGAATGCCTCAATGAAGACATTAAATCTAAATGTATTTCTTTCATCTTCAACTTTTAATATGCGGAAATAAAAATTATATATCTACTTAAATTGATTGATTTTACTACAATAGTATGCCAACAGCTTTGAGATGAATGATGTTTACCTTTGACTTGTACGTCTGCAGGGAAGAAAGCTGGAACCTCTTTTTTCCAATAAAATCAAAAGTTATTTGGGACTAGTTTTCGGGTATATGAACTCTCAATGCTGAATCGATTTTCTTGCAAACAAAGCAAGCTTTCAGTTTAATTGACAACAGAGATAAACAAAATTTGTTCCTTTTAAAGACAAACATTAAATATATTTTCTGTCATCATTAAATTTTAATTTACAAAACAAGACTAAAATAATCTCTATAAACAACCGCCTTTTACTACACATGACAATATATAGCTCTTAAACATTCTTTTCACGGTCACATTATAAGATAAACAACGAAACTTAAAATATAATTTCACTGAACTAAAATGAAACGCCCCTATCTTTCAAAACCAAATAAATGGCGCTCCATAAACGTGCCCTCGTGTGGAACTATATTTCTCTCCTCAGCTAGGGTTTCAGCAGGGAAGAATGCTGCGACCTCTTCTTTCCATTCTATTAATCGGAAGTACTTGACGAATGCCATAACGGGAATGAAGATCACGGAACTGAGGATGAGTACAGCTGCAATCAGCTGGCACCACCACGGCAATTGTTTCGTCACTGTTATTCCCTGGTAAATTAATAACCGTGTGATATAGTCACGATATATGTTTCATATGTGCTATGAAATCTGAAAGAAAGGCTCACACGAAATTAGAAACGTTTATAGAAGAAAGTGCACGCAAACATTTGCACAGAATGTATATAAACCAAGCAGATTGAATTTGAAATTTGTAATACTGATAGGATATGCTGCTCTTCAAGTATGAAAACAGGACTAAATAAAGGGAATTACACACACACACACATACACACACAGATATATATAAAACCAATTTTTTGTGTGCTGCATGTAGGATTGACATTGAATAGTTAAAAGTGATGATATGTTGTTGTTTTTTTAATTTTGCAAGGTTTTTAAGTCTATACTATTACCTAAATCTCCCGCGCGTATCTTTCGTGTAACTACACTTTCTAATTGAAATATAAAAATAATGGCTGCAGTATTGCTCTAATAGTGCGCCTATATAATGTAGTTCAACAATACTAGTACCAAATCTGAAACTGTTTTAAATATGTTGGTAGGAAAATTATAATTAACAAGGGTTTCTGGGTGTTCTTCCTGTGTAATTCGGAACACCGAAAGCCGTTTTCACTAGTTCGGAGAGTTTTTAAATTTTTTAAAAATTTCTGTGTGTGTGTGTGTGTGTGTGTGTGTGTAGATTTTCATCAACACGTTTCACCCGCCAGAATTGCGGGTCCCAATACAGAGCGGTCTACAATGCTTACCAGGTTTGCGTCCCATACTCCATAGACAGAACCCTTGTTAAACATTTCAATTAGACTAGCAATGAAAATGACCAGCATGGCGATTGGTCCTGCAAATCTCCAGCAAAACATCCAGAAATAGTTTGGTCTCACACCAATCATCAGCTCTATGTCGTCACTGAATCTAGAGAATGGACATCATATATTGTTTGAACGATAGCGAATGTGCCGAGTTATTTATATACAATTTAAAAGAGGATAACGACGCAATATGAAGCCAAAAATTTATAACATGAATTTTTTTTTACCTCCCAAGGGAGAGAGTGAGATGATTGAAACAATTTCTGGTGATCTCTGGTTGAACTTGGACTCATTTAGTTGCCTACAATTTCAATTTGAAACGAATTGATTTGTAACAATCGATAATTTCAGTAAATAGAATAATCCCATAAGTGTGAGGTGTGATGATCTGTACGACTTCCACACATTTTGTTCGCCTGAAATTGCTTCATATTGTGTCATTACACAAATACAGTTAAAATACTGTTGGAGTTCGGTCAATATAAATTAAAAAAAGGAATATTCCAAGATTTAACAAATATTTTAAGATGGTTGCCTCCTTAAACTGACGCCATTTTCTCCAATGTGGTTTCTCGTTGACATATTGTTGTCTGTTTTTCGTTCATTAGTGACAATTAAGACAAACGAATGGCTTTTATGATAAAGTAAGCACGACTAATGTCTACTTTGAAGCTAGAGATATATTAGTATAGGATAAAACCTAAAATTCTATGTTATTGAGTTATCTCCACATTTAGGCCATTTTATTAAAAACAAAATCGCTGTTTCCTCCACAACGAATTTCTGTATTTCTCTTAACAAGATTCGCAAGTGTTGGTCACCCCTGCGTGTTTGATTGAATGAAACAGCGAGGGAATTAAAGGTTCATAGCGACATATTAGCGGTGAAGGTCAGTAAGTGCCATACAAACGTTAGCTGAAATTGAATATGGAGATTGACAAATTAAGAGAACCCGCAACAATATTGAAAGGCAAGAGACAGAAGACGAGATATTAAGAGCCAAGCATCTCCAATATTATGCCATTTCTTTATTGCCTCGATCGACCAATATGTATATATCATGTGATTAAATCCTATTGAATCATTACCATATCTGAAGGTTAAATTTGCCTGGATATTGCCATCGTTGTAATAAGTACAGTAATTCGCCTGGGTTTTCTATTTTTGATCTTAGCGAGGAAGCTAAAACTATGCAAAAACTCGATCTATTCAACCAACCAACATGCTGTCTCATAAACTAATCAAAAGATCGACTTCCTGATCAACTATCAATCCGGCTATCCGATCAACTAACCAACAAATCGACTGTCCAATCAATCAACCGACAGTCTGACTGTCCGATCAACCAGCCAGTCGGGTAATATTTCATTGACTAGTATGAGACAACAATTACTCAAACTCCCACCCCCATTCCGAGGTTGACCAAAATCAGGAAGATATTTTGAAAAAAAATTAGTGTTTTGTAGGCACGGTCTGTTTGCTGCTGACATATCTTGTATGTTTCTTATTTTAATAATCATTAAAGGGTAGATTATAAAATTGTATAGAATGGTGCATTTGTTTGTTGTTTAATGAAAACTACTGTAAAATGTCGCCGTTTTCCGGGTGATGCAGACGCTTTTTGGTCACTTTTATTACGTCATTTTCTTTACATTAGTACTACACAAAAACGACCTGGACAACCAATGATGACATCTGTCAGGATTTAATAAATATGGTGGGTTGATATATAACAATAAGTGAGGCGTATCAACTATATTAGAAATGCATACAGTTGAACTTATACAACAAATAAAAGGATTATAAATGTGATCCGAGTCGTGCAGGAGCATGTATAAGAGACTTGATCAGCGTTACCTTTGAAGTCCATATTTATAGGATATAACTACACATTCGCTGAGAGCGATTAGAAGCAGTGGAATGTTTGCGCAGTACGAGTCAAATAGGTCGAAAACGTAGGGTCCAGTAGATGTGGCAAAACATAGGGCGATGAAATATGATACAAGACAAACTGTGCCTGAAAAGAAAACACGAATAATGTAAACGGTCCATTATACACCATATATGATAAGTTATTTTTCAGAACAATTCTTTTTCAGTAAGTCTTGGTAACTTTGGACTTAGTGCTATTGAGAGAAAAATTGAAAGATGCATGTTTTCTCTGAATTGCAAACTGTCCACAAAGTTTAGTGACGGTTTGTGGCATAGCACTCGAGTTATTTTGTAGAAACTGATTTCCTTCTTAGAGTCTCTCTGACCATGACCTTTTAACTTTCAATCTCTAAACATCAACATTATTTTTGTCCTTGTCTCAACAAAGATTCTTAGTGTAAAATGATAGTAATCTACAGTGTTTAGTAAAAAAAATATGTGACGCAGAACTCGAGACATCGTGCGAAAACCATTTTTCTTTCCAGTCACTGCGACCTTGACCTTTGACCTTTTGAAACCCAAATCAGTCAGTGTCTTACTTATCTACAGTGCATGATTTTTACAGATCGTGGTCAAGACACCTTGAGGACAAGTCAGTTTATTTATGGAACCGTTTTCCTTATTTCAGTTTTAACGACTTAGACATTTGATATTTTAAACACGAAATCGCCAGATTCGTTCTTCTCAAGTGCAGGCTACTTATGCAGCGTGGTAACGGTAGATGTTTGAGAACTCAGAGTTATTGTGCGGAAACAAAATAATTAACAGACGGACCTACATCATACCACACGTATTGTAAGTCTGTAAGCCTGCGTTTATCGGCGCCATTCCTGGTCTACCTGATCTGAAACAATATGACGAGTTTTATTTACACTCTTGATCATATAAAATACATTATGATACTTACATACTGTTTATGCGTATGGACGTTGTCAAAGAACATTACATATGGAATTTAGAAATCTCAAATGAAGTTTGTAATTCTCTTTGTACTATTATTTTTGTCTTGTTTCTTTTTCTTTCTGGGAAGTACACACGGTTGCGGAAATAGAAAAGCTTAAACGTCATAAGGCGAGCTTTATCTTGTCATTCTCTAGACAAAAGGTAAACGAGATGTTTCGTTTGGGTGCTACTGATTTGGATTCTATATTTTCTGTTCCATACATTGTGTTGGATGTCTCCACGAAAGTTTAATTATTAATATTCTTATTCGGTGACAAAAATAAAAAAGCTACTTACTACAAATAATTTCTTTACGGACTCCTGGAAAAAGCATGAGATCATTTATGGAAGTGATAGCACCCTCTAGAGTTCCAAACAAACTGTCAATGCCCAGGGTTACAAGCATTAGAAAAAACAGGATCGACCACAGCTGCGCCACCGGGAACTGGTTTATAGCTTCAGTAAATACGATAAAGGCCATCCCCGTTCCAGCAGCTGACTGAGAACAAAATTAATACGAAGGTATATGCAATATCAAATAGGTAATAATTATCACGATGATCTGCATCCTACTGCGTAAGACTGGCATAGGCAATTAGGTGCTTAGTCAGCATTTCTTAGCAGGAAAGGTGATTTTAATATGCAGAAGCAATGTTTCTTTTTTCTTTCATATGAGATTATTGGTCGGAAAATCCCTGAATTAGATGGGTTCTGTACCTTTTACGCTTAATCACGAACAGTGTAATTGCAGAATTTCTCAAATCAACCTTTAAAAATCTGGATAAATGTTGACATGATATTTACGATACATATAGGGCACTCTAAACAGATTTGGTTTATCGTCAAAGAACTTAACCAGATAAACATATAAGTAAATCCCCTCTTAAAATAAGTAATCAAATCTCAATAAAAGCTTCTGAATGTATCCCATTGTAAATGTAATGATAGAATTTGGGATTTTTATTGCATCTTCGAAGCAAGCTCTTGTGCTTAATGACGCTTTTACAACTGTTGAAAGCAGTATTAAACAATTTCTTATGCTAATTCGTGGAATACACTTGTTTTTTTAATGCACAGAATCGTTGTGGAGATGAAAATCACGAGTTTTAAGGAATTTTACCCGTTACGAGGAATGGGGTTGGTGTAACTATAACGAGGGCAAGCACGGGTTTTTGGGATTTCACATGTTGCTGGTAAAGCGACTGAAGAGATTATACAAGGGTGGGAAAATTGCGGACCGCGGGTCAGATCCGGAACGTGGCCTGGTTTTACCCGTTAATTTACATTATAAAATGTGGGTTTAAAAATCACTTATCAGGCTCGCACTCTGGAGGAAGTTGGCCAATGCATGGACTATACTGTGAGGAATGATAGGAAGATTAGATTTATTTAAAGTTGGAAAATAAGTACAATAAGTACTTTAATGAAAATACTTTCTCCAAAGTATAAAAAGCAAAGGTGTTTCACGATTGCATTTCGTTTTAAAATTCAAGAGCTATAAGGATATATAAAGAGTAACTAAGCTCAACAAATGAATGTCGACTTCAGCTGTTTTATGATATGATGACATCAATAATAAAGATGTGGATTCAAACTTTATAAATCTGAAATTTGACTCACATCCTCGATAAAAGACTTGAAGTTGCAGGTGGAGTTATGGGCAGCTAGTGGCACCGGTTTTCCCAGAGTGATGTTGGCGGACGCACCTTGTTTATCTAGGCAGTCTTCATATGCCATTGTCGCTTTATAACCTGGGTAAGAAAATATATATAAAGGGAGTAGTTAATACTTTGTACCGAAAGGTGAATTGGGATAGCAAAACGGGTTGCTCAGAAGTCCTACTGATGCCCCTACCCTTACTAAAACGAACATCATGCACAAAAACTGTACACAATTTTTTTTCATTGCAAAACAACCATACCTATTTCCATATTACTCCGCTTTAACCTCCCCGGTAATACACAATCCATATACAAATACAATAAATCATAAGTTATCTTATCGAATGATGTCAGTAACATGAATTATCATACTTTTTCCTTTTATATTTTGAAAACACATTTCTAACATTAGGGCATGACGTCAAAACAAGACTAACGTGCGAGGCGTCCGTATGTAATAAGGTCCTGCCAATTGGCTTCTAATGCTGCTTTATTAACAACATATTGCATTTTATCATATGATACATAAACAGAATCATAAGGCTATGTTCATTTCATATCAGTATTTTATAAATATCCTTTCATAACTTCAATCTATTGCTCTCCAAGTTTAGCAATGCAAAAATATTCCGCTTGTTAATCCAGATAAGGTTCTCTATAGTTCGCTGGAGTGTGCAATTATTCAAATTAACCTATACAAATGAACTGTAGTATTTACAGTTGGTCAAATTAATCTCTGTTGGGTAAGATATATTGTGTTAGCAACTTACAACATTTTAACAGCATGTATTGACTTATCCAGTTACTCAGAATCTTTATATTGGAGCCCACAATTTTCACTAGTCTTATCTTTAGAAAATAATAAAAAGCTCATTGGTCGCTCTATAAATTGGACAGACGTGTTAATTATTCGCTGGGATACATACATTTCAAATAAAGAAGTGTGTTGTTAAGTTTGGTCAGTGGAAGAACCAATGATATTGATCAATTTATCCAAATATAGTTGGTCCAAGCATACACCTCTTCTATAGTACACGTCGCATGGGTCATGTATGCGCATTTACTCATTTTAAATTAAATATAAATTGTTCTTTTAAAATTAACACTAATTTTCTTTAACCAAATTCTATTCAATCCTGACTATTGGATGCTCTGCACCTTGACTGTCACCAAGAAACTTCCAGACGAAAATTATCTATCGCTATGGACTTTTACAATGGGGGCCATGTACTAAACTTGGGTCAAAATAAGAGCGCATTGAGTGGAATCGTCACAATAGAGGGTACTTTGAATTTGTTTATCAATATGCGTAACTTTCATTGTGACATCACAGCGCTCGACATTCAATCTCGATTATACTGGATCACACCTTTAGGTTCATTTCGTCCAAAAATGTCTACGTACTTTAACATTGATTTTGCCGTAGGCACCTCTCGGAGCGTCAACATAATGACCTTCCAAAGGAATATGGATGTATACGAATCCAAATGAAGTGAATACCTGCCGCTTAAAGGTATGTACAATCAAATTCTAAAATATGACACCCATTACTGAAATAGTCGGTGTTGAATGCCTACATGACCGACGTGACTTGTACTATAGTTAACTGCAATAATGTCAGGGACAAGAAATAATTAAACAGTATAAATTTGGGGAGCGATTGGCTAAATACGGTTATATGTACACAACAAGTTGATACAAATTGTGGAAGAATTTATTAAGCGAAGGCACTGTTGTGACAGATCAAGTAATATACATGAGGGATAAACAGTTGATTTATTTGAAGAGAAAAAATATATTTTTAGCATGATCTCGCAGAAACATCGCAATGCAAATCCACTTATTGAAAAGGTTTATTTGTTTTTCTTACAGAACCGAATGAAATATTACTCATGGCCCAATAAGGCATCTTAATCACGAGTAAGATAAAAATAAAAAATAAAAATTTTATTAATAAAAAAGAAAATTCAGCTAAAACGTATAAGAATGCAGGATGAGGAGAAAATCTTCGAAGAAAAACAGTTGAAAACTAGATTAGAGTGACTTCTGACGTCCGATGGTGCTGTCGTCTGCAAGAGTTAAGAATCGTCAGTAGGTTTTGGAAGGAAAGGGGGAGGGGGTACCGGAAAAATTATACATTCTGCTCTTACCTAGGATAGAAAATACAACAATGGCAGTAAAGATTGAAGTGACGAAATCAGCGATCGACACTATAATAGCCTCCTTTACAAAGTTGCTGCGGACGGGATTGTATGAAGCAAAGGCTATGAGACAGCCAAACGCCAGACCAAACGAGTAAAATATCTGGGTTGCGGCATCTAACCAGACTGCCGGGTCAAATAACCGCTTCCACTGAAACGAAAGGAATATAGAATAAACCCGATTATCCCATCATTCAATTATTCAAATATTCGATGCCACCATCGATCAATATTTAGCCCCTCTCTTGTTGAACCGTGAATTTGGATAGTCGGGAAAACGTCAATGTGCCACAGCCATAACTAATAGTGCGGATAAATCGAAAATGTGGATATAAAAGGAGATTAGTCCATGCAGTGTGGTTAATCAAAACTGTCAGGATGTTCCTTCGGTCTGTGACCCATTAACACATTTTTCCTTCTATTTACAGTCCAGACTGTCCAGTCTCTGATCATGGCCACCAATCTCTCTCTCTCTCTCTCTCACACACACACACACATTAGTGTCCAGCAATGTCGAAAAACCGTGACTTTGATTTTAAGATTGTGCATGAACGGACTCAAACTCAGACGCGACACCCATTCAAATCAAGTTTAACAGATTGTAGAAATTGTGATTCGACAAGTTCTCTTTTCATTCTAAATGTGAAGATTAGGCGCCGCTATTTGTTGTGTAGACCAGCCATACATGATAGAGTGCGCATGGAATTCTATGTGTTATATGTACATTACTAATACCTCCATTGCATACCATATCTACTATGACTTTACTTCAAGAGAAATAGCATCGTCAATCTTCACATTCGGAAAGAGTTGTTGCTATAGATAACAAAAGTAAGTCGGTTAACGGATCGAATCACAAATTTTGATTGTTAGACCTGATACGTATAAGAACAGAAATGTCCGTTTAACGTGGCTGTCCACTGTGTTGATGCATTCGTGATTCCTCTCATGCACAACCTAAAAAGTCTCTCGCATGACATAACATCTCAGTATAAACGAAAGAGATTACTGGCCGTAATTACTATGTTCCCAAACAAGTCTGAATATTAGATGGAATGCTGTAGACGCCTGCATAAAAAAAACTGATATTCATATGGCTGATATTACTGACATTTCGAACTACAAACTTGCTAAGTTCCGGATTTTATTAAAAAACCTATCACTTTTCTTTAGGCATTATGAGATTGCGAACTACAAGCAAGAATTATTTAAAGTGAAGAGCTTTACAACGTGGGGAAAGTATTCACCTCCGAAAATGAAGATTTGACAACGAATGTGCTCCCATAAGCATCGTCACTTTTATACTTTGCAAACACATATTAACACACTTTTTTGAAATAATTGTGCTAAGTTTAAAATTACTTCCAAGATATTTATTATATTGACTTCAGTAAGACATGAAAATTAATTAAGAAAGTAATGGCGCCACCTGTTTGGATCTAATTTGTTGCTCTTAACATACAGACTTAAGAGCTGGTCTGCGTAGGGATAATATCCTAAATTGGTTAGTAAATCGCCAGAGAGCAAAGTCGCTTATTTAGAGACTCTGGAGCAGCGTGTTCCAAATTTATAACATTTTGTAGAGACTCGTTATCAAATTGTTATCAATGAGAAATGGGATAAAAACAGCAATAATACTGGAGTTGACTTGTCAAACAACAAACATTTCTTAAATTATGATCTCCAAGTTTCGCTACTGTAGTTCGCGAAATGCTCAATCTAATGGAGACCTAAACATAACAGCGATCCAACAAAACTTTTGTTGCAGATTTAGTGCATAAGCAATTCAAACCACTTTACTGTTCTAAAACTTCTTTCAGACAACAACTTGTGGCCGGCTGCTGTGGTCGACAAGCATTATCTGCGTGTAAAGATGTCGAGACTTTAAACCATTTTCCCAGATAATGGACGAACGAGAAGAGCTATCGAGAAATAGCTTGAAAAGTTAAGATTTTTTTAAAAATCAGGCCCTGAAGACATAAATTTAAATACGCCTGGGTTTATAATTATTACTGTTTTACCCCAAACTGCACGGACTCTCAAAAGACGGATATAGAAGACTATGTAAAAATAGACAAACTGAGTCATTCTTGCGTCTGTCACACATTTAAAAAATGCACGATAATATCAGTGTCTTGGGTTTTTAATTTAACGAGAGCTACATGAGCTTCAAATGCCGAGGAAGACTGGTGTGCAGTTACGGAGAAAAAAGCACCACGTCCAGAATAAAATTGAATTCTACTATGATGTGTCAAACCTGTTGATAAAATCGCAAAAACTTTGCATGCTTCATTGTAATAAATAAAACAAAGAATAGTGCTTTAGCTTAAACTTAAATGTAAGATTTGGCCATCGAACGATGAATGGGGTGAATTTGTTGTTCTTTTAAAATATAAGCGATGCTAGTGAAATGTCTGTGGTGAAACTGACACTAAATTCTGCCAGTACCAATGTTCACTCGTACTCACAATATCAAAGAAATCGTAAGCTCGTAATATGGTGTTCAAATTCTCCGCATTGAACAACAACAGCAACAATAACAAAACGTAAACAATAGCATCAAAGTAGGGTAACTATCATAAATTGAACAATCTCGCACCTAATACTACATGTTGTTCACTTATGATATCGCGTTAAAGTTCACAATGGTTCATAAATCAATATAAGACTTCATTTACAACAGGTATTATTCCAAAGCCCTATATAGGTTGCAGCGACTCACATGACCTCTAACGCGATATTGGAAGTATTTCGCGCAATATGCAAACTATGTCTGTAGAAAGAGGGTGTTGGGAGCTGATTAAAAATGGCAGAGTGGATAAATATTCACGCTGGATTAGAACGAAAACAGTCTGGAAATAAACAGAGATGTACACGCTAACCAGTACTTAATATTCTGCTTTCTGACTAGTAGGTAATGCCTAGAAAACTACCAATAAAAACAAAAAGTAGGTTCGCAAATTTAGTTTTTCTCCACACATGATTTATACGCAACACACTTTGTCTTGGAAATGCACGACAATGGCCCAATAACAAAAGCAAGAGGAAACTCGGTCAAACATTACCTCTGGTACGAAGAGATGTTCCAATCCCTTGTCAAACCCCTTTAGGGTCACACCCCGGAAGAAGAATATGATTAATACCAGGTAGGGAAACGTTGCCGTGACGTACACAACCTGAAAATAAAGACGTATTTTTTGGGATAGCAATACGATCGAGAAAGCTGTATCATCTTGTATTTAGAAAGTGATACCAGTAGATCCAACAAATGAGAGAGAGAGAGAGAGAGAGAGAGAGAGAGAGAGACCGACAGACAAATCGAAATGATGAAATTGGTATCATATCGCAAGCTTAGTTAGAAATTCCAGTTATGAAAAACAATCGAGTTAATGTTTATTCTGTTACGGAACAGCTAAAGGTTGATCTTGAGTTGTAAATGTCAGTGCACATCCTCTATATTGCATGGTAGTCAGACACAAAGCCCCAGTGCAGTATTTAATAGTCAGGGAATGACAGCTAACACAATGATCCTGGAACGTAAAAGGTATTTACGTCTTTATTTTCCTGTTTTCATTAGGGTTATACTTTACCGATTACATCATGAATTGGAATATTGAATACTTCTGTCAAAATGTCAGAGTCTCCTAATAACGCAATTTCCCAAGGGCAAGACGTGCATGAGTAAATTGAGCCAATCAGGTCCCTTCCCGTAATATTTCAATAAATGATTGATGATGCTAATTTCCGTTTATTTTGAGAAAAAAAAATCAAACGTTGTCCCTATTAATTGATGAGTAGGAGTTTGAAATCTAAAATAGCAAGTTGTTTTCTTCCTTTCCATCGATATTTTCAAACCATATTGAATAATGCTTTTTACCAATAAATTAGTGTTCACTTTAGAATAAACAACAAATACAAATGTTGGTATTGCATTGTTAACAGTCGAATTTCATTAGGCATGGACATGACGGAACATGTCCAGTATGTTCGAACTCGTCCAGGAGGGTCAAGAAAGTTAAACAGCTTTCCTAGTTTATTGTCTGCTACTGAAAGCCGCAAATATCGAATCTATCCCAGAAAGTTCATTACTGCAATGCACTCATGTTTGAATGATCATTTTGTGATCAGCAGGTTTTTGATCTGAGATGACACGACACTATCAATACGTTCGACCGAATGAAAGATAGATGGATAGTTTTAACGATATTTTAAACATATTACTGGTTTCATCATGTCGAGGAAATGGGATTTAAGTGTATTTCCCAAGAATACACAGAGTTATCCGACCCGGTCTGGCCTGGACAGGTATCGACCGCGTGTTCCATGAATGACGAGAAAGAGGCTAATATCCATTCCAGTAAACCACATAGAACTCCTTGTTAATGATATACATTGTTTGCATAGTGTAGATCAAGACCTACAGCAGCATAACATGCCAGCATATAAGGGTCAACACTGTTCGTGCTATAAATGATTTCATGAGAACAGTGCAGATCCAAATCTACTGGTGCATTAAGGTGTGGTCTACACTGCTTGCATTCGGTTTACGTAATACACGCTGCAATACTGGGTCAACCACGATGAACGCTGCTGTTTATTTTATTAGATTCGATGGGCTTTTGGACATAAAGAACCTAATGTCTTTTGCGTTCTCAACAACAATACACCATCCCAAATGGGCAGCGTACACTTTGTGCACCGACTCACAATGGTGTATATAATACTGTCGTAACATAAATAAAAAAGTTTAAAAAATATATAATCCTATAATTTACTGACTCTAATAATTCAACTGGATCACAATATTTAAAACGTGCTTAAATGAGGTACTGGTAGTAGTAAAAGTAGCAGCAGTAGTTGTAATAGTAGTAAAAATATTAATAATAATAGTAGTGGTAATTGTGACAGTATCGTTACATATTGGTTTAGACTCTAAAACAAGCTGTCGGCAACCTATGGCCAACGCTGACACGCCATAATCTTTGGAAAGGCACGCGGCACGAGTTTTGTACTGTATGTACTAAGAACGATGATTAAAAATGAAATGGACGAATATGACTTGGCACGCAGCAGTCAATAATTTAGCGGACCTGGCTTAGCAGTTCTAAAAGGTTGCCGATGTCTATTTTAGAGGATTCTGGAAATAACATACTTACTTTGCCCGAAGATTTAATGCCTTTGATTACACACAGGAAAACCATCAACCAGGCGAACAGAAGCGCCACGGCAAGCTTCCAGTTCATGACACTAGGCGAGTCGATCGAGGGCGCTATTTGCAGTGTCTCTCGGTACCAGAAATAAGTGGTGGGGCCGCTCCTCTTGGAAAAGACATCAAAACATTGTACGTATCTAAAATCCATGTCACACGTGTAAAATATCCCCCCCCCCCCATCTCCCAGTAACTCTCGCTTATTTTTTTTAAATTTTTTGTTGTTGTTTTCCATCTGTTGAAATCGTCAAACAATGCTAATTCGGGATTTCGTACACTGAGTCCTAGAGATCGTACAAATGAATGTAAAAATATTAAAAATAAACAATTTGTTGCTAAGTATTTCAGCAAAGGGTAAAGATAGAAAATTCAAATCAAAGACAATTTACTTTGAAAGGATCAGTAAAGCTTTTGTGTCAAACACACACACACACACACACACACACACACACACACACGCTATTATTATTAAGAGAATTTAAATATTTTCAAGCTATATCGAAATCAAAATATAGTGGATTGAAGTGGCCATTGGTGGAGAAAGTAAACGTGCCGTGCAACGTATTCGAGTACGGTTGGGCGACCACTAATCATAACTTTTGACGGTATTGAAATCGAATCATTTGTGACACTGAATGCTTTATACACTGTTTTATCTCGCCCACCCTACAACCTTTGCTTCCTATGTGCATGAGTGACGGTAAACGGAATGTAGATTAGCCGATTTTTAAAGTGGTGAGCTAGATTTAAGAGTCTGGTCTCTGGTGGTGGTGGTGGTGGTGGGGAATTATTCATTCTAGTATGGATTTTACGAAAATTTTGATTAGAGTTTCAAGGCTTTTCTCTATTTTCTTTAACAAAGATTCTGGGATGAGTCATTTTATGTCCTTTTTTTTGGCAACGGTATGTTGCAAAAGGATAGTTATTTTAAGAATATGTGTCAAATGGGGATGAAAGCATCTTTCGGGGATTATCTCCCAAAGCCAACCCACCTCACCCGATACCTTCCTCCCGGCTACGATTAGATGGTAGAGGTGAAATTTACCTGGCATTCCTCGTTGACGATGGTGACGTTACCCACGGTTTCCATCGGGCACGTGGACCACGGGAGCGGGTTCATGAAGCTCTGCACTAAATAAATCAAACACCAAGCCATGATGGTGTTGTAGTACAGCGCCACGTTGAAAGACACCATTGCCGAGGCTATGCCTATTCCGACTAAATAGGGAGATATCTTTAAAAGAAAAGTAAAAAAGCCACAAATCTTGTAGAGAAGGAAGACGGTATTCAAATTCTTGCTTAAAAAGTATTAAATTACTGCCTCAAAATCATGTTGGTGGTGGTGATCATGGTTTTCATTATCATCATCGTCGTCGTCGTCATCATCAACATCATCATCATCATCATCTTGAGCTTGACTATTTCTACGATCATAATTATTAGTCACAAACATTTCTGTTACTATTAGTAATGTTACTGCACATTAACAATTAAGAATAATTTCATATGGACCTTATGTACATATATAGCCATGTCGGAATCGTAAATATGACTTTACATTTGTGTCTTTTTCTCCCTCAGAGAATGTGAAGTTTATAACAAGCACAATATTTCTCTTACATAATTAAACTTTTACATAATTATAATTCAAATGAATTTTCTAAAAGGTGCCCACAATTACGTCCAAAAGTAAAATATATCTGTACTCCACTGATCTTTTTAATTAAAGATTTTGTTTACTAAAGTACACATATATAAATTGTATATTCATTCCATATTATATTGCATCTAATATTCCAGGAAATATTAAAATACTATTAAGATATGAACGTATTAAACAACCTATCTGTTTCAGCGTCGTTGAATATAAACTCATTACATATAAACTATATATATATATATATATATATATATATATATATATATATATATATATATATATATATATATATATATATATATATATATATATATAACTAACTTCATCTCTTTGTACACCACTCTAGTGGCCTAGTGTCCGCCTCGGATGCGGGAGGTCGTGGGTTCGATCCCTGGCCGAGTCATACCAAAGACTTTAAAAAATGGTAATAACAGCTGCCTCGTTTGGCGCTCAGATTTAAGAGATTAGTCTTAAGACAGGTCGGCCTGGTGTCAGGATAATGTGACTGGGTCAGACATGATGCTACATGTCAGCGGCATGATGCCCAAGTGCTATACATCACTATAAACTGCCACATTACAGACATGGTATCAATATGACTGAATCATTGTTAAAGTGAAGTTATAAATCCAAATCACACACACACACACACACACACACACACACACACACACACACACAAAATCTTCAAACAAATGTATATCTTGGAAATGACATGGTTATAAGTAAAATTAAGGGGAAAAGCTTTGTACTGGTGGATCTGAAGACGATAAAAAAAGCATCAGTTAGCCGAGCCATAGACCCTTAGGGAACGACCATTTAATTCGGGAGGGGCATAAAATATTTATGGAAAAAATGGCAGGCCTTCAAATAGCTCTCAAATAGCCACCCCACCCACATCTGAGCGAAACACCTGTTTTTATTAGAGAAAAAAAAAACATTATAAGACTTATTCTATATATTAATCCAGTTGATTTTAAAAATCTTTTGATAAAAGAAAAAATGCATATTGGTTAGAATGTACAGTCTACCTCCTCCCCACGTCCCATCATCACCAAGAGAAAATGGTGGATCATTCTCCTATATGCACCCGATCCAGCATTAACTCTATATTTCTTGCCTAATGTCTCTAATCTAACTCTCTATTTTATATGTACCTGATTCCAGGACCCGATGGCTCCCTTCCGCAGCCGCTGCCCGACGGCAAGTTCGAGGTAAAACAATGGTATACCCTCTACGGCGATCATTATAGCGTAAGGAATAAGAAAGGCCCCTGGGGAAAAAAATTGAATATAGTGACGAGTATAAACAAACAAAACACAATCATTTGTTTTGGAGTTGAATCAGATATCAAACTGTTTCAGTCGGTTACTCAATGTACTCGACGTCTTGTGCTTCGTCTAAAGAAGCAATTAAAGTTTACTAGTTGTACATCTTCATTATGAAACAACATCAGAATCTTTTGTTGACGATAGTACGTTCTCAAAAGAATAAGACATAGATCTTCAGTGAGTGGTTAGTGTTTTATTTTAGTGAGTATATTTCCTTTTACGTTTATATAGTCGTGTCAAGATATAACATTGATATAAAAATTGCGTCTTAACTTATTGCACTGGATGCACACATTTTTAAACACTAGTAAAACTCAAAATAATAAGTTCGTGTTATCCATGGAATAAATGCATTTGATATACTTAATTTATTGCTAATTTTGATTCTTAAATTTATTAACATTTATTTATCAGTTGAAGACATGTATTAGTGTACCTCATTTATTTAAGGCCATAATACCAAATCCGTCACATGCACCTTCTTGCCTTGGCTAAATACATAAAGTTTGGTCAGAACATATTTTATAGTGTCATTGTAATTGACATTTGTGTACATCAGATCTTTAACCTCATCGCTGGAACCCAGTAACAGGAACCAAAGATGAAATCCTTCCTGTAGATGGTTACCCAACTGACATCACAAAGACAAAGTTTCCGAGCTGTGATAACAAATAGACGAACGGATGAAAGGACAGTCAGTCGGACGGTATATATATATATATATATATATATATATATATATATATATATATATATATATATATATATATATATATCATACTACCCACCCACCTCGCAAAGCTATGTAAACAGGACGAACCCACTATTCAGGCCTGCTTATTTTTTTTTCTTAAAAAAAGACCCAGAATGAGTTTAGATGTTAATATTGGTTATTACTCTTCAAACTAACTTGAAATTCACTAAATGCTAAACAAACACATAAGTAATTTTAAAAAATCTGTTCTTTTTTAAAAACCATGACAAGATCTAGTTGCTGAATAGAACTGGTTAAATCCTGGTACACGTCATCAATTCTGAAAATATAGGACAGTTATCACTATTCAAGCCACAGTTCTGTCGGTCACAGCTGTCTGAAATGAATCTGTGAGGTTCCTTTGCTTTGGAATAAATATGCAAGAAAGTGTAGTAAAGAATGGTTAATCGCAGTTGTGAGGGCATCATAAGTGTCGAGAAGCGGACTTTATGTCAGCTCTGGGAATATGCATTGGAATATACAATGAACTAAAACTAGAATTTTGTCAGATGATTGATATTTCCCAGACGGTATTGCTGTAAGTGACCATATCTTGGGAAATTTGATCATCACATACTTTACAAGGCGATACATTTTGTTTAGTCTTCCTCTGGCCTTTAGTGTCGAGTAGGTTAGAGATTGGACTGACGTTTAAAGATTAAGTCTAATTTACAATACCATCACGACTGGTTTTTCGAAAACGGCGAACTTCATTACAGTTCTCATCTTTGATGGTTTTTAGGGATTATAAACATAGTTATTCTGCTTTATCATATACTGATGATTTTTTTTTGTGGTAATAAGCTTGGAAATGAATTTAACACAAACTTTCGTGGACAGAATGCAATGTTTTCCATATCGTAAAATCTTTTTTAAAAAAAGTGTTGGCATAACTAGAAGGTACTAATTATATTTACTTTATTTAAGACAGTCCTGTTCCTAAGTCACAACTTTACATAAAATAAGACTCTTCATGTTATTAAGTAATAACTGGGACAGGAAATGTCATATATATTCAACACAGGTTATGTGGAAATTTCTGGAATTAATTATTTTTGACTCAAACATGATTGTATATTTAGCGGAAGTGACCTTGTCGGACAAGGCCGAGTCATATGTTATTGCATTCAAAAGCCAAATGGCAAAATTCAATAAACATTTTATTTCCTATTTGGGATCTGCTATTGCATGTTGTTTTCAGCGAAAAAAATCAGATACAAAGAAAAAATTATATTTCTAGGGAGTACAACATAACGCAAGACCAGCTAAATGGTCCATTTTGTATATCAGTGAAGTAACAATGACTATGTTTTCTAATTTCATGGTGTTTGTTTTTGTAATCATATCATTATAGATGTTTTATTATCTTATAGGTGTTGTCTAATGTTGTAAAGCGCTTAGAGCTTCTAAAGATTAGGCGCTATACAAAGTCCTCATTATTATTATTATTATTATTATCACCAGAATGCAATGCTTCGTATATCTAGAAACCCATTCAGCTGAGAAAGAAAGAGTCTAATTAGCAAGCTAAGATCTAATTGTGTGGTGGTATACACAGGCCATGAGACTCTCGCGATTTAACTCTAAATTATTATGTTGATAATGTTATTTATGGTACAAGAACTTGTTTCCTGTTTCGATACAACCAATTGATGATATTACATTTGCAATTCTAATCAGCCATAATTGTCATGGTAGACTAATTAGTTTTGCCTACAGTCTAAGTCTGCATGACAATGCAAGATGATCGTACAAGCTCTAGCTGATTAAAATCGAGAGCTCTGGGCGACAAAACGGAGATCTGACACCGATAAAAGATCATGTTCTGGTGACCTTTGGGATTCCTGGCCCACTTCTTTGTAGTATCCTACTAAATAAAGTTTTGCATTTCGAGATAGCGAGAGCTATTGTCAGTAATGTTATGTTACGAATGGCGTTTGTCTCTTTCAGAACGTTGAAAGCTGCGATTTGATTGGTCCATTTGAAGGTCAAAATAATATAACCTCATATCGGTGCCAATTAAATTTTCTTGTTACAAGTAGATCTTGATTGTAATTGGATTGCGTACAACTTTACAAACAGGAGTCAATGACAAAATGAAAACTAACCCAAAAAACTCTTTAATATTGAGTTGTCGTATGATAAAATAATGAAAACATATTTTGGCTCAGACTAATTTGAATATAACAAAAGATGAATTTGAAGCTTAAAATTATTGAATACAGCAGACGTCAATGGCCCATGTACCAGAAGACAACACTGTGGTACCGCTCTGGCTTGAGTCAAATATATTCATTTAAAGTAGGGATAGATATCAAAGCATTTCTTTGAAACCCGTGTAAAGCAAAGATGCTCGAAGGATCCTCAACCAGTACCTTGTGATTAACTGGTGTGAAAATCAAACTTCTCGTTTAGTTGATTGGATTATTCTGCACAAACAAACACACACCAGAACATATTTTTTTGTTGTTGTTGTAAAAAGTGTTAGATTGGTTATTTACATTACTATGGCATTGCAGATTCTGTTCTTTTGCATTTTCGAGGAATATGAACCCATTTATCTAATTAATTTTTGCTTGTAATACTAGTCCTCTACTACAGCCAATATATCGTATTATCCACACTCTAAAAAAAGCCAATGACGTTAGCAAATCAGTTTGATAAAAAGGTTCTTCAGACGATTCCATCTGTATACGACGATGAACAATTTATAGAGGACCAATCTATCTGATCACTAAAAAACTGTTGTGACTTCTGAAAGGTGAATATGGAATTTATGCAATCAGACAAATCTTGATTTCAAAAAGAAAACAACAAATGTTTAGAGGTGTTTGCTTTGTTCACAAGTTATGAAAATATTGTATGACACAAACAGTCAAACATTTCTTCTTCTAATTTAACAGCGTTATATGCTTGTTTATTCGGTGACATTAAGTGAAGAATCACAAACGCTGATAGGAATGCAAGAAGCAAAAGAAATTACTAGCATTATGGTTATTGGATTCTGCGCAATTGTTTTATTCGCGTATCTAATATTATGACACGCAACGCAAACATTTACAAAGCATCCGAGCGTAACCGTACACACGAAATCAATACCAAATATGTGCTAACAGTTTAGTGTCATTACGTATGGACATAAATAGTCTGACTGGTCAGCAGGGAAAGGCCTGTAGCAATACGGAGCATGTGTATGATCTGGATTTTTAACTTAGCTTTAAAAAGTTTTCAGGCATATCGCTACGATGTCCGCAGTGTGACAGTTTATAGTGACATCTAGCTCTGGGGAATCATGCCGCAGACACGTAGCATCATGTCCCACCCAGTCACATTATCCTGACACCAGGCCGACCAGTCCTAACATCAACCTCTTAATGCTGAGCTGCTAGTACTATTCTTATAAGTATTTGGTATGACTCAACCAGGGACGCTCTAACCACTAGGACACTGGAGCGGTCGTATTAATAACGAACACTGAAACATAGTTGCATGTATAGCATGGAATAAAAAACTAATAAAGCTATAAATCTACCACAGAGACGCATTGACCTTTAAAATCTAATAAAAACACAATCTCAGATAGTTACAGACGATAAAAAGCAATTGGAGCTGACAGTTCCAAGACATCTCGTCTAATTAATGTTCCATTATTCAATGATTTAAATGTTGTTTTTGGGCAATTTCTAGGAATATGAAATATGTTGCAATGTTTAATTACTGAAATAATTATGCGTGATCTTCTTATTTGTTTATTCCGGTATGTGCAAACGTTTTGTCAACCGTCCATTGTTAGTGGTTTTATTCGGGTTCGCCGATCTCCTCTGCGTCGAAAGCATGATAATGAAGTGTGCCTAATATAAATGGTTCCAGAATTTTCATTAAGTCAGCGTAAAGCGGATACGTTTAAAGATGAAAGTTTAAAGTCTAAGTTAACATTCTTCAAGTGCTTATAGTTGACCGTTCACTACTGACACACTAGTATGTGCTTCAGAAAGCACTGA
This sequence comes from Sinohyriopsis cumingii, assembly GCA_028554795.2. NCBI lineage: Eukaryota > Metazoa > Mollusca > Bivalvia > Unionida > Unionidae > Sinohyriopsis > Sinohyriopsis cumingii. The sequence continues at coordinate 44,192,556 of CM068839.1, forward strand.
TTGTTGACCAAACTACGAATTTAAAAAATCAAAACATTTTTTATGTAGAAAGATGCGTAAAACATTTGTCGTGAAAACGAAAAAAGATTTCTAGCATTTTCTCGGCCGTGAAGATTGTTATCAGGATATCGACATAATATGTCCACTTAGGTCATCGGTCTTTTATGAGTCTGACGTTGTAATCATAGAAGCATGAATGGGATTCATTCAGTGAGACTTTCTCTGCCCTATCTTTGGCGGAGATCTCAAGAAGCCACAGAAGAGGTCTGCCTGGGCCAGACTATATCAAGAGGCCTCAATTGAATTTATCCGCGTGAAGATAGAAATATAAATTTTTCAGTTGTAACATAAGACTATTGTTTAAATTTCAGAGAAGTTTATGCAAACTAACGTTTTATGTCTTTTGTTGTATATTATAAGTAGGTATACCAATATTCGCATGGATTCACTGTTTCTTTTCTGGACTGACGCAAAGGCGAATGGCTTATTTATGAGTCCATTGCAAATGCGTACTCCCCTTGTCTTGATCATGTACCAACAGTTTTCAGATTTGAACAAATTAATTTTGGTTGGATTCTGTAGCTTACACTGATATATCGTATCGGTCCGTGAAGGTGCAGATACGGTAAACACATCGGAACCTTGGCTAGTGAAGAGGATAACTGAGATATTCACGGTAACAATAATTGCCACGACATTGGCGCTGCCGATAAAAGACGATACAAGTATTGTTGTTAACACTTATCGGGTATGCTGACGAATTTTTTCCAGAGCTGGTGATATTTATGTGACCCGGGACTTGCGTCGTGTGCTAATGTGCGTGGTTGTTATGAGTGAGCGAACGAGTGAGCGATCGATCGCGGTGCATGATTCCCGTGCGTCACGTGTATGAAAACCACCTCTCCGCGATACTAATAAAAGGCTAGGGAATTACTGCTCGAGACTGGAGAGAGAGTCATACAACACCTCGAGCAGTGCGGAGATTTGTCTTTCACGCAAGTGAAAGACAAAGGGATTGAATACGTTAATATATTTCAGGAAAGTAATACTCTTCGAGTCTGGTAAGGGATTGTTTTTATTTTTGTGATAAAATTATAGATGCCGGTGGGTGGGTTATATAATGTGTATTGTATTTGTTATATTATGTATTATGTTCGTCTTGTATTCTAAGTATGTGTTTTGTATTGTTTTAGTTTTTTTTTTTATTGTACCTCATACCAACTGTCATAAATCCCACAATCGACAACAAGAGTACTTATTTCTTTGCGAGAGGAGTGAGAGCTCACATTTATCTAAAATTTATTATACACGCCTGTAAGAAAGAAATTACTAAATTTTTATTTTCATATTTTTATTAGAATGGAATTTGAAATTAGAAACTCGTACATTTTAAACTGAAATCACGGCTGTGAGGTTTTGAAAGAACAAATAAGACCATCCCCCAAACTAACAACCAAACACTGGTAATGAATGGTGTTACGTAACACTTTTACTAAGTACCAGATTCTTATAAAATCACTGAACTGATTCCTTGCTGGTTCGTTACTATAATGTGATTTGATTATTACTTCAGAGTGTGTTCAAAATAGTATTTGTAATCACTGGAGCCACGTTGCTTCTCTGATTAAAACTTAGACCGCGTTATTCATTAATATAGTGGCCAACGGCACACTAGTTTACCTTCACTGTTATCATGCTGCATATCTAGCATACTGTGTACAAGTCATAGCTTCTTGCATTTCTTATGCATTAGTATTCAGACGCTTAAGCCACTGATTTCCCGACACTAGAGAGAAAGCTGATCTATTAGTTTTCTTCTGAACGGAAGAAAGCCACATTCAACTAATAGATCCCCAAGATCAAACGGACGTTTCTGATGAGCATTAGGCAAATTGGCTTCAGAAGGGATTAGTAGACACGCTTAACCCGTACTATCCAGTTAAAAACAGGTTAATCAGTTTTAATCCACTAAAAACCGGTTTTCAAACTAACATGCGAATAACCACCTTTTTGTATTGTGGTTTTTATATAACTGTGACCCCGCACACCAAAATAAAAAAACAAAACATTAAGGGCATAAACCCACATTTTACATAAATAATTCATGGCTATCAGATTTAAAAAACCAATAAGTAGTAGACCTTATCTTCACCTGCAAGCTTAATGGGCCCGCCAATTACAAGTTATATTACACAGAAAATTACTATTTTAGATACAAACCACGTGACATTAAAAAAAATACATTTTCATATTTGATAGTGATGATTCATTGAACATATATAAGGCACAGTGAGATATGACATTTTGGCAAAATAAAATAAAAATGGTCAGTATGAATGTGGATTACATGCTACCTATTAACATTTATCAGATGAAAGTATACCAGAGTTATTGAAACCATTTTATGTGTCTATTATATGTACTTTCATATACGGAAACTATATGCTCGATACGTTTGCCATATAATCGAGCGTTTATTCCAAAAATAAAGAAGAAAATAGATCTACTAAATTTTAGGTAATTTGTAATAACCTAAATATCCCACCACAGCATGAGTGGAGATGTTTAACAGCGGCGAATTTTTATGTTTTTTAATGACAGTAATGGTAGTGCATGCAACTTTTTAAAAAAATAAAACTAAAGATTGACATGACAGAAGACAGAAGATGGAATAAGAAGAGATTAAAAATATGAAGCAAATGGTGGAATAAAGGTTGGTGGGCACGATAAGTACTGAAAGAAAGAACACCAGGAGAAGAAGAAATTTATTATTTTAATGTATTTATGTACTTACGAATGAATAGATAATGAGGCTAAACCGGTGTATGATATCATATGTGATTTTTCTTTGACGTGGAAAATTACAAAACGCAAAATCTGTTACGGGATTTGAAAATGCTGCTCATGACGCTGTAAAAGAAATGCTTGAATAATTTTAGACAAAGAAGGTTATAAATGATATGAAAACATTACAAGTTTTTTGTCACGGAATTGTGTACGAGTTATATCAATATGTATATGTTGTCAAAAATGTACTCGGATTTCGTTGCCGCGTACAGCGTCACCCGAGGGTGGTATACTTTTTCGGCTTAGTTATTTCGAAATCCTGAGCGAAACTCAGACCATGCTGCACGAACAAATTGTCTGCAGCGGGGAAACTAAGTACCCAGCTGCGCATATCTGTCACAGCTAATGTACATATAGAGCAAATTCTCTATAACCAAATCATATTATGCCAAGTCTTGTCTGGAAGCTTACCCCTTTACGGAAGCAAATCTCCAGCTGTAGAGCTGCCTTATGCCATGCCTTGTATATGGTTTGATGTGGCGTCACCAGCTGTAGAGCTGCTTTATACATGCCTGCTATGCCTTATACATCGTTTGATGTGGAGTCACACAACTCTGTGGGGTTTCGTGTGACGTATACGCTGTGTTTTGGTGACGTTGGATCGGAAGAGTGGACTGGTTTTCTCGCTGCGAGGGACCAGGGCTTCGCGACCAACGGGTATGTGATGTGAGGACTCTCCAGGGATCCTTCAACAGACTGAAAGGAGCGGACCATGTGTGGGTGCTTCTCTGGCCATTTACTAGAGCGCGTGGATCCGGAGCTAACATCTTGGTCGTCAAATGGACACCACGATAGTTATAGTGTTCCATGTTATTTCCACAATTGCATTTCATACTTTCATTCATTCCTATTGTTATATCGTTATGTGAACGATCGATAGGTTCGTAATTTCATTCATTCCTATTGTTATATCGTTATGCGAATGATCGATAGGTTCATAATTTCATTCATTCCTATCGTTGCATGAACGATCGATAGGTTCAGAATTTCATTCATTCCTATTCCTATTTCAATATCGGTTTACGATCGATAGGTTCATAATTACACGTATTGCTATATTGTTATGTAAACGATCGATAGGCTCATAATTTCATTCATTCCTATTGCTACATCGTTGTGTGAACGATCGATAGGTTTATAATTTTATTCATTCCTATTGCAATACCGTTGTGTGAACGATCGATAGGTTCATAATTTCATTAATTCCTATCGTTATATGAACGATCGATGGTTCGTAATTTCATTCATTCCTATTGCTATATCGTTATGTGAACGATCGATAGGTTCGTAATTTCGTTCATTCCTATTACTATATCGTTATGTGAACGATCGATAGGTTCGTAATTTCGTTCATTCCTATTGCTATATCGTTATGTGAACGATCGATAGGTTCGTAATTTAATTCATTCCTATTTCACTATCGGTTTACGATCGATAGGTTCGTAATTTACACTGCTTTTCAAAAACGTTGTTTGAACGATACATTCATAATTACATTTTTTATTAAATCGTTATTCGAACGATACATTCATGATTACATTCTTTTCTAAATCGTTATTTGAACGACACATTCAAGACTCTTTATATTGGGGTGTAGGTCACTTTTATTTTGTTGGTCGGTGAGAGGATTTCACGTTTGTTTTGAAATTCCATTCGTTAAATTAATGTGGAGTTTTTTTCTCGTTGAGTTAATTGTTGTTGATAGTTCCATGTTAGGAACTGTATAACTTTCCTTATATTTTTGTTTATAATGGTGTAAGATTTGTTTATATTTAAATTGCGTTTATAAATAAACATCTTGTAAACGCATTTGCTTTTGGTGTCTTCTCTAATCCAGTCGCAACCCGGCTTCATCCTGTGACATTTTTAACAATATATTTCAGATTCAAAAGTTAGACAATACTATTCAGCTGGCGACTAAGGCGTTATTTTTAGTATCCATTGATATGGTGATAGACAGCATGAAAGGTAATAATAACAATGTTCAAAAGCCATCGTATTTATTAAAACTAGAAGAAAAAAAACTTATGTAAACACGATGTGCAAGCGTTCATAAACCGCCTGTAAAAACTCATCAGCAGACCGATAAAACAGATGATAACTGCAATAAGAATTATGTAGACACGCCTACAACTAACATAGCCGATAATGCAGATCATAAAATAAGTGAAAATAATTTATTATGACTGTGCTTGCAGGAGCTGGCAACATTTACTTATGTTAATCTCTAATCGTGATATTTTTATTACTACAAAATAACATGTTTAGTACAATTCGGACAGAACAAGCTCATTAACCTAAGAATTAATAAATGTCATTATCAGCTTAACTAAAATTTTTTTCCGGCTATGTGAAAAATTAGCTTATTACACTACCAATGACGTCAGAAGATGCTGCTGCAGCATTGGTTTTGCTAAGTTATATAAATATTCAGCAATATTGGCCAGACACCTTTGAAAATGGTAACAATCTTATCGAGGCTACCACAGCCAGCGCTAGAACATCCGCTTCCGAGTGTCTTTCCTTTAACATAATTTGCATTGGTAAGGCACAAGAGATGTTGCCGTAATAGCAATGGCTGCAAAAACAGTATCAATTGTTACACCTTTTTTCTTTTAAGAACCGCATGAATCTTTTACTTAATGGTAGCTTTCTTGAATTTTTAGTTTTTCTCTAAAAATATTTTGTTTTATTTCTGTTGGATGATGAGCTATATGTTCTCTTGACTTAAGCTTTGTTAGCTGGACCTTTCTCTCTCTCTCTCTCTCTCTCTCTCTCTCTCTCTCTCTCTCTGTGTGTGTACAGGGTCTACCCTTAGGCCGATTTGACTGATTTGGCCCAATCGTTTCGAGTTTGATTCATATAATCAATATTTCCCTCTTTTATATTCTGATGTGGGTTCGATCCCCGGCCGAGTCATACCAAAGACTTACAAAAATGGTACTAACAGCTGCCTAGCTTTGGCGCTCAGCATTAAGAGGTTAGTGTTAGGACTGGCCTGCCTGGTGTCAGGATAATGTGACTGGGTGGGACATCATGCTACATATCTGCGGCATGATGCCCCAGTGCTAGACATCACTATAAACTGCCATATGACTGAAAAATTGTTAAAGCTATGTTAAAAATCTAAATCACACACACACGCGCGCGCACACACACACACACACACACATTCTGATGCATTTTTTTTATAGATAAAGATTCTTGCAAAAATAAATTTCAGCAACAGTATATTTCATCTGTTGCCCAATTGTAATATCGATCGGTTGATCGAGAGAGATGTTTGCATTCCCTACATTTACTCCATTCCCCCTTTGTTATTGTTCTTACGATGCGCAGATCTGATAAGTAGAGAAACCATTTAACTGCAAACTGCAATAGTTGTATAATAAATAACTACTCACCTGTACATGCTCTAAGGGTGTAAGATAAACTTAACTGGTGATCATGAAATATATATATTACAAAAATAAAATATATTCTAAGAAATAGGCGAACGAACAAGATTTCTCTTCGGTTGAATAGCAATATTTATGGCCGTTTGATGAACGGAAACTTTGATGCCACCAAGACTTTTGAAACCTATACTACATATGCGTCTATTCCGATAAATCGGACCTCAAATCTGTGTTAATACGGGTGGACGAATTGTTTTTCTGATCTCATATGTACATTAAAATGTACAATTTTGATGCTTGCAAGTCTTTATGAAACACACCTGCGTATACACTTACCGTTGTTCGGTATTAGCCATATGTAGCACGAAATTCATAATGGCTACAAGAATAGGGATGTGTTATAACACGTACATTAAGTCGTCAAACATAAGATTTGATCCGGACATATTCTGTACACATCCCAAAAGGACCTTCAACCGACGGTAGCTTAAGAGAGAAATACAGGTAAATATACACCGATATGTTTCGGAGAGGTTTGTCTGTAACCGATTCATTGACTATATGAATAGGTGCAACCAGATCCACAAAAAGTCCATTAGGGTCTGATCTATCGGACTAAATGGCACTGTCTAGTGACAGACAATAATTTAAGGCGATTTTCATTAATTTTCCGACATTTTTAAATATTTCGATTTTATTGTTATAGGTAAAACTATGTTATGTTTAAGACTAGTGGATGTATATCGTGGTGATACTCTCACAACTTTTACGTTAATGCGTCACCTATGAAACAGAATCTGATAACTCGGAACAGTCATCGTCTTAATCATATGGAAACAAATCTGTGAGAAATGTTTCCTTTGGAAAGAATATTCAAGAAAGTGCAATAAAATTGAATTAATCTGAGCTTTTAGATATTCATATTTGTCGGTTTTGAGAGTATTCAAATAGAATAAGGAATGAGCTTTAGCAAGATTTTTGTGAAATGATCGATATTTCCCAGACGGCATTGCTGTAAAAGGTTAACACTTGGGAAATTTGACCACTGCATGGTTGACAGAAAGTCCTGAGAAAAGAATTGGAGCCCTATAGCCATGAATAGGTCTGAGACAAGGTTGTCTTCTAAAGATTAGGCCTATTTTGCTTCCTATCACGACTGGTCGTTGAGAACAATACATATTTATGTATGTTATTTGTCCATAGGTATTATTCTATGTAGGATAGAAATTTGCAGAAAGCTAGTATTCATTGTTAGAAAGCAGTTCCGAAAACACAAGATAGGACAGTAATGACACAATCGGCATGTATTTCTTAATTACCGTTAATAATAATAATAATAATAATAATAATAATAATACTAACAATAACAATAATAATAATAGAAATACCATAACAACAGTATTTGAACAATTTAGCTCTAAACCGATAAAAGCCGGTCATTAGTAAAGAATCGAAATACATCAGCAAAAATCACTTGACATGATAAGATCAGTTTTCAACTTAATTATAAGTTGTTGCATAGCATGGACCTTCTCTTATTTGGTATGGAATATATATATATATCAAGTATTTCTAATTTTAGCCGAACTGTGCTGATGTGGTTTGGTTAATCTCTCTCTCTTCGAGGACAAGGATTACCTTTAAATGAATACGAACAATACATTAACTGCTGAAACTAATCATTTGTTTTACAGCAAGAGAGCACCACTTTGCGTCGAGGACGGAGTAGAGAACTCTTCAAAGCAGATTAAGGGATTAGTCATTTCAACTGGAAATTAAATGGAAATACACGTAATTACAAAAAGTCTCGCACATTTTTGGGTCAAGAATTAGAATGTTTGTATTTGTATGGGCGCTAATTTTTATTTTGAGGCACACAATAACCATACAAATTATCATTTTTTGTTCCTGTACAGTATATAAATAATTATTTTGTATTCTATATTTCATAATGAGATACTAAAGTAATGTAGATGGATCTACATCACTTTTGGAAGTACTTTCTTTGTCCATGTAAGAAAAGTATATGCCATTATGTAGGATATTCAGACTTGTATTTTCTCTCTCTCTCTCTCTCTCTCTCTCTCTCTCTCTCTCTCTCTCTCTCACACACACACAGGATAAACATATCTTAAAATGTGTTAAGGTTGTTTATCCTCTGGTAGACATTTACGTAATCAACGAGTAGGTGCCATCAAGAATGCTTAAAACTGAACCTCAATATAATGCAGGCTTCAAGTATTAAGCTTTTTCATAATTAGTTTTGCAAATTGTCAGTGACTGAACATAAATGTGCTGTTGCTATTTGATAATGTGAGTCTGCCACACGGTATAGTATACCTGTTACACTCAACAACAAACTGTACACATTTCTAAGAAAAACTATTGATTACATATAGTAACAAAATTGTTTAAGTAGCAATTTTAACTGTCATCACAATCATAATCATGTCTGAAAACTACGGAGAAAACATCACTGATTAGCGTCAACTGGAAATCTAATTCAGTGGTAATATAAATTTGGGTACAGCTTCTGTTATCGAAATAGACTGTAAGCTTGCCAACAGACACAAATAACTTCACGTCTGAAAGCAGAAGTTTAAAAAAAAGAGGAAATAGAAATCCAATTCCTTACAAATAAACTCAAGTTAATTAAAAATGTTGCTTAATGATATTGCGCTCTGATATCTGTTGACGGTTCTGTAGCGTTTCTATAGTCGCTCCACCATAGCGATGTTAGTGTATCAATCCGCAAAAGAAATGTATTAACAATTATAAAAAAATCTTTCTATTTTCGTGTGAAAAAATGTTATTTTGACAAAACATACAGTCTCATGCATTAAATGCACAATCTAAATTGTAAAAGTCGCTCTTCTAAAATAAGTGTAAAATTTGGGGACTTCTTTTTATCGATGTTAATCAGCCATTAATCCCACTGAACCAGACTGGTTGTTGTTGTTGTTATAGGGTTTAACGCCATTTTTCAGCACAAGATAAGCTATACATGGCGGCCAGTATAATTGGTGGAGGAAGAATCCTGGTAAACCCAGGGAAGAACCACCGACCCAAGAGAAGCTACTGGCAGGCTTTCTCACGTACCAACGTTAGCCGAGCCTGAGACTCGAACTCACGCAGACAGGTGGGATGGCAGTGATCCGTAACGGTGAGCGCTTTAGACCACTCGGCCACTCGGGGCCCCGAACCAGACTGGAGAACAATCTCCGCAAATCAAACATTTTGCCATAAACAATATAAAATTAAAAGAAAATATACGTTTATATATGGAAATATTTCACTCGTAAGGTGGAAATATTTTTTACAATATAATGTCTTCACTTCACTCGTGAAATATCTCCTTGTATTTCTTTAAAAAACCGTATATATAATCGTGCCTCCTGTACTTTATTGGGTTTGAATTCACAATATCACATATTATTTAGTTATTTACCTTAATCGTGCATCAAAAGAATTTACCTGATGCTGTTCTTTGATAAATCGGTTACAATGTTACCCTTACTCTACACCACAGCAAGCTACTCGCAACGCGGTGGATGGAAGTCAAAGATTGTTGTGCACTTAGAGAATCCAAGAATTCATGAACAGGCACCATGACGTGTTTCTAATAGATTTCTTGAGAGAGACCTAGATATCATTACCATTTTTTTCTGCATTTTTAATGACATCCAACTGCATTGTTACAACGGTATACCAATCGAAACTATCTAATTCGTTATTTAATAGCGGGGACACGTCGTATCATGTTGTTTGGCATGTTCTGGAAACATTTGAATTGAAAGGAAATAACCGGAATTTTCCGCGATTGTTAACTTTCCGGAAGAGACTGAATCTAAGATGTCAATTTTGTTATTTTACACAAAAGCATTAGGTGAATTCAGAAGACATTATGTTTTGCTGTTCAGGCTTTCGTGGTGCTTTCTTTTGAATACACGAACCATTATTCAATAGCCAGCTGTTTTCCAACAATAAATCTGAGAATAATACTAATGTTTTTCTCTGTTAGATTGATTTAATGAAGCAATGAAGACACAATCATTGCGATTATCAGAATGTATTTCTTCTTTCAGTAATTATTTTCTTTGACTTTTTAAACATTTGTAATTGGCATGCTGATATTCATTTACAACATGGCATACATAGACCAAAAGTTATCGTGACATGAATTAGATTACAGGATTATTTATGGCACAAGAACAACCCATTTCCCGTGCCCGGAGAAGCCAAGTTTTAGGTCTTTTGTTTGCGTAAACTAATCAGCCACATTTGTCATGGTAGGTCGATTATTTTCTCCTACGCTGCCTACAATTCAAAGAAACAACGAAAACGCAGCTTTGACAGGACGAGGCAATTCGTGAAAAGGACACGACGACGACTAACATAACGATTTGACTTGGCTTTTTGATACTGTGCTGGTTGAAATTTTTTTAAGGTGTCATAGATTGCTTTATATAAAAAAAATGTATCTAAAATATTTAAAAGATTAATAATAACATTTTCTTAATTTACGCCCACGTCGTAATTTTCTCGACTTTGATGCTATTTTATTTTAAGTAGAATGTTTTTAAACCCATGAAATAATCATTCTTAGCATTGACGTTAAGATACGAAAATAAGAGAACATACATTTCATCTTAGCAGAAATGTAACTATGTAACTGTGGAGAGTAGAGAAGTTTTGAACTGGGGAACATCGCATGTATCTTCACCACAGCTGTGGACTTGTTAGGCAAGGGATTTTTTACAGAAAGACTTCTAACAGCTGATGTGAAGGGTGGCTCCAGTAATGTCCACTGCTCTCTTAGTCATGTCCATTTTTGTGTTAGACGTACATGCGCTTCCACATTATGAAGCCCATATTAAAATCTCCCAAGAAGGAAGATGCAGTCATCGTTCCTGCGTTCCAGAGTTTGTCTTCGTCGTTACAATTATTGTAACAGCTTTATTTCTTTGTAAGTTTCAGATGCTTTGTCCCATCTTTATTTTTATTCTGGTATAATCTTAACATAAATGATATCAGTTTCTGAAGGCATTGCTGTCATCATTTCACTTTTCTTTGAAATTTAAAATTCTCATAAGTTGCAATTTATTTGGCTTTAAATCATATTTTGTTTTTAAAATCATCTTTCGTGCGTGCATTCGAAAAATAATTCGATGGCTAATAATCCAGCAGAAAACTGCATCTGGATTGAATCATGTCCTTATTCTAGCGTTTATATTATCTTATCTGCTGTGTAATTTTCTATGCATTTTCGTTTCTATTTCATTTACATTTATCTGTTGAAAACGATGTATGAAAATAGTACTGTCACAAGCAGATTCATATATTTATTATCTCGTAAGCGACTACCAGCTTATTTCAAAATTAATTTTCCAGTGTTACATGGTTTTACAATAACAATGATTAAAGAAGCAAGAATTCAAGGAAAAAATCAAATTAATTTTGGTTGTGTTAAATAAAATTTTTCTTCTTTAGAAATCGTATAAATATCTTAGGTGTAGCACTAAAGAGTTATTAATACCGTCTGCTGACTGGGTCTTCCGCCAATATGTGTCTTACTATCTTGCAAGTATAGGTTCACATAAAAAACAGGAAAATGAAAAAATATATGTATATAACAAAAACATTACAATTTAATGTAGAAAAAGACCTACGACAGAGATGTATTAACCTTACAACTAACGATTCGAATCTCATGCTCTGCCAGTGTGGTTAATTGAGAAAGCTTGCCAGTAGTTTCCCGTGGGTCGGTGGTTCTTCTTGTAATTTTTTTCAGTTTCTTCCTCCATCAGGTATACTGGTCGCCATATACAGCCTATCATTTGCTGAAAAATGGCGTTAAACACAAAACAACAATAACAAAGAAGCGCAGATGTCAGAAGAAATATTGCATGGATTATATCTCAATTCATTGTAGTTTTCAAATTGCATGCAAAAATTATTCATAAGTAATGACATATACTTCCTCGATTCACCGTACCTAAGTGTGTTAAACAACTGTTTATTGACAACCAACTCTATCTGCGGTACAGAATTTTTTTTTTTTTGCAATTTAAATCCGCTTGCATGTGGACGCTCTAAAAGACTGATTGATGCTTCTACGGTACTTTGAAGGGGAAAAGAACGTAAAGATGATGAAGTACGACATTTTTAATGTAACCAATTCAGTTAAGCTCAATCATTTTAATCACATCAGATGTGTTCGTCCATTATTTAAATGTCTTATCCAGCACAGATAATCACAAAATGCTGTATACAGATATGTGACACAGAGAGTTAATTTAAATTGCTATTCTCAGTTCGTAACAGATAAATGATAACTATCGTCAGAACTATCGTCAGAAATCTCAACATTATTTGATCCCCTTATCAGTAGGCTAAGACTCGATAGAATAGTTATCTATTCATTTCAGCTTTCTTTTATATTCGTAGAAATATGAAAATTATTCCACATCAGACGTGTACAGGCTATTGGCACCAAACATACACAGTTACTGGCATCAGACGTATACAATTAGTGGCATCAGGTGTATACAATTATTTGCATCAGACGTATACAGGCTATTTGAATCAGATATAAACAGGCTATTGGCATCAGACGAATACAATTAGGCATCATGCGTATACAATTATTAGCATCCGGTGTATACAGGCTACTGGCATCAGACTATACAATTAGGCACCAGACGTATACAATTATTGGCATCAGACGTGTACAGTTATTGTCATGCAAGCTATCTCACTCATGAAAAAGAACAAATCTCCAGGAAAAAGCGATAAACACACAAATCAGTTACTCAAGACTACATTCTGTTTTAATCATGTGTGATAACCGTGCCATATGAGTGCGATAAAATGATTATTCAATATTACCATATTTAAAGGACTCTTTCAGAACGCTAGAGTAAAAATATTAAGAAAAACCCTCAATATTATACAGAATTAAGCAGGAACTGGTAAGAAAATAGCAGCGAAAGGCAGTCCCAGGAAAATGTGCACACCTTTTTTAGAAACTTTCATCGTACCAGTATTTATATGCACACGACTTGGGCTTACAGATTGGCCAATCTTCCCTGACCAAATTCCATTAATTATAAATGTATAAGGCAAAATTGACGACAAAGGGGATAATATCAAATTATTAAATCTTGCACCTTACAGCCCTTAATTTTGTTTTGTTATTCTGTATGCTTTTCACAGAAGATATTTGGATCAAACATGCTTTTAAAACGATGATCAAACAATCAATAGAATAGACAGAGAAAGAGTGAGCTTAAGAAAGCAGAGTAGAGAGAAAATACGCTAGTGCATAACTGGAAGTATATGCAAGTATTCTCAAGGGGGACGAGGTACATGCATACTTTAAACCTTCCAAGAACATCAGACTACACGAAAAAATATAATTATGTAACAATTTGAAGTGCATATATACTATTCTTGAAAATTAAAGTTATTATTTTTAAAATAGATGGTTGAAAGTTTTCTATTCTTAACATATGATTATTTAAATAAAATGCTGAATTTTAAAATAATTATGAATCGGGGAGTAAATTAGTCTTGTAGGAAAGGTTCTCTATTGATAATTATATGCCAATGTCACAGTCAAATGAAATACCAAATACTAAATTAAAATTCCTAGAAGATATTATTATAAATTCAGTGACCGAGAGCAAATGTAAAATAAGAGAACAAATATGAATATTTTATCAAATTACAGCCGAACGCCCGAAATATTAAGACAAAATACCATTACTAGTTGATAGCCTTCCTTTAGTCATTAAAATGAATACGTTCCTTAACGGGCAAAAGATTCAAGCATCTGAAGCTAATATTCGTTTTGAAAATATAATTCTTCTGTCCATGTAGCTGTGGTACTCACATTTTGACTTTGGGAACAAGTTGTCATATGTGTAACTGTACATGATTTCTTTTCAGGTATAAGAAATCTTAATCATTATTTCATCCTCACCAACTAAATGTCAAATACATTTTAAAAAATTTGAGCTGCTTTGGGTTCATGTACTTTCTCAGTCGGAAATACAGGTACATCTTGTCATAAATCAATGTTTACGCTTATCTATTATTCATAAAGAGAGGTAAAATCATTTGCAGATAAATAACATGAAATGTTGTCATTGAAGTCAATTTTGCTTCCAGCTTATCAATTGTAAACTATCTCACTGCTGCAAACTAAAAAAAATAATGGATTAATGAATATGATATTAAAAATCCCCACCACATAATGAAAAATAATTTATTGCATTTTATATAGGATCCTATATAAATCACATAAACACCGTGAATAACAAAACTTTAACCAGAAAATGTTAACTGATGAATTAAACAATATCAAATGATGCTAAAGCAAAATGAACAAGTAAATACTTTGCATTGTATCCAACTCGTCCTTCTCGGAAACGGACGTTTTGGACCAAAATAGTCTGCCCTGGGAAATAAACCATTTTAAAATTAGTCAGATCCTTTTAAGTAACATATTTGAATTATCAATAAATAGAATGGATTTTAAAACGCAAGGAGTAAACGTAGGCGATCATCCTTATGCATTCATTCAAGCATGAAAGCGTGAATTTTCGCTCTGAAAGCTTTATTCGTTACCACTTGCGTACGAAACCATTGAAGAGTCTGCCTGGAGTAGGACATAATTATCGTGTGTCCTGCAAACAACTTGCAATATTATCCCTAAATTTAATGGGATATTAATATTATCAATTATTCTTCTAGACCCATATTTCTGCAAATTTCGTGCGTTTCGGGTGCCTTTCAGCACATTGCATGTTGTAGCACAATTGTCTATGAGGACATAGAACTAATCAATCTGTTTGTCAGGGAAGAACCAGCTTAAATCAATAAAACAAACACTAAACACATGAACCTAACTGTCAAATGCTTGAACGCCTGTTGAATATACAAACGAGAATTATATACTGGAAAATAGAGAAGAAACAGTTTAAAAACGGTCATAAAATCAGTAAAGTTTTGTGTTGTGGTCAGAATAGCAAAAGTATCAACGCTCCTAACTCGGGACAGTGGCTCTGTGGGGGCCGTTCCCGGCAGTTCAGATGGACTATAATGTGAAATACCTAATTGTTTTATTTGTATCTTCTCTCTAAAGCAAACTTCCTTTCACAATGTCTCTAATAGTGATAATGTCACATCCGCCTAGAAAAGCTGCTTAGATGATGCTGATCAAAATATCAAACATAACGCACGACTTATTCCGAGAATCCAGTTTTTCAATCTTCTTTAACTTATAGCTGCCGTTTTTAATATGATACTATGAAATAAATGGATCAGATACTAGTAACTAATTTGACAGAATATAATTAAAATGTATTTAGATGAAATGTTTTTTTCTCTCAATTATACTTTATTCCTTTTCCCCCTACTTTCGTTTACCAGTATTTATAGAGCAAGAGTTATTAAATTTTGTTATATACGGTCATTCAAATATTTAAGGGTTTCAGAATGCAGGCTGGATAATTTGCCGACAAGTACGAATTTATTCTTAACTCAAGACAAAACAAGCAATCTACATAAGTTAGAGTTTTTCAGGCATAGCATGGAAAACGATGATTCTATTAATGTCGATTGTTCTGAGTTCTTGAAGGCTCCAGCAATGCAGAACATCAAAGAGTAATCGTAAATCAATGCATCCCTCTTTATGAAGGGATATTCTTAACTGCTTCTGTTTCATCTTGAAGGGTTCCAAAACCGTATAATGATGGTCTGGTCCTCTGATATTAAATTTTGACTCGCTCTGGATGTCAGTGGAATCCCATGCTTTCAAAATGCTCACGGACAGTGGTTTAGTTGATAAGAATTGAGGAATCATGAAAACTGATTGAAATTCAGAAAACAAAGAAACATAATCCTAATAAATGTGATGGTTGTTGCCGAGCAGTTTGAATGGAGCATCAATTAACATCGTATGCTAGTTCTCGATATGGTAAAATGTCTAAAGTTTATGATAGACTTGGGTTTGCCGGCAGATGCTTGGATCCATCTATTATTTGCCAGTAAGGTCAAGCCCATTATGAAAGAATATAATACATCTTTCTGTTATAAAAAGGCCTTAATCACTAAAGAGAAGGAAAAAGACACAAAATGACATGTAACTATTGCCATGAAAGTATAAGAGAGGAACATGGCTCTTTTAAAATTATCAAAGATGAGCATTGCAACTTCCTTCAGAATACATCACGAATTCTGAAACAATGGAAGATAGAAAAGAACTGAAAAAGCACGCCTTCGGATATTTGTTCTTCAAAGTACAGCTTCTGTACCAATATAATACAAAAAAATAATGACGGAACAAAAAGATTAAAGCTAGTGGAAAAAGGAGAACTATTATACAAGGTATTATCGATTCGACCTAATGTTTTACCCTATACAATAACAGCTCTTTTCACTTTCGATTTAATGGGAACAAAATTAAAACATGAACATAATGGAAAAGAAAATTATGAAATTATTTCAGTTTTGTTCTAAACTATAAAGATAAATTTGAGCCGTGAATGTAATAAAAATATATGTAATTTCAGACACGGAAAGTTATATGATAGATGCTTCTTACAATTTATGGAGCACAACAGTATGATTATGCCTGTCAACGAGTAATCCTAAATAGCTACATGTTCACCATATGTTACCTCCTTCTATAGGAGTATGCGAATTGTGCAATTATGATTCATCACTCAATAACATGAATAATGTTATGTTCGGAAATAGTAACATTGGAAAATTGATTGCTCGTTTACATCATAGTTTCCATTAAGGACACATCGACTCCGTACATGTGACTTTAGTGATCGAGCAACATTGTTATTCACGTTAAATTCTCAAAGACAAATGAAGACGTTCAAACAAATTACCAAATAGTGTTCGGTCTAATGGCCTTACAATTAGATGATGAAACTTTGGCATTTATAGAAATCAATCTTTCAAGTTGAACTCTCTTTATTAACTTTTTTCTTCTTTGAGAATCATGTCTACGTTAGACACGACAAGAACAGATAACTTTAAATTCTTCTGTGGAAAGATCATATTTTATGTGTCATTATTTAATATAAAAAGTTATTGTTTCATACTCAGTGAGATGTAGTAGATGAATAATCCTACGACAGTTAACGAATATATGACTTTACTCAATGTAAGGTCGAATGAGAAGAATCACGGAGTTTTCAGAAGAAGAAAAAAAAATCGCTCGTGAATGCAGAAGGATGTCGCAAAGTATTTAAACTTTTATTGTTCATTTGTCTTAACTCATATTGCTAAACAAACGATGCAATACATGTTATTACTTGACAACGCCATCCGCTAAACAGTTTGCTCTTTTTTCTTTGTGCTGCGTGGTTTACATATATACTTTCAAAGAAAAAAAAAGAAAAAAATGTAACAATGTTGGAATATACCACAGCTCAATATAATCGTCTCTGTCTTGCCCATTAACGCAAGCCACTGCAATGTTGACGATCCACATTGGTTGCCTTGTCTCGCATATACATTCGATGCTTTCACACTGATCCAAATCGGCTGCCTTATCTTCCACAGATATTCGTTGCTTTCTGAATACGCCAATTACATGAATACGACCATTACTGAAGTGAATATGAACGCTCTTAGTATTATTATAATCTCCGCAATATCCATAAAAGCACGAATGCCGTAGAAAGCGAATTTAACTGACATTTTTTTTCGTTGTTGGTTTTTTGCTTGTACCGCGCCGGTGGCCTAGTGGTAAGAACATCCTCCTAAGAGGTCGCGGGTTCGAACCCCGGCCGAGTCATGCCAAAGGCTTATAAAACTGGTACTAACAGCTGTCTCGCTAGGCGCAAAGCATTAAGAGTTAGTGTTAGGACTGGTCGGCCTGGTGTCAGGATAATGTGACTGGATGGGACATCATGCTACATGTCTGCTTTATGACGCGCCAGTAGTAGATATCGCTATAAACTGCCACACTGCAGACATTGTAGCGATATAAATGAAAAATTGTTCAAGCTAAGTTAAAGGTTCAAGTCACACACACACACACACACACACACACACACACACACACACATGTTTTGTTGTTACTTTCTGAACCTGTTACACACATTTTGGATGTCTGTACTGGAAAGCAATTTTCTATTTCTCCGAGTAAGAGATTACTGAGAAGCTTAAATTGCAATATTTCAATCTTAGAAATCATTAAAAAATTTTAAACTGTTTGAAAGATAGATACAATTTGTAAACTCCTGCCATCAACAATACGTTTTTCTTCTAAAAGCAGGTTACACATTATATTCAAAGTATCCGCTTTAGCAACTGAAAATGAGTTAAATATTGACTATCACGATAATTTAAGGAACTCTAAGACCACCTTAACCACTCTAAGGGCATACATGTACAATACTGAATATCTTACAATCGAAAAAATATTACATTTGATATGTCATTCAGAACGTAAAATATTTGAACTTAGGATTTAGCTGGATATTTTTTGTTATTGATCAATCATGTTTACTTTCGAAAAGCTGAGAGCGGAAGCTTGATGTAGAACTCAAGTTCAGAGTTTTATGCCCTTCAGGCCTAAAACTATTATTACAAATCGATGTCCCAATGGAGACATTGAGTCCATTTTCTTTCCTAACTTGAACTAACTAATTGCTTTTACATACATACGGATTGTATTGACAGACTGCAAAAGACCACTTACAATTTTGTTTTTCGTCGATAGTATAGAACTTTTACAACAATATTATGAGGGAAATAGGAATGGAATATTGTATGTGTCTATGGAATATTGTAGCTGATCCTTTAATTAGAAAATTGTAATAAAGATTATTCAATGCCAGCACTTATATATACTAAATCTTTGAGGTTTTTAAAGGTAATTTCAGAGACAAGAAAAAACTGCACCTCTCTACATAAATAGTTATAATTTGTTATTGTTATTGGAAAGCCTAAACCTGAGATATGAGTTTCAGTCTGAAACATTGTAAGGGGATAACACTCCGTGACTGACAATTGTGTGATACTCCAATGGCCTGGAAAAGACATTATGTGCATCTCTCACTCTTCCCTTGCCCTGATTGTATTGCTCCAACCTGCATGTTGACGCGTATCAATTTTGCTGTACTAATAACTGCACACTCAAAGCACAGTGATAAGCTAGAACTGATTCGACCATAGGTGATTGAAGTTTCAACCATTCGCTTGACGAAGTGATTACTTTAATCCAATTTATTTTTCTTCAAACAATACTTTTATTGCTTTTGTATTGCCAAGACGAAAACGAAGGATTGTCAAATATGGCTATTTTTGACAGATGACGCTATTAGCTATTGGGCAATACGGGAAACAATAGATACCATTAGAAGTTGGGCAATTGTGGAAACATACTACATGACATCAGTTGTTAGTCTTTATTGGAAACACTACATATAATTCAAAGTTGGGCAATACAGGAAACATATTACAAATCATTAGTTGTTAGTCTATACTGAAAACATACTACATGACATTATTTATTAATCTATACGGCAAACATACAACATGACATTATTTGTCGATCTATACGGGAAACATTCTAGATAACATTAGTTGTCGGACTAAGCAGGAAACGTACTGCATTCATATCATGAATAGTTGGGCAAGACTGGAAGCATTTTACATAGCATTAGTTGTTGGTTTATACTGGAAACATATTACGTATCAATAGTTGTTGAGTTATACGGGAAACATACTACATGCATATCATGAATTGTTGGGCAACACTGGAACCATAACATTACTTGTTGCGTTATTCTGGGAACATACTACGTATCATTAGTTGTTGGTTTATACTGGGAACAAATCACATATCGTTAGTTGTTGGGATATACGGGAAACATACTAGATACATATCATGGATCGTTTGGCAAGACTGGAAACATATTATATATAAATAGTTGTTGGGCTGTACAGGAACGTATTAGATAAGAAGGTGCAGCAAGCAAAACTTTCGGAAACTATCTGCGTGATAATCGTAAACTTTCCTAATTAAGCCTCGCTGTGTTGAACAGTAGTTTGACATAATAATCGCGCACTAAGATTCGCAACAAACGTCTCTAAAATAAAGAAAAAAAACCCAGAAAAAACAGTGCAGTGATTATCAACATATTTTCTTCATTTTTTTTAATGAATTCGCATGTATTTAAATATTCTCTACAACGGTCCAGTTGTAGGATATCAATTAGTTTCTAGTTGCGAATTTTCAGGGAACAGAATGGAAGATCGATCGATTGTACATTTACTTGATTGATACCAGTAAGAATCACTTAAGGGTTACATGAACCAGTAATCATTGGCCACGTTGCAAAAATATCAGAACGATCTTGTCCATCAGCTATGATGACGATGGTGAGAGAGTGACAGCACAGACTCATTGCATCTCATGTTTGGTTTTTTATGAGTAGTCGACATCGTTTATTTGGACACTGATGCTTTCAATAGGTTTGCATGAATAGTATACTGCATTTCCACAATTACTGCACAATATAACGATCTTTAAAGTGTATGGTTGGAAGCTTTATATCGATTCATCCAACCAATGTATGTGCTTCTGATAATTTGGTGGCAATATTGTCAGTAAAAATACTTAATGTTTGCTTGTTGTTTGTCAGTCTTGTGCGCTGTAACCTGTTTATATTTTCAACAACTGAAAAAATTAAAAATAAGCTTGTCATAGCTTTACGTGTTAGTTGATGGAAGTACCGCAATCGAGGAATGTTTAGATATGGTAACAAATCACAAAGAATACTAAATAATAAATAAATAAATAAATAAATAAATAAATAAATAAATAAAAGAGTAATTAAATACATAAATAACCAAATATTTTGTCATTTATTTACGTTACATTTTATTCTTTATCAAAACATTCGCACACAATCAAAGATTAACTTTAATATATTCCCTGTAATTGGCATCTCAATTTGTGGTTCCATTTACTCATAAAAATATGCCTTAAAATTTGTAAATCTCTCGTAAACATGATTTTAGCATACGGGCTAAAGCCCATTTTCTTGGCTGGTGAAGTCATTTGGTTTATTCGGGTCTTAGGGTTGATACGGTATCGCCAATATTTTCAAAATAAACATTCTGAGATTCCGGGTATACCCATTTACAGTGACATAGCAACCGAAAAAGTTGGTGGGGGAGAATCCTGGTCCAGTGATATACCAAACTTCACACCAAACAACTTTTATTTATTAGCGTGAGCGCCAGTATTACGTTTCTGCGGGTAGGGTGAGGCCATGGATTCTGGCTACAACGCTGCTCGTTGGTGATACATATTTGGCACTAAAACAAATTTTGCACTCCAGACGAAATTCTAATCATGATCAGTCGAAGTACCTTATGGAAAAATGAGAGTAAACAATGAAGCTACTTCGAAGGTCTAGTGTGCAGATGAAGTAGCTCTATAACTAACTCATGACAACATTACGATTGAAATGGTTGATTGCATTAATATGAATATTCGGTTTCCAATATTCTAAGTTTACTCCAAGACGTTTATCATTACTGGCATCAACGAATCAGTTGCCACTATTTGTCTTTAATTGTTTATTTCGGAAAGGTGATATGCTTCGTATTTATTTTATCAGACCTTTTAGATTTAGTAGTAGTTAAGTGGGGCACCCTAGCGTCAATGGGAATTAGCATTACAGAACCCCTTGGGCAACTCTAGCGTCAAGGGAAATTTAACATGGGGAAAAATCACGGGCAACTCTAGCGTCAAGGGAAATTTAACATGGGGAAAAATCGTGGGTCACTCTAGCCTCAAGGGGAATTGAACATGGAAAAAAAAATCTTGGGTCTGTTGAGCGACAAGGGAAAATGGAACAGGGTCGGGACCCTATTTTAATAGGGTCCCGACCTGATGGGTCTATGAAAAGGGAACATACGAAAATTGAAACAGGGAGGGGTCTCTATTTTTTTTTAAATATTAAAAAGGGTAGGCAATTGAAAGTTTATCTCTTTTCGAGAAATGTGGGTGGCCCTGAAAAGGGCCTTTGGGTTTATGTTAATGTATCCATTAACATAAGGGGCACTGCATTGGTCTTCTTCTTGTCCTTAGGCTGCATCTCACTGTAGGACCGTAAATCAGGACTCTTTTGAGGCATCCTTGTCTTTCTACGTAGATCCTACGTATCCACAGACTGGTGTCTGTCCTATGGACAACTGTCCAGTTGGATCGGACATACATGGGTATGTCCGTCCGGAACATCATCGTTGACACAAGGGTGGAAGAGTGTACGTCGGTCCACATCTTGAGGCGCCGAGAACAGGTGAATCAATGCAGTGAACTGCGCTTATTTATAGGTAGAGGAAGGATTGAAACGGATTGAGTTCATTAACCAATCCAAACACGCGTTACAAAATTCAGTCAGCCATCGTCCAATCGGAAGAGAGCAGTCTGTGACGTCACGTGGTCTATATAGATTCGCTAGCGCCTGTGTGCAGTCAATCTATGCGACAGTTATTCAACATGACGGAAACTCAGAAAACGATCCATTGGGGTGCACCAGCAGTGGAGACCACCCAAGGGAACCCGGACTTACTTTCAGAAGAGGTAAATTGGGATTTTGTGGATTTTCTTACCTCGCAAGAATTTGTTCCGGAACCTTCGTCTCCTTCATTACTGCACGTGGAGAATTTTAGACAGAGACAGAAAGAAGAAAAGGAGAAATTTATACAACAGCAAAAGGAAGCGGAACAGGCTTTTCTCCTACAGCAACAACAGCAAGAAGAGGTAAGAAAAAAACAAGAAGAAGAAGAAGAAGCAGCAGCAAAGAAACAAGGGTGTGAAAATCAAACGGTCACGGTATTGTTAGACATTTTAGCGGAGTTAAGAAGTCTGAAACAAATGTATCAGACTTCTTTATCACGACCGAAGAGAATACGACCTTCCCGAGCTAAACACTCCAACCCTGTGACCAAGCCTACCGTACCACCCTTAGTGATTTCAACCAAATCATCATCATCAACAGTACGCAGTCCAGAAGTAGGCCTCGGCCGTGGCAAAGGCTTAAGACAGTTAAAGTTGATTGCTTAAACTCACCCCTACACCAAAAAAAGGCCCTTTTCAGGGCCACCCACGTCTCTCGAAAAGAGATAGACTTTCAATTGCCAATAATTCAAAAAAAACCATTTTATCCCTATAGTACGTGTCTGTGTATGAGTGTGTGAGTGTACGTTCTTATTTTTAAATCAAAACCCAAAGACACTTACCTATTAATACTTAATTTATTCTTTAATAAATATTAACAATCCAATTCACAATTAACAACAGAGCACTTTAAAAAGTTCATACACTTCTTCTGTCTCATTGTTTAGTCTCTCTGTTTTTTAAATTTCTTCACCGTCACATTCTTTTCCTCCTCTTCCTCCTCACTTTCTTCCCTTCTTCTTTTTTTCTCCTGCTTCTTTTTCTTTACCTGGCTGCTTTCTTCCTCTGAAGAATCCCTCTCTTCTTCTGAAGAATCCCTCTTTTCTTCTGACTCCTCTTGTTTCTTTTTCTGGAGACCAATGTCCTTTTTCTTGACAATGATAACAGGTATCTTGACTTTTGTCTTTTCTAGCCCCTTTTTTTTCTTTTTTGACGGTCTGGACACTCTGAAGACCAATGCCCTTTCTTCTGACAGATATAGCAAGTATCTTGACTTTTATCTCGCAAGGAAGGAAAGTAGCCCGTTGGCTGGTCTGAAGAGAATTTTCTAATGACCCCTCGCAAAGCTCTGATGAAATGTTCGATATGTGTAGTCTCTTCCATCGTTGTGCTCAGTCTGAGAGTGAAATGATTAGTGAAAGGACAAGACACATACCCTTTTATATACGCTGGTCTGCCATGACTATAAATTAGTCCATGGTGTTTTAACTTTAGTCATTTGACATTTTGCACTCAAGATGAAACGATCCTATTCATTTGAGAAGAAAGAAGAAGAAAGTAAGAGGCAGAAACGTGATCTATCGCCTCGTACCAGGGCTGAAGTCTTGGCACAAATTCATGCCAGTGATTTTGAAGAGGACATGAGTGAACCAGAATTCAAGCCCAGAGAGTCTTCCTCTAAACAAAGTTCACCACCCTTAGTCAACCCTGAAAAGTACTATGACATTCGAGAGACAGAAAAGCGCTCCTCTAGAAAATTTAGAACCACGGCTTACACGTACAGGGTGAAGTTTAAAAATTTCAAGTCCGAAGTACCGTTGGAGAAAGCAGAAGGGTTTATCACTGGGGTGTGTGATTCTTTACTTACCACACTCAAGCGACAATGTCAACCCAAAGAAGACGATCGCTTGAGACTTTCCATACAACACGACGGTTTGAAATCCCCTGTTTGGATTTAGTTTAGCAGCCCTGCAGAATTGACCGCTTCCAAAATCATGGACAAGATTCAACACGTACAACAATCCAATGACCAGTTTGACATCACCGATGGAAAAGCCACACTGGACATGACCCACGTCTCTCCTCCACAAGGGACTGGACGCAAAAAGATGTTATTGGTGGACAAGCTTCGCAGCACCAAAACAAGTCTCGTCCGAATTCACAACCCTGAAGACCAGATATGTTTAGCCAGGGCCATCGTGGTGGGACGAACCTATGCCAACAAGAACGACACGGTAGAATGGAAAAGAGCCTGGAAAACTAGTCAACAATCGGACCGAGCCAAACAACGAAACGAAGCAGAACTCCTGTTACAACAAGCTGGCTTGCCCAAAGACACAACCTGTGGCATTCCTGAGATGCAAAAATTGCAATATGCCCTAGCTCCACGATACACCTTGAAAGTGCATCCTCAAGAAATGCGTGGGCCTCTGTTGTTTCGAGGGAAAGACTTTAAGGATGGAAAATACTTTCACGTCTATCATCACGATGACCATTTCGATACCATTACCAGTATCACCGCATTCCTGGGATACAGTTATTACTGTGAGAAATGTGACTATGGTTATAACAATCGAGAGCAACACAAGCATTGTGGATCGAAATGCTCAGGATGTTTGGCCTCTCCACCCTGTCAGAGCGAAGGACAAGAACCAGTGCATTGTTCAACTTGTCTGCACACATTTGTCAGCCCTGCCTGTTACCAACAACATTTGAAGACGCAAGGTTCACAGAAGAAATGCGCTTGTCAACTGGTGAGATTGTGCCCCACGTGTGGACAAGGCATACATACCAATAATACCAAGGGACACGTATGTTCAGGAAAGAAAAAATGTCATATTTGTCATCACATCGTGGACTTGAAACACCAATGCTACGTGCAAAAATACCAACCCCCACCAGAGAAAGAGGACGGTCACAAGAATAAAAAAGGCAATTTCACCTTTTTCGATTTCGAATGCATGCAAGAGACTGGCATTCACATTCCTAATTTCTGCGTGGCTCATCGAGCGTGCGAAAAGTGCATTCAAGAACCTATCGTGAGTCATTGCCCTCACTGCAGCAAGATTCCTGGAGGGCGTGAAAAAATCTTTCGGGGACCGAACACGCGAGCCGATTTCGCACAATGGGTCTTAGACCCCATCGACAAGACATGGAGCCAAGAGGACATCGAACGTTACGGAGATTGTCATCGTCATGCCACGGTGATGGCTCACAATTTCTCCGGATACGATGGACAGTTTCTTCTCAGATACTATACGGAGCATGGCACCGAACGTCCTAAAGTCACTTTGAACGGAGCCAAAATCATTTTCATGCAAGTGGGACAAGTACAGTTTAAAGATTCTATGAGCTATTTGGCCATGCCTTTGAGTCGAATGCCTAAAACGTTTGGAATGACAGTAATGGCTAAAGGCTACTTTCCTCACTTTTTCAATACGGAAGCCAACCAACACGCCGTTCTACCCCATTTGCCCGAGGCTCACTATTACGACCCCGACAACATGCGTACCGAACAACGAGAAGCTTTCTACGCTTGGTACCAGGCTCACGCCTCAGACCCTTTCGACTTTCAGGAAGAAATGCTAAAGTATTGTCGTTCCGACGTGGACATTTTACGGCGTTGCTGTGGAAAATTTCGAGAACTCTTCATGGAACACGGAGGGGTCGATCCTTTGAAAGAAGCTTGCACCAAAGCGTGTTCCTTAGTGTACCGCCAACGATTCATGCCTGAAAACACCGTAGCTGTCATCAGTCCTCAAACGACCAACTATGTCAAACGTCAATACTCGGTCAAAGCCCTACGCTGGTTACATTACTTGTGCGACAAGGAAGAGAAGTGGATTCAGCATGCCCGCAACGGAGGAGGCGAGAAGACCATCGGAACGCATTCGGTCGATGGTTGGGACTTAGAAAACCCCAAGATCGTGTAAGAGTTTAACGGTTGCTTATTTCACGGATGTCCCGTCTGTTACCCTGATCGCGGCACTAAAAATCAGTTTTTACAACGAACCATTTGTACGGAGGAAGGACCAATGCCACCTGTTTGCTGTACCAAGCCGACGAAGAGAAAGGAGAAGAAATGAAATACTTGGACGTGTGTTCGCTGTATCCCTGCGTGTGCAAATATTGTCGCTTTCCTGCAGGGCACCCGCAATTGTTCACGGAACACATCGACCTGAAAAACATTCGACAATACGAAGGTCTGATCAAGTGCAAAGTCTTGCCTCCCACCGACGTGTACCATCCCGTGCTACCTCACCATTGCCAAGGCTAACTGATGTTTCCTTTGTGCCGTACTTGTGCCGAAACGTGCAACCAAGACCAACCTTGTCAGCACACCCAGGAAGAACGGGCCTTGACGGGGACGTGGGTCAGCGTAGAATTGTTCAAAGCTCTGGACATGGGATACCAACTGTTAAAAGTGTACGAAATTTGCCACTTTCCCAAGACACAACAATACCACAAGGGTGACCCCACCCAGAAAGACATTTCGCAGACTACGTGGATGCCTTTTTGAAACTGAAGCAAGAAGCCAGCGGCTATCCGTCCTGGTGTCACACTCCCGAAGACGAAAAGACATTCAAAGAGAAATACTATGAACAAGAAGGCATCTCTTTAGACCACATCAAGAAAAACGAAGGCAGGCGATCGTTTGCCAAAGTGATGTTAAATTGCTTGTGGGGTAAAATGGCACAACGACCGTGTTTACCCAAGACGGAATATTTGACCGAACCTTCCCGCTACTTCCAGATGATTCACGACAAAACCAAATTCATGAAACACGTGGACGTCGTTCGAGAGGATTTGATCTTGGTCAATTACGAAGAAGATCTGGACTTTGTACAAGACGATCCATTTCGAAATGTCATCATTGCGGCTTACGTGACAGCTCATGCTCGCTTAAAATTGTACGAAGCTTTAGAACTGTTAGGGGAACGTATCCTGTACTTTGACACGGACAGTTGCATTTACATCCATCACCGGAGTAAACAGCACCCTGACATCGAAGGAGACCGTTTAGGAGCCTGGACAGACGAGCACCCCGACGACAAGATTCTAAGTTTCGCCAGTGGTGGTCCTAAAACTTACGGTTACGAATACCGGGACAAACAAGGAGAAGTGCACACGCAGTGCAAAGTGAAAGGATAGACTCTGAATTATCGTACCAGTCGTGTGGTGAACTTTGGGGTATTGAAAGAAGTCTTGCAGTCTAGAGAAGATGAACACTTTAAAGCGACCACCTATCAGCCCAACAAGATTGTACGTTTACCCACTCACCACATCGTCAGTCGACCCTTGGAAAAGTCTATCAAATCGTGTACCAGAAGCGAGTGCGACTTCCCAATCATTTCACCTTACCGTATGGACACGTC
This sequence comes from Sinohyriopsis cumingii, assembly GCA_028554795.2. Taxonomy (NCBI): domain Eukaryota; kingdom Metazoa; phylum Mollusca; class Bivalvia; order Unionida; family Unionidae; genus Sinohyriopsis; species Sinohyriopsis cumingii. Next base: position 44,220,623 of record CM068839.1, read on the forward strand.
GGTATTGGCCTGTATATAAAAAGGAACCCTAGGCAAGATCGATAGTTCATTGTGACTACCAAGACCAAGCGAACAAGATGAATACTTTCAGAGAAACACAAAACAGGTTCAGACAGGCACACTTCAAGTGTGGGGCTTCTGAAGTGGAATGCGATTGTGAGCCTTGCAATGGGAACGATGCTGTACGCTATGACCTTAGCGATTCCGTAAAGCATCATGGGAACTTTAGTGTCACTACCCCTATCATGGAAAGTGATGCTGTGCGTGTCAAACCTGAGGGATGCGAAAGCGATGCCACTCGTCCTCTTGGACACTTTACTGGGTTTCGTTTTAAAGGTGAATGTCCACCTTCACGTCTACCTCCCTACGGATGTCATCCAACACTGAGCAAACTCCTGTCCATGTCACTCAACCCTCATCGAAACGAACCTGTGAAAGACGAATATTCGTTCCCTGTGCGTTTGTCGGAATACTGCGACTTTGAAAATCGTCTTCAATCGTTCAAAGGAAAATGGCCTAAGTATCTGGGAGGTCCGACCCCCGAAGAATTAGCCAGAGCCGGATTGTTCTACTTGGGCGAAGGGGATAAAGTCAAGTGCTTCAGTTGCGGTGTGTCACTTCACCACTGGGAACCGCAAGATTCGGCCTACCTAGAACATGCTCGATGGTCACCGAATTGTCATTACTTACCCTTAGTGGGACCGAGACATTGAAGTAACTTACCATGTCGTTGACGAAGAAGAAACCAGATTGGTTAGGAGTCAAATGTTGGACATCACCGAGACCAGTATTTAAACTTCATTTCAAAAACGATATTGAATCATTACCTAAAGAACTGCAAGAGAAGATTTACAAGGAAGTTTGGCAGGGGTTTGCCAGAGTGAAATCTCAATGGGTGACTGTAGAACTTTTGTGCCGAGAAATTCACAAGAGGAAAGTGAAAAATGTCAACCAGTGTGTTAGATTTCTCTGGGTCAAGTGTGCATTCGTCCTATTATATTACTCTAGACCGTTTACATTAAAAGAGTTCAATGAGATTCTTGGACGTTACCCTGAGTGGCAGTGGTCAGAAATTACTCACTATGTGGATTACTTTTGCTCTAGGAGAAGATTGTGAATTGTACGGACTGACCTATTCGTGGATGCTTTGCTAGAGAACATTCGTGCTTTGCCTGTGGAGTTGAGAGAGTGCATTTACCGAGAACAGATCAAAATACAAGTGAAACGTAAATGCAAAGTTATTCATCCCTTTTCAAATTATGCTCTGTTCCAAAGTATAAGAAGACTGATTATGAGTGGATATTACATCAGGCACAAAGGTAAACGAGGCTATTGGCCACCACCCAAGGATTCCAAAAACAGTGTATATATTTATGGATACTTTACAAGAGAACATTTTGGGCTTGCCTGTGGAGTTGAGAGAACGCATTTACCGAGAGCTGGTCAAAATACAAGTCAAACGTAAAGAACAGTTGCATCCGTTACGTCACCGGTGTTTGAACCACTGGTACCTGAATGGTATAAGAGGGCTGATTCGTCAGAAATTGTTTCAGTGGTCAGACCTTGTTCATCACTTTCAGTTAGTGAATGAATTAAATGTTCGTAATTTTGGTTACTTCGAGATTCACCTAGAGCAACGTATTGAGGAAGACGAGTTAAAGGATTACCAACATATTTTACGTGGAATCTGCTTAGCGGAAGACGGAATATCTAGACAAACTCTGAAGTGTAGGTTACAGTATGCAAGATTTAGATTCCCTACTGGAGAACGAAGATGTCTAGTTAGAAAGTACCTTTATTGCTTCCGAAATAAAGAGACTATAAAATCAGGAATCCATGCCACGGCTTATGTCACAAGTGATTGAATAGATCCCGTGGCAGGAACTCAATGACCATATTCAAACCGTGGATCATTACCATCAATTATTACAAGAACTCTATCCATTCAATTTGGGACGACGCATAGTGTGTGTCTTAGTGACTTGTTTTCTAGGATTTCGTTTACCAGCCGATTCCTTGTGGACTCTTTACGAACAGTACTTACCACCCCAATGGCCTTAAATGGTCACGAAAGACTCCTTTTGCTCAAAGCCTTGCGTTTTCATCTGGATACTTCTCGACCTCAACAGGAGAAAGAGATTCGTCAACTTTTAGCTACCGAAGACGTGTATGACGATGTGTGTGTAGCTTGTGACTTACACCCCCACTGGACAGATGTTCGTGACTGGAAAAAGGGGGGTTTTGAGGCTTGGACCCAAGAAGTGGCCCAGTATGCACAAGAGTTGTTCAAGGAAAAAAGTTACTTTTCAACCTGTGTTAGTGACAGTGCCAGAAGAACCCGTCACCGAGAACAACCACTCGCTTCAGGACAGGACTGTCATGGACATTCCTGAAAGGTCATTCCGGGAGGACACTTGTGTGACAATACCTCATGTAGAGACTGTAAGAACATTACACACTGTCCCTAGCACATCTTGGTTACCCAAAACAAGTTGTACAGAGACTTGTTTATATTCCACTTTGATCGTTTTGATGTGTTTTTTATTCTTGTACATAACTATTTGGCTTTTATGTATTTTTGTCTTTTGTGTTGTTCATATTTGAAACATTCAATAAACGTGTCCTGAAAAAAGTATATAAACTCTCGTCTTGTTTATTTTCGTGTCAGAAGTGACATTCCTAACACTATGGCTACCTCTGCTGTCTCTGCTCCCTCCTCCTCTACTGTCAAAGTCATCGACGAACACTTAGATCCTGCCAGTTGGGAGGCTTTGTATCTTCGCCATCCCTTTAACATGCTCATTGCTGGACCTAGCGGTTCAGGCAAAACCGAATTTGTCAAACGTTTGATCGAACATAAACATCATTTGATCGATCGACCACCTCAACGCATCGTGTGGTGTTACAAAGAGTGGCAATCGGCGTACAGCCTCTTGCGAGAAAGTCAAGGCGATTCCATCGTGTTTGTAGAAGGCATTCCTAAAGAAGACGACGGCATCGTCTCTGACTCCCGTCAAACCCATTTGGTCATTTTCGACGACATGTTAGGAGAAGACGAAGAAGAAATTAAACTGTGGTTTACGCGCAAAGGGCGTCATCGTAATGCCAGTGTCGTTCACATCACCCAAAATTTGTTTCAACAAAGTAAAGCCCATCGCACCATCAGTCTCAATGCACATTACGTGGTCCTGTTTAAAAGCCCTCGAGATAAATCGCAAGTGCAAGTCTTAGCCAAACAGTTAGGAACGCCTTGGCTGACTCAGGCGTGCGACGATGCCACTCAAACTCCACACGCCTATTTACTCGTCGATTTGAAACCTACGAACCCCGATGATTTGCGATTTCGTACCCACTTGTTTCACCACTGGTGCCAAGACGGAGGGCCTGTCCTGTACACGTCTCCGTCCTCGACTTAATTTCACTCAACAAAACAATCTATAAAAACCTCAGACACTTTTCGTCTGTCTAACACAGTTTGAACATGACGTCCCTTCAGTCGCATCTTCCCGTCAAATTGATTCGTACCTTGTATGGCATCAGTCGAGAAAAAAATCCACAAATACGGGCTCGTGTCTTAGAAGCTAGTCTCAAAGAAGTCTTACGATGGTTCACGGTGACAGCACGTCAATTATTACAAGGGATCATTCAGATTCCTCATCAAACCAAACGCTTTTTTGATCGAAACAAAGTCGCTTTGACCCAACTGGCCGATCCCTGCATCGACACTCAAACCAAAAAACAAATCATTTTGAAACCTGGAGGGAGCGGTACTCTAGGAGGGGTCATCATTCGCTCTCTCTTAAGATGGGATCCTAATGCTCCCAAACTTCTCCCCAAGAAAAAAGTCAAACGAAGCTCCAAGAAGAAGAAAAAGAGCCACGGTATCAAGACCAAGTCCCCAAGGAGACCCGTGTCTGCAAGAACTTCTTCAGTGGTGGGACCCTCCTCTTACCAGACACCACCCCGGAAAAAGAAAAGAAGCCCCCAGAAAAAGAAACAGAGAAAAAGTCCCCAGAAAAAGAAAAGCCCACAGAAGAAAACTAGTCGCAAGAGAGGCACTTCGGCCGGGACGCAACCTTACACTCGCAAACCACGACCTGCAAAGGCGGTGACCGCGTCTCCGGTAGCCTCAGGTTCATTCACTTCCCCGTTGATGTCACCAAGAACTGAAGAGTACTTGGAGACGTTGATCACACCAAGAACATCTCCGTTGATGACCCCAAGAACGTCCCCAGTGGCAGGTCCCTCCAATTTAGCGGCAGTGGCCGCTGCTCACAAAGTACCTTCTCCCAAAATCAAAGTTCAAGAGAGATCTTGCATGTTACAAAGTTTACTGGATTTGTCCAAGCAAGAACTGGCTCGATTTAGTCCGTTACGTACCCCTGCACGACGTGTCATGCCTATCCTGAAGTTGATACGCCGTAAAGACAACCAGTGGCGACGCGTTCCAGTATAAAAAAGGCCTGTGACTAAGTAGGGGTATCAGTGTTTTTTGGTGCTGAAGACTCAAAGATGTCACCCTCCAGAAAACATCCCTCTTCTAAACAACCCCAAGGAAAGAAAAGGAAAGGACTGCCACCACGTTTAGTCAAACATGGGGACATGTTATCTGTCCTGTCCAAAGTTTCTCCACCTCTACGAAAAAAACTCATTCAATCAGCCTCCAAAGAGGTCATCGATACCGTGTGCGAATGTTGTTTGAACGTCTTGAAAGGCACGATCACTTTGCCCAAACACCAGAAACAATGCTTAGGCAAACATCGTCACGTTCTTCGCCAAATGGTTCAAAAGAAAATTCCCATTCGTCAAAAGAAGAAGATGTTGGTCCAACGTGTAGGTATTTTACCCCTCTTGTTAGGTCCATTGCTGAAAGGAGTCTTGGGAACCATGTTGGGAGGACTGGTGGGAGCAAGATAAAAAGGCCCTCTTAAGTCCCAAGATCTCAGAATCGACCCCTGACAACCCCATGGAAGGACGAAAACTAGCTTTAGTGCCTTACAAACGATGAATGGAATACCATCGTTGGCAAGAACAACGCACCCCGCATTTACCTCCGAATCCCAATTTGAGCGAGATGTCCCAGTTATAACATGAATTGCAGTCCTTGATGGATCGCCAAGATTTGTCCGAAACAGAAAAATCGCAAAAGTACGGTCAACTCTTGCAACGACTGCAACTCTTTCACCAGAAAGCTTTAGACGAAACAGCTCTACCCACTCTGAAAGATTTTAAGACCTTGATGAAAAGTACAGCAGCATCATCACTACCACCACCACTACTACCATCCCCAGGGGTCACCAGAGATGCTACCCCACGAAGACCTGAGGAAGAAGAGATGCGAGAAGTGTTTCAAGCACCGTCAGCAGCTCCCATTTCAAGTAAGATTGCAGCATCCTTGTTGACCCCGTCCCCCACACCCCAACGAGAAGAAATGAGAGCTTGGGTTAAAAAGATGATGTCCACTCCTCCTTCGACAGAAGTGAAAAAGAAAGAAGGGAAATCAGAAGTGAAAAAAGAAAAGAAGACCAAAGCCATTCCATTGCCACCTCCACCACCACTACCTTCGACTTCTACTCCCGTAGCCCATCGGACACGTAAATCCGTTTCCAAACCACCCTTTCGTCCCACCCAAAGTAGCATCACCGAAGAGTGGGTGACTTATTAACACACAAAAGAAATGGAAAAGGTGTTAGCCAGCATTTACTACGATCCCTCCCATCCTGCAGGCTACGCAGGAGTTCAAAAATTGTATCGTGCTGCCAAAACGCGACTGAAAAGTCTCCGTTCACCTCAAGTGCAACGATGGTTACAAGAACAAGCTACCTACACTTTACACAAACCCATTCGACGCAAGTTTTCCAGAAGTCGCACCCGAGTGGAAGGCATCGATCATCAATGGCAAGCCGATTTAGCCGATGTCTCTCATTTGGCCAGCTACAATCGTGGCTACAAATATTTGTTTTGTGTCATCGACGTCTTTTCCAAATTTGCCTGGATCGTGCCCTTGACTTCCAAATCGAGCAGCGAGTTAGTGCGAGCCCTGCAACGGGTGTTGAAACAAAGCGGTCGTCACCCTCTTCGATGGCAAACGGACAAAGGTACAGAATTTCTGAACCAAGCGTTCCAAAAAGAATTAAAGAAACGTGACATTCATTTTTTTACCACCGAGAATCCCGAAACCAAAGCCAGCATCGTGGAACGTTTTCAACGCACTTTGAAAGAACGCATGTGGAAATATTTTACGCATCACCACACTCTGAAGTACATTGACATCTTACCGCACCTGGTGCAAGCGTACAACCAATCTTACCATCGAAGCATTGGACGTGCCCCGCAAGAGGTGACTCCCAAGAACGTAGTGTTGGTGTTTGAGCGCCTGTTTGGTACGTCCCCGGCGAGGGCTGTCCCCAAGAAAAGTGGAGTGTTGGACGTAGGAGATTGGGTGCGCATTGGCAAAACCAAACGCACTTTCGACAAAGGTTAGTTACCTAACTGGACGACCGAATTGTTTCGTGTCACTGGACGAGTGCATGGCCGTCATCCTGCCGTCTATAAATTGGAAGACATGAACGGAGAAGTGCTCAAAGGAACGTTTCATTTGCCGGAGTTACAACGTGTCGCCAAAAAAGAAGACGACGTGAATGACATCGAAAGCATTCTCGAACGCAGAACCCGTAAAGTGGGCAAACGACGTGTGAAAGAAGTCAAAGTACGTTGGAAAGGATATCCACCCAGTTTTGATTCTTGGATCGACGCTTCGCAAGTCATCGACTATAAAAAGAAGTGACCATCATGCCTTTTTCACACAGACGCAGCTACGTCGACCACTCCTTCACCCAGTTCGTCTCTGCAAGATTTACAAAAACAACCTTTGTGGGTGTGGTGTGGAGAACGTGTGCCTAAAACGCAAATCGTCTTTTTCTGCCAAATCTTCGTGGTGTATTGTGTCATCGGGACAGCCATCGCCAATTTGAGTTTGCAACAAGGAGACAAACAATTGTGGACCATTTTATTGAGCAGTTGCATCGGTTACCTGCTTCCCAATCCCTCCTTGAAATTCTCTGCGAACGGGAACCACGGGAACCTTGTGTCCAGTGCCAGTGTCAGTCACCACTCCAACAACAATAACAACCCTATTTTGGGTGGAGACACGCCTCTGACTTCCAGTAACCCCTCGGACAGCCACAGAACTCTGGAATTATGAGTCACCAAAACCAATTTTACTTAACCTTACCCAGTGATAGTTCCATGGAGGTGTTTCCCAAGAACACGTTGTGCTGTTACACGGCCAAGTTACCTCAGGCCATCCAATTAGATCACGAAGCCCATTGGGAAGTGGCTTTGGTAGAAATCATTCACCCGACCCAAGTCCTCAATGTCCTTCCCAATCAAAATTTTTTTGATGTGGAAGTTCATGACGAGCCAATGCAAAAGTACTTGAATACCCATGTCAAATATGATCACAAAAGCTATGATGACAAAACTCAAAAGTGGTCCTACCACTTGTTTATTCCCTCAGGCTATTATTTTAGTGGTCAACATTTGGTCAGAACCATTACCTCCAGATTTAATGTCGTGTTTCTGAAAACTTTGGAAAGTGTCAAAAAAAGTGTCACCATGGAATACCACAAAGCAGCTCGTCGCTTCCTGATGAAATTTGACGGAGGTAAAATCATGTCTATTATATTTTGTCCTGAATTGTTTGACATGTTGGGCGGGGACATGGACATGAGAATGGCCATGATCAAGAAAAACGAATTGCCAGTCATTTCCGAGAACGATTCTTTTAGCAAGTTATTTCGTTTCCCGGTAGAACTGAATCAAGGACTGAATTTGATCTTTGTGTACTCTGATGTGGTGGAGTATAACGTGGTGGGACACACCTCCGCACCGTTACTGCGTGTCATTCCTTTCAAAGTGGATTCTGTCACCCTCGCTGACGAAGAAGGTGGAAACACCACGTCCACCGCGAATTTGTACATCCTCACTATTTGCCTGTCAGCAAGTCGTATTTGGACACGGTCAACATTGCTATAAAAGGAGATCTGGGACAAAATATTTCATTCACCAAAGGAAAAGTCACGGTGAAACTCCATTTTCGAAAACTGTTCTCTCACGATTCGTAAGTCATGTATCCAGTGTACCGAGGGGTTGCGCGACAGCGAGGACACGGTTTAGGAGATATGTTAAAATCAGCCTTTCGTTCGGTGGCCCCGGTGTTGAAACCGATGGTGACACGCGGATTGCACGCCTTGAAAGATGCGGCACTGACGCAAGGCAAAGAATTTCTCCAAAATGTCATCATCGACAAACAAAACCCTAAAGAAACCTTCATGAGGGCAGGCAAAAATGTCTTGCTGCAAATGGGCAAAGACCTTTTAGGCCGACGAGACACACCTATAAATGCCCTGCACGCTACCGAGTCAGGCATTCAGCAAGGAGAAGGCAGAAAGAGACGACGAAGAAAACACCCTTTCACCAGACTTCACACGTCTAAAGCTAGAAAGGCAAAGAAAAGAAGAACCGTTCGAGACTTAGACGTTTTCGATTATTGAGACACAGAAAAAATGATGCACCGAGAATCTTGCGCTTGTTCCAAGTCGGAACTGGAACTGTTTGCCATGCCACCCACGATGATGACGATGCAAGAATCCCAATGGGTGGAATTTCATCTCGTCTCCTCTTTGACGTATTCAGCCCCCATCGAGTTTGAAATCAAAGGACAACCCGAAGATTACATCGATCTGAACAGCAGTTACCTGTACTTGAAAGTCAAAGTGATCAAAGCGGCGGACAACTCCAATCCTGGAGCCAATGATAGAGCAGCTCCTGTCAACAATTTCTTGCATTCCTTGTTCGGTGAAGTGGACTTGTACTTGAATAACAAACTGGTCAGCAGCAGCATGGATACTTACCCGTATCGTGCCTACCTGGAAAATCTCTTGACGTACGGAAAAGAAGCCAAGAATACTCATCTGGATGCTTGCGTGGTATGGAAACCTGACACAGCGGGTGATAACACGTTTAACGACACAGCCCTGACAGAAGATGGAAATCCTCACAATGTGGGGTTTAACACACGTAGAAATAAAATTCTGCAAGGGCGAAGTTTATAACTGATGGATCGTTTGCATTTGGACATGTGGTTACAAGAAAAGTATTTGCTGAACGGTGTGGATATCCGCCTGAGACTGAATCGTAGCAGTGCCACTTTCCATTTGATGGCCCATGCCAATGAATACAAAACTATCATTCAAGAAGCCCGACTTTACGTGCGTCGTGTGGAAGTGTTACCTAAAGTGGGAAACGACATCAGTCAGACGTTAAGCAGAACGACCGCCAAGTATCCGATACGACGCGTGGAAGTGAAAACTTTCACTATTTCTGTTGGACAGCGATCCATGATCGAAGATCATCTGTTCCAAGGCCAGTTACCCAAGCGTTTGATCATTGGTATTGTCAAGAATTCAGCCTTCAACGGAGTCCAAAACGAAAATCCTTTCCTGTTTCATCATTACAATGTAGCCAAGATCGAAGTCAGTCGCGCAGGCAAGGCCTTCTGTACCCGACCCATTGAGCCTAAGTTTGGTGACAGGAATTACTTGAGATCGTACTTGTCCCTGTACGAAGCCACCGGACAGTTAGGAACCAACACCAGTCACGGCATTTCGTGCGAGGATTATGCAGGAGGCTATGCTTTGTGGGCTTTTGATTTCACTCCAGACCAAGGCAGCGACGAGGGACATTTCCACCCTATAAAATCAGGCCAGATTCGAGTAGAAATTCAGTTTACTACAAATCTACCAGAGACGGTGAACGTCATCCTGTATGCAGAATTTGATAATACGATAGAAATCAACAGTTTGAGAGAAGTCATTCTAGATTATTAGAAGCTATGGAAGACTGTTGTCCCTCTTTACCTAGTGGAGAAACTTTGGAGATGGAATGTGAGGAGACTGTGGAAGAAGTTGTCATGATGAAGTCAAGATGGCCAGAACAAGAAGCCCATTTAGTCTCCTGTTTTGCCAAACACTTGGTCGAAAAAATGACGGAATTGATCAAAAAAGAGTGCTATGGATGTCAAAACGATCATCCCAGTCAAATTCAACACGACAAATGCCTGATGCTGAGTCAAGAAGAAAAATTGGACGAATATCTGGACGAAGCTTGGAGTCTCATCTCGGACAAAGTCGTGCTGCATCAGTGGTATAAAGACTTGCGTGAACATTCTTGTCCACCATTAACCACTCAAGAGATTCATCGTATCGAAGCTCTCCTGAATCAGAGTGGGGAGACGAAGCGAAGAAACGGTTATTTGTCAGACATTTTCAAGCAAAAACTCAGAATCGAATTGATCACTTATTATTACCTGTGAAGAAGAAGAAAAACATGGATACGTGGGAGCTTTATTACCTTTTGAACCACAGTTCATACACGGCTTCTTGGAATCCTGTCGTCTGTGCTAAAGATTAACTCCCTCATCGCAAACCTCAAGACCATCTAGCTTATGTGATCAACACGGACGACAGTCATCTCCCAGGAACCCACTGGGTAGCCGTCTACTTTCCTCAAGAAGGATGTGTGGAATATTTCTATTCGTATGGATTGCCTCCTTTGGAAGACGATATCATTGACTTTATGAGAAGAAATGCTCAGACCACCCGATTCAATAATGTGAAATTACAAGGCACAGATTCCTTGGTGTGTGGACAATACTGTGTTTATTGTCTGCATCATCGCAGCCTGGGCTATTCCTTAGAACATTTAGTGACTCATTTTGATCCTCGTTCTTCTTCTAGAAACGACGTGAAAGTTGATCGATGGTTTTGTGACCATTATGCTTATCTTTTGTCTCCATCAATGGCCTAATGACTTCCAACAGTGGAAATCACAATTTCATTCACAACGTTGTCAGCCTTGTCCAAAATAATGTGTGAGTTGGAAAAAAATGTTTAGTATTTGAAAAAAATGTTTGATGTTATATTGTTGGATTATTGTTAAAAATGTTAGAGTTGTTTGTTAGTGTTAAGTAATTTAGAATAAAAATGTTGTGTTTTGAAGAAAAAAATGCCTTTGTGGTTTGTTTAACTATAGGTATCCTGATTCATGCTCTTTGACTTCTCTCTATCCCTCTCATGACACTATTTGAACGTTCCGGCTCGAAAACCGTGGAGGGATGTTTTCCTTCACGTCCGCGCTTTGACTTTAAAGCCGGGGGTAGCCTCCAGTCTAACCATCCATTGTCGACTCATCCTCCTACGAAGATGTGCTCCAAACTAGCTAAGCTAAACGAAGCCTACGTGAATTTGCATAGGGTCAGACACAGTCTGATACCAAAGCCAGAAGAGATAGAGAATGTGAGAATCTTAAAAGTCACTGAAGAACTGATAGAAGAGCTCTTTAGAGAAGAAGTGAACAGGGAGAAAGAAGAATGGACAGAGAAGTACAGACTTCAGAAACAGCAGAGAGAGCAGCAACAGCAGCAGCTGCAGCAGTAACCTGAACCTGACAGAGGCTTTGTCGATTGTCGTATCGACACCAAAGAGTTCTTCTTCTCTTTCCGAAGAAGCAGACCTATCGCCAGAAAGTCTATCGTCAGAGGACATCGCATTCTTAGAAACTAAAAGATTGCCATAGCAAACAAAAAAACAGCCCTTTTCAGGGCTACCCATACCTCTAGAAAAGAAATAGTAATCCATTTGCCAGTGTGTGTGTGTGTATGTAGAGTAGTGTGAATATAAACACTGACTCGTTTTTATAGTGTGAGTGTATGTGTTTGTGTATATGATTGTGTGTTTGTAAGTGCTCACGTACGTTTGTGTGGATAGTAGATTATGATCATGGTTTTTTTTGCTGTTTGACGTGAGTGGAGAGTAGATTTGGGATTTGATTTGATTGCTTTGCGTATGTGGATAGTATATTGAAGTGATTAATGAAAAGTTTTAAATTAGTAATGGGTAGTATAAAAAAGTGAGTGTTTCTTTTAGGTCCGCGCGTTGTTTGGTCATGATCTAGGCAATATAACTTTTGTTTCCATACTAGAACCGACTGGATTGAACCCACACATGATAAAAGCACCAAATATCATTGTGTGATTTTCAATCATAGAGAATAAATACGACAAATTACACAACTAACCACTACCTTTTTCTCATAATAACAACTCTAGCTGTTAGCACTGTTCCCGAAAACAGGCACTAGGAAACACACTGGTACCACGCCTGGTCAGAATCTTACAAGTTACAAGCACAAGCTAACCGCTGAGATTTTCTGATTCACGGAACATAACAGAATCTCATCTCTCATTGTTTCGTCCTAACCACAACCACTATTAACAACAATAACTAACCTAAAACTTATTCAAAACCAAAGTAGGAATGTCTCAATCAATCACAAACAAACTTAACTTTAACACTAGAAAACAAATTCTGAGAAACAATAGGCTTGAAAAGGAAATGAAATCACATAAACCCCCACCCCTATGACACCAAACCCGCAAATAATCACGGGGAAATTGGATCTCAGTGCAAACTCCAAGCACCTTGAACTTTGCGAGAAGAAACTCAACTTCTCATCCACTCTTGAAAGGAATGATTTAACAATACCGCATCTAACCACACCTGAGAGAAATGAACTAATTCAAATATCAGCAGCCGACTTAAGTATCAACTCAACTGTAAGTTTCAAAAACTTACTAGATCCATCGGCAAACAATGAACTGGACGATACAATACCTATAGAAACACCAATATCGCCACTCCAAAAACAAGACCAGCCACCCACCCCCAAATACATGGTCATTGCACAATCCCCGAAAAAAACGTATAGCCATGATAATAGGAAACCCACCGAAAATAGGGCCCAACTCATGTAACAAAGGAAAAACTACACCCAAAATGGCGCCCATGGTAACGATAACTCCACCCATTCATATCAGTAACAACAAACCGAAATATCATAACAGTCAGACCCCTGGACCATCAAAACCCTTAACTGAAGAACAATTACTCAGCAGCCGAAACAAAACACAAGCTAATCCAACCACTAAATCACAACCTAACGTGTGGGATGGCAAGGGTAAAGGGAAGGGACCCATGTTTACCAAGACCAAACCTGCCCCCAAAAATAATTCAAACTCACACCCCTCCAAAGAACCAAAGAAACAGGCCAAATTTTCATACCACCCCATAGAACACACACTTTATATCAGTAGCAACTCCAATAAACTGATAAATTTAACTGTCAACAGTCTCACACAGGCCGTCCTTAGGGTTCATCAAGGACAATTCAAAATATTTAGGCCAAACACAAGATACATAATAGTACACAGCAGCACTCGCAGTCAAATGGCCAAATTCCTAGAAATTGAAATTATTAACAACATTAGGGTTAACGTCGAAAGACACAAACAAATAGGGACAAAGAACATAATAACCAAAACACACAATAGCAACCAGACCCTCATGGCAATAAACAATAACACACGAACAAATGACTTAGCCACACACTCCCGCACGAACAACCCCACATTTAAAGCAGTTCTAAAACTCACAGGACAAAATAAAGGGATAAACAATGAAACCCTCACTGCCAAACTCAAAGACAGTGGTATCCCCATAAATAGGGCGTATAAACTCAAAAATCATTTAGGACAGGAAACCAATACAGCGATACTAGAATCAAATTCTCCACTCTCAACCATGATAAGACTAGATCACTCTGGGGCACGCCACCGCCTTGAGACCTACATAAACAAACCCAGGTTCTGCAGCAACTGCCAACACTGGGGACATTTCTCTAACAGATGTAGATATACCCAACTATGCTATAAATGCGGGGGAAACCACAAAGGTGTATGTCGTAGAACCACACCCAAATGTACCAACTGCAGGGGCCCCCACCTACCTAAATCCCACGAATGCCCCAACACTATCAAGGAATAGCAAACCATAGATATCATGAACAACAAGCAAATCCCGTATCATGCGGCGAAAAAACTAACCCCCAGTACTAAAAATCACCACATCATGACCCCAAACAAACCAGCAACTGAAGCAACCACAGCCCAAACACCCAACCAACCAAGGTCAAACAATGTCAAACAAGATCAAACAAGATTAAATAAACAAGATACATTCTTAATCAAATCCCACAAAGACTCACAACTCCACCACGAAGAATCAGATAACACTAACACAAAAAACAAATCACTGTCAAACCCGACTATAGAAAAGTTACTCATAGAGATCAAAGCCGAACTTATCAACAACCACCACTCCATCGTGGATAAAATAACACAGATAATAAGCATAATAAGCAAATTCGAATCAAATTTGAAGTTAACATCATAACCCTCAACACAAAACAATCAATAAATGACCACCCCAATAATGGATTATACAACAAACCGGAACATTATAATATGGCAATGGAATGCTAGAGGATTAATAAGTAATATCAGTGAACTCTAAGCCAAATTACAAAGCTTAGAACACAAACCAGATATTATATGCATTCAAGAAACAAAAATAACAAGTAGAACCAAACAAATACCCAAACTCCCAGGATACGCCCCAGGTCACTTCAAAAATCGAACCACAGGACAAGGAGGTGGGGGTTTAGCCATCTATATAGCAGATAACATCCCGAATGTAACAACAATAACCATAACACCAACCCCAGGTAGCAACGAAGCATTCGAAATTCAGTCCCTCATAATTCATACAGGCAAGGGTCAAATACAAATATTCAATATTTATGACCCAGGGGGAACATCAGGCACAGCTAACTTAATTACTTACAAACAAATAAATGATCACAAACGAGTAAATCAGATCGTCATCTGTGGAGATTTCAATGCCCATAACGATCTATGGGGGGGGGGGGGGGGCGGTGTGACGGACAAAAGAGGCAAATTGATTGAAGAATGGACCGCAGAATCTAACTTAGCCATTTTAAATGACGGTACAAAAACACGCCTTAACCCAGAAAACGGTCTCATGTCCGCCATCGACCTCACCATTTGCTCGCCATCAATGACCCAGGTGGCGGACTGGAGAGTGGATCAAACTGACCCCTTGGGCAGTGACCACTTTCCAGTAATAGTCACCCTGCAGATGACGGTCCAATATAACTCGCTAAAAAGAACCCCTTCACGGATATATTCAAAAGCAGATTGGACCACATTTAATGAAACACTAAGCAAAATAGACACCAAAAACCTAGAAAATGATAATATTAATAAATATTACGAAGACCTGATTGATACCATACTAAAGGCAGCCACCACTAACATACCCAAAACTAGTGGTAACCCAAATAAACAAGCAGTCCCATGGTGGAATGATGAATGCAAACAAGCCATCACTGATAAGAAAAAAGCCCTCAATAAATTCAAACGCACTAAAAACTCTATTGATTTCACTATATATAAACAAAAGGAGAAAAACCTTAAAAACATAATTAAACAGGCAAAGGAATCAACTTGGCATAATTACTGCACGAATATCAATATCACAACTAGTACCAAACAAGTCTGGGATAAGATTAGATCAATTAGAGGAAAGACAACTAACACCACCCCAAAAATAGCTGAAGCCATTACTAATAAAGAAAAAGCTGACCGACTAGCTCAGCATTTCTCAGATATGAGTAGCAACACCAACCACACCCCAGCATTTCAATTACTTAGGGACAAAGTAGAAAGAACCCATAGTAATCTCTTTAAAGACCTCGATCCGAAAGTCTCGAACCTAAATAAAGACATTACAACTTACGAATGGGACCTAGCATTGAAAACCAAAAACGAAACTAGTCCAGGGGAAGATCAAATAGGATACACAATGTACAAAAATATCCCAAATAACATTAAACAAACAATTATTAAATTGCTAAACCAAATATGGACCTCAGGCAAACTACCCGATAAATGGAAACACGCAATAGTAATTCCAATACCCAAGCAAGGAAAAGACCCTAACGATATTAGCTCCTACAGACCCATTTCCCTAACAAACAACATTTGTAAGATCATGGAAACCATAGTCACCAACCGACTCAAACACCACCTAGAGAGCAATAATTTAATCTCCGATAATCAATGCGGATTTAGAAACAAAAGATCCACCACGGATCAACTAATACGATTGGAAACCGCAATCAAATTAGCGTTCAACTCCAAACGCAAAGCTGATAGGAATTTAATTGCAGTATTTATTGACCTCGAAAAGGCATTCGACCTTGTATGGACCAAAGGCTTATTAGCCAAACTCAACCACTACGCCATCACAGGTCGAATGTTTAAATTCATTGAAAACTTCCTCGCTGACCGTAAAATATCAACCAGAGTCGGCGACACCTACTCTGAACCACACACACTTGAAAACGGTACACCACAAGGGAGCGTACTCAGCCCAACCCTTTTCAACATCATGATTAATGACTTGGACACCAACTTAACATCAAAACTAATTGAACTCTCACAATTTGCTGATGATAGTGGATTATGGAGAGCAGGAAACCCCTCCAACCACAAAGTAATCAGCGATATTCAAACAAGTTTAAACAAAATAGGGAAATGGGCTGATAAATGGGGTTTCAAATTATCCCATGAAAAAACCATTGCAGTATTATTCACCACCAAACGTAAATTACAAAATCAGTTTCCCAAACTCACCATCCAAAATCAAGAAAATTAAATTTGTAAAAGTAGCACGATTTTTAGGAATGCATTATGACTCCAAGCTAAACTGGGGACACCACATAAACGAACTAGTCAAAAGGTGCAATAAAGACCTTAACCTCCTTACAACCCTTAAAGGAACCACCTGGGGATCCAATCAAGAAACCTTACTAGCATTATATAAATCGTTAATTAGATCTAAACTAGATTACGGATGCCAAATTTACAACTCGGCACCCCAAAGTAACCTCAAGAAACTAGATAGCATACAAAGAAAGACCCTAATTATTTGCACTGGAGCACTACCATCCACATCACTAGTGGAACTTCAAATCTTAACTGGAGAACTGCCGCTCCACCTTAGAAGACAAGAACTCACCCTCAGATATGCAGCCAGGCTAACAACACACCCCGACACACACCCCACCCGGCTAGCTATAAATAAATGCAACATACCTTTTAGAACTAAATTATCACAAAACATACCAGCAGGGAAATTAGTCCATCAGTTAGTTGAACAACTTCCTATAGACAACCTCCAAGCAGAAATTGCAAATCACTATGACAAAGAACCATGGATAAATATCAACCCCTCAGTTAACACCCTCATTACGAAATATGGCAATAAAAACGAACAGGAACTCAAACTAAACACAATCTGTACAGAAGAAATCTACTCAAAATATTGCAACTACATTAAGATTTACACTGATGGATCCAAAATTACAGAACCACCCAGAACAGCAGCAGCTTACGTAATCCCCGAACTTAACATTAAAGTAGGACGAAGACTACCTAACCTCTGCTCTATATACACAGCTGAATTCTGGGCCATACTTGAAGCACTCAAATGGATCAAAGAGAACAAAATACGCCAAGCGGTAATAATAAGTGACTCGCTAAGCGTCATAAACTCAATACTTAATAACAACACCAAATCAAGAGAAAACTATCTTAGGCAAACCAATTTATTGTTAAAAATACTGAACAATAATAACTTACAAGTAGAATTTATGTGGATACCATCCCATATTAACATACCAGGTAACGATATGGCAGATATAACAGCTAAACAAAAACTAAACGAAACCACTCACATCAACCTAGATTATAGCATATGCGAACTCAATAGCATATCTAAAACCCTCATTGATAATAAATGGCAGGAATTATGGAACACAAGCACTCAAGGCAGGAAACTAAAAACCATCATTAAAGAAGTATGTAGAAATAGGAAACCACCCAAAACAAAAGGCAGTGAACAAAAATTCATAAATAGAATACTCACGGGCAAAACCAAGCTGGCTAACAGCTTCGGACAGTACATAGGACCACAACCACATAACCCTAACTGCTACCACTGCAGGGTCCCAGAAGACATAGAGCATATTTTTAACAACTGCCATACACTTGAAAAAGAAAGGGCTAAGTTTAAAGTTAAACAGCATAATATTGGATCCCCTGCAACATACCCAGAATTCTTGATGAACACAAACCCCAATATTAATCTAACATTCAAAAATATCATAAGTTTTATACATGAATCCAATCTAATCAAAAAAATCTAAGGAAGTAAATCAAAGACCAGTTAAAAATATTACAAATCACTGTTTGGGAATTATGACGGCCGGCTCGGTCTCGTGGGTTCACAGACTGACACAGCCGTTCATAGCCCGAATAATAAAAACCAGTTAAGGACGAATATTAAAAAGTCACTGTTTGGAAATTATGACGGCCTGCTAGGTCTCGTAGGTTCATAAACTGACACAGCCGTTCATAGCCCGAATAATAAAAACCAATTAAGGCCACAAAAAATTAAAATAGGAAAATAGGAATTAATTAAAACAGGACTCCATAATAACATACAAACAACCATAAAACAAGTTTTCATTCCAAACCAATAAGATAAGGAATCAAAATAAATAAAGAATTCATGAAGAAAAAAAAAAGAAAAAGAAAAAAAATATACTTCTAAGCACCTCCTTGTCTCTAAAACAACATCTGGCTGAACTTTTAAATCAAGCTTCCACAGCTATTTCTACTAACATACTCAGCCAAATCCAGGCAATGTTGGCAGACGACCCTGACGAATTTGAAACTTCCACGCTGGCAGCGGCCCTGTAAGTATCATCATCCAGCGGCGATAAAGCTGATGAACCTGCACCACCTAAACAGTGGAAAAAGGAAGGCTCTGTCTACCGGAATATGGGACTGGGAAAGGCAATTGATGATATCAAAAAAGCGGGCCACTTCGTCAATGCCACAAGACCAGGTGTCCTAATGTGACGTCATCGCTGCCGACCAATCGTAGCGGGAGTCACATACTGCTTGGTTTGACACCTGGGGCATTTCAATCCTACTAAGAAACACGAGTGTGTGGTGTGACTATTCCCACTCATGTTTATTAGCCTTGCAGTCAGGTTGTTAAGGACTAGTTAGTCCTACACCTGAGTGGCTAAATTAAAAAGTACTCTTTGAGTACATAAAAGCCTGGGGGGATGAGGCTCCTTTTCCTTCCCCCAGGAGTAATTAAAAATCACGCAGTGCGTGAATAAACAAGTGGTACATGTTCAAAAGAACGAAAACCACTATAATCCAACTAACTAACTAACTAACTTTTGTTTTAGGGGGATGTTTTCCTTCACGTCCGCGCTTTTAGTATCTATTGAAACTCGCTTGGCAGTCTAGCTACCCTGTTCATTCGTTAACAAGACAATGAATACCAGACTAGCTAAACTTCTTGAACTCCAGATGCACCTGGAATATGCCAGGCGCATACTAAATGAACTGGCCGCGGAGGCCATCGTCGAAGAGGGAAGGATGAAAGAGGAGGAAAGAAGAAAAAAAGAAGAGGAGGAAAAGGAGAGAGGAAATTTCAGAATCCCAGAGACAGAAAATTGGGATTCTGAAGCCACTTATCCCGCCTCTGCACTCCCAAGAAAAAAGGTAAAAGGAGACTGGGGAAGAAG
Source organism: Sinohyriopsis cumingii (assembly GCA_028554795.2). Taxonomy (NCBI): domain Eukaryota; kingdom Metazoa; phylum Mollusca; class Bivalvia; order Unionida; family Unionidae; genus Sinohyriopsis; species Sinohyriopsis cumingii. The sequence goes on from CM068839.1 coordinate 44,240,273, forward strand.
ATGTGTGTGTGGTGCCAGGCCTGGAAGGTGCCATCATTAACCAGGTGTCACTGGAGTTCAAAAACAAACAGCCCTTTTCAGGGCTACCCAAACCTTTAGAAAAGAAATAGTAATCCATTTGCCAATGTGTGTATGTAGAGTAGTGTGAATATAAACACTGACTCTTTTTTCCAAGTGTGAGTGTATGAGTTTATGTATATGATTGTGTGTTTTTAAGTGCTCACGTACGTTTGTGTGGATAGTAGATTATTGGGCTTTGTAAGTGATCACGTATGTTTGTGTGGATAGTAGATTATTGGGCTTTGTAAGTGATCAAGTATGTTTGTGTGGATAGTAGATTTGGGGTTTCATTTTAATGCTTTGCGTGTGTGGATAGTAGATTTTGGGTTTGTTTATTGTTGCTTCAGGTATGTGGATAGTAGATCATATGAAATGAGAAAAGTAGGGGATGTTTTCCTTCAATTCCGCGCGTTTTAAGTGATGATCTAGGTAATATAACTTTTGGGTTTTAGGGGGATGTTTTCCATCACGTCCGCGCTTTCAATTATATGAACCCACAGTATTCGTCGTTTAAACAATTCTACAAAGAATAAAAAAGAAGATGGCTTCAAACCAACTTGATAAAATAAAAACATTGCAAGACGTCCTGGACAATTTGGGTATGATGGAGCAAATGTTAGTTAGGCTAAACGAGGATCACTATTCTTATAGTCCCCATCGAGTGAAGATGGAGATCAACAATTTAAGAAAAGTAAAGGAAATGATAAGTGATCTGATGAAAGAAATAAAGGAGGAGAAGGAGGATGAAGAGGAAAGGATAAGGATGAGAGTATGGAACGAAAAAATTGAAAAGGAAGAAGAAAATGAGAAGAGGAAGAAAGAAGAGGAGGAGAAGAAGAAAGAAGAGAAAAAGAAGGAAGAAAAGAAAGAAAAGAAGAGAAAGAGTGTAGGACAGAAAATAAGAAGCTGGTGGAGAAATAGAAAAAATTAAAAGAAGAAGAAGAAGAAACCCAAAGGCCCTTTTCACGGCCACCCACATTTCTCGAAAAGAGATAAACTTTCAATTGCCTACCCCTTTTTTTATTTTTTAAAAAAAAAAATAGAGACCCTTCCCTGTTTCAATTTTCGTATGTTCCCTTTTCATAGACCCATCAGGTCGGGATCGTATTAAAATAGGGTCCCGACCCTATTCCATTTCCCTTTTCGCTCAACAGACCCACAATCTATTGCCATGTTAAATTCCCTTGCCGCTAGACAGGCCCACGATTTTTCCCCATGTTAAATTTCCCTTGACGCTAGAGTTGCCCACGATTTTTCCCCATGTTAAATTTCCCTTGACGCTAGAGTTGCCCAAGGGGTTCTGTAATGCTAATTCCCATTGACGCTAGGGTGCCCCACTTAGCTACTTTTAGTTATAAATGCAATTCGTCCGGGATCATATTTTCAGTGTTAAAAAACAACGAAATGATAGCAGAGTGCTTACATGATAAGAGGGGTCAAAAGGGGTACTGTTACTTACTCATTCGCTTAATTGCTTACTTACTATCTTGTTCTAAGGTCGGGAATAAGTCAAAGTTTGTTTAACCTAGTGATGTAGTACAAAATCAGGCTCATGAAGACGTTCTGGAGGGACGCCAGGACTTTTTGTTGACGGTGACAAAACTTATAAAATTTGGAAACGGGATTGTGAGACTCAGGAAAATAATTTTAGGGTCGCTGCCAAAAAAGGATGAGAACCACTGGGCCGTTAGCTAATTATACTCAAACGGATGTCGGATCGAGCCAGACTGTAACAATAAACCTTGCAATTACTATAAATAGTGACAGACTTTGTTCGTACTCGGCCAGTATATTGTGCGCGTACTGATGTTGTTGTTGTGGATTTAACACCATTTTCAGCACATGACAGGATATACTAGGGAGCCAGTATAACTGGTGGAGGAAGAACCCGGGAAAACCTGGTAAGAATACCGACCCATGGGAAGCTACTTTCTCAAACAGGCCTACCCACATTGACCCAGCGCTTTAGACTATTCGGCCACCTGGAACCCACCCCCGTGCGCGTGCTGTAGATCCACTTTACGGCTTTCCGATTTTATAGAAACAACGTCAAAATTGGCTGCACTATGCAATATGCTTACAAATAAACATTGTCAATAAAGACACTTCTTCGTGTCATTAAAGTTTCGTAAGTTATGAAAGAATACGTTTCAGTACCTCTCTTCCTTTGAAATGAGAAATGTGAACATTACACTGTTAAGGCTGCTGTTTCCGTCACAAATGACAAACTGAGATAATGGCATAACATGGGCTTTAGCTCTCTAAGTGAATTAATATAATAAATATATAGGCAAAAATGTGTGTGTGTGTGTGTATGTGTGTGTCTGTTTGCAATCCGGGCGGACAAAATGTTTACTATATTAATAAGTTGGGGGAGTTTACCAGGACGTTGTTTTAAATGCACGTGAATCACGGTGTAAACAAACCCATAACATCGCGAGCGTGTCTCGAACAGCTGTATACTGTTCACTTATCAAAAACCAAAGGGTTGGAGAAGCAAAGTGCGGAATTCAAAGCTCTTGAAATCCAGTTGTCACTGTCTGATGATTTGCCGGTCCTCAAACGTGTTCTTCTTTAAACTGCGTAATGGGTTCAATACAATAACTGTTAACAATCATGTGTACATAATGCAGGTGTACATTCAATATTGGCCTTGTTATCAAAACCTCTACCACGCCAGGCGTAATCAATACCGTTTGTAGTTAACAAAACACCAGTTTTTCCAAAAAGGTAAGAAGGAAAACGTTGACAATCAGTGTGAATTTCAGTGGAAAAACAATCGTTTTAAATGCAAAAAAGTCCCAAGTTTGTTACGTTAGCTGAAAGGTCGGTTTAGGGTCGGAATATGTATATTTAAATAGTTCACTTAAAATGAGTACAGAATAAATCAGCCTCTACAATTTTTGCGATTTTCAAATTGGCGATAAACATAACATATATCCATAATACATGTGATTAACTGTGTTTATAATCAGGTTCTACATTACTGTGAATCAATATAAAACTGGACACAGTAACATATACTTTTAAGCTAATTAATATTTATGAAGATGGAATCACTATAAAACTAGACTCAATAACACACTTAAAATAATCAACATTTATCAAGATGGAATAAATATAAAATGAAGCCAATAACAAACTTTTAAGCTAATGAATATTCATTAAGAAGGAATCAAAATCCAATGGACCCAATAACATACTTTTAAGCTAATGAATATTCATTAAGAAGGAATCAAAATCCAATGGACCCAATAACATACTTTTAAGCTAATGAATATTCATTAAGAAGGAATCAAAATCCAATGGACCCAATAACATACTTTTAAGCTAATGAATATTCATTAAGAAGGAATCAAAATCCAATGGACCCAATAGCATACTTTTAAGCTAATGAATATTCATTAAGAAGGAATCAAAATCCAATGGACCCAATAACATACTTTTAAGGTAATGAATATTTATCAAGAATGGAATTAATACAAAATGTACCCAATAACATACTTTTAAGCTTGTGAATATTTATCAAGATGAAATCAATATAAAATGGACCAAATAACATACTTTTAAGATAATGAATATTTATCAAGAAGGAATCATTAATAGTTCAAAGCAATGAGTGAATATTTTGTTCCACATTTAGGGAACTTAAGATGTCTTTGTGCCATTTTGTTGTTTCAGCAATTTAAATGGCGACATCCCACTTTGACACCATTGCAAATTTTGTTGTTGTTGTAAAGTGCTCTGCATTATTTTAGTTGTTGTTTTGGATTTGTACGCTATTTCTCAGCGCATAACAGGTTATACTCCGGTAAGAACAACCGACCCACTGGAAGTTACTGTCAAGCTTTCTCATATACCCACATTGGCCGAGCGTGAGACTCGAACCCACGCGGACAGAGGTGAGATGTTGGTGATCGGTAAAGGTGATCCCTTTACGCCACTTTGTCACTAGGGGCCCCTTGCTACTTTTGTAAAATCAATGACGAATCAATAGATAATCTGATTAATGGGATCGATTTACCTCTAGAAGTGATCACGGCAGTGCATCTTCGGAATTCCTCAGTAATCAACATTCCAAAAACCTATATTTATCTTAGCTTGGTTCTCTTGTCTGTGTAACTGTATAAAACTCATTTTCTTATTCTCTCATGCAAGTTCTATTTCTTTTGCTAATTTGAGATCGTGCTTCCAGATACATGAGTGAAAACGAGATATACAGCTATATCACCGGATCGTTTCGCACATGCTCGCGTTTAAATCACGTGAATCGTGTATTGATCAACTGTTGAAAATTTATGTAATGCCAGTCGATATATTTGAATTCAAATAATATTTTCTTTTCTCGTTTATTTTTCATTTCCAGATGCAAAACAGTTGGAAAACTGGATTTTTTTAGAGAAGACATCAAACTTGCTATTTTCAACTCACCTAAAACGTTACAAGTATATTGAATGCGGTAATTGATTATAAAGACCGTTTGAGCAAAATGTACAGGAAACGTGGATTTCTTTTTCTGTCTAAAATACAGGAAAATAGGAATGACTACTATATAATTTTTCTCTTCTGTTACCACATATGATTTGTAATTATTTCCGTAAATAGGTAGCAGTGGGTCGGGGAAACATTCCACTGACTACCTAACAATTCTTTATAGGTACGAGTTACTTTACAAGGGATACTGGTAAACACTAGTACATAGCATTATATAAACCAAATGCAAAATTTAATATTGGCTATTTTATTGGGAAGAGATAAAGAGAGAGGGAGACAAATGTCAGATGTTGATAATTAAACTGTGTCGACCGTCTCTTAGGGAGAGGGAGACAGAGGGGTAGGGAGTGAAAAAACATATTTAGTGTTGCCATTTCATGCATATATGTTATTAAAGACACGTAAGATGGAAGGCCTAGCTGTTTACTCTAGAACCCGTATTATATACCCATTTAATCTTACATGGCTGATCTAGCGTTCGATACTGATTTTCAATCTGTGTTTCCTTATCGCACACCCAGCCTGGAACTCCTTTTACTTGAACTATTCAATAATAGTCCAATTATAAAATAAAGTGAATGATTTATTGATATAAATTTTAAAATTATTAAAAAATGCGAGGGACAATTCCGGGAATATCTTATGAAGCGACATGCAATTAATCGGCATGTCAAGAAATATACCGCTCCGAGATATTAGTTGATGTCGACATCAGTATTTTGGATAGAATGTTTGACAGTGAAGAGGGTGTACAAAGTGACACCAAACATATATGAGAGAAAGAGAGAGAGAGAGAAAGATTAGGATTTTTAACGTAGCTTTAACAATTTTTCAGTCATATCGCTACGATGTCTGCAGTGTGGCAGTTCATAGTGATGTCCAGCACTGTGGCATCATGCTGCAGACATATAGCTGCAGTCACATTATCCTGACACTAGGCCAACCAGTCCTAACACTAACCTCTTAATGCTGAGCGCTCAGCGAGGCAGCTGTTAGTTTTGTAAGTCTTTGGTATGACTCGGCCGGGGTTCGAACCCAGGCCCTCCCGCTTCCGAGGCGGACGCTCTAACTACAAAGCCACCGGAAATAGCGCGCGCGCGCGCGAGAGAGAGAGAGAGAGAGAGAGAGAGAGAGAGAGCGAGCGAGCGCTCTTTTATATTGTAATCTTGTAATGAAAGTTTTAAAAATTCAGACGAAGTAAGAAAGGCTCTGGCAGTCAGGTCAAGATAAACATTTAATTAAGGAACGGTAACTACGACTACAATGAGTGTGTTAACTGCTACAAAAAGCAAATGGAGGAGCCTTCAAGTTGTCTATTAGTATTACTGAGGAATAATTTTAAAATAAAATCTGAGGGTAAAACGGGCAAACATTTGCAACATGAAGGTAGACGCATCACAAAAAGCAACATCAATTTTGTCTGTGATGCAAATTTGTTAGTAGTGAAGGGGGGCACCCTACCGACAATGGGAATTACCATTAAAAAGACCCCTGGGGCACTCTACCGACAAGGGAAATTTAACATGGCGAAAAATCGTGGGTCACTCTACCGACAAGGGGATTTAACATGGGAATAAATCGTGGGTCACTCTACCGACAAGGGGAATTTAACATGGGGAATAGAGTTTGGGCTTGTTTAGGGACAAGGGGAATTTAACATGGGATTTTTTTTCTTTAAATTTAAAAAAATTTTTTTTAAAAAAGGGTAGGCAATTCAAAAGGCTATCTCTTTTCGAGAAATATGGCTGGCCCTGAAAAGGGCCTTTGGGTTTTATGTTAATGTATTCATTAACATAAATGGCACCGCATTGGTCTTCTTCTTGTCCTTAGGCTGCGTCTTACTGTTGGTCCGTACATCAGCACTCTTTTCAGGCATCCTTGTCTTTCGACGTAGATCCTACGTATCCACAGGCTGGTGTTTGTCCTGTGGACAACGGTCCACTTCGATCGGACATACATGAGCAAGTCTGTCCGAAACATCATGGAAGACACAAGGGTGGATGACTCAACTGTAGTCCACATCTTGAAGCGACGAGAACAGGTGAATCAATGCAGTGAACGGCGCTTATTTATAGGCGGAGGAAGGATTGAAACGGATTGAGTTCATTTACCAATCCGAACACGCGTTACAGAATTCAGTCAGCTCGCATCCAATCCGAAGAGAGCAGTCTGTGACGTCACGTAGTCAATATAGATTCGCTAGCGCTTGTGTGCAGTCAATCTATGCGACAGTGATTCAACATGACGGAAACTCAGAAAACGATCCAGTGGGGTGCACCAGCAGGGGAGACTGCCCAAGGGAACCCGGACTTACTTTCAGAAGAGGTGAATTGGGATTTTGTGGATTTTCTCTCCTCGCAAGAATTTGTTCCGGAACCTTCGTTACTTTCTTCATTACCGCAAGTGGAGAATTTTAGACAGAGACAGAAAGAAGAATTGGAGAAATTTATACAACGACAAAAGGAAGCGGAACAGGCTTTTCTCCTACAGCAACAAGAAGAAGAGGTAAGAAAAAAACAACAGCAACAACAGCAAGAAGAAGAAGTAGCAGCAAAGAAACAAGAGGGTGAAAATCAAACGGTCACGGTACTGTTGGACATTTTAGCGGAGTTAAGAAGTCTGAAACAAATGTATCAGACTTCTTTATCACGACCGAAGAGAATACGACCTTCCCGAGCCAAACATGTCAACCCTGTGACTAAGCCTACCGTACCACCCTTAGTGATTTCAACCCAATCATTATCATCATCAACATTACGCAGTCCAGAAGTAGGCCTTGGCCGTGGCAAAGGCTTAAGGCAGTTAAAATTGATTGCTTAAACTCACCCCTACACCATGAAGAAAAAAGGCCCTTTTCAGGGCCACCCACATTTCTCGAAAAGAAATACAATTTCAATTTGCCAATAACTCAAAAAAACTCACCCATGTTACCCTTTTAGTACGTGTCTGTGTATGAGTGCGTGAGTGTAGCTTCTTATTTTAAAATCACAACTCAAAGACACTTACCTTATATCATTCATTTATTCTTTTCTCCATTTTTTACAATCCAATTCACAATTAATAACACAACACTTTAATAAAAAGTTCATTAATTTTCTCCTTTTTTAGTCTCTCGGTTTTTTGAATTTCTTCACCGTCACACTCTTTTCCTCTTCTTCCTCCTCGCTTTCTTCCCTTCTTCTTTTTTTCTCCTGTTTCTTTTTCTTCACCTGTCTTCTTTCTTCCTCAGAAGAATCCCTCTCTTCCTCTGAAGAATCCCTCTCTTCTTCTGAAGAATTCCTCTTTTCTTCTGACTCCTCTTGTTTCTTTTTTGGGCAATCTGGAGACCAATGTCCTTTTTCTTTACAATAATAACAGGTATCTTGACTTTTGTCTTTTTTATCCCCTGTTTTTTTTCTTTTTTGACGGTCTGGACACTCTGAAGACCAATGCCCTTTCTTCTGACAGATATAGCAAGTATCTTGACTTTTATCTCTAAAGGAGGGAGAGTAGTCCGTAGGCTGGTCTGAAGAGAATTTTCTAATGACCCCTCGCAAAGCTCTGACGAAACGTTCCATCTGGTCAGTCTCTTCCATCGTTGTGCTCGGCTTGAGAGTGAAATGAATAGTGAAAGGACAAGACACACACCCTTTTATATACGCTGGTCTGCTATGACTATAAAGTAGTTTATGGTGTTTGAACTTGAGTCATTTGACTTTTTGCTTTCAAGATGAAACGATCCCATTCATTCGAGAAGAAAGAAGAAGAAAGTAAGAGGCAGAAACGTGATCTATCGCCTCGTACCAGGGCTGAAATCTTGGCACAAATTCATGCCAGTGATTTTGAAGAGGACATGAGTGAACCAGAATCCGAACCCTCTAAACCAAGTTCACCACCCTTAGTCAACCCTGAAAAGTACTATTCCATTCGAGAGACCGAAAAGCGCTCCTCTAGAAAATTTAGAACCACGGCTTACAAATACACGGTGAAGTTTAAAGATTTCAAGGCTGAAGTGCCGTTAGAGAAAGCAGAAGTGTTCATCACTGAGGTGTGGGATTCTTTGCTCACTGCACTCAAGCGACAATGTCAACCCAAAGAAGACGATCGCTTGAGACTTTCCATACAACACGACGGTTTGAAATCCCCTGTTTGGATCGAGTTTAGCACCCCTGCAGAATTAACTGCTTCCAAAGTCATGGACAAGATTCAACACGTACAACAATCTAATGATCAGTTTGACATCACCGATGGTAAAGCCACACTGGACATGACCCACGTCTCTCCTCCTCAAGGGACAGGACGCAAAAAGATGTTATTGGTGGACGACCTTCGCAACACCAAAACAAGTCTCGTCCGAATTAAGAACCCTCATGACCAGATGTGTTTAGCCCGTGCCATCGTGGTGGGACGAACCTATGCCAACAAGAACGATACGGTAGAATGGAAAAGAACCTGGAAAACTATTCAACGATCCGATCGAGCCAAACAACGAAATGAAGCAGAACTCCTGTTACAACAAGCCGGACTGTCCAAAGACACACCCTGTGGCATTCCTGAGATGCAAAAATTGCAATATGCCCTAGCTCCACGCTACACCTTGAAAGTGCACCCTCAAGAAGTGCGCGGACCTCTGTTGTTTCGAGGCGAAGACTTTAAGGACGGAAAATACATTCACCTTTATCATCACGATGAACATTTCGATACCATTACCAGTATCACCGGATTCCTGAAATACAGTTATTACTGTGAGAAATGTGACCATGGTTATAACAATCGAGAGCAACACAAGCATTGTGGATCGAAATGCTCAGGATGTTTGGCCTCTTCACCCTGTCTGAGCGAAGAACCAGTGCCTTGTTCAACTTGTCTGCGCACGTTTGTCAGCCCTACCTGTTACCAACAACATTTGAAAACGCAAGGTTCACAGAAGAAATGCGCTTGTCAACTGCTGAGATTGTGCTCTACGTGTGAACAAGTCATACGTACCAATAATACCAAGGCACACGTATGTTCAGGAAAGAAAAAATGTCACATTTGTCACCACATCGTGGACTTGGAACACCAATGTTACGTGCAAAAATACCAGCCCCCACCAGAGAAAGAGGACGGTCACAAGAAGAAAGGCAATTTCATCTTTTTCGATTTCGAATGCATGCAAGAGACCGGCATTCACATTCCTAATTTCTGCGTGGCTCATCGAGCGTGCGAGAAGTGCATTCAAGAACCTATCTTCACTCATTGCCATCACTGTAGCAAGATTCCCGGAGGGCGTGAAAAAATCTTTCGGGGACCGAACACGTTAGCCGATTTTGCCCAATGGGTCTTAGACCCCATCGACAAGACGTGGAGCCAAGAGGACATCGAACGTTACGGAGATTGTCATCGTCATGCCACGGTGATGGCTCACAATTTCTCCGGATACGATGGACAGTTTCTTTTGAGGTACTATACGGAACAAGGCACCGAGCGTCCTAAAGTGACTTTGAACGGAGCCAAAATCATTTTCATGCAAGTGGGACAAGTGCAGTTTAAAGATTCGATGAGTTACTTGGCCATGCCTTTGAGTCGAATGCCTAAAACGTTTGGAATGACAGAAATGGCTAAAGGGTACTTTCCACACTTTTTCAATACGGAAGCCAATCAACACGCCGTTCTACCCCATTTGCCCGAGGCTCACTATTACGACCCCGACAACATGCGTACCGAACAACGAGAAGCTTTCTACGCTTGGTACCAGGCTCACGCCTCGGACCCTTTCGACTTTCAGGGAGAAATGTTAAAGTATTGTCGTTCCGACGTGGACATTTTACGACGTTGCTGTGGAAAATTTCGAGAACTGTTCATGGAACACGGAGGGGTCGATCCTTTGAAAGAAGCTTGCACCATTGCCAAAGCGTGTTCCTTAGTGTATCGACAACGATTCATGCCTGAAAACACCGTGGCTGTCATCAGTCCTCAAACGACCCACTTTGTCAAGCGTCAATATTCGGTCAAAGCCCTACGTTGGTTACATTACTTGTGCGACAAGGAAGACAAGTGGATTCAGCATGCTCGCAACGGAGGGGGCGAAAAGACCATCGGAACGCATTCGGTCGATGGCTGGGACTTAGAAAACCCCAAGATCGTGTACGAGTTTAACGGTTGCTTATTTCACGGATGTCCCGTCTGTTACCCTGACCGTGGTACTAAAAATCAGTTTTTGCAACGAACCATGGAAGACTTGTACCAGGACACTTGTCAGCGACGCCTAAAGTTAGAACAGCAAGGATACCAAGTGGTGGAAATGTGGGAACACGAGTACGATCACCGTATGAAAACCGATCCCGAGTTTAAACGCCTCGTGGAAAGTTACAAGCTGATGGACCCCCTGAACCCGAGGGATAGTTTGTACGGAGGAAGGACCAATGCCACCTGTTTGCTGTACCAAGCCGACGAAGAGAAAGGAGAAGAAATCAAATACTTGGACGTGTGTTCGCTGTATCCTTACGTGTGCAAATATTGTCGCTTTCCTGTAGGGCACCCGCAATTGCTGACGGAACACATCGACCTGGTCAACATTCGACAATACGAAGGCTTGATCAAGTGCAAAGTTTTGCCTCCCACGAACCTATACCATCCCGTCTTACCTCACCATTGTCAAGGCAAACTGATGTTTCCCTTGTGCCGTACTTGTGCCGAAACGTGCAACCAAGACCAACCTTGTCAGCACAGCCAGGAAGAACGGGCCTTGACGGGAACCTGGGTCAGCGTAGAATTGTTTAAAGCTATGGACATGGGATACCAACTGTTAAAAGTGTACGAAATTTGCCACTTTCCCAAGACACAACAATACCGCAAGGGTGACCCTACTCAGAAAGGCATTTTCGCCGACTACGTGGATGCCTTTTTGAAACTGAAGCAAGAAGCCAGCGGCTATCCTTCCTGGTGTCACACTCCTGAAGACCAAATACAATTCAAAGAGAAATACTACGAACAAGAAGGAATCACTTTAGACCACATCGAGAAAAACGAAGGCAGGCGATCGTTTGCCAAAGTGATGTTAAATTGCTTGTGGGGTAAAATGGCACAACGACCGTGTTTACCCAAGACGGAATATTTGACAGAACCTTCTCGCTACTTCCAGATGATTCACGACAAAACCAAATACATGAAACACGTGGACGTCGTTCGAGAGAATTTGATCTTGGTCAATTGCGAAGAAGATCTGGACTTTGTGCAAGACGACCCTTTTGGAAATGTCATCATTGCGGCTTACGTGACAGCCCATGCTCGCTTAAAATTGTACGAAGCTTTAGAACTGTTAGGGGAACGCGTCCTGTACTTTGACACGGACAGTTGCATTTACATCCATCACCCGATTCAACATCACCCTAACATCGAAGGAGACCGTTTAGGAGCCTGGACAGACGAGCATCCCGACGACAAGATTCTAAGTTTTGTCAGTGGCGGTCCCAAAAATTACGGCTACGAATACCGTGACAAACAAGGAGAAGTGCACACGACGTGCAAAGTGAAAGGACTGACTCTGAATTATCGTACCAGTCGAGTGGTCAACTTTGGGGTATTGAAAGAAGCCTTGCAATCGGGAGAGGATGGAAACTTTAAAGTGACCACTCACCAACCGAACAAGATTGTACGTTTACCCACTCACCACATCGTCAGTCGACCTTTGGAAAAAGTTTATCAAATCGTGTACCAGAAGCGAGTTCGACTTCCCAATCATTTCACCTTACCGTATGGACACGTTGGTATAAAACATTGGTTGTAAGAGGATAGTTACCCCACCAGAAAGATGACTTCGCCACAGCAAGAATCGAGTGAGAAACCCGATGAGAACTCCAAGTTCAAACCCTACCATTTTCCAGTCTTCTTACCTGACTATTGTGATTGTGCCCGTCGATTGGACACGTTTCAGAAATGGCCTACGGATAGGGAAGGATTACCTTCTTCGCATGTTTTAGCTAGAACAGGATTTGTCTACTTGGGACCTGAGTCAGGATTGGGATACGAGGTGCAGTGTTTCGCTTGCGGACTGAAGTTACGAATGGATCTATGTATCTATAAAGATTCAGCTATTCTGGAACATACTCGATGGTCTCCGCACTGCCCTTACCTTTCTATGGCCTTTCCACCCATCACACTACGGTACAATGTTGACGGTACCTTAGAGACGGTACCTTCCGAAACAAGACATAAAAAACGTAAAAAAGGAAAGATGTACAAGCTGGAGACTGCATTGCGACTAGTATAAAAAGGGGGCTATGGTCAAGATCGATAGTTCATTGTGACTACCAAGACCGAGCGAACAAGATGAATACTTTGAAAGAGACATCGTTCCAGTTTGGGGATTGTAAAAAAGCTGTATCTTTCTCTAGTGTGACTAATACTGGATGGATAAGACCCAGGCATTGCGACGGAAAATGTCCGGAAGGAAACTGCGATTGTCCATGTGGTTACCATTGTAATTGCGTAACGGAGTTTGCAGACGAGTGCGATTGTGAGCCTTGCGATGGGACCGATGCTGTACGTTGTGACCTGAGCGATGCCGTAAAGCATCATGGGAACTTTAGTGCCCCTACCCCTATCATGGAAAGTGATGCTGTGCGTGTCAAACCTGTGGGGTGCGAAAGCGATGCTGCTCGTCCTCTTGGACATTTTACTGGGTTTCGTTTTAAAGGGGAATGTTCACCTTCACGTCTACCCCCCTACGGATGTCATCCAGCCCTGAGCAAACTCCTGTTCATGTCACCCAACCCTCATCGAAACGAACCTGTGAAAGACGAATATTCGTTTCCTGTGCGTTTGTCGGAATACTGCGACTTTGAAAATCGTCTTCAATCGTTCAAAGGAAAATGGCCAAAGTATCTGGGAGGACCGACCCCCGAAGAATTAGCCAGAGCTGGATTTTTCTACTTGGGCGAAGGAGATAAAGTCAAGTGCTTCAGTTGCGGTGTGTCACTTCACCACTGGGAACCGCAAGATTCGGCCTACGTTGAACATGCTCGATGGTCACCGAATTGTCATTACTTACCCTTAGTGGGACCGAGACATTGAAGTAACTTTTTACCATAATCATCTGTTCATGGATACTTTACAAGAGAACATTCGTGCTTTGCCTGTGGAGTTGAGAGAACGCATTTACCGAGAGCTGGTCAAAATACAAGTGAAACGTAAAGAACAATTGCATCCGATACGTCACCGGTGTTTGAACCACTGGTACCTGAAGGCTATACAAGGACTGATTCAATTGAAAGTGTTCCATTGGACAGACATTGATCAACGACCTTCTGGTTATAAAAAGGAATGGTTTGGTATGGACGATTGTAGTTACTACATTGTAAACGTATTGCATCGAATTCCAGAGGAAGAGTTAACGAATTACAAACTTTTTGAACACAATGTCAACTTGGTGAAAGAGGAAACTTCTGAACGAATTGTCATGTGTAGATTAGTGACTCAACGATTTAAATTCGACACTGAAGTGAAACCATGTTTGTGCAAAGAGTACATTTCTTGTGTCAGACCAAAGAGGATTTAGTATGACCTATTCATGGATACTTTGCTAGAGAACATTCGTGCTTTGCCTGTGGAGTTGAGAGAACGCATTTACCGAGAACTGATCAAAATACAAGTGAAACGCAAACTCAAAGTGATTCATCCGTTTTTAAATTATGCTCTGTTCCAAAGTACAAGAAGACTGATTATGAGTGGATATTACATTAGGCACAAAGTTAAACGAGGCTATTGGCTACCACCCAGCGATTCCAAAAACAGTGTATATACTTATGGATACTTTACAAGAGTACATTTTGGGCTTGCCTGAGGAGTTGAGAGAAAGGATTTATCGAGAGTTGGTGAAAATACAAGTGAAACGTAAAGAACAATTGCATCCGTTACGTCACCAGATCTTTAACCACTGGTACCTGAATGGTATAAGAGGACTGATTCGTCAGAAATTTTTTCACTGGTCAGACCTTGTTGAATACTTTCAGTATATGAATGATGATGATGGGCTAGACGTTCGTAATTTTGGTTACTTGGAGATTCACTTACTGCAACGTATTGAGGAAGACGAGTTAAAGGATTACCAACATTTGTTACATGGAATCTGCTTAGAAAAAGACGAAACATCTAGACAAACTCTGGCGTTTCAGTTACAGTATGTAACATTTAAATTCCCTACTGGAGAACGAACGTGTTTGGTTAGAAATTACCTTTATTGCTTCCGAAACAAAGACACTATAAAATCAAGTTGCCATGCCACGGATTATGTCACATATCATTCAACAGATTCCGTGGAAGGAACTCAATGACCATATTCAAACCGTGGATCATTACCATCAATTATTACAAGAACTATATCCATTCAATTTGGGACGACAAGTGGTGTGTGTCTTAGTGACTTGTTTTCTGGGATTTCGTTTACCAGCCGATTCCTTGTGGACTCTTTACGATCAGTACTTACCACCTCCATGGCCTTAAATGGTCACGAAAAACTCCTTTTGCTCAAAGCCTTGCGTTTTCATCTGGATACTTCTCGACCTCAACAGGAAAAAAAGATTCGTCAACTTTTAGCTACCCAAGACGTGTATGACGATGTGTGTGTAGCTTGTGACTTACATCCCCATTGGACAGATGTTCGTGATTGGAAAAAGGGGGGTTTTGAGGCTTGGACCCAAGAAGTGGCCCAGTATGCACAAGAGTTGTTCAAGGAAAAAAGTTACTTTTCAACCTGTGTTAGTGACGGTGCCAGAAGAACCCGTCACCGAGAACAACCACTCGCTTCAGGACAGGACTGTCATGGACATGCCTGAAAGGTCATTCCGGGAGGACACTTGTGTGACGATACCTCATGTAGAGACTGTAAGAACATTACACACTGTCCCTAGGACATCTTCGTTACCCAAAACATGTTGTACAGACACTTGTTTATATTCCACTTTGATCGCTTTGCTGTGTTTTATATTCCTGTACATCACTATTTGGGTTGTATGTATTTTTGTCTTTCGTGTTCATATTTGAAACATTCAATAAACGTGTTCTGAAAAAGTATATAAACTCTTGTCTTGTTTGTTTTTTCGTGTCACAAGTGACATTTCTCATACCATGGCTACCTCTGCTGTCTCTGCTCCCTCTTCCTCTACTGTCAAAGTCATCGACGAACACTTAGATCGTGCCAGTTGGGAGGCTTTGTATCTTCGCCATCCCTTTAACATGCTCATTGCTGGACCTAGCGGTTCAGGCAAAACCGAATTCGTCAAACGTTTGATCGAACATAAACATCATTTGATCGATCGGCCCCCTCAACGGATCGTGTGGTGTTACAAAGAGTGGCAATCGGCGTACAACCTCTTGCGAGAAAGTCAAGGCGATTCCATCGTGTTTGTGGAAGGCATTCCTAAAGAAGACGATGGCATCGTCTCTGACTCCCGTCTAACCCATTTGGTCATTTTCGACGACATGTTAGGAGAAGACGAAGAAGAAATTAAATTGTGGTTCACGCGCAAAGGGCATCACCGTAATGCCAGTGTCGTTTACATCACCCAAAATTTGTTTCAACAAAGTAAAGCCCATCGCACCATCAGTCTCAATGCGCATTACGTGGTCTTGTTTAAAAGCCCTCGAGATAAATCGCAAGTGCAAGTCTTAGCCAAACAGTTAGGAACGCCTTGGCTGACTCAGGCGTACGACGATGCCACTCAAACTCCACACGCCTATTTACTCGTCGATTTGAAACCTACGACCCCCGAGGATTTGCGATTTCGTACCCACTTGTTTCACCACTGGTGCCAAGACGGAGGACCTGTCCTGTACACGTCTCCGTCCTCGACTTCATTTCACTCCTCCCATGAAAAAAATCTATAAAAACCTCAGACCCTTTTTCGTCTGTCTCACACAGTGTGAACATGACGTCCCTTCAGTCGCATCTTCCCGTCAAATTGATTCGTGCCTTGTATGGCATCAGTCGAGAAAAAGATCCACAAACACGAGCCCGTGTCTTAGAAGCTAGTCTCAAAGAAGTCTTACGATGGTTCACGGTGACGGCACGTCAATTACTCCAAGGAATCATTCAGATTCCTCATCAAACCCAACGCTTTTTCGATCGAAACAAAGTCGCTTTAGTCCAACTGGCCGATCCCCGCATCGACACTCAAACCAAAAAACAAATCATTTTGAAACCTGGAGGGAGCGGTACTCTAGGAGGGGTCATCATTCGCTCACTCTTAAGATGGGATCCTAATGCCCCCAAAGTTATCCCCAAGACAAAAGTCCAACGAAGCCCCAAGAAGAAAAAGAAAAAGACCAAGTCCCCAAGAAGAACTTCTCCAGTGGCGGGACCCTCCTCTTACCAAACACCACCACCATCACCCCGGAAAAAGAAAAGAAGCCCCAAGAAAAAGAAACAGAGAAAAAGTCGCCAGAAAAAGAAAAGTCCACAGAAGAAAACTAGTCGCAAGAGAGGCACTTCGGCCAGGACGCAACCTTACACTCGCAAGCCACGACCTGCCACAACGTCTCCGGCAGCCTCACGTTTGTCCACTTCTCCGTTGATGTCACCAGGAACTGAAGAGTACTTGGAGACGTTGATTACACCAAGAACTTCTCCGTTGATGACCCCCAAAAGAACTTCCCCAGTGGCAGGACCTTCCAATTTAGCGGCAGTGGCTGCTGCTCACAAAGTACCTTCTCCCAAAATCAAAGTTCAAGAAAGATCGGGCATGTTACAAAGTTTACTGGATTTGTCCAAGCAAGAACTGGCTCGATTTAGTCCGTTACGTACCCCTGCACGACGTGTCATGCCTGTCCTCAAACTGATAAAACGTAAAGACAATCAGTGGCGACGCGTTCCAGTATAAAAAAGGCCTGTGACCGAGTAGGGTATCAGTGTTTTTAGGTGCTCCTAAAGACTCAAAGATGTCACCCTCCAGAAAACCCCAAGGAAAGAAAAGAAAAGGACTACCACCACGTTTAGCCAAACATGGGGACCTGTTATCTGTCCTGTCCAAAGCTTCTCCACCCCTACGAAAAAAACTCATTCAAACAGCCTCCAAAGAGGTCATCGATACCGTGTGCGAATGTTGTTTGAACGTTTTGAAAGGCACGATCCCTTTGTCCAAACACCAGAAACAATGCTTAGGCAAACATCGTCACGTTCTTCGGAAAATGGTTCAAAAGAAAATTCCCATTCGTCAAAAAAAGAAGATGTTGGTCCAACGTGGAGGTATTTTACCTCTCTTGTTAGGCCCCATACTGAAAGGAGTCTTGGGAACCATGTTGGGAGGACTGATGGGAGCAAGATAAAAAGGCCTTCGGAAGTCCCAAGATCTCAGAATTCACCCCTGACAACCCCATGGAAGGACGAAAACTAGCTTTAGTGCCTTACAAACGATGGATGGAATACCATCGGTGGCAAGAACAACGCACCCCGCATTTACCTCCCAATCCCAATTTGAGCGAAATGTCCCAGTTACAACACGAATTGCAATCCTTGCTGGATCGCCAAGATTTGTCCGAAACAGAAAAATCGCAAAAGTACGGTCAACTCTTGCAAAGACTGCAACTCTTTCACCAGAAAGCTTTAGACGAAACAGCTTTACCCACTCTGAAAGATTTTAAGACTTTGATGAAAAGTCCAGCACCATCACCAGTACCAGTACCAGTACCAGTACCACCAGTACCCGTGACCAAGACAGAAAAAGGAAAAGAAGAAGAAGAAGAAGGGTTTCAAACTCCACCAGAAAAAGTACGCAAGTTAACAACACCACCTACCTCCAGAATTGGATGGATTAAAAAGATGATGGCGACCCCTTCTTCCTCACAAGAGAAAAAGAAAGTGAAGACAGAAGTGAAGACAGAAGTGAAACAAGAACCGATATCCCCTGCTCAGACATCCTCCTCCTCTTCGACACCTATTGCTGGCCGCACACGCAAAGCCTTGCAATCCAAGAAAATACCCCAAGAGAAAAAGAGTAGCCTCTTCCAAGAGTGGGTGCCTTATTAAGACACCAATCAACACAAAAAAATGGAAAAAGTCTTAGCTAGCATTTACTACGATCCCTCCCATCCTGCAGGTTACGCAGGAGTTCAAAAATTGTATCGTGCTGCCAAAACGCAACTGAAAAGTCTCCGTTTACCTCAAGTGCAACGATGGTTACAAGAACAAGCTACCTACACTTTACACAAACCCATTCGACGCAAGTTTGCCAGAAGTCGCACCCGAGTGGAAGGCATCGATCATCAATGGCAAGCCGATTTAGCCGATGTCTCTCATTTGGCCAGCTACAATCGTGGCTACAAATATTTGTTTTGTGTCATCGACGTCTTTTCCAAATTTGCCTGGGTCGTGCCCTTGACTTCCAAATCGAGCAGCGAGTTAGTGCGAGCCCTGCAACGGGTGTTGAAACAAAGCGGTCGTCACCCTCTTCGATGGCAAACGGACAAAGGCACCGAATTTCTGAACCAAGCTTTCCAAAAAGAATTAAAGAAACGTGACATTCATTTTTTTACCACCGAGAATCCCGAAACCAAAGCCAGCATCGTGGAACGTTTTCAACGCACTTTGAAAGAACGCATGTGGAAATATTTTACGCATCACCACACTCTGAAGTACATCGACATCTTACCGCACCTGGTGCAAGCGTACAACCAATCTTACCATCGAAGCATCGGACGTGCCCCGCAAGACGTGACTCCCGACAACGAAGTGCTGGTGTTCGAGCGCCTGTTCGGTACGTCCCCGACGAGGGCTGTCCCCAAGAAAAGTGGAGAGTTGGCCGTAGGAGATTGGGTGCGCATTGGCAAAACCAAACGCACTTTCGACAAAGGTTACTTACCTAACTGGACGACCGAATTGTTTCGCGTCACTGGACGAGTGCATGGCCGTCATCCTGCCGTCTATAAATTGGAAGACATGAACGGAGAAGTACTCAAAGGAACGTTTTATTTGCCCGAGTTACAACGTGTCACCAAAAAAGAAGACGACGTGTACGACATCGAAAGCATTCTGGAACGCAGAACCCGTAAAGTGGGCAAACGACGTGTCAAAGAAGTCAAAGTACGTTGGAAAGGATATCCACCCAGTTTCGATTCTTGGATCGACGCTTCGCAAGTCATCGACTATAAAAAGAAGAAGTGACCATCATGCCCTTTCACACAGCAGACGCAGCTACGTCGACCAGTCCTTCTTCCCCTAGTTCTTCTGTGCAAGATTTACAAAAACAACCCTTGTGGGTGTGGTGTGGAGAACGTGTGCCTAAAACGCAAATCGTCTTTTTCTGCCAAATCTTCGTGGTGTATTGTGTCATCGGGGCAGCCATCGCCAATTTGAGTTTGCAACAAGGAGACAAACAATTGTGGACCATTTTATTGAGCAGTTGCATCGGTTACCTGCTTCCCAATCCCTCCCTGAAATTCTCCTCGAACGGGAACGTTGTGTCCAGTGCCAGTGCCAGTCACCACTCCAACAACCACAACCAGAACCCCATTTTGGGTGGAGACACGCCTCTGACATCCAGTAATATCCCCTCGGACAGCCACAGAACTCTGGAATTATGAGTCACCAAAACCAATTTTACTTAACCTTACCCAGTGACAGTTCCATGGAGGTGTTTCCCAAGAACACGTTGTGCTGTTACACGGCCAAATTACCTCAAGCCATCCCCTTAGATCACGAAGCCCATTGGGAAGTGGCTTTAGTGGAAATGATTCACCCAACCCAAGTCCACAATATCACTGCCCAGCAAAATTGGTTTAAGGTGGAAGTTCATGACAAACAATTGCAAGATGAGTTGGATAAGATTGGCACATATACCAATAAAACCTCTGATGACAGAACTAAAACAACCACCTACAACTTGTTCATTCTCCCAGGCTATTATTTCAGTGGTCATCATTTGGTCAGCGCCATAGCCTCCAGGTTTAATGGCGTGTTCCATAAAGCTTTGAGTAATGTCCAAAAAAGTGTCACCCTGGAATACCACAAAATAGCTCGTCGCTTTCTGATGAAATTTTCTGAGGGGTCCAAAAAATTCATGTCTTTCTTATTTTGTCCTGAATTGTTTGACATATTGGGCGGTGACGTGGAGCTGAGGAAGATAGGAGAACAAAAAAAAAACCCCGAATTACTAGTCATTCATGACAACGACTCTTTTGCCAGGTATTTTCGTTTCCCGGTAGAACTGAACCAAGGACTGAATTTGATCTTCGTGTACTCCGATGTGGTGGAGTACAACGTGGTGGGACACACCTCCGTACCGTTACTACGTGTCATTCCTTTCAAAGTGGATTCTGCCACAAACGCTGACGAGGAAGGTGGAAACACTTATCACGTTCACCGCGAATTTGTCCATCCTCACTATTTGCCGGTCAGCAAGTCGTATTTGGACACGGTCAACATTACTATAAAAGGAGATTTGGGACAAAATATTCCATTCACCAAAGGAAAAGTCACGGTGAAACTCCATTTTCGAAAACGGTTCTCTCACGACTCGTAAGCAAGTCATGTATCCAGTGTACCAAGGGGTGGCTCGACAGCGAGGACACGGTTTAGGAGACATGTTAAAATCGGCCTTTCGTTCGGTGGCCCCGGTGTTGAAACCGATGGTGACACGAGGATTGCACGCCTTGAAAGATGCGGCACTGACGCAAGGCAAAGAATTTCTCCAAAATGTCATCATCGACAAACAAAACCCTAAAGAAGCCTTCATGAGGGCAGGCAAAAATGTCTTGCTGCAAACGGGAAAAGACATTTTGGGCCGACGAGACACACCTATAAATGCCCTGCACGCTACCGAGTCAGGCATTCAGCAAGGACAAGGCAGAAAGAGACGACGAAGAAGAAAACACCCTTTCACCAGACTTCAAGCGAGAAAGGCCAAGAAAAGAAGAACCGTTCGAGACTTAGACGTTTTCGATTATTGAGACACAGAACAAAAAATGATGCACCGAGAGTCTTGCGCCTGTTCCAAGACGGAACTGGATCTGTTTGCCATGCCCCCCACCATGATGACCATGCAAGAATCTCAGTGGGTGGAATTTCACCCCGTCTCCTCATTGACCGATTCCGCTCCCATCGAGTTTGAAATCAAAGGACAGCCCGAAGATTACATCGATCTGAATAGCAGTTACTTGTACCTGAAAGTCAAAATTCTAGATAAGACTGGAGGTCCTATAGACACTGAAGCAGTAGCTCCCGTCAACAATTTCATGCATTCCTTGTTCAGTGGAGTGGACTTGTACTTGAATAACAAACTGGTCAGTAGCAGCATGGATACTTACCCTTATCGTGCCTACCTGGAAAATCTCTTGACGTACGGAATAGATGCCAAGAACACTCATCTCAATTCCTGTGTGGTATGGGAAGCTGACGAAGCAGACGAGTTTGAAACATTCGAAATTGAAGCAAAAAAAACACCAAACAATGCGGGATTTATAGAACGAAGAGACAGAATCAAAGATGGACAGAGTTTAGAACTGATGGACCGTTTGCATTTGGACATGTGGTTGCAAGAGAAATATTTGCTAAACGGAGTGAATGTTCGCCTGAGACTGAATCGGAGCAGTACCGCTTTCCATTTATTGGGTAATGCTGACGATTACAAAACCAAAATCCTAGAAGCCAGACTCTACGTACGCCGTGTGGAAGTGTTACCTAAAGTGGGAAACGACATCAGTCAGACGTTGAGCAGAACGACCGCCAAATATCCCATACGACGCGTGGAAGTGAAAACCTTCACCATTCCCAAGGGACAGCGATCCATGATCGAAGATCATCTGTTTCAAGGACAGTTACCCAAACGTTTGATCGTTGGTATGGTCGAGAATACAGCCTTCAACGGAGCTACCGATAAAAATCCTTTCAACTTTGAACACTTTGACGTGTCTAAGATCGAAGTCAGTCGCGATGGCAAGACCTTGTGTACCCGACCTTTTGAACCTGACTTTAAAGAGAAGAATTACTTGAGATCGTACTTGTCCTTGTACGAAGCCACCGGTCAGTTAGGAACCAACACCAGTCACGGTATTACGTACGAAGATTATGCAGGAGGCTATGCTTTGTGGGCATTTGATTTCACTCCAGACCAAGGCAGCGACGAGGGACATTTCCACCCTATAAAATCCGGCCAGATTCGTGTGGAACTTCAGTTTGCAAATCCTCTGCCAGAGACAGTGAACGTCATCCTGTATGCAGAATTCGATAATACCATAGAAATCAACAGTTTGAGAGAAGTCATTCTAGATTATTAGAAGCCATGGAAGACTGTTATCCCTCTTTACAAAGTGAAGAAACTTTGGAGATGAAATGTGAGGAGACCGTGGAAGGAGAATCCCAAGACGAAGAAATTGTCATGATGAAGTCGAGATGGCCAGAACAAGAAGCCCATTTAGTCTCCTGTTTTGCCAAACACTTGGTCGACAAAATGACGGAATTGATCAAGAAAAATTGCTATGGATGTCAAAACGATCATCCCAGTCAAATTCAACACGATAAATGCCTGATGTTAAGTCAAGAAGAAAAATTGGACGAGTATCTGGACGAAGCTTGGAGTCTCATCTCGAACAAAGACGTGTTGCACCAGTGGTATAAAGACTTGCGTGAACATTCTTGTCCACCATTAACCACTCAAGAGATCCATCGTATCGAAGCTCTCCTGAATCAGAGTGAGGAAACAGAACGAATAACCGTTTATTCCTCAGACATTTTCAAGCAAAAAGTCAGGATCGAATTGACAACGTATTATTACCTGTGAAGAAGAAAAAAAACAAACACAAAACAATGGATACCTGGGAACTTTATTACCTTTTGAACCACAGTTCGTATACGTCTTCTTGGAATCCCGTCGTCTGTGCTAAAGATGAACTCCCTCATCGCAAACCTAAAGACCATCAAGCTTACGTGATCAACACGGACGACAGTCATCTCCCAGGAACCCACTGGGTAGCCGTCTACTTTCCTCAAGAAGGATGTGTGGAATATTTCGATTCGTATGGATTGCCCCCTTTGGAAGACGATATCATCGACTTTATGAGAAGAAATGCTCAAACCACCCGATTCAATAATGTGAAATTACAAGGCACAGATTCCTTGGTGTGTGGACAGTACTGTGTGTATTTTCTGCATCATCGGAGCCTGGGCTATTCCTTAGAACATTTAGTGACTCATTTCGATCCTCGTTCTTCTGCTAGAAATGATGTGAAAGTAGATCGATGGTTTTGTGACCATTATGTTTATCTTTTGTCTCAAGCTAGGAAACATAGTGTCCATCAATGGCCTAATGATTTCCAACAGTGGAAATCACAATTTCATTCACAACGTTGTCAGCCCTGTTTAAAGTAGATTGTGAATTGAGAAAAAAAATGTTTGTGATTTGAAAAAATTGTTTGATGTTATAGTGTTGGATTATTGTTAAAAATGTTAGAGTTGTTGTTTAGTGTTAAGTGATTTTTGAATAAAAAATGTTGTGTTTTGAAAAAATGCTTTTGTCTTTTGTTTAGCTATAAGAATGTTGAATTGATGCTCTTTCATTTCTTACTATCCCTCTCATGACAATCACTGAACGTTGCGAATCGAAAACCGTGTGGGGGATGTTTTCCTTCACGTCCGCGCTTTCACTTTAAGAACCGGGGTTGTTTCCAGTCTAACCATCCATTGTCGACTCATCCTCCTACGAAGATGTGCTCCAAACTAGCTAAGCTCAACGAAGCCTACGTGAATTTGCATAGGGTCAGACACAGTCTGATACCGAAGCCAGAAGAAATAGAGAATGTGAGAATGTTAAAAATCACTGAAGACCTGATAGAAGAGCTTTTCAGAGAAGAAATGAACAAGGAGAAAGAAGAATGGACAGAGAAGTACAGACTTCAGAGACAGCAGCAACAGCAGCAACAACAACAGCAGCAGCAACAACCTGAAGCTGACAGAGGCTTTGTCGATTGTCGTATCGACACCAAAGAATTCTTCTTCTCTTTCCGAAGAAGCAGACCTATTGCCAGAAAGTCTATCCTCAGAGGACATCGCATTCTTAGAAACTAAAAAAGAATGCCATAGCAAAACAAAAAACAGCCCTTTTCAGGGCTAACCAATACTCTAGAAAAGAAATAACGATCCATTTGCCAATGTGTGTAGGTAGAGTAGTGTGAAAATAAACACTAAATCTTTCTTAAAAATTTTGAGGGTATGTGTTGGTGTGATTGTGTTTGTAAGTGATAAAGTAGGTTGGTGTGGATAGTAGATTAAAATGATGTTTGTTTTTTTGGGCTGTTTGAGGTGTATATTTTGGGTTAGATTGGATTGCTTTGCGTATGTGGATAGTCTATTGAAGTGATGGGTAGCATAAAAAAGTGAGTGAGTGTTTCTTTTAGGTCCGCGCTTTGTTGTTTTTTTTTTTTTTTTTTTTTTTTTTGGTCATGATCTAGGTAAGATGAATTTTATGTTTTTTAGGGGATGTTTTCCTTCACGTACGCGCTTTCAGTATAAATTGAAACTCGTTCGGCAGTCCAGCTACCCTTGTTGATTGATCAACACCGAAAAATGAACACGAGACTTGAGAAACTGTTGGAGCTTCATGTGCATCTGGAATATGCCAGGCGCATATTAAATGAACTGGCCGCGGAAGCCATTGTCGAGGAGGGAAGGATAAGAGAGGAGGAAAGAAGAAACAAAGAAGAGGAGGAGAGAAGATATAAAGAAGAGGAGGAGGAAAAGGAGAGAAGAAAAAATTTCAGAATCCCAGAGAGTGAAAATTGGGATTCTGAAGCGACATATCCTGCCTCTGCTCTCTCCCCCCAAAAGGTAAAAAGTAACTGGGGGATAAGATGTGTATGTGGTGCCAGGCCTGGAAGGTGCCACCATTAACCAGGTGTCCATGAAGTTCCAAACAAAACAGCCCTTTTCAGGGCTACCCAATACTCTAGAAAAGAAATAACTATTAATTTGCCAATGTGTGTAGGTAGAGTAGTGTGAAAATAAACACTAACTCTTTATTAATAGTGGAAGTGTGTGTTTGTGTGTTTGTGTTTGTAAATGGTGAAGTAAGTTAGTGTGAATAGTAGATTATGGGTTTCTTAGCGTATGTGAAGAGTATAGTTAGGGTTATATTATATGAAATGAGAAAGTAGGGGGATGTTTTCCTTCACGTACGCGCGATGTTGGGTCATCATCTAGGTAAGATGAATTTTATGTATTAGGGGATGTTTTCCTTCACGTTCGCACTTTTCGTATAAGAACCCACAATATTCGTTGTTCAAACCATTCTGCAAAGAATACAAAGAAGATGGCGTCAAACCACCTTAACAAAATGGAAAAATTGCAAAACGTCATGGACAATTTAGGAATGTTTGAGCAAATGTTGGTTAACCTAAACGAGGATCACTACTCATATAGTCCCCATAGAGTGAAGATGGAGATAAATAATTTAAGAAAAATGAAGGTAATCATTAGTGATCTGTTGAAAGAAATCAAGGAGGAAAAGGAGGATGAAGAGGAAAGGATAAGGATGAGAGAATGGAATGAAAAAATTGAAAAAGAAGAAGAAAATGAAAAGAGGAAGAAAGAAGAGGAGGAAGAGAAGAAGAAGAAAAAAAAGAAAGAGAAGAAGAGTGTAGGAGATAAAATAAGAACTTGGTGGAGGAAAAGAAGAAATTAGAAGAAGAAGAAGAAAACCCAAAGGCCCTTTTCAGGGCCAGCCATATTTCTCGAAAAGAGATAGCCTTTTGAATTGCCTACCCTTTTTTAAAAATAATTTTTTTAAATTTAAAGAAAAAAAATCCCATGTTAAATTCCCCTTGTCCCTAAACAAGCCCAAACTCTATTCCCCATGTTAAATTCCCCTTGTCGGTAGAGTGACCCACGATTTATTCCCATGTTAAATCCCCTTGTCGGTAGAGTGACCCACGATTTTTCGCCATGTTAAATTTCCCTTGTCGGTAGAGTGCCCCAGGGGTCTTTTTAATGGTAATTCCCATTGTCGGTAGGGTGCCCCCCTTCACTACTTTTGTTACATTGTTGTTGAGACTTTTTCATCATGGGGACACATGCGGGGAAGTGCATGTTTGTTTACACTTTAAATTCTAGTATCTATTCAAGTAGAAAATAAAAAGAATAAAACAGCATAACATTGTTTAGAATTTTCTTGTTGAAAATTTCCAAACAAGTTTTACAAATCTATCCCGAACGTTAAAAAATGAGACCGAAACTTCTACTTGCTAAGACTATCTGCTTAAATTATAACATTTGATGTTCAATGCATCAATAATTTCTTCTATTTTATAAAAACATAAAAATATAGAGTTTGAACTTATGGTAAAGTAACGAGTTGTCCGCATAAAATTGAATATACTGATTAATATTGGTCTGTGAAATTTGAAGTAAGGAAAAAAAACTTCTTAACTAAGTTTAAATCCATTCATATATCCCATACAACAGTTTTAAAATCAAAGCTAAACAGTAAATCATATCTGCAATGCAGACAGACAGATGACGCTACTCTCACAGAATATATGTAGGCTTAGCAAAGGTCACGTATATAGGGACTTTCAAAGGGTTGTATAATTTATTTCATAAAAAGACACATGTCTAATTCATTTTTTAAAAGTATAGACACATATCTAATTCATTTTTTAAAAGTATACATTAAAAAGTATGAAAAGAATGTGTGAGTAAAAAGGGGATATGTAATACATACAATACCACACAAGTGTTTTGTTCCGAGTAGGGGAAAAGAACTCCTTTGATACAGCGGAGGAATACAAGTCTTGGCATGACGGCACACATATATTTCTACGCCGTATCAAACTTGTTCTTTCCGCCCATGAAGTTTTGGGTAAATATCAGTCCTCATCATTCTGGTAATAAAATAAAGACAATTTTAATTTGATTTATACATCTCCTGGGACATGGAAATATCTTTTTCTATTGCGAGGATTAGCCGTTCTGAAAATCGGGGGGGGGATATCTTTTCTTTATTTATTGGACCCAATCCAGAATTTCTAAACTCCATATTGAAACAATTGCCAACTACTTCCTGACAAACCGGTATGTGTGTATGACCCCAGAAAAATCTAAATATCCGTGGCATGGAATTCAATGAAAGCTGATGATATAAACAAACAAATATGACATGTTTGTCAACAACTGCTGGAGTACAGGCATAATAAACTGTAATGATAATACGATGTGCGTATGCGATCGGTAAGACGATAGAACTGCCTGCATGGAAACATCGCTCTCTAACGGTGTGTAGTTTCATTCAATCCGGCATCTCGCGCGTCTCTGAGATCTTTGTCATTGGAAGGTCCGGCATAGGTATATGCAAACACTGTCAAACTCAAAACGAGGCTCACTAAAATTACGCGTCCGGTGCTCGTGAGACGGTTGAGACTTTTAATAACCGGCCAATGATATTGGCTTGCCAATTTAGGCCCAGTATCAGCAAGTCTGGTAAAGTCGATTGTCAGATTCGTCGCCGCTGTTACTGGCAAACACTTTTTATGTTTATGTTTTTGCTTGGGACAGACAACATACAATTTGTATCGGTAATGCAAGGTTTTCGCTTCTGTCACTAAATCTCTTTCGAAAACATTCGTCCGGTTGTGACACTATTTCACAGAACACTTAAGCGAGTGGCATGAACTTCCAATTTTGCACCAATACATTATCCTACCTTTGTACTTGCTGAATATACTTGCATATATCGCTGATGTAAAAATAGTGCTGATGGACTTGTAGATAGTGTTCTTATTTTTCAGACAGAAGAAAATACGAAAGATGCAAAATGAGCGGCACCTATCGGTAAAACTCAGTTGTGCGGATCATTACCAGGATCAGGACCTATCGGTAACAATCAACTGTACAGACATTTACAGGGTCTAAACATATCTCTTAGAGTCATTTAACGTCTTCTTGAAAGAGGTTGGATGTAATAAGTATCGTATGCAAGACAATGAACGGGGCTTTCTGTAGCTAAAGATGGCCTCCTAGTCGCACCTGTTATTGCCGGCTACATCATCCCTCCCTTAGCTTTATAATGATTCCCTTTACATGTCATCTCTAAGAACAATATAGCGATCTAGCACAACCCCACTGTATGTATAGTTGTCCAATTGAAAACGTTGACATTTAGGATGAGTAATGACAATATGTAACGAAAGATCCATGATAAAATAACTAAAGTGTTTCCTTTCTACAGAATAGGCTTGGCAATAAGTACTTGAAATAACCCATGTAGAGTATAAAAGGAAAGAGATATCCAGGGCATTAGTCAGCGTCGGGTAATGTGGCGTGTCTCTAGACAAATTTATTCTAAACACCAAGCCACTCCAAATTGAATCAAAAAGAAAAATTCAGTAATCAGTTAATCTATGAATCGGTGGATGGACCGATCAATTAATCACTTAGTCAACAGGTGTATAGGTACCGTTTTAACTTGAGCCTCGGGGTTGTATCCTAATTAAAAGAGTAACAGAATAATCTGAGAGAGAGAGAGAGAGAGAGAGAGCACATTGATATAGACAGAGGGACTATATACTCTTTGTTTCTGTAACCAGTCGATATTCCAATAAAACTTTGCTTGTTATTTGCGTGTAGAATATTCCTTTCCACTTTCAATTAAACACATTGTATGTTGGTACAGATCGAGGAACTGCCTGCCAACATCATAGACGCAAATTTGGTAGCATAATGCTACTTATCGATCCATGTAGAATTTCTAGTGAAGAGGACAGACTCGGATCTGATGGCGCATTAAGATTTGGTTCTAGATGGTCTGTAGCTAAATACATACAATTTCTGGCAAATAACTGACGAGCTTGAAACACCAGGACAGTAAATCCATATTGATTATGCTTAGGACCAGAATGCACTTCGATCATCAGCAGCAATAATGTCGACAAACACGTCTCAAAGCTTTTCTTGCTATTTGTTAATTTGAACGGATAAGGATGGTATTAATTTTTACCACCGGGCAAGGCAAACCACTAGCTGGTTAGAACTATAACAAATATAAAGAACGAATGTTCTGGGGTAATATTGCAAAACTTGCTAAATTGTAATAAAAATTTAAAAGTGAATGTAAGGAAGAATCAATCATAAAATGAATACAGTCGTTTTGACAGAATAACACTATATATATATATATATATATATATATATATATATATATATATATATATATATATATATATATATATATATATATATATATATATATATATATATATATATATATATATATATATATATATATATATGTGTGTGTGTGTGTGTGTGTGTGTGTGTGTGTGTGTGTGTTGATTTCTTTTAATTTAAACATGTAAATAGTTCTGGTTTCTCGGCTTATGTGTTACGTATTTGTTTTCTTTTGTAAGTTGTTTCTTCTCCAGACAAAAAGTATGATTAACTCGAAACGCCTAGAAGCTAATTTAACTGCATCGATACCAACTCATTAGTGACGTATGAAAATAAAGATAATTTTTTTTATATATCTCGTAGTATATCACTGATATTATATATATATATATATATATATATATATATATATATATATATATATATATATATATATATATATATATATATATATATATATATATATATAATTACTCAGTATAAACATCTTTTGCTGTTTTCGCTCGTTTTGATGAACACCCTCACTGATCTCAGGTTAAGTTTATTTCTGTTCATTGTAAGAGGTTTAAAGAAGACTAGCCTCCATATCCATGTATCGCTGAAAACACATGACTGGTAGACATTTGGAAGTAACTCTTTTATCGTAGCTGTGCTTGGACGATCTGCCCAGAAGGAACGGCCTTGAGCTATCATTTATTTAAGACATATTGGACGGTCTGCCCAGAGGGCAGGGAGACAAGCACTATAGCCTGTTTAATACATATTGGATAATCAACCCAGAAGGTAGGGAAGCGTGCACCATCATTTATTTAAGAATATTGGACGATCTGCCCAGAAGGCAGGGATGCTTGCACTATCATTTATTTAAGATATATTGGATGATCTACCCAGAAGGCAGAGAGGCTTGAACTATTATTTATTTAAGACATACTGTACGTCTGCCCAGAAGGCAGGGATTCTTGCATTGTCATTTAAGACATATTGGACGATCTGCTCATTTATTTTCAGTCATTCCTATTTCTTGATTGCAATAGGATGAAAGGACAAAGAAGATGAAACTTAGTCGTCTTTTCCTTAATTTACATTATTTACATTCCTCCTTTTATTTTAGTGTAACGTTTAGTCATTGTGGACAAAAGCAGACAATTCTTTTGAGGATGAATAAAACAATCTGAGGTTTTAAGTATATACATAGGTAAGGAAAATGAACAGAAATTATTGCTAACAAAGGGCCTGCCAAATTAAGAAACCGGACAATTAGGTCGAATTTCTTTTTCAATAAGCTCGGTCGTAATTCCCAATTCTCTTAATATACGAACACTCCGATTCACCATAGATTATTTGACAATGATATCGAACATGCCTGCTACATACAATATTCATCTGAATTTCTTTAAGTTTTTAAAGCTACTGAATTATCTTACACAATGTATCACCTCGTATAATATTATCTCAGTTTGAAATTTATAAGAACTCTACCTGGTAGATTTTTTTTTTATATTATAGCTTTTTCAAACAAGTATCAAATTTAACAGTCACGTGCACCTTAATTTGGCAGTTTGCAACAGTTACATCGTCTAGTATTAAGCTATCTGACGCCATCTTTGATTCATTTAGAATCGTGTGGTATGCATAATCAAGATTTATGTTTTCAGTTGTCACTGATAAATCAACAAAACAAGGACTGCGAATAATATATTCAGTTTAGACTAAACAATATAAATGAAAAATATTATGCTAATTGTATAAAATCAATACTTTTTAAAGCATTCAGAACAGACTGGAATCGATAAAATGTTAAATAGGTGAACAAAGTACGACTTTTAATCAAGAAAACTATTAACCATTCTCAGTCATAGAACCCACAACTAATTCTAGTCTATTTTGTAAGGTTCATACTCAAAGAATTATCTATGTAAATGTCTGAAATTTATACATTCTCTGGCATGTGTTCAATCGCAATCTATATAATACTCTCTCTAGACGATATAAAGACAGCATTCTGTAAATATTTCAGAGGCGATTCGTGTGTACAGACTAAGATTTTCAAATCAGCATTAATTCGAAATTATCTGATGTGTCATGCGATAACATTGAATTAAAACGAGATCTTTCTAAGATTTATGTTTTTATATTTAATCCACAGCAGTCGGAGAAGAAGGGAATTGTGTTTTCTGATAAGGACACCATCAAGACAGGACATATAGCCCTCTAATGGTCATCAGATAAATAATAGTTTAATTATATTTATATGTAATCTCTCCAGCAAACAAATACACGAGCATGTGCACGATAGAAACATGGATCTATATACATACATACAATTATACATACATAAAAAATACATACATACATACATACATACATACATACATACATACATACATACATACAACCTACCTCCTCCATTTTTCTGAGTTAGATACGGAAATCTCCATACATTGCCGAGACCGACGGCATAGCCAATCAGAGAGAGTAGAAATTGGGCCCTGTTGTCCCATGTTTCTCTTTCCTCGCCAGTATGCCGGTTCAGTTTCTGCTCCAAATCTATTTTTAGCAAGTTCGCCGTTGACGCTTCCGGTGCGATACTGAGAGAGCTGCCTAACGTACTTCCATAGGAACTAGGGGGACTTGGTAAGGTCAAGGTTTCTTTGTCGTCAGTATGTGCCACCTGCTCCTTCAAAGAGTTCGAAGGTAGAAGACTGTTTAATTCAATTTTTTCAATACCTTTCCTTGCCATGATATTTCTTTAAAATATATTGTATGAAACTCGTTTTACTGGTCCTGTTTTTCACTTCTCACATGTTGCAATACCTGCAATGGCGTCCATTGAAGAGCATAGCATAATGAAGAATTGCCCTTCATTTGAAATACCACACTTATACAAAGGAAGTTCGTACGTTTTCGTCCTTTTTACTGCGCTGCTGTTTCACGTCACACTTCCCTGCAAGGCTTTCTCTACGACTATACCAGTTATAAAGCTTTGTCCTTCATTTGACACTCCGAAGGTGGAATCACCTGGAATCACGTGAAACCAGCACGAACTGACGGAAACCGACGTATCCAAGCAGGAAATGAAACATCATTAAGAAACAAGGGCACAAAATTTATCCTTAGAGTCAAATAATTCAGAATTAAAGAATCACAGACATAAGAAATCTCAGAATCAATTAACGCTTAGCAGAAATAAAGAAATCATCAGAACTGCGGTGTGCTGAAGAATGACTTAGGTATTCAGTCCAAATAGACCTATAATAGCATCAACATCAGACTATAGAGCAACAGGCAGGTTTCGTGTCTCAGAATCGATATTAGTGGTATTGTGCTGAGAGTGGAGAAGCAGTGGACGACATTAAGAGGTTGTTTTTGCAAGATGTTTGTACTGATGAAAGTAGGATGCATTTTTTATTGGAATTCGATTGTGTAGATGTCATTCTTGAATTATATATATATATATATATATATATATATATATATATATATATATATATATATATATATAGAGAGAGAGAGAGAGAGAGAGAGAGAGAGAGAGAGAGAGAGAGAGAGAGAGATTGATTGTTACTAAAATGCCCTCGTGTTGTTGTAGGGTTTTAATATTTAATATTTCAGGAAAAAATATAACTCGATGATTCTGCTCCTTCAAGAGCTCTTATTTTAGGTGGTTAATATGAACTGGTTAGGTAGCGTCTTAGTGCTAATTTAAAAATCAATATTGATTTTAATATTGTGGATTGATCGAATCTACCCCACCCCCTTTGGTGCTTTTTATACTGGCAACGGGGGGGGGGGGGGCTTAAATTGAAAACCATAAAGTTCAAAATATTTTCGTTTCATCTATTGAGTTTCCATTCGAGAGAACATGAAATCTGTGTTGTGAACATCGAACAAGGTCGGTGTTTTAAATAATAACCATCGCCAGTAACCCTGGTTTTTGAACAGGATTGTCCACTTTGTGCATGGTGTAGGAAGAACAGATTGGGATCAAAATGGCGGACAAAGTTGGAGGAAAAAATCCAGAATTCAAGAGAGTTGATAAATTGCTGACGTTGCATTGCATAAAATATGGACAGAAATATATTTATAAATAATATAGATATATTAAACAAAGTATGATTAAAGGTGACATTTAAGTAAAATCGTATTATTAGTGTTTTTGAGATTTGAATCATCCAGTTGAACTTCTTCATGCGATGTTCCCGGTTCATCACTGGTTTAGTGATAGTGGTCAAGACATCTTTTTCAGACAGAATATATTAAGTCCCCATGAGCTGTCCGCTTCGTTTTGCTGAATGGCAATAAGACTCATGGCGGAACGAATAAGCTCTATAGGAAACAACATTGAAGAAATAAATGATTCAAGAGACTGACTTGATCAGTTCATCCGTAACAGGGTTGGGTGAGGATGAGTTTATCCCCATATGTCCTAACCCATGTAAAGGGATGCATACTGGAAGCAGACAGCATGTGTTGTCTAAGGAAAGCGAACACCTCAAGCTATGGGGATAGCGCAGCATTTGTTGTGTACAGATCCAGGGTTGGTCTCAGAGGTTACCGTATGAGTCCATTAAGGTTTACCTAGAAGTTAATTACAGGTGAACAAAAGTTTAACTTGTCTTGATAGTCATCTGTCACTGATTAGGAAAGGGAATCATGAGTGCACGTGTGAAAGGTACTTATTCATCAAGCATTGAAATAAGTACAAAATTTATGAATACTCTTTATATGTTTGTATCAACATCGGCGTCTTAACTCGATAATGTGTGGCCTCCGTTCCATATTGAAAAATGCTGTCCGATTAGTCTTGGAAGATCACAACCCACATGTCCACTCTCCGTTTCACTTTCTAACATAGTATTTGGACATAATGAGAGGCACACTTGCGAGCGATATTAACACACGTGCTCATTACGGAAAATAAATTGATTTATATCTAAAGCCTATGGTACCATTTTATTCTTACTTTGCGTAATAATAAAAATAAAATGTAGATGATTACTTTAATCTTATATGTGCAATATATATATATATATATATATATATATATATATATATATATATATATATATATATATATATATATATATATATATATATATATATATATATAAATTTTGTCCTGAAATGATTAATATGGGAACGTACCTTGAGCTGCAAATGAGTAATTTTAGGACGCACCATATTCCTCAGTGATAGACAGGAGTTACTGCAAGTATGGTGAGATGACCACAGCAAAAGGTGAAGTAACCGACTATGGGAATGATATAGTTGTCATTAAAATAAGAGAAATGTGAAGAGGCACTAAGTTTTTCATGATTGTAAATATAACTTGGGTGTCAACGTGGTTTAATTAATGTAGCTGGCTAAATCGTACATATTTGCGATAGACAGTAGATTTCTGATGAGGTGGGAGGAGTACCAATCAATGTACGACCATAATTTTCGGTGTTCTGCAAAAGGTCTGACAAAAGAGTGGCTTGTCATTCGGAGTTTGGAACAAAGTTCAAGGCACTGTTCTTCGGTATCTGAAGAGTCTGACTAGATTGTGTATAGGGCATTGTGTTTCTTTGTTATCCTGTATGTTTTGCGGATGGTGTGTTTTTATATATGAATATAACGGTCAGATAATTACGTATTTAGGGGAGAGCTTAATGCCTGAAAACTGAAAGGCAGATGTTTGGCAATAGCGATAAAGGAGTAACAGATCAGTATTTTAAACAACAACAAAAATAACGAAATGTCACAAAAAGATGACGATAAAAGAAGATTTTGATCAAGAAATGGAGCAACTAACAAGATAGAAGCATAAACAAGTATTAGGCAAAATATGTATCCATTGATCAGATCAACCTAGTACCTTGAACAACCAATTCATCATTTTGGTGGTTTTCAAAGAAGAGGTGAGAGTTAGGGAATCCCTTTAAATTGTAAACATAATATATGGTTGAAATACGAGTGGCGATGGCTGAGGGAGCAAACCTGCACCCCAAAATACGTGCAATGTATTACGCAACTAAGGAGGTCAAAGCATCAATACAGCACTTCATGAATGATAAAGAAGCATACACCGTTGGTTCTGTTGGTGTGTTTTCCAGTGGTATGATCTAGGGCTGAAGCAAGGTTGCTGATCATGATGATATCAAGGTCACTGGCTTGAAATGGCTTGGGTTCGTTTGAGGACAGGAACTTATCGAGAGTTCTAGCGAGATGTACATGTAAACTGAATAGTTTCATTGCAGTAATGTTGGTTTTGTCTGGTGTATGTTTTGCTTGAAAACAGAAGTTGTATTTGATACTGGAATTGACTATTAGACGAATAAGGGACATAATTGCGCGGCTCCAAAGTAAGACAGCGAGAGAGATGGGATAGAGCACCAGTGTGCCAATGTGATATATATGAACCTGCCAAAATACGAGTCTGAACCAAAGATACCTTCAGTCAAACGTCAACGACGTTCTCAATCGCCTCATTCTCCAAAATAAGTGCTAGCATAGGTTCACACTTGCTATTTTGAAGTGGACATGATTGATCCTTATCCAACAACACCTACTTCCTCCTCCACAAAACAGAGATAGTACAGATCAGCATAGAAAGAAAGTCGTTAGGTAGCTCCAGAAGATTATTTTTACATTTGAGCTACCCAAAACGACACTTCAAGAAAATTTAGAACAACTGCTTATACTTGCACGGTCAAGTTTAAAGTCTCATGTCCCGGCAGAGTCTAATTTAAAGGAATTGAAACAACAGTGCTAAAGAACGGCGAGAAGCAGAAACCTTTGGGAAACAAGAAGGAATTTGGAGAAAGATTATTGTATGGAGTTCCTGAAAAAAATCAAGATGTTCTTGCCCATCGTTATACAATGAAAGTGTACCCTCAATCCTTTCGTGTATATGTTATGTTTCTAGGGAATAATTTTCCAGATAGAAAATGCATCCATATGTATCCACACCAAACTTATTTGGATGTTATTACTAGCATAGCAGAATTGCTTAGATACAGTTACTATTGTGACAAATGTAACCAAGAATTTGCCAGCCAGAGGCAACCTCTTTGTTGTGGAGTAAGTATTCTGGCTTTTTTTTTTGCCTCCAGGTCTTGCATTCCAGTTAGACAAGAAATTATTCAATGCTGTCTTTGGAAGAGAAGATTCGTCGGCCCAGATTGTTATAAGCGACATTTCACGAGCCAATTCCAACAAAAAGCGTGTTTGCGAATTTGTGACAGCGCTTTCAATTTTGGGCACCATGCATCAAAATCTCAAAGTCAAAAGCTTGTGCTTGAAAGAAACGATGTATTTTTTGTAGCCAAGTCGTTAAGTTAGATCTTCAATGTGTTTTCAGTGATACTGCATCAAATCCAAAGAATTAGTGGATGAACAGAACATTAAATAGAAACAGGACCATCCTGTCCATTTCGTCATTTGATTTTATACTTGGAATCTTCCCAAGAGTGGAATTGACATTCATAAGTTTGTGTCACCTATCGCGCCTTGCAACAACACTATTCAGGCACCTTTATTTTTATCAATATCTACACTGTAAGGCGATTCCAGGGAAAAATATTTCCTGGATCTGGTGCTTTTTCTAACTTTGCTGAGTGGATTTTAGACCATGCCCACGACGCGATGCTGTGACAAATATGGTACAGTCATTGCTCACAAGTTTTTGAGATAAACGAGCAATTTAGTTGACAAAAGTTTCAGAATAAGGAACCAAAAGTCACCTTGAAAACGGGACCAAAGTCATTTACATCCAAGCGGGAAAAATACAGTTTAAAGATTCCATGAGTTATTAGCTACGCCTTTGAGAAGAATGCCTAAAACGTTTGGAGTGACAGAAATGGCTCAAGGATAGTTAAAGCATTTATTCAATATCGAAACAAATCAACACGTCATGTTTCCGCATTTTCAGGAAGCCCATTACTTCGAACCCGACGGCATTTGAACATGACAATACGCTCAATCTTCAGACCCTTTTTATTTTCAAAAAGAAATGTTGAGATATTGTGGAGTCGGTGTGGACATTGTACTACGTTCTCATGCACACAAAAAATTGGCTCTATTTCTGTGGATGGATTGTAATTGGAAACTCACAGATCGTTTGCAAATTTCATTGAGGTTTTTCATAGATGACACACCTGTATTCGTCACCGAGACATAAAAAATCCTTTATCAAAGTCGACCATGGAAGATCTGTACGATAAAACATACTAAGGATAGTCAAGGATTCTGCGTGATGAAAAAGTGGGAAGTCAAGTGGCTGGCAAATCATGAAACTAAGGGTTGTTCTTTGTTCTGGCTATCGTGACATCATGACTACTTTTCTTTTCTTATTTTCAAGTTAGTGTCTGTGACTGCTATTCTGAATGTAAAACATCATCCTCGCCTACGTACATAGTTTCCTGTCCCATGTTTTAATAGTCTCGGATCACTTCTCCCAAACTGTTGATTTCCAGAATATTATTAAATTCTGCGCACAAGATCATGTTCGCTATGCTTTCGTAGACCAGTGCACACGAAGTTGGCATTAATGGTGGAGGAAGAACCCGAAAAAACCCCGGAAAGAACCACCGACCCACGAGAAGCTACTGGCAAGCTTTCTCACATACCCACATTAGCCGAATCCGATACTCGAACCCATGCAGACAGAGGTGAGATGGCAGTGATCCGTAACGGAGAGCGCTTTAGACCACTCGGCCACTCGGGACCCCGGAATGAAATTGAATCACCACACAAAGCATATCATCCTGCATAATCGTCGTACGACATGCCCTGGCTACTACTGGTTCCTAATTTTCACTTGGCTTTAGGTAGAGTCAAATAATATTTAAAGTAATTTTTCTGGGCAAAGTCAAGTTCAAATTGTCTGGTACACACGTCTGGTTGTAGCGGGTGAACTCTATCTTGGATACATGATAGTGATGGAATTGGAAAGCTGTTGTTTTTTATCAACAGGTCCGTGTCAGTAAACAAACGTTCAGACAGTTGATCTGGACAACAAGATTTTCGATCTTGGACTGGAATTTAGAGGCAACGGCAAAGGCTTTGACTTACACACGTCGTACATGATACTGGACTATTTTAGTCGGAGTTTGACTGATGACATTTCTCTCTTCAGGTAAGACTTCCACACTTCGTACATATAGTCTATCTTCTTCGATCATACTTTGTACTTGTCAGCATTGGCCATAAAGTGGAACACGATAATATTTATATATCTTTTTCAGACTTAAATCCACAACCACATATCTAAGTGTAAATGATCCATAATTTATAAACTACATCCTTGCTTGATTTTCATTTGACGGTCGTTTGATCCAACATGGTGAGGATTATTATCTTCTGTCAACTCTGTGCTGTTAACGTCACACAAGGTGTCCAGTTCTGGTGCACCCAGATATGTGTTGTTGGCTTCTTTTCCGTACGTCAACACATTTTCCAGATAACCTCGGTACGGCTAAGAGTCAATACTGCTGATGACTAATTTGTTATTGATGGGAGCTACCGTGGCATCGACATCTGGATTACAAGTAACCGCTATTCAGATGGATCTAATCTTAGATTTATCCATTGATTTCTAACTTAATAGGAGCTGATGTGGTCAAGGAATACACTTGATAAAATCCTACCCATTCTGGTTCTTGCATCATCGTCATAGTCGGTGACATGGCAAATAGTTCAAATTCTGTCTTGGAACATCAGCAAAAATCTTGATAAATTATTTTCTTGAGAGGTCAGAAGCGCCCAAATTTTCGACTGTTCTTCTTTTGTTATTCTTTTTCTTTTCGTGACTGAGGGCTGAAGTGTTTTCGACGTCTCATTCTGCCATGTCTTTGCTTTGGTGTAGAGGAGGAATCTACCTTACGAAAAGACGATATTAACACATCTCCTCACCCATGTCCTCGTTGCTTTGCAAAACTGGTTGCTGAAAATAGTTGAAATCATTTCGACAAGATGTTGTATATTAATATAATATCCTGCAGGAATTCTTGTGTCAGTGATTACCTGTAGCTGGATTTTTTTCTTGATTTTTAGTAATAGTCAGGGTCTTGTTTTTGGACGTATTTGTTGAGTATTTCTACAACAAAAGTGGTTTGATCCTCGACCATATTTCTTTGGGGTAAATAATTTCTTGAAAGTCCACTTCCCAGTGAGCTTCGTGATTCATTTGTACGGCCTGAGGTAATTGACCGGAAAACAACATAATTTGTTGCTGGAAACACATCAATAGAACTGTTACTAGGTAATGTTTTTACGACTCTAGGTATTAAATTGTGTAACAGTAAGAAAGTAAAACCAGCAATTTAAGTACAATTCAACAAACAATGTATTTCTCCGAGTTACAGAGTGAAAATGTTAAACACACAGTATTGTGAATTATATCCCAAATAATCCCAAATGTTCTATTATAAGCCCAAAAGTAAAGACTGTTCCGAATGAATTCCATAAGTCTTGACTGTCTTGATGTACAATTAGTCTTGAATGTCCTGATATACCAATCATGCCATCCGGAATGTATTTTAAGGAATTCATAAAAATCCCAAAATAATGTTAATCCACAGTCAATAAACACTCAGGAAATCCAGTGAATACTTAAATAATTCCTCTCGAATATATCTGAATACAACTGTAAGCTCTGATAACAAATGAATTCCACAGACTGATCTTAAGATAGTAATGAATTATCTGTTTATCAAATCCTCTATACATAAATCCCCATTTGACCTACGACGCAATATAATGTTCTGGAAAACTGATAATTCCAATGGAAAAATTAACTAACTAAACTAAACAAGGTTAGGACTTGAACTAAAATTTTAGTAAACATCTTGTTTAATACTTACAAGCATGATTAAAGTCAGGTAAGTAAAAACCCCATCCACACCCTCTATCATGGACATATATTAAGCACACAATATAGTTATACATAGCAATGTTTACAAAATATTGTTTAGTCATAGTTGAATGGTTCTGGTCTTCGAATAGTCAAATGAAAATGATTTTGTGGGTTCTGGATGTGATTGCAAGATTTATGACTAGCGTCGGCGAGGCTACCGTTGTTGCTATACTCGGTATAGTTTCAATGAAGGAATGGAAAAAAGATAACTAATACAAGTTCTGAAGGAGTACTAATTTAAGACAACTCGAGAGGAAAATGACCTCTAGGCGAACGAGAAAAAAGAGAGTTTGGACTGAGGACGCGAATGAGTTGAAGAGATAGAAAAAGGAAAAGATGCAAGAACCCCTCAGTGCCAGATGGAAATTAGTCCAAGAGAGGTTACGTGACAGGGAATAAGCCCAACAAAGCATCAGTCTTTTTGGAGCCACTCGATATAGGGTAGTAAATGCAGAGCGCAGTGCTTGGTCTGGGGTGTGTAGTATATGTTAACCATTGTTGGTCAAACACCCCATTTCAGATACTGTTCAGTTATAACCAAAATATTGTGTGCTTAATGTTTGTGTTTTGAGACAGTATGATACAGAGTGGGGTGATTCACGTGTTCACATTTTAGCCTAATTATAAACTTTTCTATTATCAGACAAGGATAGTCAGAAATGAAAGCATAGGAACGGGTGGGAATTCCGTTCTTCCATTTTATTTCCTTTTCATTTATTTTCCTTATTTTGCTTTTTTAAATAAATCACTGTAGATGTTGATAGTGCCTTGAAACATGTGATATTCGGACATTAATTGGGATCAGATATTTAGATCGTTTTGACAGTACACTGTAATACTCAGTTTTAAATGCATTGCATTTTGGCTTGGGACACAGACAAACTTCTCTAAAACGTCCACACTGTAAACTAATATCCTCTGCAGGCTTTCTGCATAGTTTGTTCCATAAGGCCTTTCTAATACCACAATGACCTCGGGATACCGGTCACCTATATTAAAAACCAAAACATGCCCGGTTGAATGGAATTTCTTCGTAATATACAAACGCGATCTAAAGATATATGCCAGAATTAGTGTGCGCTGCTGATGTCTAAGGTGGCAGCGGTAACATCGGCACTAGCACTTTAGAAAGTCTTGAAAAGAGAAAAGAAAGCTAATTTATCATACACGAATATCAGATCTAATTGTTCACATGGAACATGTAACTTTCAACCTTCAAAAGTTTGCAGGCCAAACAGATATCTGTAAAACAGCAACTTTTCGCCATGAACCGAATGTATCAAGCATTGCTCATGACATAGGTGGTATTAACTGAGAAATAGCCTCGACTTGTAAGTGGCTTTCTGTCGTGTACAATATACGAGCAGTCTTTCTTACCGTCACTAATTAAATTATGAAACTAATTACTGCAAAACGTTAAGAAGTTTTTCATCCATCGTCACTGTTTAACTTAATATAATAAGATGGAGCAAGGGAAAAAAGAAAAACAAAGTATCTATTATGCATGAGACTTTGAGAAATATCTGCTATCCTCTAAAGATTGAATTGTATGCAAATCATAAACATATCAATCCACAGTGTGACTGTCGCCAAATAAAATGAAACAGCGTACCGTAATCTTTCAGAATGCAGACTCAACAGTAATCCCAGACGACATTTAATAAATTTCCTACATTTATATGCAATTCCTATATTATTGCACACCCTTCAAATAGCAGGCAATAATCTAAATGATAGTATTAACTCTGAGCATGTAGAATGTAGACACAAAGGTCCTATCTTGGTCAGCAGGCACTAGTAATATAAATGCATATCATGTTCCTTTTGAGAATTGCACCACTAGTACTTTTCTTTCTTTTACTTGCTTTAAATTCTGAGTGTAAAACTGTTGCAACCAGATTTAATTTACAATTTTATTATCCTGTGGCTTAAATGTCATTAAGATTCCCGCACAGCTAAATTTTCTTAGCTGCGCAACACTCCATTTTTTCACTCTAAACCTGAGCTGCCCAACTCCCCACCCCTCCTCAGTCCCAGTAGGGAATGTTGGGCAGGGCAGTTCAACCAGGAAATATTACTGTGTGTAAGGCTATCTATCAGTCCATAATCCATCGGTTTTTTTTAAAAATGTCCGTAAACATTTTTTTCCCAGGAGCATAGCTCTAAAAACGCTGAAGGAACTTCCTCTTCACAAATGTCTAAACTGGTTCCAGATAGATTAGGTATATTACTGTTCTAATATATAGCTGCCTCTAAATGTTTACAATAATTTTTCCAGCATATTGAGATAAATATAAGCTAAAATGTAAAATTTGCCAATAATAATTTGTAATAGCAAAGCCTGGAGTCGAGGGAAGCCTGTTGTCAAGTGTGTGTAATGTTCATAAATTAAAAGAAATATTTATTTATATTGTTATTGATTGAACACATAAAGTATGAATCTTGGAGATTGAGAAAATAACATATGATGAAAGTCCGGAAACTCATTCATCTTTCTTTGCCTCGTCACATTCATTATTAGTATGTGCAAAATGCCGGAAGCTATGACACTTCCGGAGCCACTGTTTTACTATAGATATAGATTTAGATGGTGTAGGATATTTTTGTTGCTAATATATGAAAAAAGAAAAGTAATAACTAAAAGAAGATTCTTGACTTTATGGCAACTACATATTTCTCATAATTCAAAGCGTCTAGATGTTTGACATGAGTATACTCTAAAATGTGTAAAATATCCAATCTGATTAAAATTGAGGTCTGTGAAGTAACGGAAGTCTAACAGGCATATATGCAAGCACATGTTTTATGGAACTTTAGAATTTCTGTCCACTTATTTTTTGTACCCTATTACATAAAGCGTTGCATTTCATGTTACAGAGAGTTTTCATTCGTAACGATGTGTTCCGAATGATTTTTGTTCCTCACCTTCAGGGGCATGAAAGCTGTAATTGAATTAGTAAATCAAAAAGTCAGCAGAAAATAACCTAGTATCGGTGTCTGTCAGATTGACTTATTGATTTTTTATTAAATTAGAAAAATGTCATAAGAGTTAAATCTTATCTTTTGGTGTTTATTATTCGTCTAGTTTTGTTCTGGTTGTAGTTAAATAACTGGCTAGTTAAATACTAAGTTAGCACTGCTATATATGCGTGTGTGTGTATGTGTGGTGTGTTTGTGTGTGTGTGTGTGTGTGTGTGGTGTGTTTGTGTGTGTGTGTGTGTGTTTGTGTGTGTGTGTGTGTGTGTGTGTGTATGTGTGGTGTGTTTGTGTGTGTGTGTGTGTGTGTGTGTATGTGTGGTGTGTTTGTGAGAGAGAGAGAGAGAGAGAACGCGGACCTATTTGTCTCTTATTTTCGATCAAAGACGCACCGCCATTAACAATTAATTCAATCTTTCTTTCTTTGATAAATGTAAACTTCGTGGAACAGTGAATCGTAAACCTCGTTGAACAATGAATCATAAATTTCTTGGAACAATGAATGGTAAACTTCGTGGAACAATGAATCTCGCATCTTACCTGCAACTTATTATCTTGCAATAATATTTACCAAGTTTCTATTATTTACATATTGATCAACTGCGGACAACAGCATTGTCTCGTTAAACTATACTTGTAATCCAAGACATCTTGCTTAGATATGTTTTTCGTTAAGTCCATTCACGCATTTTTGTCTCCTCATCTGCAATTTCCTTTATTTTATGAAATTGTAGACCCTCTCATTGTGTGCAGTTTTTATGGGTGTGCTTCGGACGCATATACTTTACTTTGATTATTTATATGTACATCGTTATGGAAACACCGTCAGTCATAAAGCCTCCTGTAGCAAGAGTGACCTTACTAACTTTGGCAAAGACTCGGGTGAAAACACATTACGCCATAGCCATCTTTTCTTAAGGGCCTTAAATTAAACGTTTTGTTTCTGAATCCATGTACCCATTGATCTCGTGCAACCGTGCAAATTAGATTATGAAAAACTATATCATGACCTCATTTCAATTTTGTA
The DNA here is from genome assembly GCA_028554795.2 of Sinohyriopsis cumingii. Taxonomy (NCBI): domain Eukaryota; kingdom Metazoa; phylum Mollusca; class Bivalvia; order Unionida; family Unionidae; genus Sinohyriopsis; species Sinohyriopsis cumingii. Next base: position 44,284,829 of record CM068839.1, read on the forward strand.
TCAATCTGTGAAAAGATAAATCGGGTGTTTTGTATTCAGATGCATAGCTGTTTCGCTTCAAGGTGCATCATATTGTTTTCCCTACTCGTCTGCATGTTGTACCTAAGTAATGTGAGTAGTACTTGGGGGCTTTATACCGACAATGGAAAACCCAGTCAATAAGGTCGTGGGCACGTATGGCGACAAGGTTTTTACAGAACCCCTGGACACGTATAGCTACAAGGGGAACTTAACATGAGGAATATTGGGCTTGTATAGCGACAAGGGAAAATGAGGTTGTTGCATAGGGACAATAGGAATGGAACAGGTGAGATGACGTCACGGTACTGAACGTTGGTAACAATGTAGCAAGGGGCTGACCTGAATACGCGCTACTCCAGGGAGAAACAAATACAGGAGAGATATAGACATAAACAAAGACATATATAATACATACATACATACATACATACATACATACATACATACATACATACATACATACATACATACATACATACATACATGCATGCATGCATGCATGCATGCATGCATGCATGCATGCATACATACATACATACATACATACATACATACATACATACATTGATGAATATCAAACACAAATATGGCAAAGAGAATAAATATCTTTTCCAGGCATATGAATGGCCCTGAAAAGAGCCTTTGGGTTTCTTCTTCTTCTAGTTTCTTCTTTTTCTCCACCGTCTTCTGAGTTGTGTTATCGCTGTTGTCTTATTTTTTAAATTTTTTTTATCCTCCTGTTTCTCTTTCTCCTCCTCTTTCTTCCTCTTTTCATTATCCTCTTCCTTTTCTATTTTTTATTCCATTCTCGCATTTGGTTTCTGTTCTCTTTTATCTTTCTTCTCCTCCTTTTCTTCTTTAAGGAGATCTCTTATCATTTCGTATGGAAGCGCTGTTTTCTTGTGGACGGGAAGCTATCGTCTTTATCGTCTAAGATTGCGTCCCCATCTGGCGGCAGGCTTTCCCACAGGATAGGGCCTGCTTCTTCGGAAAGAGAAGAATAACTCTTTCGTGTTTACACGGCAGTCGACAAATTCTCTGTCTGGTTCCTTATGTTGTTGCTTATGCTGTTCTCTCTGCTTCTGAAGTCTGTATTATTCCGTCCACTCTTCTTGCTCTTTCTTGATTTCCTCTCCTCTTCACAGGTAATGATAGGTCACCAATTCAATCGAAATTTTTGCTTGAAAATCTCAGGCAAGTAACTGTTTCTTCGCTTCGTCTCCGCACTTTGAGCATAGAGAGCTTCGATGTGATGGATCTATAGAGCCATCAATAGAGGAGAGAAATGATCACACAAGTCTTTATACCACTGATGAAACACAGCATCTTCCGAGATGAGACTCTAAGCTTCGTCCAGATACACGTCCAGTTTTTCTTATTGACTCAGCATCATACATTTATTGTGTTGAACTCGACTGGGGAGATAGCTTTGACATCCATAGCAATCTTTCTTGATCAATTCCGTAATTTTATCCGCCAAGTGTTTGGCAAAACAGGAGACTAAATGTTGTTCTTGTTCTGGCCGTCTGGACCTTATCATTATGTCCTTTTCGCCTTTGCCTTGGGATTCTGTTTCCACGTTATTATCCCATTCCGTTTCCATAGATTCTCCACTATTCAAAGAGGGATTACAGTCTTCCATAACTTCTAATAATCTAGAATGATTTCTTTCAAACAGTGGATTTATATCGTATTAACAAATTCAGCGTACGGGATGACGTTCACTGTCTCCTTCAGCGGTCCTTTAAACTAAAGTTCCACACAAATCTGGCCGGATTTTATAGGGTGGAAATGCCTCTCATTGCTGCCTTGGTCTGGGTTGAAATTAAAATCCCACATCGCGTAACCTCCTGCATAATCGTCGTACGAAATGCTGTGACTGGTGTTGATCCCTAACTATCCGGTGACTTTGTACAGGGACAAGTACGATCTCAAGTAATTTTTCTGCTCAATGTTAGGTTCGAAGGGTCTGATACACAGGGTCTAGCCATCTCCATTGACTTCGATTTGGACACGTCTGATGTTCCTCGTAGGCTCCGTTGAAGGCTGACTTCTCAACGATACTAATGATTAAACGCTTGGGTAACTGTCCTTGGAAATGATGATCTTCGATCATGGATCGCTGGTTAGCGGGAATGGTGGATGGTTTCACTTCTTCGCGTCGTATGGATAATTGGCGGTCGTTCTGCTCAAAGTGTGACTGATATCGTTTCCCACTTTAGGTAACACTTCCACGCGTCGTACGTAGAGTCTGGCTTCTTGGATGATGGTTTTGCAATTGGAAGCAGCAGCATTAGCCATCAACTGGAAAGCGGTACTGCTAAGATTCAGTCTCAGGCGGACATCCACTCCGTTCAGCAAATACTTCTCTTGCAACCACATTTCCGAATGGAAACGATCCATCAGTTCTAAACTAGGGCTGGATGCAATTTTCTCTTAACGGTCTTTAAACTAATCATTGCTGCTATCTAGGATGTTAAACTCACCCAGTGGGTCAGGTTTCCGTATGAGTGTTCTTGGAGTCTGTTCCGTACGGCAAGAGATTTTCCAGGTACGCTCGATAAGGCTAAGTATCCATGCTACTGTTAATCAGTTTGTTATTCAAGTACAAATTCACTGAGGTGAACAAGGAATGCTAGTACCTCATCGTCGTCTAGATCTGAAATATTCGGGTCTAAAACTGTCACTTTCAAGTACAAGTAGCTGATATTCAGATCAATGTAATCTCCGGGCTGTCCTTTGATTTCAAATTCGATGGGGGCTGATCATGAGTTCTTGACAGAGGAAACGGGATGAAATTCGATCCATTGGGATTCTCGCATCGTCATCGTTCCTGGTCATTGGTCGTGGCAGAATCCACTTTGAAAGGAATGACACGCAGTAACGGTACGGAGGTGTGTCCCACCACGTTGTACTCTACCACATCGGAGTACACAAAGATCTAATTGAGTCATTCGCTCAGTTCTATAGGGAAAGAAACAAACTTGTAAAATTCCGTATTGCTGTTGATCTTTGGCTTGAAATTCGGAACAATTCTTGTGTCTCCACCTAAAATTTTTAATAAGTAACGACTAAAACTGATGGACAACATTTGGGTATCCGAAAATTTCATCAGCAGGCGCCGAGCCACTTTATGGTACTCGAGGGTGACAATTTTTTAAAAATCTGAGCAGGGCTTTGCTAAACGTGTTCTCGAACATAGAAGCAATTGTGTCCACTAAATCTTGACCGCTAAAATAATAGAATGCGGAAATTTTCAACGTGTTGATAGGGAATGATGAATTGTTTGCTGAATTTTTGATACCTGAAAACCCGATTTCATTCATTACTTGTGGCAATTGTTCGTTCATGATTTCAACCTCAAAAGTGTTTTACTTTTCAGTGATGTTTTGTATTTGTGTTCGGTGAATGATTTCGACCAAAGTCCCTTCCCAGTGGGCTTCGTGATCCAATTAGATGGCCTGAGATAATTTGGCGGTGTAACAGCACAAAGTATTTTTGGGAAACACCCCAATGGAACTGTCACTGGGTAGCGCCAAGTAAAATTGGTTGTTGTTGTTCATAATGCCAGAGTTCTGCTGATATTCGAGGGGTCACTCGAAGTCAGAGGACTGTCGAAAAGATGATGATTGTGGTTGTTGTTGTTGGGGTGGTCACTAGCCTTGGACACAAGTCTCCCGTTGTTTCTGTTCCGTGAGTATTTCAGAAAAGGATTGTAAAGAAGGTAATCGATGCAACGGCTCAGTAAAATGGTCCACAATTGTTTGTCTCTTTGTTGCAAACTCAAATTGGCAATGGCCGCACCGATGACAATATACACCACAACGATATGACAGAAAAAGACGATTTCCGTTTTAGGCACACGTTTTTCACACCACATCAACAAGGGTTGCTTGTATAGATGTTGCAGAGAAGAACTGGGAGAATGAGTGGTCCTTGCGGTGGTAGCGGTAGCTGAGGCATGATGGTCACTTCTTTTTATAGTCAATGACTTGCGAAGCGTCGATCCAAGAATCAAAACTGGGAGAATATCCTTTCCAACGTACTTTGACTTCTTTGACACGACCTTTTCCCACTTTACGAGTTTTTCGTTCCTGAATGCTTTCGATGTCGTTCACTTCGTCTTCTTTTTCGTCACGCGTTGTAACTCGGGGGGTGGGGGGTGGTGGTGTTCAAATAAAACGTTCCTTTTAACACTTCCCCGTTCATCACTTCCAATTTATAGACGGCAGGATGACGGCCACGCACTCGACCAGTGACACGAAACGATTCGGTGGTCCAGTTGGGTAAGTAACCTTTGTCGAAAGTGCGTTTGGTGTTGCTAATGGGCACCCAATCTCCTGCTGCCAACACTCCACTTTTCTTGGGGACTCTGACCGTCAGGGACGTACCAAACAGGTACTCAAAAAGAGCACTTTGTTGTCGGGTCACCTGTTGGGGGCATGTCCTATGCTTCGATGGCAAGATTGGTTGTACGCTTGGACCAAGTGCGGTAAGACGTCGATGTACTTGAGAGTGTGTTGATGCGTAAAATATTTCCATATGCTTTCTTTCAAGGTGTGTTATAAACGTTCCACAATCCTGGCTTTGGTTTGGGGATTCTTGGTGGTGAAAAAATGAATGTCACGTGTCTTTAATTCTTTTTAGAAAGCTTGGTTCAGTAATTCAGTGCCTTTGTTGGTTTGCCATCAAAGAGAGTGACGACCATTTTGCTTCAACACCAGTTTGAGAGCTCGCACTAACTCAGTGCTCGATTAGGAAGTAAATGGCACAACCCAGGCAAATCTGGAAAAGACGTCGATGACACAAAGCAAATATTTGTTGCCACGATTGTAAGTGGCCAAATGAGAGGCATCGGCTAAATCAGCATGCCATTGATGATCTATGCCCTCCACTCGTGTGCGACTTCTGGAAAATTTTCTGCGAATTGGTTTGTGTAAAGTGTACGAGGCTTGTTCTTGTAACGATCGTTGCACTTGATGTAAACGAAACTTTTCAGACGGGTTTTGGCGGCACGATACAATTTCTGAACTCCTCCGTAACCAACAGAATGGGCTGGATGCTAGTAAATGAAGAACCCATACACGTCCAGAAAGAGAAAAAAGCAAAGAAAAGTAGACTAGGAGAAAGTGAGGTAGAAGAGGAAGAAACATTTTTGAAAGTGAAGTAATTATTTTTAAAAAACAAAGAGACTGAAAAAAGACACACAGGAAGTCTATGAACATTTTAAAGGGTTTTGTTGTGAATTGGATTGTAAAATTTGTACCGGTATAGACCAGACAGAAAACGTAAGTGTCTCTTAGTTTTGAATTTTATAACCATAATAAGAACCTACACTCATGCATTCACACACGTACATCATGGAGCAAATAAAGGGATTTTGAGTTTTAATTGATTTTGGCAAAATTAATGCTATCTCTTTGCAAGAGAAGTAGATGGCCCTGAAAAGGACCGTTGGGTGTGTTTTTGTTTTTGTTTAAACTTAGGAACGGAACGTAATCAGATTTAACTGCCTAAGCCTTTGCCACGGCCAAGGCCTACTTCTGGACTTGCTCCTGTCAATGATTTGGTAGAAATCACTAGGGGTGGTATATCAGTTGTAGCAACAGGGTTGGGCCTGTTTGGCTCGGGAAGGACTTTTTCTCTTCGGTCGTAATAAAGACGTTTGATACATTTGTTTGAGACTCCATAACTCGGCCAAAATATCTAAGAGTACCGTCACCGTTTGACTTTCACTGTACTCCTTCTCTTTGGCATTGTTTCTTCTCTGCTGCTTTTTCCTGTCCTTCTTACCTTTTCTTCGATGTTGCTGTTGAATGAGAAAAGCTTGTTCTGCTTCTTTTTGCTGTTGTAAAAATATCTCCAATTCTTCTTTCTGTCTCTGTTTAGAATCCTCGACGTGTGGTAAAGAAGGAGAAGGTGGCGAAGGTACTGGTACCGGAACCAATTCTTGCGAAGAAGAGAGAAAATCCACTAAATCGCAATTAAAATCGGTCTCTTCTGGAAGTAACTTTGTGTTGACTTGTGTAGCTGTTACCATACCATCGCTTCTCTTCTCCACTGCCGGTGCACCCCAATTCATTGTCTTAGTTTCCGTCATGTTTAAAAACTTTGTCGCATTGATTCACTGCGCGCAGACGCTTGAGTATCTATATATAGGGAATGTGACGTCACAGTCAGCTGTCTTCGGATTGGAAGATAGACTACTCCACAGTATGACTGAATATTGTAACGCGTGTTAGGATTGGTGAAAAAATTAAATCCGTTTCGATCCGCTCATTTCATTTAATTTACGTCACCTGTTCTCGTCACAAGATGTGGACTAATGTTGAATCGTCTGTTCTCGTGGGTTCGATCCACGGACGAGTCGTACCAATTACTTTAAAAAATGGTAATATCAGCTGCCTCGCTTGGCGCTCAGCATTAAGAGGTTAGTGTTAGACTGGTCGGCCTGGTGTCAGGATAATGTGACTGGGTGGGACATTATGCTACATGTCTGCGGCATGATGCCCCAGTGCTAGATATCACTATAAACTGTCACACTGCAGACATCGTAGCGATATGACTGAAAAATTGTTAAAGCTACGTTAAAAATCAAAACCACACACACGCACTATTCTCGTATCGTCGATGATGTTCCGTACGGACTTACCCACGTATGTGAAATAATTATGGACACTTATCCGGATCACCGATACAAGCGTTTGGAAAAGAAGAATTTATGTGGAGGCAATGCTGTTTGAAGAGAGTCCTCGTCTATGGTCCAGAAGTCAGAAGTTTGAGGAAGAGAAGAAGACCTATGCGATGCTCTCTATGTTAACGGAATGATGTTAACATAAAAACCAAAGGCCCTTTTCAGGGCCACTCATATGCCTCAAAAAGATAGCTTTCTTGCCTAATTTTTTTAAAAAGTCAAATTTTTAGTTAACGTATGATAGATTGATGTTCATCAATCTATGACTATGTCTCTGTTATATATGTCTATGTCCGCCAAGCATTCTAGGTTTTTCCCCGCTAATTGGTCCGATTGAGGTCAGCTCCTTGCCACATTGTTACCAAACTTCTGTACCGTGAAGTCACTTCATCTGTTCCATCCCTATTGTCCTTATACAACAACCCCACTTTCCCTTATCTCTATACATGCCCAGTCTTCCCCATGTTAAATTCCCCTTCTCGCTATACGTGCCCAGGGGGTCTGTATAAACCATGTCGCTATATGTGCCCACGACCTTTTTGACTGGGTTTTCCATTGTTGCTATTCAGCCCCCTATTACTACTAATGTGCTCTTCTTCACCATCATAATTCACCATTTTCTGTCTTATTTACAAGGCAGTGTACGATTCCATTGTCCGTTTTCATAACTAGTTGATTTTTTGGTGATTGGTGGTACATCAGCACATGGAACATTTTTTAGTATCGCGGCAACGGTGTTAAAGTGCCATGCACAGAGACACGCCATGGCAGCCGACCCTAACAGAGTTCGAGCCCATACACACTGTTTGTGAGCCTGTCACACTAGACAATAAGTTACATTTGCTCCCCTTGTTATTCTGTACCAAATCAATATCTGCTTGAGCTGGGTCGCGTATTTCATCAATTCATATTTATTTTTTAGATAAACCTATCAAGACAGTTAGGGTCTTTACTCGGGCTTTAATTAAAGAAGAAGAAGGTGCCAGGCAGCCATGATATTTTGGGCAGTAAGGTTTCTTTGGTTGCCAGGGTCTCCGTTTCTCTTCTGACACATCTACATGTAATGGGGTGGTCACTTCTTTTCATAGCTTTACTTCTCGCCTTCTGTCACGCTGTTGTAATTTGTCAGCTTTTATTTCCAGGATTTTTTTTCGAACTTATTTTGTTTATTCATAGCTGAAATTATGTTTCGGTCCGTCTCTCTGTTGGTGTTCCGGTTGATGATATTTCTGGATTTTGTCGCCTCTGATTCAAGTTGAGTCATAGTATCGACCATTTTTTTTGTTGCTTTCAGCTGTATGACATCTTGTTCTTCTTCTTCTTCTTCTTCTTCTTCTCTCTCTCTCTCTCTCTCTCTCTCTCTCTCTCTCTCTCTCTCATATACACACGGAGCCAGATTTCATCAATCTCGACCGTCTTTCCCGTGATACATTTTCTCGATCTCTCGCGTTCACTTTAATATTGTATGCAGTTAGTCAGCTGTTCGTTATAAGTAGTCGAATGAGTGACAGACACAAGAAATAAAGATAGGAAAGTATGGCAAAGAAATCGCAAATTTTATAATATTGTTTTTTCCCCCGCAGATCACATATAGCTAAATTGGATTGAAACTACTTTTCCCTCCAGAATAAAATCCGTATTTCAGACATTTAGTCCACCGGACTCGAATGACAGCTGCGCCGATCGATTTTGTAAATGAATTTACCATACCACTGGTGTTGAGTTGTTGATATAACCTGTCACGATCAAGCAGACCCACGTCCTCTCAGTATACTGTCATCAGGCGGAGACGTTTAGTCCATAATCAATATTCGATTTGTCGAAACAAAAATATCTCCCGTTCATTTGGAGGCTTGGCTCAAATATAAATCCCTAATTAATATTTAATTTGTCATACAAAATATATACCGTTCATTTTTAGGCTTGACTTAAATATAAAAGATATTATTATTGTCTCCTTTTACCAGATATACAAAGATTCCGGTTTGCTTTAGACTTACAACACTCAAACTCCCAAACGGCATTTGTTGAGTAAACGAAGATTCATCCCAGTCAGATCGCAAAATGTGTAGAAAGGTATTTCAGCAACGATTACATTCCAAATCCCTGAGCAGGTAGAATATATTTACTTAGACGATGAAAAATATATTATCCTCCAGTTGTTGTTGTTTTTGTTTTTTTTAAACTGTCATATAAACCCTTTCAATTAAAATCACCAGCAGACCATTGTATGCCTCTGTGGTCAAATATTTATCTCGGTGGACTTGCATCTGGCATCTGGCTGTTTTGTACTAGCAATGCCTAATATGGTAAATGACTCCAGTGACCCGTAAAGCGGTAATACATAACGTTAGAATTATGCGCAAGATACAAATGTCGAAGATCCCTCGGCAAGTCCAATGGTTAACCATAAAAAGGTGGCGATAGAAAGAAAAATTAGAAGCTGATTGTGATGAAATCTATTTCAGAATTTTAAAAATTTGATTGTCAACCTAGCCAAGTATGTTGTATTTTCATGGAGGAAAGTAGCCAAAAATGCATGCCGTTTAAAAGAAGAAAAAAAGATAAGCAATGTTCAAAACACGTAAAGTAAATGACCATTTCATAAAATTCGGACAAAAATAGAATAGATCAATAAAAACTAGCGCATTGCAAGACAAATAAAACATCGGTCTTGGTCTAAAAGCGAATTCAATTTATGCGATGGCAGCTTTGTAACAGAAGTGCACAGGTACTTGATTCCGGGGTAAACTAATGTATACACTCACCAATTAACTCAAGGTAACTAACTCTCGCCGATCACATTCTGACCCCTCGATGATCCCGATCTTATTTTCCGATACTATCTGCGCATTCATTCACTCATAACGAACACCACTGTAAAGAAGACACTCTACATCATTTATTCATTATCATTTAAGCAACCTTACTGATTCTGAAGGGCCAATTTTGTGACAAATGTATCCGTTACTTCGTGTCTTCCACACACAGGCGACCATTCCAAAGAGCAACTTCCGGTCTATTTTTGAGTGAATGAGATTATTTGGCAGGATGTATATAAACTACGAATACATATAAATAAGGACGATCAAAAGTAAAATTAAACTTAAGTTCAATTTCTTTCAGGATCATTTAGTCAATATTATTTCGTATTAATTTGTTCAACTAATATGTCTATTTACTATATTTTACGTGTATCATAGCGGTCACTTCCCTTTAACATTTGCATAACAGGAGAGACATCCCAAATGTGACATCGGGAAAAGAGGGTATTTCAATTTTTATTTTCTTAATTCGGAAATCGCTAAAACCAAACGTTCAGTGCTTTTTAAGGGACAATTTGTCCATTTCTTTTCTGCAATATACAGTTTTCCGATGCACAGGAAATTCACCATATTTAAGACGTTGGACAGTTGTTCAGGCCTTATCCGGTTATGCGACAAGATCATAGCCATTTGTAAGTGACTCAAGGTTGTGGTAGTTAAGATCGTGCATTTTAAGCGTTTCCAGGCATTATTTTAACCATCTGACTGTACAGAAAACATACTCAAGGAAACATTCAAGTTGATTTTGCTATGCATCACGCGCGCGTCGTTCGCCTGTGCTAAGTAAGTGTCTTTGATGATTATTGAATAATTTTGTACTGTCTTTGAAGTACTCAGGAAAATAAATCACTATAGAAACATGAAACAGAATACCCGAAACCAAGGTTTTCAAATTTGCATCAGTATAGAGTTGTCACATATTATCATAAACTCATTATTATAATAGTTCTCTTCATTTGCTATAAAGTTTCTTGAATCAGTCTGTTCATGTCTCAATGCATAATATCGATTAGAAAGAAGGAAACGTAACGTAAATAGTGATTATCTGTATTCAAATGTATTAAAACATTAGAGGATAACTGGGGATCCATACAGTTTTTCATATGAAAGTGACTGGATTCCTCAGTTGAATAGTTTGTATTCCATTGGATGTAAAACTGAGGCACTATACAAAAATTTTAATAAATAACTGGTATGTTGCATATATATATATATATATATATATATATATATATATATATATATATATATATATATATATATATATATATATATGTAATATGTATAGTATGTACGCTGTATCAAAGATATACTACGAGATGTATACATTTTTCATTAAAAGGAAACGAGGCTTGCCGAGTTTCCTTTTAATGACAAATTTATACAACGAGTGGCATATCATTGATACAGCGTACATATTTTACATATGTTTCATTTATACCACATTCAAGTGTTCATTTTATAAGGGAGATAAAATTGACGGCCATGAACAGAGCACTTTAAGGGAGTGAACTCTTTACAACACCTCGCATGTATGTACGCTCAAACAAGAAGTTCTGTAGCGATTCATAATTTCGTGTATGCATCATTCATATTAATTGCAATATGTTTCCTTAATAATATTAAATTAAATGAAAACACAAGGCAAATAGTTAACATTCAAATTTTTAAAATAATGTACATGCAAACAGTGATTTTTCAGCGTTCTTTGTCATGAACAGTAACAGGGCAGTCATTTGCATCTATAGCAACACAGGAAATCGAGAGTCATGGGTGGAACGAAGTATTTGGAAGTTCCGTACCGTTTCTCTTATATATTATGATAGTGAGGGTCCTATGTCAGAACGGGTCTATGGCGGTTAATCTAAGGTATTTGTGTCACTCTGTATGATTTTTTTCCTTCAGATTATTATTATTTTTTCTCAACATCAAGCCCGCGTTAAGCACCTGTGTAGTAACACTAAGATTCGAGCCAGAAACAACAAAATAATGAAGGAACAAGAGGTAATTAAACAATTCAAACCTAACTACATTTCATTGATATCGTTTCTGTCCATATTTCGCTATTCCTGCTGACTGTCAGTATTACTTTCAACAATTCTCCTACGTTTCCGCTGTGTGGGCCCTGTTTGAGAATTCGAGTGCTGAAAGAAGTTGACCCAGTTAGGGATCTCGTTCACGTTTTGCGGGAGGTTCATAACATATTTTGTACGGTGATGTTTGACCCGTAGAATGGGTTGCTGATAATCTGATTCTGTTGAATATTACACGTTTGGAACTTGATAAACTACAGTCTGTTGCTGTGCAGTTTGAAATTTCTTTGTTGTGGAGGTGATAGTTGACAGCATTATTACTTGGATAGCCGGTGTTGCTCAGGTAATTGGGGTACGTCTATTGTTGTTTACCACTAATGTTTGAGTATCTGATTATAGACTGTACATTTTTGTGGCCTGAAATTGCATGATATCAGTTGGGGGAATATTTTTGTCTCTTAACTTCTGAATTAGGTACTTTTGGCTACTAGTGTTTGTTATTTTTTCTATAATATTTGCCTTTTCTTTCATTTTTTTCATGATGCATCCAAGTTTGTTAATTCCAACGACTTGTTTCCTAAACCATTTTGGGTTTGTCGCTGAGATTGGCATAGTGTTGGGCATAATATAGAAAGGATCTTCACATTGACAAAAGTCTGCTGGTCTTAGCTCAGCATACCGTTTGTAGATAACAAGTGGATCTCTCTCTTTGTTGCTTTTGTTTTCATAATTCCTATGATTAATACCCCTGATGTCCTTGACATTGTCTCCTGTTCTTGTTTTTGTCTGCTTTTCACTGAGTTCAAGATACGCGAGGCCATTCACATCTGTCTTTAGTGTAACCTCTCCCATTTCAGATTGTAATGTTCAGTCACTCCCCTCAAACCAAAATGCACAGAATTGTTAAACCACAATGTGTTAACAGTGGCTTGAGGTGTTTCCATCCCCATTAGCTTTTTTGCTATACAAGGCATTTATTTCATCGTCTGTGATCAGTTGACTCCAATTAGGTTTATTTCCTTTCCCTTTAGATTTTAAATCTTTTTGCTTAGCCCGAAGAGCTTCCCTTGTTGATGCAAACTTTGTGTCTGCTCCTCTCATGATTGTACTTGTAAATTTCTTGATTTTAAGGTGGCGATCGATGGAGCTGATGATGCTTCTGAAGCTGTTCGGTTCAAACTCAGATCCATTTTTTTCTCCTAACACTGAGTATAAAACCAGTCAGGTGCTGATCCAATTCAGATGGGTGTATCTCGTGTAAATTTCTGAATTTATTTTTGAACTGCACGAATTCAATAGCTTTACATCAAAAAGTGTATTTTCTATAACGTGTTTGCATTCTGCTTACATTCTATAAATTTCAGTATATCATCAGGCTCATGGTGTACAAATATGTCTTCCTTAACAAACTCACATTTGGACACAGAATGATCATTTTCATTTACAGCTGTCTCAACCATGTCTCTATCAAACTCTCCAATTAACTCACAGTTTAGTAGATAAATGTTGCTTCACCATCTTGCTCCTTATCTGATGTCAATGTTTTCTTTTTTTCCCCAGAGTTCCATTGTTTGATTTTTGTCAGAGGGAGAGACTGGAAACAGCAGTGTTGACAGAGAAGACAGTAGACGACACAGGGTAGAGCTCAATAATATTTATTTCCTGGATTGAGAGTGGTTGTTTATTTTTTTATATAAGAATGTTAGTTTCTATAAAAATATTTTACATGAAAATCATTTTCTTGTTATTTTCTCCTTGTTAAACATAATATTCCAAGAAATTCATATTCATGTTTAGAGAGCATTATAGCTATAGAAACCTGATCATTATGCGTATTCATACGCCATGGGCAAATCACAATTTGATATACCAATACTATTGGTATATCAAGTTGATTTATACCAACGCTTCAAGGGCCATGTTACTTTTAATGTATATGGTATATATAGTCTCATTCACTAAGCAGATGTTTAAAGTCGTGCTGTTGCACTACATAATCGAGTAATGTACTAAATACCTTGGTGTATGACTGCTGTTGTCGAGATACCTCGCCGACGACGACGAATGCATACCATCGATACACATCGTCTCCGGTACGTTATTCTCCCGGAATACTTGCCTTTAAATTTTTGGCTCAGTTAGTGAGCTCAAAAGGCCTCAGTACAGATTGCACCTTCGTTGCGTTTTCATTCAGAGAGGCTATGCTGTTTACTTGATGGTTAAAGTTCTATTTTGAACACTTTTATTTGGCACAAATTTTATGTGGTAGTAACGTATAACTCAAGAGAAAGTCTATCGTGAACTGGCAAAAAAACTGTAGCAATTGTTTTAGTTGAAATTTATCAGTAGGTAGAGCTATTTATCTAACGATGAAAAAGTCTAAATTTGATTTTCTTATTGTCTCTACAGTGTTGAAAAAAGCATATATGCTATCAGGTTGTGACGAAGTATATGGCTGGGTCCCCAATATTTTATTTAAACTATTATAGAAGTCCCACTCTTGCTCTATTTTGTTGGAAGCTAAATTTAGTGAAAGATAGATCTAACGCACGCTCCGAGCCCCCAGTCAGGAATGCCGACAATTAGATAGTTAAATAACTAAAAAGTGTTTAAATTCAATGAATAACAATTTAATAACAATTCAATAATCAAATGACTCCAATTTCTAATTACACTCCTTCCACTCGACCCTTTTATATGCATATTGCATCACTTGGTTAGCAGTGTGAGATTTATTTCCACCTGTCCTTGTATTTCTACTCCTCTGTTGTATCCTTTCTCTTTCCCATTTCTCCCAATTTCTTCTCCTCTTCCTCCCCAACATTTCTCCAGATTCCTCCTCCATCTCCACTTTCTCTCCCCGACTACACTTCTATTGACTTCGACTGTCTCAACTATAATCTCAATTCCGTCTCCAACTCTTGTAGACTTGGGACCCAATGGAACCGGATGTTCTCTGTCCCCTAAAAAACTTCCTGTGAAAAGCAAAGGACGGTACATTCTTTTTCCGTAGCCCTCTCATCTCACATTACACACCTATTTGTTCACATCGAGATACCCATACGTTCTTGTATGGTAAAACAAACATCATCATACAGCTCAGTGTAAATTTCTTCTTATACATACATCATTAAATTCCGTCACATCAGTACATATTCCTAATCACGTTATACTAAACAACATCACAATAATCAGACGCATTTCTTTACCTAACAACTCATGTAAGGTACGCAAATATACAAATATCCATGCTCTGATATATGCATACGTCCACAGTAACTAATCTTACATACTTAACCATGTTTCCAAATTCCTAATTCAAACATGTGTAAGTTCGAACATAACGCATTAATACATGCACTGGTTTATTACGAAGTAACCTAATAGCGAATTACAAAATTAATTCTGTCCACAAGCTAACAATCTATATAATTCCACCTTGCATCTAATAACTCTCTACGTAAGGCTCAAGCCCATTTATCAAATATGCATGTACATGAAACACTACAAAGTTAATTCTACATACTAAACGATCCTAGTAATTAAGTGTACATACTACAAATAATTACAATTATAATGCCATAATATTCTTCAATAATCGAGCAAAGAACTTACCGACCTTTTCGAAACTCTTGTCTTTCCTTAGAATCAACCTCTAAGTTCTGCCACAAGATTACAAGTGGCTTCTTTCTGGGAGTAAACCTTATTGATCTGCAATCCTTCCAGGCGAATACTAAATTACTCTTTCCGATTTCAGAAGATATCATTTGGGTTTGATATGGTAATCACGCCCTCTATCTCAATTTGTGATTAGATATCGCTGTAGACCGATCCAATCAACTTAGCGGACAATGTCCCTCTCGCTGTCTGTCAACATGGGGACAGATAAGAACACGCCCTGTTTAACCCATGGACTTTCCTTTAATCCTTGAACTAACCTTTAACATATAGATATGATAACGTCAAGCCTTTGTTAAGTGACGTGACCGGTTACATTTGCCAACTCGGTTCCGGTCTCAGGCTGGTCATGGTAACTTTGCGTAAGAGTTCAACATTAACCCAGCGGCAATCTTTAGAGATTAAACACACGACCGCGGTAATGTTCTCAAGACAGATAGATTACAGCTTATACATGACTTTATATCTGGGGCTTAGCAAAGGTGACACTGGTAGTCGATTGTAAATTAAGTGATTGTGACACAATTAGTTTTGCAATTTCACCAGTATCGATATCTGATATTGGTGCTATTGAATGGTGGACCTAATGATATCTTGAACTCTTCCAAAAGAATACAGTATGTAACTGTGATAGCAATATGGTAAACAGAGTAATAATATTTTTCGTTTCACTCGACATTCGTTTATCTAACAATGCAATATGTGCGTTTGCACACGCTATATATTAATGCAAAGGGGAAAACATCTCTGGTTTCATGTTGGATAAAATCTAGGCTTCGCCATTGTATGTCGACAAAGACTGCAATGTTGAACGTCAGAGACTGAACAAGTCAAATTCCTACACGTATTGCTCTTCTTTAGTGGTGTTGATTTACTTAGGACATATCATTATCGTTTGCATAGGTTTTATCATTTCATAAGCTTTAAACAAAAACACAAAAGACACACAAAATCCAGCTTTAGATAATCACTACAATTTACAGTCATGAATAGAAAATTAAAAAAATAGACAAAATCATGAACCAGGAGTTACAGAAAGTATAGATATACATAAAAATAGACAGTATTGTGCTGACGTGCCATTAAATTCTATACATAACATCCATATTGTTTTTGTCGAATAAATGTAATCTATGTTGTAAAATGTACGTGATCATCAAATTGTACTGTAAATTTAACCGAATATAAATTCTGGTATTTATCATCATTAAATACTTAGTTTGTTCCATCTTCAAACTGCAGTGGTTCAATCGAATTGCTATCAGGGCTAATAGCGCTTATGACAAATCTGTCTAAATTAAATCTAATAAATGATCCAGCAATTATAATATATTTAATGCCTTAAATCAACAAATAATAATATCAAATGTTCTTTTATTCAACACCACAGGCATTGACCACACTTCTATCCCGTCCAAACTTGTACACTAATAGACTTTGCCTCTCGATATTGGCACTGTTGCTTTCATTTAAAACTTGTGGAATATTCGCTCAACTCGCTGAGAACTGTTTAATTTAATGCAAAGTAGTTTTGTACCATTATTTATGATGTGAACCTTTTTATATTACTTTTGGCTCGGTTGTCGTTATGTGCTTAGGCCCTAAAAATGCTGGCTTTATTTGAGTTTGTCATCTCTATCTAGTGGGCTGCTTTTTTTAAAAAAATGCTCTCAAGGAATTGTGGAATTTTATTTTACTTTTTCGTTTCTCCACACAAATGTGTTGGTGTAAAAAATTACTAGTTGATGAAACTGTTAATGTATATATTAATTTTTTTGGCGCTTAACCACACGAATGAAAAATTACTACTCGCAAGAAACACTATATATTTGCAATTCGCAGACAATACGTGAAGTTAGGTTATTTTGGGAGAATAAGTTATTTTATCTAAAAAATTTCTTTAATATTAACTAAAATTTGGCTTTAAAATGTTTACTATTTCATTTATCAATGGCAAGAGATATTGACTTTCAGGATCTGTTATGTATGTATGTATGTATGTATGTATGTATGTATGTATGTATGTATGCATGTATGTAAATGAAAAACCAAGGAAATATATCATGCATAAGTTATATAGTAGGAGCCATATGCAAACATTCTTTTTGTCCAATGAAATAAGGTAATACCAGGTAACATGAAACCATTATGATATGGCCTCACTTACGAATGCACGATGGTTGCATCGCTGAGGGTGCGGGGGGATACCAGGTTCAAAACTATAAGGAAATGCAGAACTCGAGCGATGCACAGATCTAACAGCTTTTAAATTAAATCAAACAATACTGTATGTAGAAAAATTATACATGTGAAGTTACACATTCTAGAAAGTGTTACTACTTTACGGTCTTAAACTAAGTAATAGAAAGAAAAAAAAACGAAAACCAAAAAGGTTTTGTAAAATTCAACAAAATAATTGATTTCCCTTGAATACAAAGTGACATTTTCAAAATATCTTACAGTATTGTGAATATAATTCTAAATAGCCGTAAAATTTCTATCACAAGTTTAAATGTATAGAATTCCAAATGAATTCCAGTGGTATTGCAAATATTGAATGCGCTGATGTGTCAATGACCTGGAATGTGGCGATGTGTTAACAGTCTTGATGTAACACAATAATGTAATCGAAAAAGTCCTTGAATTAATTCACTATAATTCCAAAATAACGATATAGTCCCAGAAGTACTGATGAGCACTTTGTAATTCCAGTGAATAATTTAAATAAATTATAAACTTAACATAACAATAATACTGTTCCATTTCGAATGTTAAGATAGGAATGATTGATTTTTAACATGTAAACAGCATTAATATAAAAAGCTAAGACACAGTAAAAGAGCCATGACGTATATCAGTTTCCTTTCTAAAATATTCAAAGTTGTCAACATGTTTAGGAATTTCGAAGTAATATAAAATTGATGTCCTATACTGAGATTCAAATAAATATGTTTACCTCCAATAATAATGATCTGAATATTTAATCTATAATCATAAAGAAAAATTAGCTATGTATTATGTTGTTTACAAAATAAATATCTCAAGTCAGGTAGACCATTAAGATGATTTTGGACTAAAGTCAATTACAAAATACAGATATACATAACATATCATCATTAAGAAACGCCAACAAACAATAAAAATTAAATATATATAACAAATACTTAAAACAAAATAGATGCTTCTGCTGAAGTATGACCGTTATATCAATACCTGTTTTCTGTATTGTAACGTGGTGATTACAAACTTGCATAGTAGTTTATGAGCTGACACATTTCCAGATGGTCTGAAGTGACCGTGAAGCTTTCCAAACAAAGATTGCTGCAGATAAATAGCAGGTAATAATTCCTGCCTTGATATAGAATAATAAAGACGCGCTTATAATATGAAATACGTCCTATGCCATTCCATAACTACGTGCTGAACACATTCATTGTAAGCATATCCTGATATATACCTGTATTAATGTTAATCCACAAAAAGCAACTTTGCACTTTTCGGAGTACTTGCTTGTAAAAGGTACACAGAGAAAATCTTAGTAACTATCACTTTCTATGTCATTTTTAATATGGGCACAAAGGCGTAATCTATCCATATCTTTAATAAAAGACTGACATAGTTGAAAGTCTTAATGGTTTACGTTCAACTTAAATTCATATTTAAACAACATCACTAACAGCTTGACAACACCATACGTCACCAAAAATATAGGAAAACAGTAGATCACGAATGTCAGTAATATAGTACACAATTTGAATTTTTTAAAATCAAATACCTTAAATTAGACAAAGAAAAATCTTCATAATGACGGAGGCGGCATTTTGCACCTGCAAAACTTCTCTGCCTGTGTCAGTAAATACGACTAAGTCATCTGCATAAAGTAATACAAAATAACTTATTGGTATATATGGTCACACCAAAACTATTGAAATGCAAGTTCCCTTACAAATATAGGGAAAAAATTCATTGATGATTAAACATAACCTAATACATACTTAAGCCATACATTATTGAAAACCTGTCAAGGATTGAGGCAATCTTTCACAATGACTTGCGACGCACGAACCATCTTGGTATTCATTGTGGATTTTATCGATATTTTTCCCAAAGTGAAAGGCGTTTGAATGTCTCGTCAAAATCAACACTCATTACACGCCATTTCTTGGCAATAGGTCTGTATTGTGCATTCGATTTATTTTTAATTCAAGGTTTAGAATATTTCTTGACATATCAATTCATCCTACCAACACTCCCTTTGTTTCTCTGACACGCCAAAGAACTGACCAATCCATATATTAGAAGTGATTACTGATATGTCCTTATAGACAGTTAGCACCTTAGAAATTAGACACTTCACCGTAAGTAGTGAAGGGGCGGGGGGGCTTTTTATGTCAATGGAAATCCCACACAAAAAGGTCGAGGGTGTGATTATGGACACAATAAAATGGGGCTGTTAACGGACAATATTAATACGGACAAAAGGTTGGGACTGTTTACGGACAAGGGAAAGTTAAACATAGGTTGGGTCCAAACTTACGCGAACGCACACACACACACACACACACACACACACACACACACACACACACACGCACACACACACACACACACACACACACATGGCAAGAGAGTAAATCTTTTCGATGCAATAGAATTGCCCTGAAAAGGGCCGTTGGTTTTTATGTTAACACCATTCAGTTAACATAGAGGGCCTCTCACGAATCTTCTACTCTTCCTCAAATTTCGTCTGACCTCTGATCCGTAGATCAAGACCCTCGTCAGACAGCCTTGTCTCTCCACATAGATCCTTCTTTTCCAAAGAGCTGCCTCTGTGATCTGGGTGATAGCCCATGATGATTTGACATACATGGGATAGTCCGAGTTGAAAAACATCGACGATAGGAGGGTAGACGATTTTACGTTAGTCCACGTCTTGTCGTGAGAACAGGTGACTGGAATGAGGTAGACCGCAGTTATTTATAGTGGAAGAGCGGATCGAAACGGATCGAATTCTTTCACCAATCCCAACATGCGTTACAAAATTCAGTCATAGTGCGGATTCTGTCTTCCAGTCCGAAGAGAGTTACCTATGACGTCGCATTCCCTGTATAGATGTGCTAGCGTCTGTGCCCAGCGAATCAATGCGACATTGTTTTGAAATATGACAGAAACTAAGAAGACAATGAATTAGGTGCACATGCTGTGGAGACGAGGAGTAATGACATAGGATACATTTCTGCAACAGCAGAAAGAAGCAGAACAAGCCTCTCTCATTCAACAGCAACAGCAAGAAGAAGAAGAGGCAAGAAGAAAACGACAGGAAGAAGAAGCAGAGAAGAAACAAGATCAAGGAGAGAAGGAGAACAGTGAAAGTCAAATGGTCAAGGTACTCTTAGACATTTTGGCAGAGTTAAAGAGTCCGAAGCAAGGGTATCAGACTTCTTTAACACGATCCAAGTGAAAAAGACCTTCCCGAGCCAAACATCCCAACCCTGTTCACACACCTACTACGCCTGAGACACCCGCCTGAGTGATTTCTATCAAATCATCGACAGGAGCAGGTCCAGAAGTAGGCAATGGGCGCGGCAAAGGGAAGGCTGCTAAAGCTGATTACGTCTCGTTCCTGTGTTTGTTTAAAAAAAAACAAAAAAACAAAAACAAAAAAAAAAAAAAAACACCCAATGGTCCTTTTCAGGGCCACCCGCCTCTCTCCAAAAAGAGATAGAATTCATTTTGCCAAAATCAATTAAAACTCAAAATCCCTTTTTGACCCCATGATGGACGCGAGTGAGTGTTGAGTATAGGTCCTTATTCTAAATAAAAATCAAAACCAAGGGACATGTTTTCTTTCTGGTGTATTCTGGTACAAATGTACAAATCAATATCACAACACAACACAACACTTTAAAAAGTTCATTAGCTTCTTTTTTCTTTTCGTTCTCTCCTATCTTTTGAATTTCTTCATTGTCAAAGGTTTTTCCTCTTCTTCCTCACTTTCTTATCGTTTTCTTATCTTCTCATTCTTGACGTGTCTGGATTCTTCCGTTTGGGAGGGTACCTCTTCTGCCTATTCGGAACCCATCTCTTGCACCTGCTCCTGTTGTTCCTTAGGGCAGTCTGAAAACAATTGTCCTTTTTCTTTACTATGATAACAGGTATCTTAACTTTTGTCTCCTTAATACCTGTCTTGCTTTGACAATGTGGAAATTTTGAAGACCAATGCCCTTTCTTCTGAAGATATAGCAAGTATCTTGACTTTTATCTCTAAAGGATGGGGAGTAGTCCGTCGGCTTGTCTGAAGAAAACCTTCGTATGACACCTCGCAAAGCTCTGATTAGAAGTTCGATCTGTATGGACTCTTCCATCTTTCTGATCGGATTGAGAGTGAAATGAATACTTGGAGGGAAAACTCTGACCCTTTATACAGGGAAGATACTGGTCTTACATTGATATATACGGACCATGGCGTTTAAAATTCAGTCATTTGACTTTTCGCACTTCAGATGAAATGATCGCATCATTTCGTGAATATTTAGAATATTTAGAACTACGGCCTACACGTACATGGTGAAGTTTAAATATTTCAAGTCCGACGTACTGGTGAAGAAAGCAGAATAGTTCATCACAACGCCACGGTGATGGTTCACAATTTCTCGGGGTAGAATGGGCAATTTCTTTTGAGATACTATATGGAACAAAGTACCGAACGTCCTAATTCCTAATTGAACGGAGCCGAATTCATTTCCATGCAATTGTGACAAGTGCAGCTTAAAGATTCGATGAGTTACTTGGCCATGCATTTCAGCCGAATGCCTAAAACTTTCGGAATGACAGAAATGGCCAAAGGTTTTTTCTGCACTTTTTCAATACCGAAGCCAATCAACACGCCGTTCTACCCATTTGCCCGATGCTCGCTACTACTACCACGACAACATGCGCACCGAACAATGAGAAGCTTTCTTCTTGGTACCACTCTCACGCATCAGACCCCTTCGACTTTCAAGAAGAAATAAAGTACTGTCGATCTGACGTGGTAATTTAACGGCGTTGCTGTAGAAAATTTCGAGAATAGTTTATGGAACACGGATGGATTGATCCTTTGAAAGAAGCCTGCACCATCGTCGAAGCGTATTCCTTAGGGCGTTGCTGTGGAAAAGTTCGAGAATAGTTCATGGAACATGGAGGGATTGATGCTTTGAAAGAAGACTGTACCATCGCCAAGGGGCGTTCCTTATTATACCGCCAACGATTCATGCCCTAAAATACCCTGGCTATTATAAGCCCTCATAAGACCAATTTTGACGTACGTCAATGCTCGGTCAAAGCCCTACGCTGGCTAAAATAATTGTGCGGCAAGGAAGACAAACGGATTCAACACGCCCGCAACGGAGGAGGCGAAAAGACCATCGGAACGTATTCGGTGGATGGTTGGGACGTAGAAAACCCTCAGATCGTGTACGAGTTTAGAGGGTGCTTATTTCATGGATGTCCCTTCAGCTACCCTCAACGTGACACAAAAAATCAGTTTTTACAACGGACCATGGAAGATTTGTACCAGGCCACTGGTCAAGGGCACTTGAAGTTAGAACAGCAAGGATACCAAGCGGTGGAAATGTGGGAATACGAGTACGATCACCGACTGAAAACCGATCCCTACCTCTAACGTATCTTTGAAAGTTACAAGTTGGTGGACCCTCTGAACCCGCGGGCAGTTTGTACGGAGGACGGACGAATGTCACCTGTTTCCTGTACCACGCCGACGAGGAGAAAGGAGAAGAAATTAAATACCAGGCCGTGTGTTCATTGTATCCATAAGAGTGCAAATAATGTCACTCTTCCGCAGGGCACCCGCAATTGCTGACGGAATACATTGACGTGGACAACATTCGACAATGTGAAGGCTTGATTAAATGTAAAGTCTTGCCTTCCACAGACTTGTACCATCCCATTTTACCTCATCATTGCCAAGGCTAACTGATGTTTCCCTTGTGCCGTACTTGTGCAGAAACGTGCAACCAATACCAACTTGTCAGCACACACAGGAAGAACGCGCCTTGACACGAACGTGGGTCAACGTGGAATTGTTCAAAGCTCTGGACCTGGGATACCAACTGTTAGAAGTGTGCAAAATTTACCACTTTCCAAGGACAGAACAGTACCACAAGGGTCACGAGACTCAGAAAGGCATTTTCGCGGACTACGTGGATGCTTTTCTGAAACTGAAACAAGAAGCCATTGGATATCCTTGATGGTGTCACGCTCCAGAAGACCAAGAAAAATTTAAAGAAAAATACTTTGAGCAGGAGGGCATCACTTTAGAACACGTGGAGAAAAACGAAGGAAGGCGATGTTGAATTGTTTGTGAGGTGAAATGGCACAAAGACCATGTTTACCCAAGACGAAGTATTTGACAGAACCTTCCTTCCCGTTACTTCCAGATGATTCACGACAAAACTAAATACATGAAACACGTGGATGTCCTTCATGAAGGCTGATCTTGGTCAATTACGAGCAAGAACTGGACTTTGTACAGGCCGATGAATTCGGAAATGTCATCATTGTGGCCTACAGTACAACCCATGCTCGCTTAAAATTGTACGAAGCGTTACACCAATTAGGAGATCGTGTATTGTATTTCGACACGGTCAACATCGATCGCCTGGGTCACCGGCACCCTGACATCAAGTGAGACCGTTTAGGAGCCTGGACGGACGAGCACCCCCAGGACAAGATTCTAAGTTTTGCTAGTAGCGGTCCCAAATATTACGACTACGAAAACCGGGACAAACAAGTAGAGGTGCACACCGAGTGTAAAGTGAAAGGATCTTAATTATCGCACCAGTTAAGTGGTAACTTTGGGGTATTGAAAGAAGCCCTGGAGTCTGGAGAGGATCGAAATTTTAAAGTGACCACTTACCAATCTCACAAGATTGTAGGTTTAGCCACACGCCAAATAGTCAGTCGGCCTTTGGAAAATGTGTATCAAATCGTGTACCAGAAGCGAGTACGGCTTCCCAACAACTGCACTTTACCTTACGGGCACGTCGATATTGGTCATCATATAAAAAGGAAAAACGTCCAAGAGCGATAGTTCATTGTGACTACCAGCACCAAGCTAGAAAGATGAATACTTTTAAACAGACAACACCATTCAAGTTCAGTGATTTTCAAGTCGAGTGCGATGTTGTGCCTCGCGATGTTAACGATGCCGTAATGCTGTGTATATTTGATTTAATTTATATTTGATTTAATTTAATTGTTTGTAAGTTTTAAAATCTTTTTATTTTTAATTTCATTATATGTCAAAGTAATGTAATTTTGTTTCCTAGGAATTTGATATTTTCCAGAAAATTAGTTTGACCTGATTATTAGTTGTAAACATCTAACTTTTTTATCTTATGCTGACTTAGTTCCTTGCTTTGATTGTGAATCAAGTAAACAACTTCTTTTTATTAATTCATTTTTAATGTGTGAATCATAATAGTGAAATCAAGGCTGTAGTGGGCTACGTGCCATTAGACTTGTAGATACCATCTAAACCATTATAGAATGTGATCACGTGACCCTCATCCGGGAATCTGTTTTGCGTCTCAAGTTACTGTATAGCCTTTGTTTATAGAGAAATTAGGCAGTTGGACTGTCACACTGGAAAGCGTGTGTTTGTGACCAGTTGGAGTTATATTTTAATTATTATTCAGATTATTTGGATTCTGAAGGATAATTCTTTTTCCTGGAAATATTTGAGTGCTGATACAGAATTCTTGGACAAAGACATTTATTTTAAAAAATGATCAGAAATTCAAACACTGGAATATTATTGTCTGTGAAATAACAAAGAACTGTAGACGCTAGAGCACCATAAAGGCTAAAGTATATGTCATCGCCTTCCATTTTGGAGTTTTCGTCGAGACTCGAACTTAAATTCATTAGAACATTTCATTACTAGGACCTCTAAAATTTAGTTCTCGGATAATTTTTGGATTTGATTCTAAAAAACGTAATTTCTTATTTTTTCATTTTTACAGTGTTTTTCCAGGGAAATAAATATTTTTTTTTAATTTTTCAAAGCTTGTTGTTTTCACTCGTTCTTTTGTTACTGTTTATTAGAGCCTAAACACGTAACAGTACACTGTGACCTCAGCGATTAAGTATCACATGATGGGAACTTCGTTATGACTACATCAGCAGGACCTCATATAAACTTCTATATGAATACTACTACTAATACTACCATACCTACCATGGAAAGTGATGCTGTGCGTGTGAAACCTGACGGATGCGAAAGCGATGCCACTCGCTACCGTACACATTGTCACTTTAATGGTTTTCTTAGTCTATGTCATCCTCCACGTGAAACCATGCGGCTACCACCATACGGTTGTCATCCAACCCTGAGAAAACTCCTGCGGATTTCACCGTTCCCTCATCGAAATGAACCCGTTAAAGATGAATATTCGTTTCCTGTGCGTTAGCTTGAATACTGCGACTTTGAAAGTCGATTCCAAACCTTCTTAGGAAAATGGCCTAAATATCTATGAGGACCTACCCCCGAAGAATTAGCCAGAGCCGGATTTATCTACTTGGGCGAATGGGATAAAGTCAAGTGCTTCAGTTGCGGTGTGTCACTTTGCCATTTGGAACAGAAAGATTCCGCCTACCTGGAATATGCATGATGGGCTCAGCACTGTCACTACCTTCCTTTAGTGGGACGACCTCAATAATCTCTGTACGGATACTTTACAAGAGAACATTTGTGGTTTGCCTGTGGAGTTGAGAGAACGCATTTACCGAGAGTTCAACACAAAGAACAATTGCATCCGTTACGTCACCAATATTGGAACCACTGGTACCTGAATGCTATCAGAGGACTGATTCATTTGAAAGCGTTCCAATGGTCAGACATTGTTCAACTGGACTCGGACCAGAAGACTGGTGGCTTCTCATTCTACTTTTACAAGCTAGCCATACTACCACGAATTCCAAATGAAGAGTTAAAGAATTACCAAAATCTTTTACGCTATCAAATTTTGTCTGTAGAGAAAATTCTGTTCAAAAAGTACGTTTATTACCTAACACCAAAGAGAGTATAAAAACTGTCTACCATGCCAAGATCTTTATCATTAGCGATACAAAAATTGCCGTGGAAGGAAATCAATGACAGTATTCAGACTGTGGTGGATTACCAACGTTTTTGTACGAGAACTGTATCTCATGAATTTGGGTCGTCAAGTGGTGTGTCTTCCTGACTTACTTTCCGGGATTTCGTTTATCAGCCGATTCTATGTGGGCTCTGTACGAACTGTACGGTGAGGTACCACCAAAAAAAGCATGAAAGTGGTACCTTTAAATGTAAACGAGAGACTCATTCTGTTAAAACTTCTCGACTTCTACGGAAAAAAAAGATTCGTCAACATTTAGGCACTGAAGATGCTTACGACGATGTATGTAGCTTGTGACTTACACCCTCACTGGAAAGATTTACATAACTGGAAAAGTCTGGGTTTAGATGCTTGGACAACAGAAGTGGCAAACTATGCCAAAGATTTGTGATCCTGACGTCAAACGTTCAGTGAAAAAGTAACTTTTAGACCTGTGTTAGTCACAGTACCAGAAGAAGAACACGACACCAAGGGAAAAACCAATACCTTCAGGACAGGACTGTCATCTACATGGACATTCCCGAAAGACCATTCTGAGAGGACCCCTGTGTGACTATGCCAAATGTAGAGACTGAGAATAGTACACACTGTCCCTATCACACCATGGCTTGGTCACCAAAAATATTGTACAGTGACTTGTTTATATTCCACTTTAATCGTTTTGATGTTTATTTTATCGATGTACTTAACCATCTGGCTTTTATATATTTATGTCTTTCGTGTTCAGATTTAAAAAATGTGTTGCAATAAACGTGTCCTGAATAAAAGATATAAAAAATCTTGTCTTGTCTGTCTTCGTGTCAAAAGTTTCATTCACTACACTATGTCTACCTCTGCTGTCTCTGCTCCCTCTTCCTTCAATTTGTAAAGTCATCGACGAAAACTTAGATCGTGCATATTGGGAGGCCTTGTTTCTTCGGCATCCCTTTAACATGTTAATTGCTGGTCCGAGCGGTTCAAGCGAATTG
This sequence comes from Sinohyriopsis cumingii, assembly GCA_028554795.2. Lineage (NCBI taxonomy): Eukaryota > Metazoa > Mollusca > Bivalvia > Unionida > Unionidae > Sinohyriopsis > Sinohyriopsis cumingii. Next base: position 44,312,207 of record CM068839.1, read on the forward strand.
AATTTTTCAAACGTTTGATCGAACATGAACATCATTAAATCGATCGTCTACCTCAATGCATCGTGTGGTGTTACAAAGTGTGGCAATCGGCGTACAGCCACCTGCGAGAAAGTCAAGGCGTTTCCATTGTGTTTGTGGAAGGCATTCCTGGCGAAAACGACAGGATCGTGTCTGACCCCAGTCAAATCCATCTGGTCATCTTCGACGACATGTTAGGAGAAGACGAAAAAGAAATTAAACTGTGGTTTACGCGCAAAGGGCATCATCTTAATGCCAGTGTCATTTACGCCGCCCAAAATTTGTTTCAGCAAAGTAAACCCTATCGCGCCATCAGTCTCAATACTCATTACGTGGTCTTGTTTAAAAGCCCTAGAGATAGATCGCAAGTGCAAGTCTTAGCCAAAACGTTAGGAACGACGATGCCACTTAAACCCCACATACCTATTTACTCGTGGATTTAAAACCCACCCCCCTGATTATTTGCGATTTCATTCCCATCTGTTTCACTACTGGTGCCAAGACGAAGGACCTGTAGTGTGCACGTCCCCGTCGACTTCAAAAAATCTATAAAATCTCAAACAATTTGGGTCTGTTTCACACCTCGTCAACATGACATACATTCAGTCTCATCTTCCCGTCAAATTGATTCTTGCCTTGTACGGCTTAAGTCGCGAAAAAAATCCAAAAATACGTGCTCGTGTCTTAGAAGACAGTCTCAAAGAAGTCTTACGATGGTTTACGCTGACAATAGGTCAATTACTACAAGGCATCATTAAGATTCCACATCAAACGAAATGCTTTTTCGAGAGAAACAAAGTAGCCGATCACAGCATTGACACTCAAACCGAAAAAGCAATCATTTTGAAACATGAAGGAAGTGGTTCTCTAGGAGATGTCATCATTCGCCCCCTATTAATATGGGATCCCAATGCCCCTCAAGCCCTCCTCTAGAAAAATGTCACTCCCCGACCCCAATGTACCCAGAAGAAAAAAGCAGGGGTGTCAAGACCAGGTCACAAACCCCGAAAAGAAAAGTCCTGAAAAACAGAAAAAGAGAAACCCTCAGAAACAACACCAGAAAACAGCTTCTACCCGCAAGAGAGGCACTTCGGCCAGGAATCAACCATACATTCCCAAGGCATGACCTGCAGCGACGGTGACCGCGACTTCTTCGTTGCTGGTAATGTCTGAATGTCTTGAAAGTAACGATACCTTTGTTTCCACGTCAGAAAAAATGCTTAGCTAAGCATCGACACGTTCTTCGCCAAACGGTCCAAAAGAAAATACCCACCCGTCAAAAGAAACAGTTGTTGGTACAATTCGGAGGATTTTTTCACCTGTTGTTAGTACCCCTACTAAAAGAAACATTTTTACCAGCGATTACAGGACTCGTGGGAACTGCTGCTTTACAATGTATAGGTAAAATATGTAGAATCCAGAAGATAAAAGGGACCTCTTGGGTTACAAGATCTCAGACGTGACCTTTGTAATCTGATGGAAGGACGAAAACTGCCTTTATTGCCTTACAAACAATGGATGGAATTCCATCATTGGCAAGAACAACGGACCCCACATTTACCTCCCAATCCTCATTTGACCGAGATGTCCCAGTTACAACACGAATTGCAATCGTTGATGGGTCTTAACGATTTGTCAGAAACGGACAAATTGCAACGGTACGGTAAAGTATTCCAGCGAGTGCAACTCTTTCACCAGAAAGCTTTAGACGAAACGGCTAAAAGATTTTAAGTTCCTGATGAAATGTCCATCGCCATCACCCCCAGTGACCAAGACAGACACAGCCCCACGAATTTCTGAGGAAGAAGAGGCACGAGAAGTCTTTCAAACACCGTCAGCAGCTGCCACCATTAGTAAGAATGCAGCGTCCTTGTTGACCCTTTCCCCACACCCCAATGTGAACTTAAAGCTTTTGTTAAAAAGATGATATCCTCTCCTCCTTCGACAGAAGTGAACAAGAAAGAAGGTAAACCAAAAGTGAAACAAGAAAGGAAGACCAAAGACATCCCATTACCGCCACCACCACCACCACCACCACCCTCGACTTTGGCTCCCGTGACACATTGGACACGTAAAGCCGTTTCCAAACCACCCCCTCGCCTCATCCAAAGTAGTATCCGTGAAGAGTGGGTAACCTGTTAAAGAAAAAAGAAGGAAGTCCTGATGGAGAAGGTGTTAGTCAGCATTTACTACTATTCATTCCATCCTTAGGGAGTCGGAGAAGTTCAGAAATTATATCGTGCTGCCAAAACCCGACTGAAAAGTCTCCGTTTACCTGAAGTGCAACGATGCTTACAAGAACAAGCCACGTACACCTTACACAAACTCATTCGACGAAAATTTTCCAGAAGTCCCATACGAGTGGAGAGCATCGATCATCGATGGCAAGCCGATTTAGCCGATGTCTCTCATGTGGCCACCTACAATTGTGGCTACAAATATTTGTTTTGTGTCATGACGTCTTGTCCGAATTTGCCTGGGTCGTGCCATTTACTTCCAAAACGAGCACTGAGTTAGTGCAAGCCCTCAAACTGGTGTTGAAACAAAGTGGTCGTCACCCTCTTCAATGTGAAACCGACAAAGGTACCAAATTTTTGAACCAAGCTTTCCAAAAAGAATTAAAGACACGTGACATTCATTTTGTCACCACCGAGAATCCCCAAACCAAAGCCAGCATCGTGAAACATTTCCAACGCACCTTGAAAGCACTCATGTGGATATATTTTATGCATCATCACACTCTCAAGGGTATAGACGTCTTTCCTCATCTGATCCGAGAGTACAACCAATCTTACCATCGGAGCATCGAATCTGTTTCCCAAGAAGTGACTCCGACAGAGAAGTGCTCGTCTTTGAGCGCCTTTTTGGTACGTCCCCGACTGTGACTGTCTCCAAGAAAGGTGGAGTGTTGGCAGCAGGAGATTGGGTGCGCATTGGCAAAATCAAACGCACTGTCGACAAAGGTTACGTACCCAGTTGGACCACCGAATTGTTTCGTGTCACTGGACGAGTGCGTGGCCGTCATCCTGCCGTCTATAAATTTGAAGTTATGAACGGGGAAGTTTTAAAAGGAACGTTTTACTGGCCTGAGTTACAACGCGTGACCAAGAAAGAAGACGAAGTGTGCGACATCGAAAGCATTCTATAACTAAAAACTCGCAAAGTGGGAAAACGCCGTGTCAAAGAAGTCAAATTACGTTGGAAAGGATATCTTACCAGTTTTGATTCTTGGATCGTCGCTTCAGATGTAATCGACTATAAAAAGAAGCAACCATCATGCCCTTGACCACTCCTTCTCCCATTTCTTCTGTGCAACCTCTACAAAAGCAACTCTTGCGGATGTGGTGTGGAGAACGTGTGCCTAAAACGCAAATCTTCTTTTTCTGCCAAATGTTTGTGGTGCATTGTGTCATCGGTGCTGCTGTTGCCAATTTGAGTTTGCAACAAGGAGACAAAGAATTGTGGACCATTTTACTGAGTAGTTGCATCGGTTAACGTCTCACCTATCCATCTCTAAAATACTCTAACGGTAACAACGGGTGACTTGCGGCCTGCGTCAGTCACCCTCCCAACAGTTACTACCCAAACAACAACTACAACACTCCTCTCTTATACATTACTCTTTTATACACTCCTCTGACCTCCAACGACCCCTCGGACAGCAGCACTCTGGAATTATGATTAACCAATTTTACTTAACGTTACCAAGTGACAGTTCCATGGATGTATTTCCCATAAACACATTATGCTGTTTCACAGCCAAATTACATCAGGCCATCTAATTGGATCATGAAGCCCGTTGAGAAGTGGCTTTGGTGGAAACCATTCGCCCTACACAAATTCTAAACATCGTTGAAAATCAAAACTTTTTTAAGGTCGAAGTTTATGACGTAGAAGTGCAAAACTACATTAAAAATCACGCATCTGTTCTAGGTGACACTAAGATAGATCCACCGACCAAAAAATTTAAATGGTACACCTATATGTTTACAGTTCGTACAGGCTATTTTTTTAACGGTCAACATCTGGTGAACAATATTGGTAATATGTTCAATGCCGTGTTTGAGAAAGTCCTGAGCAAACAAGTGAACAAATCTATCACCATCGAGTACCATAACATAGCTTGTCGCCATCTTATAAAATTTGCGTAAGACAAATTGTTAGGTATTATATTTTGTCCTGAAGTGTATGACATTTTTGGCTGGAGACGTCAGGATGATCAAAGGTGGACCCATACCAACCATTACCAGCAACTTGGATTTTGTGAAGCATTTTAAATTCCCGGTAAAACTGAACCAAGGATTCAATTTGATCTTTGTGTACTCCGATGTGCTGGAGTACAACAAACACTGACTAGGAAGGTGGAAACACCGTTCACGTTCACCGCGAATTTGTACATCCTCACTATTTACCCGTCAGTAAGTCATATTTCGACACTGTCAAAATTACTATAATAGGAGATCTGGGACAAATGTTTCCATTCACCAAAGGGAAAGTCACACTGAAACTCCATTTTCGAAAGCGATTCTCTAGGACTTAAAGTCGTGTATCCAGTGTACCGAGGAGTCGTTCGATAGCGAGGACGTGGTTTAGGAGATATGTTCAAATCGGCGTTTCGTTCGGCGGTCCCCGTTTCGAAACCGATGTTGACACGAGAATTGCACGCCAGGAATGAAGCCGCTTTGACACAAGGCAAAGAATTACTCCAAAATGTCATCATCGACAAACAAAACCCCAAAGAAGCTTTCTTGAAAGCAGGCAAGAATGTCTTTCTTCAAATGGGCAAAGACATTCTGGGCCGACGAGAAACTCCTACAAATGCCCTGGACGCTGCTGAGCCAATCTTTCATGCTTCTCTGACTCCAGAGCAAGGACAAGGTAGAAAGAGACGATTAAGACACCCCTTCAGAAGACTTCACACACCCAGAGCTAGGAAGACCAAGAAAAGAAGAAAAAGAAGAACCATCCGAGAATTAGACGCTTCTGATTATTGAATCCCAGAGAGAGATAAAAATGATGCACCGATAGTCTTGCGTATGTTCCAAGTCGGAACTTGGATCTGTCTGTCATGGCCCTCAAGATGATGATGATGCAAGAATCTCAATGTGCAGAATTTCTTCTCGTCTCCGCTTTGACGGATTCACTTCCCATCGAGTTTTAAATCAATGGACAGCACGAAGATTACATCGATATGAATAGCACTTGTACTGAAAGTCAAAGTGAACGAAACGGTCAGCGCCGCTCTGAGAGGCGATGATAGAGTGAATAATAATAATAATAATAATAATAATAATAATGAGGACTTTGTATAGCGCCTAATCTTTAGAAGCTCTAAGCACTTTACAACATTAGACAACACCTATAAGATAAAAAAACATATACTGAAATGATTACAAAAACAAACACCATGAAATTAGAATACATTAAAAAAACATGCTGAGAATATTTAAGGTCGGAAACATTATTCAGTCTTTTAAATTTGTTCTTGCAGTCGAAATAAGTGAGTTTTGAGAGCCCTCTTGAATGTGATTACTGTGTCTTTGTGTCTAAGTTCAGTGGGCAATTCATTCCACATTGCTGGGCCCTGGTATGCAAAAGAACGCTGTCCATATGACTTTGATTTCATAGTGGGAATAATGAGTATACGATTGTCAGAAGAGGAGCGTAATAATCTTGCTGGTGTGCACACATGGGTGAGGTCAGATAGGTATGTTGGACTATAGTCCAACAGTGAAACGTAGCACAGAGAACAAACTTTGTGTTTGATTCTAGATCGAATGGATAGCCAGTGTAGGGTACAGAGCAGCGGGAAGGTGTGCTCTGATCGTGATACTCTAAGTATGATCCGAGCAGCTGTGTTTTGAACTTTTGGAAGTTTCTGGAGTAGATATTGAGATGAACCAGACAAAATTGAGTTACAATAGTCCAGTCTTGAAAGTACTAATGAACACACAAGTGTTTTAGTGGCATCCATATTTGCGAATTGAGCTGATGCGTCTCAGCTCAAGATATGCAGCCTTGCATATGTTTATGACATGTTGGTGCAATGTGAGAGTACTGTCCAGAGTAACACCTAGGTTTCCTACTGATTGTGTGAATTTAATGTTGGTGTTGCTGATAATTATTGTGTGAGGTAAAGGAGTTGAATGAAAAAGTCTTTGTCTTGTGATCAGAACTGCCTCAGTTTTATCATCATTCATCTGCAGCTTGTTACATGTCATCCATGATTTCACATCAGAAATGCACCTCTCTACACCTTGGATGGTAGCATCAACTTCAGTTGGGTGGCTAGATTTGTATGTTTGGGTGTCATCAGCGTACAGTTGGTGAGAAACGGGATGATGATCTATGACACTTGAGAGCGACTGAGTGTACAGACTGAAGAGAACAGGTCCAAGAACAGACCCCTGTGGAACACCACAACATAGATCAACTGGGCTGGAGTGTATTCCATTTGCAGATACAATTTGTGTCCTTTTGACCAAGTAAGACTTGAACCACAGTAAGGCTGTATTATGAATGCCAAATACATGCTGGAGACGGTGAAGTAATATATCATGGTCTATTGTGTCAAATGCTGCAGACAAATCAAGGAGGGTGAGGACTGTAATCTTTCCGTTATCCAACGCAGAGAGAATGTCATTAATTACTTTTAGAAGAGTAGTTTCAGTACTGTGGCAAGGGCGATATGCAGATTGTACATTGCTAAAAAGACTGTTTGAATTTAGATGAGATACAAGCTGGGATAGAACAACCTTTTCTAAGAATGTTTACATGAAGAGAGATTAGAAACTGGGCGGTAGTTCTTTAAATCGTTATGGTCGAGTGTTGGTTTCTTCAGCAAAGGCTTTACAATCGCAGTTTTGAAAAATGATGGGAATTCCCCGGATGAGAGAGCGGTATTAATAACATCAGTTAGTGAAGGCAATGCTGGATCTAATCAATCAAGCAGCAGTGATGTTGGAATTGGATCAAGTTCACATGACTTTGGTGCACTCTTCATCAGGGTTGAACGTACGAAATCCATAGAGACAGGTTCAAATGCTGCTAATGGTTGCCGCTCAAATTATGTATCCCAACTGTAAATCGCGTCAACAATTTCGTGCATTCATTGTTTAGCGGAGTCGACTTGCACTTGAATATCAAACTAGTCAGCAGCAGCATGGATACTTACCCTGACCGAGTCTACATGGAAAATCTCTTGACGTACGGAAAAGAGGCCAAGAACACTCATCTGGACGACTGCGTAGTATGGAAACCTGACACAACGGGCGATAACAAGTTTAACGACACAGTACTGACAAAAGATGACAATCCTTATGATTTGGGCTTTAACGACCAAAGAAAGGAAATCCTACAAAGCCGTAGTTTAGAACTGATGGATCGTTTGCATTTGTACATGTGTTTGAAAGAGAAGTATTTTCTTAACGGAGTAGATATCCTCTTGAGACTGAATCGCAGCAATACCACTTTCCATTTGATGGCTGAAACTGATGATGTTAACAAATACAAAACCATCATCCAAGAATCTAGACTCTAAGTGCGACGCGTGGAAGTGTCACCTAAAGTGGTAAACGACATCAGTCACACTTTGAGCAGAACGATCGCCAATTATCCGATACGACGCTTGGAAGTGAAAATCTTCACCATTCCCACTAGACAGCAATTCATGATCGAAGATCTTCTGTTCCAAGGACAGTTACCCAAACGTTTATTCATTGACATCATCAAGAATTCAGCCTTCAACACAGCCCCAAAGAAGATCCTTTCCAGTTTAAGCACTACAAAGTGTCCAACATCGAAGTCAGTCGCGATAGCAAGACCTTGTGTACCAGACCTTTCGAATCTAACTTTTATCCCGACTATAAGAATTACTTGAGGTCATACATGTCCCTTTACGAAGCCAAGGGACAGTTAGGGATCAATACCAGTCACGGTATTAAGTACGAGAATTATGCAGAAGGTTACGCTTTGTGTGCTTTTGATTTCACTCTAGACCAAGGGAGCGACGAGGGAAATTTCCACCATATAACATCTGGCCAGATTCGAGTGGAACTTCAATTTGCAGAAACCCGAGACGGTGAACGTAATTTTGTATGCCGAATTCGACAACACTCTAGAAATCTACAGTTTAAGAGAAGTGATTCTAGACTACTAAAAGCTATGGAAGTCACATATCCCTCTTTGAATGGTGGAGAATCTTTGGAAATGAAAATGGAATGGGAGGATATGAAAATGGAATGGAAAGCCGAAGAGAACATAGTGATGAGGTCCAGATGTCCAGAACAAGAACAACATTTAGTCTCCTGTTTTGCCAAACCATTACAGGATTGGTCAATAAAGATTGCTATGGATATCAAAATGATCGTCCCAGTAAAATTCAGCAAGATAAATATCTGATGATGAGTCAAGAAGCACAATTAGACGAGTATCTGGAGGACTCTTTGGGGTCTCATCTCGGAATAAGCAGTGTTGCATCAGAGGTATAAAGACTTGCGTGATCATACCTCTCCTCCACTGACTGTTCTAGAGATCCATCAAATCGAAGCTCACTTGGCTCAGGGTGTGGAGACGAAGCGAAGAAACAATTACTTGTCAGAGATTATCAAGCAAAAAGTCACGATTGGATAGATGACTTATCATTACCTGTGAAAAACAAGAAAAAACAAAACAAAAGTCTGGTTGTCTATAAGTTAAAAAATAAAAGTGTCTAAAAGCACATCCTTTCTGTCTTGTCAGATATGTATTTTAAGTAACAAAAGTAAACGTGTTTCGTTTAGGTCTGCACTTTCCATGCTTTTTGGTTATGATATAGGTATTGTGAGTTTTGGTTTAAGGGGTATGTTTTCATTCACGCCCGTGCTTTCAGACATATAAAGCGAAGCGTTGGTCAGTCTGGCTAACCGCCGTTGACCTGTTAACAGTGACAAAATGAGCAGAATTGAATTTCAAAATTACTAGAACTTCAGATGCACCGGAGTATGCCAGGCGTCTCCTGGACGAGCTAGCCATAGATGCCATTGGAGAAAGTGCAAGAATAGAAGAAGAAGAGGAAGATAATAAGGAAGAGGAGAAGGAAAGGAAAAGAACGATCCTGCCTCACTTCAAATTTAGGCCTTTGTAAGCCTGAGATGAGGACACCTCCACAAACACTACTAGTACCACAGCCACAACAACAACAACGTCAACAACAACCACAGCAACTACTACAAGTACCAGTACCAACAGCCCCTGTCCCCCAAACATAAAACTGCGAGGAGGAGGAGCTGGAGAGACAGCGAGAGCCACGACAAGGACAGCATCCCGGGTGTGGTATAGAAGAAGACGACAGAGGGAACAAATCAACAGAATCCCAGAAACTGAAGATACGGGTTCTGAAGCCACTCAAGAGGCATTTGCGCTCCCAACCACAACTGTGAATTGCGAGCAGGACTGGAATCGTCGTTGTATCTGTGGTGGCAGACCTGGAAGATGCTATCGTTAACTGGGTACATAAAAAATGGAAGTTCCAAAAAACAGCCTTTCTCTAATCGGATCTCTAGAAAAGAGACTATACAAATTGCCGATTTGTGTGAATGTGGAGTAGTGTGTCTATAAACACTAACTCATTTACTAATATGTGTATTTGTTTGTTTATGTGCGAACGTACGTTTGTGTGTGATTGTGTTTGTGCTTGTGTGCGCTCGTACGTTTGTGTGTATGTGTGTATGTGTTTGCTTTATATCTTAAAAAACCTGGTCCCTGCATTATATGGATAGCATATAATGGCATTCCATTCCATTCCAAGCACAGCTTTCGATACTCACAGACGTGCGTTGGTTGTGTGCTTGTTGCAGAGAGAGGTGCTTTGTTTAGCAGGAACCTGTAGTGAACCATCTTCGGATAAATCGGATAAAGAAAGAAAGAAGAACAAGAGGGGAAAAAGAAGAATAGGAGTCCGCAACAAAGGAACTGAGGACCAAAGCAACAATAGAAGCCCGCCAAGCTGAAACAAAGAACAAAGGACTTGGAACAAAGGAATCCTGCCATTATCCTAAAACAAGTGCTAGGTACCATACTAGCGAACACTTGGACCGAGTCCTTGCATATATTAAGCACCAAAAATCACTGCAAGATTTTCAGTTTTTAGATAACGCCAACTGCTACTTACTAAGCTATCAAATATTATTCAATATTAACTAATCAATATCCTACCTTTTCCGATTATTCCGAAAACAGGTGCTAGGCCGCACTCCAGCATTCACCTGGACCGTGTCCTTACATATTTATAAGCACAAAGAAAAAACACTGTAAGATTCACGGTTATCGGATAATCTAACACTTCTATATACCACTATTTTTCCAACCCTTCTCTAATAAAAACCTAACCCCTCTCAGGTGAAAACAAATCCGAAAACAGGTACTAGGAAATACACCAGTAAACACCTGGGCAGAATTCTAGCAAGTCTGTTAGCTCTTACACACCTCTGCATAGATTTTCTGCTATTAGAGTATATTGCTTACTTTTAACAAACCTAGCCTAACTCCAAACTATCTACAAAAAATAAAACTAACTGATTAATTAAAAATAAAACATTTTTTCATTCATTTTACGATAGCAACAAACCAAAAACACAACTATCTCAACAAAATGTCTAAAAAAACTGGAGTTAACAAGACCGTATTTAACCAAAGGCAAAACATAACTAGGAAACAAAATACCATTACAAAACAATTGGCCAAATGTAACCCTCAGTCTCGGGATACCACATAATCTCAACCCCATTCTTAGGGCACCACTAGTACCTTCCCCAAAATAACAATAGGCAATATTAAACATTGTAAAAAACCTGTCCATCAAGCAATTAGTGGGGGGGGGGACACTATAATGCACAATTAGGACCCCCACTAGCACAAAGCAAGTAACTCAAACTAACCAAAACCCAGAATACATACTCTCACCGGTCTACTTCAAAGACCCAAATGCATTATATAAATATGAAGAACTATATGACACTATCCCCTTTTCATCAAATGAAAATATTTACGGAGACTTTACCATGATCACAAGCTCTGCTCTCCACAATTAGGAACAAACATAGAATCCAAACACAACCCCAATCCAATACGATTACGAAAACCAACTGAACCAGAACCAAAGCAAGTATTTCAAAATACTGAAAAATCAAATAGGGCAAACCACAGTAAAAACTGTAAACACAACACCCACCCCAAGAACCCAAAAGGAAGTAATCCATAATAGCCAAACACCTGGCCCATCAGGAATCACAAGCGAAAAGTGAACTAAATCCCAACAAAAACCAAATACCTCAACTAAATCAGACAACCTTTCCACTAAAAATAGCCACAAGAAATAAAAAAACTCCACAAAAAACACAATTAATAAAACCAATTCGAACAAACAGAGTGTCCACCCAAAAACAAAAAAACAAACAAGTAATCCACAATAGCCAAACCCCAGGACCATCAGGGACCCACCTTGGGAACAAAAAAACCTCCCAAACAGAACACCAGCACACCTAACAAATTTGACCAACCCCATATTCAGGAGAAAACCACCGAAACATTTAAATACATATGGAATGTAAAAGGCCCCATGAAACCCAAAACTCAAACAAACCCTAACCGTATTGGAACCAAATACACAGAACAATCCATCCACAACACCATAGAGACAACAAACCAAAATACCACGCACTAGAACACACACTATACATCAGCAGGAAGTCCAACCAACTGTTAAACGTATGCACTATCAGCATCATGCCACCATACTAAGAGTACAGAGACAGTTTAGACTATTAAGGCCAAAAACTAACCATCCACTGCAGCATCCTCAGTCAAGTAAAAAACTTCTACCAATTAAAAATATAGGGCACATTAAAATTGAAATAGAAAGACACTACAATATGCAAAAAATACCCCACACAACCCTGATCTTCTAAATCAACACCCCCAAACCAACAAATAAAGCAAACCCCTGTAATGAACTTTCCAAATGAACCTAACAAACCAATCCCACAGACAAACATTAAGGGAGTATTAACACTCAAAGGTCACAACAAAGACCTAAACAATGAAATATTATTAAAAAAACTAAACGAAAATGATACTAAAGTCCAAAAAATCTATAGACTTAAAATTTACAAAGGACAAAACACCTCAAAATCTGTACTAGAATCCACCGAACCACTAGCACCATTGCTCAAGATAGGCCCATATTGGGTGAGACACAGACTCGAACCCTTTATTAACAAATCTAGGTTTTGCACAACATGTCAACATTTGGGACACTATGCCCTCAAATGTCAATACAAACAAAGATGTCAACATTGTGGCGGCCAACACAAGGGCACATGCCACCCACACAACCAAAAATGCCCAAGCCGCAGGGACCCTCACCATCCCAAAGCAGCAGAATGTCCATACACAATTAAAGAAAGGATGATCATTACTCTAATGAACACCAAACAGCTTGCATACCTTGCAGCCAAAAACATAGTAAACAAAACAAAAATACCCACCAAACAACCTGAGGCTAGCGAAACACTAAATAACCAAAGTCAAACTATACTAAGCAGACCCCCCCCCAAATCACAACTTCACCCCCCCAAAAAAAAAAACATAACTAACCAATATTCAACAAACACAAAAATAAACCAAACACAGTAAAACCCTAAACCAAATCAGCATCATAGCCAAACTAGGTGAAACAAAAAAAAAAAAAGAAAAAAAAGAAAAAAATAGACTCATCACCCAATGATAGTAAAACCACAGTAACATGGCCCATACTCTTAGACATACTAAAGAAACTATCCGAATTAGATAGCAACAACCCACCTAACCTATCAACCATAATAACAACAATAAACCCAATGATAACTTAAGCATTTCAAATACACATTTGAAATTGCTCCCCTGACCATCAATATTAGCAGAAAAATCTAACATCAACAATGGATAATACAACCAAAAAAAGAACTTATAATCTGGCAATGGAAATGTCGGGGATTAATTAAAAACCTCCCTGAGTTACTTTTCAAAATTAATAAATCAATCAACAAACCAGATATCATTTACCTTCAAGAAACACACCTATCAGAAAACCTAAAACGTTTACCTAAGATCCCATGGTACTCACCAGGCATATTCAAACACCGTAATAATGGACATGGGGGAGGAGGTCTGGCAATATTTTTATTAGAAACGTTAACAAACTCAGAAACCCTACAAGTTCCAATTGCCAATGAACCCAACAACACCCTCGAAATACAATCTATCCTAATAAGTACTGGAACAACTATTATTCAAATTACAAACATATATGACCCAGGAGGCAATAACCAGCAAGTAAACTACCACCAAATCACCAAAAACCACCCAACAAACAACTTAATCATGTGTGGTGACTTCAATGCACACAATGATTTATGTGTAGAAAATAGGAAAGACAAAACAGGAAAGCTGGTCGAAGATTTGATAACAAAATATAATCTAGTCATCCTCAATGACGGATCAAAAACCAGATTAAATCCTGAGGATGGCTCCCTCTCAGCCGTTGACATAACCATATGCACACCCAAACTTGCAGTAATAACTAACTGGTGTGTAGACCATGAAAATACATTAAGCAGTGACCACTTCCCCATCATCAAATTACAACTAAACATAGCCCCATTGAAGTACCCCCCCCCCAGATGGAAATATGACAAAGCAGACCGGGATAACTTCAAAAATATCTTTCAATCATAGACACTAAAGATCTAGAAAACCCAGGTACCAACATCTTCCACAATAATATAATTAAATCCATTCACAATACAATTAGTTTATGCATACCAAACACTGTAAGATCTCCAAATAATAATCAATACGTTGGTGGAGTGACCTATGCAGCACAGCACATAAGGAAAACATGAGCACTCAGTAAATATAAACACACAGGAAACTCTTTAGACTAAGCCCGCTACAAAGATAGGAAGAAAAAAATCTAAAACACATCATAAAATTAGCTAAGGAAAAATCCTGGCAAATCTTTTCATTTAAACTACATGTAAATCTAAAATCAAATTCCAAACAAGTCTAGGATAAAATAAAATCTATTAGAGGAGAATCAACCTACTCAACCCCCAAACTAATAGGTGCTACCACCAATCAAGAAAAGGCGGATATGCTTGCTAGTCACTTTTCCTTACATGAGCAGCGACAAGAACCATTTAAAAAAATCCAAGACCAAACAAATATGGCAGAAAACACCCTTCAACGCCTATTTCAAGACAGGGGTACCCAAGATTCGGACTTAAACAGCGAAATCACCTTATACGAATGGAAAATAGCGTTAGGGTCAAAGAAATAAACATCACCTGGAAAAGATCAAATCGGGTATATAATATATAAAAATCTCCCCAGCAATATAACAACAACCATTATTAAGCTACTCAACCAAATTTGTAATACATGTAATGGAAAACTGCCCAATAGCTGGAAACAATCCATCATTATTCCCATCCCCCAAACCAGGCAAAGACCCTAACAACATAATATCATATCGACCCATCTCCCTCACCAATAACATATGTATTCTTATGGAAACTATACTCTCAAACAGATTAAAACATCACCTCGAAAGCAACAATCTGATATCAGAAAACCAATGTGGCTTTCATAACAAGCGTTCCACCAACAACCAACTACTACGATTAGAAACGAACATTAAACTAGCATTCAGCTCCATGAGAAAAATATATAGAAACCTCATAGCGGTCTTTCTTGACCTAGAAAAAGCATTTGACCTAGTCTGGACAAACAGATTGATTGCAAAACTCGACAACTTCGGAATTAATGGACGACGAATGTTTAACTGGATTGCGAACTTTCTAGCAAGTCGTAAATTATAACCAGAGTAGGAAACACCCACTCCAAAGAATTCTTCCTTCAAAATGGAACACCTCAAGGGAGTGTACTCAGTCCATTACTCTTCAACCTTAAGGACATATAGCACAATTAATGTTACTATTTGTTCCCTACATTTGTTTCTCAATACTGACCTTTCCACTGTGTGACAATCAATACAAATCATATGTTAATCTCAAATGAAGTTCTTGTCAAGGGTTGACCTGCATTTTATTGAGAGGCTGGACTGTCAACAGAGCAGCATGTAATCAGAACACAGATTTCACTTCCAGATCATCACCAAGGCCTTATTACTCACTGTGCACTGTCGCCGAAATACACATGGAAAACCACACCCTGAACTCATATTATCAAGAATAAACAACTACCTTTAAAACCCTACAAAAATGCATGAATATAACTCTTCCATCACCATCAAAATAAGAGATGAAAAAAAAACTGTTCTAAAATTAGACTAGAACTACATTAGTGGGTACTGAACTGGAAGTGCTAATTATGACCTGCTTCCTTATGATTAACGACCTTGACCTTAACCTAGTCTCCATTACAGTTAATATCTCACAATTCGCCGACGACAGCGGCATCTGGAGAGCGGGAAACCCCGCCAGCAAACCAGTCATTACAGAAATACAAAAAGTTTAGATAACAAAGAGAGATGGGCGGATAAATGGGGGTTTAAAATATCACATGATAAAACTGTAGCAATAATATTTACTCCAAAACGAAATAACGAATTAACCTACCCTAACTTCTATCTACAAAACCAACTGATCAAATATGTTAAGGTAGTAAGATTCCTAGAAATATATTTCGACAGCCACCTAGCCTGGGAACACCATATGTATGTATGTATGTATGTATGTCTGTCTGTCTGTCTGTCTGTCTGTCTGTCTGTCTGTCTGTCTGTCTGTCTGTATGTATGTATGTATGTATGTATGTATTTCCTTATACAAATCTGTTATAAAGACTTAAACCTCTTAAGAAACCTCAAAGGTACCACATGCAGATCCAACCAAGAAACCTTAGTTACCATCTATAAAGCCCTTGTAAGATCCAAATTAGACTACGGTTGTGAAGTGTATAACTCAGCAAAACAACCACTCCTAAACAAACTAGATGCCATCCAAAGAAAAGCCTTAATCGTTTGCACAAGCACACTCTTCTCCACCTCATCGAACGAGCTTCAAGTCTTCGCTGGGCAACTACCGCTAAAACTAAGACGACAAGAAGTGTTACTTAGATACTCCACTCGATTAGCTAACCATCCAAACACGCATCCCACTAACATTGCTATTATCAAATGTAACATCACTTTTAGTCACAAACTAGTTCCAAACATACCCGGTGGCAAAGTAATCCTAGAACTTAGGGAACAACTTCCAATACTTGAACAACAGGAAGAATACACCAAACCAACCCCTTGGACACAAACCAAACCAAGGGTAAACACTATGACCACAGAATAAGGAAACAAATTGGAACAAGAAACTAAACTAAATCCATAATCGCAAATGACATACAAGACAACTACCCTGGTTTCACTAAAATATACACAGACAGGTCCAAAACAGCTGAGCCACCCAGAATGGCAGCTGCAATAGTAATCTCTGAATTTAAAATCCAAAAAAGTACCAGGCTACCAGACCATTTCTCTATATACACTACTGAATTCTGGGCAATTATTGAATCACTTCATTGGATCGAAAACAATAACATCAAAAAAGCAGTCATTATTAGCGACTCCCTTAGTGTAATTTTATAAACTCAATCAAAAACCGAAACACTAATTCAAGACAGCTGTTCCTTGACGGGGCCTTCCATATGCTCAAAGAATTATCCACAAGAGATCAAATAGTCGAGTTCATGTGGGTGCCATCACATATAGGAATCCCTGGCAATGAACAGGCTGATAAAATCGCAGAAAAGTAAGTTAGGCGACCACAACCCAGCCACACTTAGATATAGCATCACAGAAGCTTACTGCTTCATAAAAACCTATATCAATCAACAATGGCAAGAACACTGGAATTCCACCCGTAAAGGTAGGAAACTTCACTCCATCCTAACAACAGTTAACAGGTCCATTAAACCACCCTAATGTAACAATGTTGCCCAAAAAATAATTAACCGAATAATGACAGGTAAAACCAATTTAGCAGGCAATTTTGGCAAATACATAGGCCACAAACCTGTACACATAAACTGCTACCACTGTCACACAGTAGAAGACCTGCAACATGTATTCAATAATTGCACTAAATTCCAATTAGCAAGAACCAATTTCCAAAAACCACAAGAAGCAATTGGATCCCCTTATACCTTTCCAGAACCCTAGACTTGAAAAACCCTGACATACAATTAACATCCCATAATATATTAAAATTCCTAGAAAAAACAGAACTTAAAAATAGGATATAACCAGCCCCAAACAACCTTGTCAGGCAGTTAACAAGGGAGACGGGTGACTTTGTCACGTCTAACAAGACCTGATTTTTCAGCAAAGAAACCCATCTCCAATTAACAAATATCAAATAACCTCCTCCACTAAACTTATCTCCATAAAAAAAACGATTACTCTAATTAAAAACCTAAAAAACAACCATAACTAGCAGTCAGGCTAACAAACATAAAATTAGGTGGAAAACCAAAAAGTAAGTTCAGATATCCTTGACCGGTCCCAGCAATCCGAGTAATTCGGCAAAGATATCTGTCTTATTAACACATTAAGCCCTGGTGACGAGTTTACGTGGCAGGAGGTAGAAGCCTACTGCCGAGCTCTGTAGTGTCAAGGTCATGGGTATTATAGAAAGCTAGACAGATGTAGCTCTACAATGATACCAAATAATCTGGAATTTCTAGTTGCCTGTACAAAATAGAGGGAAAAACCTCATATTTTGGACCCGATATTTTCTACCCGAAATTCGCCCATGGTCGGAATCCGATTTTGTGTCCAGATTTTAGACTTTTTGGTCTCAGATCTAAGGCAAAAACTATGATAAGATGGGCATTTGGAATAAAGAGTGGTCTCGATACGAAAATAATTTTAAAAAATAAATAAATATTATGGGTCCATTAAGAAAAAAAAAAAAAAATTAGAACTCCAACTTTTACCCTTCTGCTCATGCGTGAGCCATTTTCCAATGAAAAACTATGTTTCTAACACAACATGGCATTAGGTTATTGGAAAATCACCTGGAAGTTGATGTTTTATGATGTATTCAGAAATAGCTTTCAAAATGTGTTTCCTACTCGAATTTCAGACGAAAACGACAAAAACCTCCAGGGGTTAATGTGTTGAAATAAGAGTTAGCCTGAAATACAATAACAACACATAAATAAAGCAAAACAAAATCAACTATCATATTAACAAACAGGCTAATAAACTTAAAAATTAGGGACTAAATAAGATCAGATGTCTTTGACATGTCATAGCGACCTGATCTTTCGGCAAAGACATTTATCTTAATAAAATAAAACTTAACCTGGAAATAAAATAATGGCTCCATCAGTAAAACTATGACAAAATAAACCATACAACCCTAAAACAACCACATCAGCAACAATAAGATACAATAACCCTTAATCTTCAGTTATCTATCTATTTAATTATTTTAATTTATATTTTTTTTTTAAATTTACACTTACATTTGAATTTTTAAAAAAATTCAACAAAACAATTTTAGGACATAAATTTCAAACCTGGAAACAACGGACAGCAGCCTGCCTTTCCGCACATCTCCTCCCTTGCCACGGACAGACACCAATTATCAGCATGCAATGCGCACATAAATGTTTCCAAATAAACACACGAGTGAGTGAACACAATTCCCACTCATCCCATCAAGTGAAATAGATGATTATTTCTAAAACATGATTGTGTTGGGTCCATTCCCACTCACGTCAGCCCTCCATTCAGGCAGTTAGGGACCTATAAGAATCCACGGCCTGAGGCTAAATTAACACTGCTCCTTGAGTACATAAATGCCTGGGGGATGAGGCACTGATTCCTTCCCACAGGAACAATAAACAGGTCACAGTGCAGTCATAAACCCGAGGTACATGCACTTAATGTGCGCACACCTCGTTAATTGAATATTACCACATTCCATTCAGGTTGGAGACGTCGACCAGTGAACATCGATGAGCAGCCGACTCTAGCGACCACATGCGACCATTAATTGCCATTTGGAATGGAGAAGATTGAGCCACCAGCCCTAAGAGGACTATGTTGTATCCGTGGTTAGCGAAGATTGCTGACGAATTACTTCACTGGGGGAGGCCGTTTGCCCAAAGGAGAAAGAGTAGTCCACTTTGGCGACATCGAGGGAGTAAGCATCAGAGCCATGGCTGTTATCTTGACGGAGTGGTATGTGGGTGCATGGGATACATTGATGCATATGCGGATAGAAGTCCGGTGATACCTGCATATCAACGAGTCTCCTTCTATTGAATAATAGAGGAGGGTACTGCTGCAGTTAAAAGGAAACTTTACTTTTCAGTATGCGAGCAAATTACCAGCTGAGATCTTAGCAGTCCAATGGTCGGGTGGATCCTCAAACGAGTTTTGGGGTGGGACTTGAAGAGTGGTGCCGGCTGATTCGTGGTGGACTGACGATAGCAGCGCTGTGAACCAGGTGCTGCCTTACTTCTGATGACCCCCGCTTTTATCTCAGTATGGAAGGTCAAGCTACCTCCCAAATTGCCAAAGTAAATTACACGGTTTCCATTTTGTCTGGGAAACTACTTTTGATAATATCACTATTTTAGACTCTAATTTGACCATTTCGATGCCGCCATCAAAAACAAAATTTCTGCTATTTTTAAATTTAAGCGTGATACAAAATATTATGAGTGATTTTGACTCAGTTGATTGATATTGTTTAGCGTTTATTTATGTACAATTTGTACACAACATTCCATTTTAAATAGAATGACATAGGAAAATTGATAACTGTTATTGATTCGACTAATTGTACAGGTGGCTAACACATTATTGGAATTGTGTATTGTCCATTTAAATAGCTGGATTAAATTTGGTTAAGTACAGGCTGCGTTTCAGGGTTCTGTGCGTTTGCACCTGCTGCCAGGTACCTTTCCTCCCTTGCCACTCCCGGACTCCTTGTACCATGACGGATATGTGGAACAATTCCCAATTCCCACCCGTCAAACCCAGGTGTGCCGATCTGACGTCATAGCAGTGACCAATTGTAACGGGCGTCACATACTGCTTGGGTAGACACCTGGATCAGTAAAACAGACTGATAAACCTCTTTAGAACATGAGTATGTGTTGGGTCCATTCCCACTCATGAAAGCCCTCCATTCAGGTCGTTGGCGACATACTGTCCCATGACCTGAGGCTAAATTAACAGTGCTCTTTGAGCACATTAACACCTGGAGGATGTGGCTCTAATTCCTTCCCCCAGGAATAATTAGCAGCCTGCGGTGTAGGCATTAAACCGACTTACGTGCCCAAATGGGCGAACACGTCGTTAATCCAGATAAACAAAGCAAACATTCGCGCCATTTAACCTTGAATACAAAACGGCAAGCAACCATTTGGAGAAAATTAAAAATGCAGGAGGTGGTAGATACCCTAGGTATGGTGGAGGAAATGCTGGTCGCGATGCAGTTTGGAGCTTATATTCCTCATAGGTTGTGTATGGAGATAAATAATTTGAAGAGAGGAAAAGGCATATTAAAAGAATTGATAAAACAGAAAGAGGATGAAGAAGATATAATAAAAGTGAGAGAATGAAATGAAAAAATAGAAAAAGAAGAAGAAAATGAGAAGAGGAAGAAAGAGGAGAAGGAGAAACAGGAGGAGGAAAAGGAGAAGAAGAAGAAGAATGTAGGACAGAAAATTAGAAGTTGGTGGAGGGAAAGAATATATTAGAAGAAAAAAAATCATAGGCCCTTTTCAGGGCCACTCCATTGCCTAGAAAAGATATATATTCTCTTTGCCATATTTGTGTGTGTATTTGTGTTTGTTTGTCTATGTTTATGTCTATCCAGTGATATGTCCCGCTCGGCCAAGCGTTCTCACTTTTTTCTTCTTCACTGTTTCGCCCGATTCAGGTCAGCCCCTTGCAACATTGTTGCCAATGTCCAGTACCGTGATGTCACCCTACCTGTTCTATTCTTATAGACCCTATACAAACCGAACCTATGTTTAACTTTCCTTTGTCTGTAAACAGCCCAACCTTTTTTGTTATAAATCTTGTCCGTAAACAGCCCCCGGTGTTTTTGTCTGTGATCACACCACAACCTTTATGTGTGTTATTTCCATTGTCTTTAAACAGCCCCGCCTTTACTACTACCGTATTTTAGTTGAATTATTAAAGAGAACATAGGTATTATTATTGTATGATTTAATTTTGATTGTATGGCTGAAACATTTAAGCTGCAAGCATCGAAACAGTCCTTTTGAATAATTCTCCTGTATTTCCCCTCACAGAACAGTATTTATTAGTGTCAGAGTCTCTAATAAATCCAGCTACCCTCCTTATGGTAAAAAGTGAGATATTTTAAAAATGCACATTACATTTTGTCAACATAGCAACCAATATTATGGTGAAACACAGGAACATAAAACTAGCCAGAATTATTCCTGAAATGTCAACAATAAATTTTACAGTTTGAAAAGGGATGGAACAGATTAGGTTCATAAAGGTCAAAGGTCAAAGGGTAAAATATTTGCGTATTGTTTAATATAGAAGAAGCTAATTTGCTTTTTCATCATTTATTTTTTAATTTCATTGCAAATAAATGAAAATAATCATTTTCAGTATATATTTCTTTTACTTAATGCAACAGTTTTAAATTTAGGCTGACTCTATTCCTATATTCTAAGACGTCTAATTTCCCCATAATTAAGGTCACTACTCACATAAACATGCCTCATGGCAAATTATGTAAGCAAGAGCAAAATGGGCATAATTAGCTTATTTTCATGATTAACATCAACATTAATGTACCATTTTATTCAGAACATGTTATATAATGATATAAAAATAAGAAAAATAATTGCATACATTTTTATATTTGTTCTAAGGTGGCGCTCTACAGTTTCGCATTTTGCATTTTAAAGAAAAAGAATTTCCCTGGCTTTCCTCACTGGTTATACTGGTTATTTAAAAAAGACCTTGTATATCTTAGGTACAGATCAAAGAACCTTTAATTCCCTTTATTTTGCTTTATGATTGATTGGTGTAATATGGATTATAGATTATACAGCTTGGCCTTACTCCAGATGTGCACCTTTCAAAATAGTGCTCGCTCCACTGGGTCATTTTCACTTTTTTTATGTTTTATGTATTTGGTAATTCATTCATTGCACTTTCTGAAGCTGGTATTGTCTAGTCTGGCAAAATTCATTTTCTCTATTTTAATAGCTGTGACGGATAGTGTACTTTAGACTAATTCAGGCTAATTTTCTTTAGCACAAGGGAGCAGTCATTTTAGTTAGCAGTGTGCTTGGACCATGTACAATTTCCAAAAGTACAATACCCAAAGAAATGTCAGCCACATTACATTGAAGTAGCATAGAGGTATGCCAACATTCTCTCCCCTGTGCATGTTTTAAATGCAAACAACTTCACCTTACATACATCACTCTCTCAAAAGTACATAATAACTGGTGAGCACCCCCTAAACATGTCATATTTAATAAGTGCACACAGGTGTAAGCTATTTATAGGGCTAAATGTTATACATTGCAATGATTAAAATAAAAGGGACAAATATTATACAATGTATTATTAAAATAAAAAAGTACAAATATTATAAAATGTAATGATTAAAATAAGGGCCAACTATTAGGAAATGTGTTGATTAAAATAAGGGCCAAATATTAGGAAATGTATTGATTAAAATAAGGGCCAAATATTAGGAATGTATTGATTTGAATAAGGGCCAAATATTAGGAAACATAATGACTAAAATAAGAGCCAAGCATTAGGAAATGTATTGATTAAAATAAGGGCCAAATATTATAAAATGTAATGATTAAAATAAAGGCCAAATATTAGGAAATGTATTGATTAAAATAAGGGCCAAATATTATACAATGTAATGATTAAGATAAGGGCCAAATATTATAAAATGCAATGGTTAAAATAAGGGCCATATATTAGGAAATGTATTGATTAAAATAAGGGCCAAATATTAGGAAATGTATTGATTAAAATAAGGGCCAAATATTATAAAATGTAATGATTAAAATAAGGGCCAAATATTATAAAATGCAATGTTTAAAATAATTGCAAAATAATAGGACATGTATTGATTAAAGTAAGGGCCACATATTAGGAAATATATTGATTAAAATAAGGGCCAAATATTAGGAAATGTAATGATTAAAATAAGGGCCAAATATTAGGAAATGAAATGATTAAAAGAGTTGTCATAATCACCAACACATTTTAAAGTTTCATAAGTTTAAAAAAAGTAAATTCTAGCTAGTGTGAAGACTGTTTAGTGCACCACCACATATGTAACAGTAATCTTTAATGACCTTTTCCAATATAAATAACATAATTTTTGAAGTATTTTACTTTTTGTCTTGCCTCCTCTAATAGTGGACTGTGTTTTGAAGAAAATAATTGGATGCAATAATTAATTTGATTCTTCTTATTATTGACGAGTCATATAAAAACACACATAACAATTCTCAATTATGTAAGAAGTCTGCAAGCTCCACGGATAAATTGTTGGACAGGTTTACATATTGGTATCGGTGTAGTGTTGGGATTGCCATTAGTGTAGACCAACAAAGATGGCAACCTCGTTGCCGTTACACTGCTATCAAAGCAGGGTGTGTTTTATTGCGAGACAGTTAGTCAGTTTGCGGCGTTTTCATGCAGCCACAGCCTTGGGTCAGAAGCATTTCAGGGCCTCGAAACTGTCTACTTTGGAAAAAATGATCTCTAAAGGAGCGAAGGAAAAGTAATATTTTGTGCGTCTGTTACCTAATTTCGAGGCCAAATAAATACTACGGACGGGTGGAGTGGGGTAGTCTTACATGTAAGACCTTGACGCTGATATTTATGTTTTGGGTGTCAGGGTCTTACTGCCTAACTAACAGCGCTGTGTATTCAAGTCTCGGGTTCAGCCAATGTGGGTATGTGAGAAAGCTTGCCAGTAGCTTCTCTAGGGTCAGTGTGTTTTTTTCCGGGGTTTTCCCTTGTTCTTCCTCCAGCATTTATACTGGCCGGCATGTGTAGCATATCTTGTGCTGAAAAATGACGTTAAACCCTACAACAACAACATATTGTGGTTTAAGTTTATTTCTCGAGCTCTTTTCTTGACAGAATCATTAAACTACTGGTGTACCTGTGTCAATACCGCTCCCTTACCACAAAAGAAATTTGATGAATTGGCAGTTTGACAGTAGTTAGTACTGCCATCTTAAAATTCCTAAAACATTTGCCATTTTTATGTTATCATGTATATTGCTTATTATCTTTAGACATTTGATAGGCTCAGTACCATTACTCATGAATTAAATCAAAACTTGCCCTAATGGTCACCTTTATATAGCAGCCACCTAGTCTCAATGGACAATCCCATTCCTCCCTCCCCTCAATGTATTAAATGGTCACCTGCTTTTTGTGGTCAGCAGTCAGGTGTCTCCTAACTAAATGGTGGTTTCTTATTGCTTAAAGCAGTCACTTGAGTGATTTCATCCATGCAAATGAAGCATTTTCCTGAGGAAAGACATCATGTGAATTGGTGTGTGAATATGACATATCTTGCTTATATTCAACATATTCAAGTCAGTCTGCCAGTGAATCTAATCTAATCTATAATTAAATGTAATATTTGTAGAGATATACACCCCTCTCAATAATTTAGTTATGTTAGTAATTTTTTAATCCTGAAGAAAAATCCTGCTGATAGTTAATGTGTTTCATTAATATTTTAGTCAGAATTGGGGTACAAAGACAAAATGATTTAAGGTTAAAAGCACTGAGACACAAAGTTGAAATTTGGCACGAATACAGATAAGACACATATCTTGATCTTATAAAAATTTCATTGTCTTACGTAATTGCCCACATGGTCAAGCTATCTCTATTATGAGGGTAGAATTGTCACATTTACTGATTTTTTTCAACAGTTTGAGCCCCCAGGTGCAGCTTAACAATGAACTTGAATCAGATTAGATTAATTTAGTACAATCCCCTGTAGGTAAAGCTTTTAAATAAAAAAATTACAGTTGATGTTTGTAGTAGTGCTTCCTTAATTTCTGAAGAAAAGTAATCCATAATGAACAAAATAACAACTTTAAGGGCGTAAACTTCATCAGATATTGGAGATATTGAAAATCTGAACTCAGATTCAAAGTCTTCAGGTCACAAATCTTTTGCATAGTAAATTTCAGCCTGATATCTGTACAGGAAACAAGTTACAAGCATTTGAAAACCTTCCATTGTAAGCCAATGAATTTGCAAGTGAAAAAACTTTGTTATCACTTCAATTGGCCATAACTTCATAAGTAATTGGAATTTTAACCTGAAATTTTGCATGCAGCCAGCCAGCATTTGCATTGATGTACACCTGGAGAAAATTTTATGTAAATTGCTTGTGGAAAACTTCGGGATTTTCGGTTATTTTAGTATGAAATGACCCATGTGCCCAAAATGGATTGCAGTCTGAAGAAAATGAACAGATAGTCACAAAGTGATATTACATACCAGACTATTAAATATCCATCTGTATTTGAGACAGAAATGTCAACTGGCATTAAGTCATTACGTTTAAAAAATGTCAAGTAATGCATGCCAAATTCTGCAAGAACACACAACTGAAGACAAAAACTTGTGTACTTTTGATAATAAATACATGATGAGAAGATGGTTTCAGTTTAAAAGGAATTTGAAAATCTGAATCTTTTGGTTTTAACTCCATAAAGAACATATGCTGAACAGGTTGTCATTTACAAGTCATTGCCAGTTTTGTTATTGCTTTAATGAAGAGGAAAGTAGACCGTGAATGACTGATTCACAAAACTGAAAATTGAATAAATGGATAAAAACAAATCTATGAGAAAATGCGTAGCTGCCGATGCAGATATTAGGCCAAGACTTATTCTTGATGTGTTTCTGAATTATCCCCCTTGTGCTTGCAACATGAAATCATGGATTTGTGTAGAATTATCCCCTTGTGCTTGCAACATGAAATCATGGATTTGTGTAGAATTATCCCTTGTGCTTGCAACATGAAATCATAGATTTGTATAGAATTATCCCTTGTGCTTGCAACATGAAATCATAGATTTGTATAGAATTATCCCTTGTGCTTGCAACATGAAATCATAGATTTGTATAGAATTATCCCCTTGTACTTGCAACATGAAATCATGGATTTGTGTAGAGTTATCCTCTTGTGCTTGCAACATGAAATCATGGATTTGTGTAGAATTATCCCCTTGTGCTTGCAACATGAAATCATGGATTTGTGTAGAATTATCCTCTTGTGCTTGCGACATGAAATCATAGATTTGTATAGAATTATCCCTTGTGCTTGCAACATGAAATCATGGATTTGTGTAGAATTATCCCCTAGTGCTTGCAACATGAAATCATGGATTTGTGTAGAATTATTCTCATGTGCTTGCAACATGAAATTATGGGTTACAGGTGTTTGAAAAAAGGTGTCCTATCAATCAATAGGTTGACACTAACTATGCTGAGCCTAAGTCTGAGACAGCCAACTCCAGGTGCAGTATACAAGTAATACAATGCTACAGTGCTAGCTACCTCCATACCATATATATAAGCAATCACATACTACATAAAAATGAAAGAAGATAAAATATAAGTTCAGTCATCATGATTAAAACAACAATTAAACATAGGTTGTAATGAGCTTTATATCAAACTTACATAAAACAATAAAGACTTTAAATCAACATGATTTGCAAGATATACAAGCATAGTATAATATATAAATGCAAGACAAATCACACGGCACATAAATGGAGATATTAGCAAAGCACTTGTCAAACAAAAACTTATTTAAAGTGAATGTGGCATTGACTAAATCAAAGCACAGAATAGGACCTGGACGAGTAAGATCAAGGTTCCCCACACCCCGTCCCCTTAAAACTACTAAACGTAGGCATCTTAAATTAAAAATAAGTGCTGATTAGTATTAAAAGTAGATAGAAAGTTTGTAGATTAATTGCCATTGTAATGTCAAGCAAGTGTATATGCTTTAAGGATGTGGCTATGAACAGATTCTATGTTGTGGGTGGCTCTGAACAGATTCTATGTTATGGATTAGGCCAAAGTCCCAATGGGGCTTGGAGTGATCCTGAGGACAATAGTACAATGCTGGCTGAACAAATGACTTGTCAGTTTTTATGCAGAGAAAGTAATATATATATATTCCTGGAAAGAAGATAAATCATACCAACTTTAATAGACAATGTAACAACTGTGTTCTCCATGCTTTTCTTTCTCTACTATATTTAAAATATGTGAACAAAGCTGACACATCTCAACTACCCTTGCAAGAATTATCAGGCTGACTTGGGCCTTTTGTTGCTTGGTAAAACCAGAATCGTACATTTTATTTTTACATGATCACAAGATATGTTGCTCTGATTAATACCGTTTGATTAATAACATATTGAAAGACCAATTCTGATTATTATTTTATTATGCAGAGACATTATCAGTCCAATTCTTTCAAATGCAGTTTTTTAAAAATATTCCCTCTCATTCCATGTTGGTGAGAGAATATTTCTAAGAATTTGCTGGGATCAGTGGGATTTTAAATACCGTATTAATTTAAAGAAAGATTAATAGACTTTATGATTGATATCATTTCTTTTATAACCTTTCATTTAAAATATTCACTTTTAAATGATTTAATTGCCTTATTTAATAAATTAATTAGCTGATATTATTTTCTGTACATTTTTCAGGAAGAAAATATGGTACCATGTGCCTGCTGTGAGTTCCCTTTGCCATTTTAATAGTCTGAATATACCTCCCTGTTTGTTTATATGCCTTTACGAATTTAAAAGATGAAATGCACAAATGAAATAAAAGAGGCACATGACATAGTTCATTTATTGATTTATAATTTCAAACCTGATTATGCCCAGGTGGGACCTTATTGCCTGCACATTTCATTCCAAACAGAAATCTTCAGTGTAGAAGACGACCTGTTCTCCAGTCATTTCCAGTTCCTGGATAAGTCCATTTTCAGTGAAGGGGTGTATGCATGACTACACATGTATGTACGTAGAAAGAAAATACTATGTTGTTTGCTTCTTCTGATGTTTACAATGTTGAATCAGGCAAAGGAAAGGAATGACAATTACAGATTTGCCTTTCACGTGGATTTAACAAGGGGGGACAATTTCTGTGTACATGAGTACAAAAGATATAACTCTAAATTCTCAACATTATGGTAATTTATGGAATTATATAGCAGTTACTGAATAGGATGAACTACGTCACAATATTGTCTGTGGAAATCAACTTGCCCGTAGTGTTTGCAACATGGTGCCATGTTAGTATGGAAAGTCAATTAGGCGCAAAAGGTGCAGAGAATGCGAGTGTTCAAAAGGTGCAGAGAATGCAGTGTTAGGGCCACTCTGGTAACATTCAGGTTTGAAATTATAAATCAGTGAATGAATTGACTAAGTTCTGTGCACTTTTATCACATTAAAGTTTGCTATTATTGAAACCAGTGGGGGGGGTACAAACAGACGGGGAGGTGTAGTCAGACTACAGCTATTTTGCCATAAAATTATCACTGTGCCTTCTTTGAGTCTCTTCCCTGAATCATTATGTTTAATTTAATTCTAATATATTCACAATACTTTAAATAACTGGCATTCTAGGTTAACTGATGCATTCATACTTTAATTTGTGTATTCACATTATTTATAACAAGTTTAAAGTACGTACTTTCATGCGTTCTTTTATTCATTATTTACTTACAATCAGAGACTTTGAGTTTTGGAGGCCATTTGAACTTCCAATGCAGAAAGCCTTTATATTGAGGCAAATGAACCATGGCCATTTTGACAATCTTTTTATTGCCATTATGAGGCAAATGAACCATGGCCATTTTGACAATCTTTTTATTGCCATTACGAGGCAAATGAACCATGGCCATTTTGACAATCTATTTTGTTGCCATTCCTCCTGAACAGATGATCATATCAACATGGTGTTTTCACTAAAAGACTTAATATGATGTCTGTCCACAGTGGCCACTTTGAAAATCTTGTTATTCTACACCTTTTGAACAAATCTTCATATCAGCACAGGGTTGCCTCTGAAAGATTTCTTGTGAGGTTTAGTGGGTCCTGCATGAAGATACTGCTGACCTCCAGTATGGCTACCATCTTAAACACTATGCCAGTCTGACATCCAGTATGTTTACCATTACAGCTATATTGAAAGTTTTGTTACAGCTAAGCCTCCTAAATGGACGGCCACGTCGACATGGGGCTTTCACCAGAAGCCTTTTTTTATGATATTCTTCTTTATTGAAGACATGGGGTATTACATATACCAGAAGACGTCTAAAGAATTCTGGTTGCTTCAGAATAAAAATGGTGTGAATCTGACCCCCATTATGGCCACCATCTTATCTGTGCTCCTCCTGAATGCATGGTCATATTGATATGGGATTTTCATCTGAAAGGGTGTTATTGTAGAATATTGTACTCATAATCCAAGTCATGGGTTCAGCCCGGGTCATATGCCTCCCTGGGAAAGGCACTATCTTACATTTCCATGTAATGATATAGACTGTAACAGATGAAAAGTCCCATTAAAACAATATAGTTAGTCCTAAGTGAAAATGATTCGAAGTTGATATCCAGTAGGGCCATCTTGAAAATCTTTTTCAAAAGCCTTGTGATATCTTCTTGGTCTTAAATTAAAATGGTGTGGATTTTACATCCAATGTGGCCACCGTGGTGACTGTGTTGAAAATCTTATTGTTTAAGAATATCAGAGATAGTTTGAACACTAAGGAGATGAAATGAAGAAACAATCGTACAATAGCTTCCTGGAATTTGTTTTTGGCAGTAGAGCATCAGTCCCATTATGGGACTCTTGTTTACCTTTACCATAAATTTTATATAGTTTTAAAAGAATTGTTAGATCTTTAACTTTTATCTTGTTGGAATACATGTTTAATTTTGTATTTAGAAGCCTTTTTGCTGAAGATTTCAGCAACTACTGGTATATTTACTAACACTATGCACCAAGTAGCCATAAGTATGCTGTTGTACTGTAAACCCTATGCACACTACCCTGTCATTCATAATATCTTCATATTAAAAGATCATTTTTATATGTTTTTGTCATGTCTTACAGCCAAATGTGGCAGGTATTATCCCAAAAGAGAGAAAAATATCAGCAGGGTCCATGAGACGAGCAGTTCATGTTAGTCACGTGTTATACAACTACGTCACACAGATCATTAACAGTGGAGAGCTGGATCCCAAACTTGGTGATGGGAAGATCATGATATCACAGGTGTGCATGAAATTAGTGATAGGATGGAGGAAGGAGTTTTGTATGCTGGGATATACATGTGGTATCAGATCTTTGTCTGCACTATTTGCACTTGGTGGCACTTTATGCAAAAGAAAAATATGCTGGGATATACATGTGGTATCAGATCTTTGTTTGCGCTTCGTGGCATTTTATGCAAAAGAAAAATATTGTAAATGCTTTTTGTAATCATACATGGATTTCTGATTTCATGAAGATGGATTTATAATCAGACACAAAATATGATTTGTCTAAATAATGTTGTTGTTGTTGTGGGGTTTAACGCCATTTTTCAGCACGATAGGCTATACCTGGCGGCCAGTATTAATGGTGGAGGAAGAACCCGGAAAACCCCGGAAAGAACCACCGACCCACGAGAAGCTACTGGCAAGCTTTCTCACATGCCCACATTGGCTGAATCTTAGACTCGAACCGCTGCAGACAGAGGTGAGATGGCAGTGATCCGTAACGAAGAGCGCTTTAGACCACTCGGCCACTCGGGGCCCCTCTAAATAATGATAAATAATTGATGAAGTTCAGTTATCCCACCTTTATTCTCATCTGTGGGTTTGTATGAAAATGTGTTGACTGTTTACTGTACAGAAACATGCTTACATGTACATATCCATTTTTCTATCATTCCATAATTTACCTCACCTGGATTTAAGGCCAGGTGAAGTCATTGTATGATTTTTAGTCCATCATGCACTGTCTATTTAATTGACATTTCTGAAACAGCACATATTAGAATTTGACCAAAATTTGAAGAAAACCATACCCTCATTAATCCCATTCAAAAACCATACCCTCATTAATCCCATTTAAAACCATACCCTCATTAATCCCATTCAAAATCACACCCTCATTAATCCCATTTAAAACCATACCGTCATTAATCCCATTCAAAACCATACCCTCATTAATCCCATTTAAAACCATACCCTCATTAATCCCATTCAAAATCACACCCTCATTAATCCCATTCAAAATCACACCCTCATTAATCCCATTAAAACCATACCCTCATTAATCCCATTCAAAATCACACCCTCATTAATCCCATTTAAAACCATACCCTCATTATTCCCATTCAAAACCATACCCTCATTGTTCCCATTGAAAAGCCATACCCTCATTAATCCCATTGAAAATCACACCCTCATTAATCCCATTTAAAACCATACCCTCATTAATCCCATTCAAAAACCATGCCCTCATTAATCCCATTTAAAACCATACCCTCATTAATTCCATTCAAAATCACACCCTCATTAATCCCATTCAAAATCACACCCTCATTAATCCCATTCAAAACCATACCCTCATTAATCCCATTCAAAACCATACCCTCATTAATCCCATTCAAAACCATACCCTCATTAATCCCATTCAAAACCATACCCTCACTATTCCCATTCAAAACCATACCCTCACTATTCCCATTCAAAACCATACCCTTATTAATCCCATTCAAAACCATACCCTCATTAATCCCATTCAAAACCATACCCTCATTAATCCCATTTAAAACCATACCCTCATTAATCCCATTCAAAACCATACCCTCATTAATCCCATTCAAAATCACACCCTCATTAATCCCATTTAAAACCATACCCTCATTAATCCCATTCAGAATCACACCCTCATTAATCCCATTCAAAATCACACCCTCATTAATCCCATTAAAACCATACCCTCATTAATCCCATTCAAAATCACACCCTCATTAATCCCATTTAAAACCATACCCTCATTATTCCCATTCAAAACCATACCCTCATTGTTCCCATTGAAAAACCATACCCTCATTAATCCCATTCAAAATCACACCCTCATTAATCCCATTTAAAACCATACCCTCATTAATCCCATTCAAAAACCATGCCCTCATTAATCCCATTTAAAACCATACCCTCATTAATTCCATTCAAAATCACACCCTCATTAATCCCATTCAAAATCACACCCTCATTAATCCCATTCAAAACCATACCCTCATTAATCCCATTCAAAACCATATCCTCATTAATCCCATTCAAAACCATACCCTCATTAATCCCATTAAAAACCATACCCTCATTATTTCCATTCAAAACCATACCCTTATTAATCCCATTCAAAACCATACTCTCATTAATCCCATTCAAAACCATACCCTCATTAATCCCATTTAAAACCATACCCTCATTAATCCCATTCAAAACCATACCCTCATTAATCCCATTCAAAATCACACCCTCATTAATCCCATTCAAAACCATACCCTCATTAATCCCATTCAAAACCATACCCTCATTAATCCCATTCAAAACCATACCCTCATTAATCCCATTCAAAACCATACCCTCATTAATCCCATTTACATTTTGTTCAGATGCTGCAGATTGCCATCATAAATATGACCATCATTACTAAACATAGGAACAACTTCTCACCAACTGCTCAACAGCATTTTTGTCTAAATTTAGCACATATCATATTGGCATGAAGGTCTTTAAAATTATTCAGATGGTACTGATCTGCACTCAAACATGGCCAGTGTTGCTACAAATAAAAAAATATTTTGAACATATCAAAAGCAGCTGAACAAAATTTGACAAAGAGCATCCTGGCATTGGTGGCTTTCAAGATTAAATAAATGATGCAGCTATGTGGCAAATTGAATTAGGCCCTCATGGGTATCTTGTTTTGAGACTCAGCCGTATTTAAAGATGGATCGTTGCATAAAATTTATGATAATCCCAAACAAAAATAAAATCAAAAATTCGTAAGCTTTAAGCTGTTGTACAATCTTCTAACGAATTATTTATCTGGTACAGTTTTCAACATACATGAAAAAATAAGGTATGCATCACTATTTTATCATGCAGGTTGGAAAAAAAGCAAAATTTTAAAATTATAAGAAATAGTAATGTTAATTTTTTAGGTAAAAGTTGTTCCAGATTTCAGTTCTGTCAATGTATACTGGCTGGTTAGTGGTACAGGAGAAGATGAGGAACTAGAACAACTATTGAAGCAGAGGGCAGGAAAGCTAAGGTACCTACATTTCACCAGTTTTCCTCAAAAGAATTTCAGGAAATCGATTTCTTGATTCATGTCTTGTGCAAAGTTTTCTGGTTTGATGGGCAAAAAGTTTTTTCCTTTTTTGATTAATTCTTGATTTCAATTTGCAAGATGCACCATTTTCAATCCCAATCTCAGACATTAATACTCGAGGTATTTTTCATACAACTTTCTCGGATTTGGAAAGAACCTAAAAAAGTTTTTGGTTGAGTAGTCTCAATATAGGGCTGTATAATTTGCAACAATTTTATGAAACAAAATTAGATTTTGATCTTTCTTTAAATCAATTTATGGTCACAAAGTTTGTGATGATTTTCATCAGTAAGTTTGAAATGTAGAAAATTACGGTTGAAATATTGTTCATGTTTTTAATATATTTTCACATTTAGTTATATTTACATGTGAAAATACAAGATTTTCTGTCATGCTATGCGATGCTTGCTTGTGCCTATAGAAGTGATACTTGCGGCAAGAAACTCAAGCATTTTTTGAGCTTGTGCAATAAATGGAAAACTGCATCGCCGAATTTACCGTATATATTGGGACACAATAAAATAATAATTATTTTTTCCTGTCCCAGAACTTACAGTGAAACTTTTTTGTCCCAGAACTTATGGTGAAACTTTTTTTCACCTAGGTCAAATGTCCTAAGACTTAAGAAACAAAATTTGTATTGCATTTTTGCTCATCCCCCAATGCATGTTGCAATAAAATAGATAAAGAAAACGCTTATTTGATAATAAAAAGAAAGAAACTAACCTTGTATTGTTATAATTTTATTTCTTCTTTATTTCTACATGAGAATTAAAGAATAAAATATATCAACAGAATCTGTATATGTAGTATAGGTTTCCATACTGTAGTGTGTATTATGTCTGATAACATGCCACGTCATTCAGTGACATGAACATTGAGAAACAAATTGTGTTTTGTTGTGCTCAAAGGTTTGAATATGTTATCTGACTGAAAACTGGCTCCAACAAAATTGCAAACAAGAGGGAAATAATTGATATCTTGAAGACAGCTGTCATTCATGCATGACACGGTGTTGGGTGCAAAATAATCAAGATTGAATTATATCCAGGTCTACTGTATGACAGTATCTTGCAAATAAAAAATTATTTGGAAACACATTTACTTGAGTATAAGTGACAATCTTTTTGCCAGCATGGGATACAAAAGTGTCATTACTATTTACCAGCAGACATCAATGCTGCTTTGTGTTAATTAATACTACAGATGCTAACACATAGAAGCCCGGGTAGTGAATAAACACAACTGGCAACGAGCAATAAACTCGTTCATTGAACTTACCGAAAGGACATCAAAGACAAAGGTTATTTTTATTACAAAGCAAGCCGACCTAAGAAACCAACTTTGGTTACTTTTTTTATTTTTAAGGATATCAATACAAATGTTATTTTTTTGCAAAGCAAGCTGACCTTGGAAGCCGACTGTGGATTCTTTTAAGTGTGTCGATTTAAAAAAAAAAAGAATATACAAAGATGGCCGAGATATGGAAGCTACCTTTGGTTCCTTTTCACCGGTGTTCACGATAATTTTTAAAATAAATTGAAACAATAGAACAATTTTTTAATTGACACAGTATAGTGCTTCATGCACATACATCAATAACCCAGACGATTTGGAGAAAATAAATTTGTGTGATGAATTCATAAAGATCAGAAGAGAAGTAGATGATTTTGCAGACAATATGGTCATTAACATGAATGAGATTCTAGTGTACTTGGATCACATTCCTGGATAGACTGGCGATAAGATGGGGGTCAAAAGTGAGAATTAGACTGGTGCAGATTTGAAAAAAAATCTGACTTTAGTCCTTGCAGTTTCTGCTTCAGGTAAATGTGTGTATGGTTTGGATTTTTAACGTAACTTTAACAATTCTTAAGTCATATCACTACGATATCTGCAGTGTGGCAGTTTATAGAGATGTCTAGCACTGAGGCATAATGCCACAGTCACATTATCCTGACACCAGACCGACCAGTCCTAACACTAACTGCTTAATGCTGAGCACCAAGCAAGGCAGCTGTTAGTACCATTTGTATAAGTCTTTGTTATGACTCAGCCGGGGATCGAACACATGACCTCCCACATCTTAGGTGGATGCTCTAACCACTAGGCCACCGGATCGGTCCCGATTCAGGTGATGTGTTGCCACTAACAATTTTTCACAGTATAAGGAAGCTGAAAAAAATATTCATGCACTGAATGAATGGATCATATGTGTGCAGGAGAAGGTTTATGTTGCTGAAATGCTGCTGCAGTGGATTAAAGAGTTTTATCACAAGTACAATTTTATATTTTTTTAACTAAATTTTAGTTGGAGTGCATTTTCCAACATGTAATTTTAAATTGATTTAAAAGGTGTACCACAACTTATGACTCAAAATACATACAGAGCACAGAGAAATTACTTTAAAAATTAATTTATGGTGTCCCAACAAATACAATGTCCCAACTTATATGGTAAATATGATTCCTTCTATTCATGTAAAATTAGTTTTTGCCTAAGATATTAAACTTGTCAGCATTTGGTTCTTTCCAAATTTATGTCTCCATGACAAAAATGCATGCTACATTAATCTGTAGGACTTACTTTTGTGGTTAGATATCGTAAAATGCCAAACCTAGCATTCACTCAAATTGTTGATATGATCATCCAATGGATACAGTTGAAATTTAGGTGGACTTACAAATAGGAGTTAGTTTGCTGAAGGGTAAACATAATCTTGTTTCAGTACTGAAGCAAGAAGAAAATTTTCTTTTCCTGCATGTAATACCAGATATATTTAATCTAGTTGGGGAAAAAAAACCTGATATAAATTTTTTATTTTGTGTTATCTGTTTAATCAGTCTTGTATGGCCATACATGTGGGGAATAAACAAAATTAAAATGTATCTGTTAAAAATTTATGAAAGAAAGTAGTGAATGTAATATCTGACATAGCTGGTAAATGTAACAAGACCCCCCCCCCCCCCGATAAATATTGTATGCAGTAAAAATCTAGAAAATAAATAATCCAGATTTAGTGTAATGCATTTAACTGCAGCAATATACATAATCATTGTGGATCAATAAATACAACCAAATGTTGGTATACTGAAATTATTTTAAGTTTATTTTATTAATTTCATTATTTGAGATATGTTAGGCTTTAAACGTTTTTTTAAATTTTTTAAATAATTCTCTAATAATACACAGAGCAGTATGATTTTACCCTTTGTTGAGCCTCTTGTTTGCATGACCCATGCATGAACTCATGATACATACAGGGTCAAAATGGAGGCTGCAAAATGGCAGTTATGGTTATCTATTGATGTTTGTAAGAATGACTTCCAGTTAAGTGTTACTGTTGTATTCCATTTAATTTTTGGTACATCAGTACCTGATTGATGTTACCTGACATCCATATTTAATGAGAGATCAGTCCTAAAATGTTGTCATAAATAGTAAATACAGTTTTTAAAAAAGCACCATAGAGCTATAATAAAGAGGGTGTTTTTGTTAGATACATTAGAATGATGTTATTGTTGTCGAACCCACTCAGATGGAGGTGAGATAGCAGTGATTCGTAATTGAAAACGCTTTAGACCACTCGGGGCCACAATTCAGTATGGTGAATATAAGCAGGATGAGGCATGTTAAGATGTCAGTTTTTGCCATTTTTTTTTAAAACAAGCACTTCCTTGCAGACAGACATACAGTATGTTTGAGTAATAGCTTTGAGCAGTAAGAAGTTACTGGTTGGTTATAAAAACACCTAGTCATTGACCATGGAAAGTGAGTGACTATTTAATACATGACTTTTATAGAGGAGATTCGATAGGGGAGAGAGGAATGGCCTTTAAGAGCAGGCAACTACTAAATAAAGATGCCTGTTACAACAATTGAAAAATGCAATACCTCCATCCTTTCAACCAGAGTAAAACTGGCATGCTGACCACATAAAAGGTCTTGAAGAAATCAACTTGGCCACAGTCAAAATGACTGGATTTGAATGCTTATGGGCTGATCAGTAACGACTTACAATTATTGAATCTTCAAAGTTTAAGTTGGTTTTTCATGGGTTTTGTTGTTGTTGATTCAATAGCACATCAGCACAATTGTGACTATGGTGGAGCACAAAGTAGGTACACATATAGTAAAAACGATAAAGGCATCAACCTTGCTGAAAACCCAAGAAAGTCTAATCTCTCCAATCAAAGTAAATGTGCCCCATGAGACAAAAGATAACAGGTAACAATGTTGCAGATACTCCCTTGTAATGGCTGACAAAACAATGAAAGGGTAAAATCCTTAAAATACAAGGTCAAAACTGTTATCATGTTTAAACTGCACACTTGTACAGAACGTTTGAAACCAGATCTGGAACATTATCACTGGACACCTTCCATGGCAAACATTGCTTAATTATTTGCAGGGGGTATGCATTGGGCCTATTCTATATTCCCAAGCTTGCAGAAGAACAGAATTAAGTCTTCAGGGATGGTCCTGGCTTTTAAAAAGATGTCGCCAAAAAAATCGTCAACCTCAATATTTTGTCGCCAATTTTCAAAAAGTGTCGCCAGGACAAGTAGTGTACATTTTTTGAAGTGTTAATTTAGTCTATTAATGTAACAGGCAATGAAAATTACAAAAGATGGGTTAGTTAATACTCTAATTACAATAAGCATTAACAAAATGTTACAAAGTGTTATATGAAGATCCGTCGCGATTTTAGGGCTGCCAACTTGATGAATGCAGTTTCAAAGTCTAATTTTTCACATCTGTACATGTTGATTCTCATTAAATTCTCAAGAGATGAAATGCAGAGTTTATTTCTGATGTCAGTTTTTATGAGGTTCATCTTACTGAATCCATGTTCACAGTCTAAAGTGCTGACAGGTGACACCAGTAGTCTCTCTGCAGCCCCCACCCCCTTCTCCCCCTTATGGCTAGCTTCACAAAGCTTGAAGTGAATTGCTTCCTAAATCCCAAGAATGATCACTGAATGCTGTATAAATTTTCTCGACAAGCAAACTAGGATCTCCATTCCCACGAATGAAACTTACATGAGTCAACACCTGGCAATATTGGACCGTATATATAAGCATAAATTCACACCCACTTTAGGGATTCTTTCGCTCCTGTATTTTGAGAAATAAATAATTATTATTAATTATGCAAAACTGTTTTTTTTTTTTTTTGCTATTTCTTGTTGCGGAGTTTAAGTCTCTGCAGCCATAACACGGATTGATGGCAAAAGGAAAAGATCAATGAGTAAAATGCTGCACTGGCGACAGATATAATTGTGATTGAGATTTTTTCCATTTGCTTTGTATTTATACGCAATAGTCGGTACTTCAAAGGTTATTAGTTTTCTATGAAGGTTCAGCAAAACTATTGTATTGGTGTATGGAAAAAAAAAAAAACAACAACAGAAGGATTAGCCATTCAATTAATTGTATCTGTTCTATTCGCGTCTTCAGAAGTCGGTCAGTTGTAGGTATAGTTCGGTAGCATGATTGTATCACAGCATACATTACTCAGCCCAGATGTCAACATAAGCAGATTATGATGTAACAATGCACTCTAAAGATGGGGTTGTCAATACGAACAAAGGATCGTTTGTGTAACAGATTGATTCCAATGCATTGCTTAGTCAAGTTTGTGGCTTCCTTTCATTCTCCCTTTTAATTTATCCAGTCAAAATCCATGATTGTATGTACAAATTAAATAACCAAAAAGTCTGTTGCCAAAAAATCGCCAGATGGGACATTTTTGTCGCCAATAAGGAAAAAAAATCGCAATTTGCGACATTGGCGAAGCCCAGGACGATCCCTGGTCTTGATGTTGACATGTCCATCTTAAAGCTGGGGTGTTATGGTATGGCTTAGTCCATCTGCTCATCAGTTTTTGTTCTTTAGCATACAACTTTGTAATGGTTAGAGAGATTTTCATGAAACCATGAAACATTTCTCAAGTATATATCAAGACCAGATATACCATGGCTGGACATGTACCATAGACATGTCCCCAGCCTCAAGGTCAAACTAATGACAAGGGAAAATTTAATCCTGTGACTTG
This sequence comes from Sinohyriopsis cumingii, assembly GCA_028554795.2. Lineage (NCBI taxonomy): Eukaryota > Metazoa > Mollusca > Bivalvia > Unionida > Unionidae > Sinohyriopsis > Sinohyriopsis cumingii. The sequence continues at coordinate 44,351,827 of CM068839.1, forward strand.
TATCCCTGTCTGCAGTACAACTTTTATCCTCTTTAGATATTAAAATGAAACTTTGCCCAAGTATATATAATGACTTTTATCCCATAGGATACCTCTTGCCTCAAGGTCATGGAAGAATGTTATTATGTGACCTTTATCTATTTATAACCAGTTATATATCATGACTTGACAGTGTCACATACCGTAGCCATGCCCTTTGTCTCAAAGGGAATATAGATGAGTGACCTCTATCCATGTATAACATATGAACCACTGAAGATATATTAATCTTTAGCCTTAATCTATTATATATCTTGATATTGTTTCATGTATTAAGTCATACCATTTGCCCCTAAGTCAAGGTCATGAAAAAGGTAGTGTAAGCTAGTAGCTTGTTTCTTCATCTAGGCTGTCACTTTTGAACCACTACAAATAATTTCTTGAAGCTTTTCCCAGCTACAGACTTTATCACACAGCAGTCAGTCAAGACCCTGGCTCCAAAGTTAATGTCATTAGTACGGTCAAGGTCATAAGATGGGCATATCATGTTTTATGTGGTAATCTTGATTTAGTTATCAGCCAGTTTTTAGTGTCAAAAGCAATTGAAAGCTTTATGATTGATCAAGATAGCCATATTGTGCTGTTTAATGGAGTAAATGATTTTTATATTTGTGTCATCTATGTTGGGATGTGGAAAACATTCTAACTTTTTGTTCCTGTGTGTGTTCGTTCTTTATGCCATCAATATCTTCATTCCTTTAAAACTACACTGAGGAAAAATTATGTGCATATGTCTTCATGAAAGTAACTCAACCATATTAAAACTTGTTATGAATATGATCTAATTTTCATGGGTTTGGGACTATGTACTTTTAGCCATTTGTTCCATAGCATATTAACCCCTGGAGAAATTTGTTGTTTTTGCCTGAAATTCAAGTAGGAAACACATTTTGAAAGCTATTTCTGAATACATCCTAATACATTCCAAGTGATCTTCCAATAACCTAATGCCAAGTTATGTTAGAAACATCGTTTTTCATTGGATATTTGGCTCACGCATGAGCAGAAGGGTAAAAGTTGGAGTTCTTTTTTTTTTGTGCTTAACAGACCCATATATTTCGTATCGAGACCACTCTTTATTCCAGATGCCCATCTTATCCTACTTTTTGCAGAGGTTCATCTGTCTGCAATTCATACCAGTCTGACTTAGATGTGAGACCAAAAAGTCTAAAATCCTGACACAAAATTGGATTCCAACCACAGGCAAATTTTGTGTGGAAGAAAATTGAGTCCAAAAGTTGAGGTTTTTCCCTCTGTATTTTGTAGTGCAACTAGAACTTCCAGATTATTTGGTATCATTGTGGAGCTACATCTGTCTACCTTTCTATAACACCACCCACTTTAGTGTATCTTACATGACCTTGACACTACTGAGTTGGCAGTAGGCTACTACCTCCTGCCACAGTAACTCGTCGCCAGGGGTTAACGTGTTAAACCCTCAATATTTTGGACCTTATTTCACCTACATTTGAGGAAGCTGTGGTAGTTCAGTCAGTAAAGCATCAGCTTAGAATGCAAGGGTCGTTGATTCACTATAAACCCAGACCAGCCTGGGTAGGCTGCTTAGAGTGCACCCTTTTGTTTGCAGGACGTTGTCAATAATGTGCTCAAAATGCTTTTTGAAAAAACAAAAAGCAACATTACCTGCAATCCTAATAGCTGAATCTCATAGGAAGTAACTCAACCATACCCAGACTTGGCCAATATCACCAAATTTTCATGCTTGAGTGACTTTTTAACCACTCATTACACCTTCAGTATTGCATGCTTATTTAATCTACTCTAAATGGTATGTGGATACATAAATGAATGGAACATGACCATACAAAAACTGAATAAATGTGACCTATTTTTCACGCTCGAGTTACTTGTAGTTGCATCTGTTTTTTTCCTCTTTTTTTAAAAATGATATTTTACACGTTTTTTAAAAATGATATTTTACACACTTATGAAAATTGGTATGTCAGTACATCTTTATGAAAGTTACTCATGCATACCAAAACCAGGTCACTGTCACCCAATTTTCACACAAGTAAGTCTATTGTATTTTCATGTATCGACTTCCATTCAGTGAAGGGACCCTGAGTGTCCGAGTGTCTAAAGCGCTCGCCGTGATGGATCATTGCCATCTCACCTCTGTCTGCATGGGTTCAAGTCACGGGCTCGGGCAAAGTGGGTATGTGAGAAAGCTTGCCGGTAGCTTCTCAATGGTCGGTGGTTCTTTCCGGGGTTTTCCCAGGTTCTTCATCATTTGTACTGGCCACCATGTATAGCCTATCTTTTGCTGAAAAGTGGCATTAAATCCTATAACAACAACAAAATTCCATTCAGTGAAACAAGCTTTCTTATGTGAAATTTAGGCAACATATTATGCACCACCAGTTTTTTGGGGCAATTCTTTTTATGTACATTTTTTAAACTTTAATATCTAAGCATCACCATATAGCTAGTATTGTGCTGATGTGCTATTAAACTCTAATACATGTAGATCCATTGTATTTTTTGTAATTTATTCATTAGACACTCAATACCTTTTGTTTCTATTCCACATACACTAATGAAAGTTGGTATGTGAATACAGCTCAACAAAAGTAACTAAAACATACCAAAATCTAGGTCAGTGTGACCCAATTTTCAAGCTTGAGTGACTTTGGTATTTTCAGCTGTCCACTAAACTCAATGTGTTTAACCAGTACTCATGAAACATGTCATCTAAATGCATCTTAAAGAGGGTAACTACAACATCCCAACAGCTAGGTCAGTTTGATATCATTTTTGTGCTCAAGCGGCTTCATTTGTGCCTTCATTATCTTGGACCCAAGTTATTTACCTATGCTCATGAAAATTGATATTTGGATGCATCTCAGCAAGGGCTAACATTTTTTGCAATGCTTGTTCCCAGATGTTTTGAATAAAATAGATGCTGTGCCCTGGTCCTGTGGCACCCAAGTGCCAACATTTCACTGAAGTCATACCAAGCATGTAATGCAGTACATAATATTCTGTACAGCACTTGGTATGGTGGTCAAATATATTTTCCTATTATATCCTATTGTTTCATTCCTCATTTCTTTATACTTTTTGTCTACATACATTAGTATAATGTAATGATTCAGCAGAAACCGAGTTTGCCAGAATTTTTGTGGGTAAAAATAGCTGCATCCAAAGATCAAAAACATGGGCCTGCGACTTTTGGCTGAAAGAAACGAATGTTCAGCTCCTGCTGAACATTACATAGCGTTGTGCTTCTAGCATTTGTGCTCCAAGTGTGTTCCTTTTGGCAAGTAAATTCATCATAATGAGTACATGCTTTGTCATATTATTTAAGTCTTATTGTATATCGTTCATATGGAAAATATTTTTGTGTCAATTTTGTACGGTAAACTGACATCCATGCAACATACAATAAAACCTTGAACACCTGGCCACTCTAACTTGTCCTTCTTTGCATTCTGGTCATCTATTTCAGTCTGAATAATACTAATCAAACCTTTGTAAACTGGCCACCTTTATAACACAAATTTGTTACTCCCAATAGCATTCAGTTTTGTGAAGTTTTATTGTATTCCATTTAAAATTAACATCTATATCCTTTATTGCTTTTTCAGGCATCTGCTGACAACATATCACACCCTAGGTATTGTTCCTCCTGTAACGTTTGTACGTGACAGGTCATTAGTTAACGTCAGGGAGGTGGAGAGACTTCTTAAGATTGCTGATTATGGGCCTGATGAAAAATTTGAAGAAACTGAAGAAATCCCCCCCAAGGTTACCAAGGAAAGAAAAATTGCACGTCTGCATCTATTAGGCCAAGAGTTTTCAGAGAATTGGGCTGATTTTAACACCTCAGACACTCGAACAGAAGTGACTTATTTAGGAGGAAGAGGTGCATTAGAAACAGATAGCTCTAAATTGGAAGTTAATGATATGTCTGAAAGTAATCAGGCAGTTGAGAAAGTGAACATGCAGAATGGAAATATGCATTCTGATTCAGTGGGTCGTAAAACAATTTCTTTGGAACATTCTACAAATAGTTATGATGTTAAGTCAAATTCTGGTGCAGATGTGAACATTAATTTCCGACAAGACTTATATGGACTTCATCATGACTTGATCATGAACAAAATTGTTGTTGCTAAGCAGAAATGCACTAGACAAAGGTTGGATGATGCAGAACCTGTGACCTTGTCTACTGAACAAGAAACTCGAAAACCAGTTACAAGCATGTATTCCAAAAATACTGAAAGGATTGTTAAGAAGGACATGTGGCATTTGTCCTCTCTTGAAAGAGATATTGTGCTGAAGGGTTTGAATGACAAGTCTTCAGATGATATACGGCCTTATGTTAGTCAAAAGGAACTCGACTACTACAGTGATGACTATAGTGATAACAATTACAGCAGTGATGATGATGATGATGATAATGGGAGACAATGATCATTTACATTAAGTGAAAACAGACATGGAAGCAGATCATTGAAAATCAAAGATAAATTTTTTCTTTCCCAGTTTCTAAGCATGTTGTTTTGTTTTTATTCACATTTAGTTTTGTTTTCAAACTGCTGTTTCCTCCTCAAATACATTACATGATTGTAACAAGTTAGAACATGGAAAATCCAGCCCTCCCAAGCGATAAACAACTTATCACATCGTTAGGTTATTTTGGCAATAAAAGTGCTACATGTTATCAGCTTACCAAGATGGATGTCAGATGAGATTAGTCTCCCCTTGGATAGCAGGATTGGTGCTAAATCCCATCATTTGCCAGTTATTAATTACACTGATGGCTATTCAGCATACTTTCTCTCAAGGCAGAGAAACAGATCTCCTTTAAAATCAATCCTCTGTACCACAGTTTGCTAACTTTTTTGACTTTTTGAGGAAAAGAAGTTAGCCCTGATCACAGTCAAGAGCTCCTGCTTCATAATTTCTAACATATTTTCACATCATTGAAGCGATTAAATACATGTTGACCAGAACAGTGATTTCTCCAACATTCTAGCTAATTTTTGTTTGTTCTGACCAAAGACCTTGGCTTTTTGTCTGAACTAGAACCCCCCATGGATTTTGACATGGTTAAAACAAAGCACCCTTTTAATCACTGTCAAAACTCTTGCTGACTCAGCTTTCATACACGACCTGCTTTTAGTCAACGTAGCCTTAGAAGACAAAATGTTAAATTCATGCCTTATCAGTCAACCAATTGTGCAATGATAGTTTGGCATCTCTGGCAATGGCTTCTGGTTTCATTTTTATGAACAGGCTCCAACTCTTGGAGAATTGGCCTTTCATTTGGAAAGTGCCATCTTATTTGGACTCATCTTTCCAAAGGCATATTTAGGACCCAGTCAGGGCATTGAATTGGTACCTTAAATCTACCAAGCTGATCAGAAAAGTGAGATTTTACCACTCAAAGAAGGACAATATATATGCTTATAATTGTTTATCATTGATTTGTTGGTTATTTACTCAGCTAAAAATGGAGCCAATCCAAGACCATATGAATTACTTATGAGATTCGGATGAGATTTGCATGAGATTTGGACAGTTACTACAGCATAGCATGAGCTAAACTGACGTGAGGTGGGTGGGTGAGGGTGGTCTGATATACATTCTATAGGTTCCATCCGAGAGACCTTTCATTCTAAGGGCTCAATATGTACTTTTGGGGACTTAAAAAACTAATTTAAATTGCATAATATTTGCATGCTATTATTGTGTTGCTGTATCATGTTCCCAATCCAAAGACATTATTCCCTCCTCCAGTTAGTAATAAGAGGTCTAGAATCAGAAGAAAAACAGGATCTCAGTCTGACATCTTGGTCCACTTCCGACAATCGGAAAAGCATCCTTCTTAGAGTTGGAGTTTTAGACCAAGACTGAATGACATCAGAGAGGGAGGAAGGAATTGTGCAATAATAGCAGCAAAGTATTACATAATTAAAATTAGTTTAATCCTCCTCCCAATTTTAATAGCATTAATAAATCACCTTGATTGCCCCTGTCACAGATATGATTGAGACTAGGATTTCAGTAGGAACAGGAGCTATCTAAGGCAGCCAGTTTTCTTGGCCTGAAATTGACGGTGGAAAAGGTGAGACTGAATTATAGTTACCATTGAAATGTAAACAACCCTTTTCCATCAACAAAGCACGATTTTCATTCCTCACCGATGGTAGGAAGAGGAGAAAGACTGTTTTGATAGTAAGGAGCTTAAAGGAAATTTTGCTCAAAAGGTCATGAGGATTAAATAGTGACCAAAGAATACAAAAGAGGTTCCACAATGGCATTGACTAGTGAGAGACTGTCCTCTTGAGCTCCAAGAACCTGATTAATTCTGAAAGATATTGAGCCGACCATAAGAGTATTAAAGAGGGCTGCTTTATGGTCCTAATGGTGGACGCTTTCTTTCTTTGAAAGAGGAAATATGAAAACTCTGCAACCACAGTTAGAGGGTGCTGAAGGATCAACACATTTCCTGCTGCACCAATTATAAAAATTCTGACTTTGGAAAATGATTGCCTTCTAGAGTGATGCATTTGGTACCCTTGCTTCATGCTTTCTCTTTAACTTCACAACTTTAAAAGCTGTCGGAGTTTACAGGATGAAATTTGATATACTTGTGTATCATCACAATAAGGTGTGCCCTGTACTACATTTGGGGGTTCCATTTTCAATATTTTGTTTTTCATATCTTTCCCTTTCACTCAATATCATAACCATTTGTGATTAAGGGATGATGACCTCACCATGCAAGGAAGGGGACAAAAATCACAGAATTTGCTTCTTGCACTTTTTTGCTAAAACAAAGCAAGATGTGGTTAACGCCTTTTTTCTTTGCCAAGGCAGGGATGGACTTGCAAGGTAGTGGACATTTTCCTAACATATCATGATAAGGCAAGTATTATCCTAACATATTATGATAAGGCAAGTATTATCCTAACATATTATGGTAAGGCAAGTATTTTCCTAACATATTATGATAAGGCAAGTATTATCCTAACATATTATGGTAAGGCAAATATAATCCTAACATATTATGGTAAGGCAAGTATTATCGAAGAAAAATGCTTTACTCCAGATATTATTTCAGAGAAAAGTTGTGAAAACGACCGCCATCTTTATTCTTAAAAAAAATCTTTAAGTTGAAGAAATAAAATGCAAAGAAAAGCATTTAATTCCACACAAATTATGTATAATAATGTACAAAAAACTTCCAATAACTACTGCATGAGTTTTCCAGTTATTAGACTGACCGAGTCCTACCAGAGACTTATAAAAATGGTACTTACACTCAACATTACAAGGTTAGTGTTAGGACTGGTCAGCATGGTGTCAGGATAATGTGATTGGATGGGGCTTCATGCTACGTGTTTGTGGCATGATGCTCCAGTGCTAAAATTTTGTAAAGCTATGTTAAAAATCCAAGTCACACACACTGCAAACAGCATGGATCCTGACCTATCATTGCATTATGTGCAAGCATATCTGGATCCATATTTGTTCTACTGATTATTCCTATTACAGTAATCCAAATCTGTCTATGCATTATGCAGCAGCAGATCTAGGTCTGTGCAATTTGGACTCTGCATTTGAACAGATACAGCAGAGACTGCAAGAAATGTCTACTTGACAGAGATAATGTCTTATGATTAAAAATATCATATATTTTCCAACAAAATATGTCAAATTTTATGGGAAGTGAAACAAACAAGAGAACCTAAAAAAAAATCACATAAATATTTCATAAGATTTATTAAAAAAATACAATTCTGAGATGATGATATCCAAATATTATTTCAGAGAAAAATCTATATATTCAAGATTGCATCAAGGAACTGGCAATACTAATACAATATTAAGATTACATATGTTCATTACACCTGGTATTTTGCTGGCAACACCCTCCAAGCACAAGATTTGAACCCAGATCCATCACATCATAAACTGAAACTATGTCTAGTTTATTTTTGTGGGGGATCTGAGGTCAAGGTCAACTCTGATCCAGGAAAGCACCATGGTTTTCATGTAATAAACATATATGCTGCCCTTGCTGATCTTACAAAAATAACTTCATTTTAAAAAAAGACCTATCATCACCAGGATTCACAGATCAGTTGTCCTTAAAGACTGACGATTTCACGCTTAAGGGGTCCTGTTTAAGATAACTGTGATTCAAAAGACAAACAGTAGGCATAGTGGTAGTCTTGTTCAAACCTGCTGGTACTTTTTAACATATTCTCAACACATACAGTATATAAATTTAGTGATGTAGAACTTATTACCAAGTCAGATGACTGCAGGCAATATCAGTTAAGAAACTGAGCATAATACAAGCACAAAACAGTTACATCCATGGCTTGTCGAAATAAAGTCCCATTTTTTATTGAATGTTTAAGCACTGTTGAATAATTTTTTTAAAGTAGGTCATATTAACTTGTTTGATGTGTTACATTCCTTCATCTCAAGTTGAAGCAGCACTGCTAATTTGAAGGTAATATGTGAATTAATGCAATTGATTTGCAACTTGGGAGAAAGTACAGATTCATTTTGTACATGCAGATTGAATTGTGAAAAGTGGTTAAACAAATTATGGAATAAATGTAACAAAACCAATCCCAAACTTCAAAACAAGCTTGTTCCTGCAAGGTCAATATAAAGATTTGATGTTTGTAAAATTTTACTCGTTTTATAAAATTCCATTGACTGGTAATATGTCATATTATTATGTACAAAAAGTCACTAGTAATACATTACAGAACAGATCTCTGAGCTCAATCTAGGGCACATCTTACAAATTTGATGATGATTCTTGAAACTTTATTTGGTGGTGTGTCTGTGCAAATAGAAGAAAAAAATTGTCATAATTTAGCATACAGACATACATTCCCTCTTTTTGTTTTTAATCATGTTCTTTCCCACTACTATACATAAAGACCAGTATCTTTTGGGATTTACAAGACATTAACATTAACTGAATGATAACCAGTTATACTGTGTGCTCATTTGAGACTGCCCAGGAGATGTATAAAATGTCCCAAAGAAAAAAAGCAAACTGGAATTGTCAATTATCTCCTGCCTCAATTGCTCGAAGTAATAAAGTATACCCTACCTTAAGAGTCCAAGGAGATCTCTTTTTCATCAGACTCGTCAGCTAATAACCACTCAGGATGCAAATATGAAGTCACATAAAACAAAATTCAATTCTGAATAGTAGGGTGCTTTATTCTCGTTTCCAAGTGTGAGAAGAATGTAGTGGGATGTAAGTTTGGTATTTACAAACATAAAACAATTTGATGACTAAGGGTATGGATACAATTTTTGCATATTAGACGTCGAGCAGGAAGCAAATGCGACTTAAGAGCTATGTGGGAGATTTCTATGCAAACTGAAATTTCATAATGCTGTACAGAACAGATTGAGGAAGATGACATTATAAAATGAGTTAGGGCTTTGCATACTGACTTGCAAAAAAGGAGATTCGTGTCAGTAAATATAGTTCTTTTATAGAAATAATCAAACTTCTCCAGTGTCGACAATTGAAGAAGTTATCATAAGTATTTCAGCCAGGTTTGACATAAATGAGGCCAAATGGCACCTTGGACTTGTTTATTTTGTGGAAATCCCTCAAGGGCATCCAGTTAAAAACACTGCACAATGACTGCAATAAAGACTCAAAGGATGTGAGTGCATTTGTTTTTTATTTCAAAGAAGCACTAAAAATATAAAATTACAGAAAACTTTTGGGAAGTGTAGTTCTTGGAAAATCATAATTTTCTGACCCATAAAATATTGTCAAACATTTGGGTTTACATAGATAACTGAAAGTAAAATTTGAAGATTTTGAAAGGCATTGGCAATGTTTTTTTTAGTGCTTTAAATAGCTCTCAAGAATAATACAAACATATTTGAATAACTACAGCTGTTGATTTCATATCAGAATGAGGAAGATCCACATACCAGAAGAAATGTGTTTTGTGGAAATATCATCTGTACAGATGGGATTAGTTTCATAAGAGAAAGAAGAAATAGCAGAAAGTACAACAGGTTCAATGGAGCTAGACTCTTCCAGCCTATGGAAAATGACTTGGAAGTAAGTTGATATAAGAGAAAATGGGTCGTCTCAAGACAGTAACAGATGCTTTATTAATAATTATCCAGTGGATATAAAAAAGATTATGGATGCTTGCAGTGGCAAAGGAATGGATATGTATTGGATATAATGGGTAAAGCTATTGTTATTGGGATCTTCGGTGGTGTGTGTGTGTGTGTGTGTGTATATATATATATATATATATATATATATATATATATATACACCACTCCCTCGATAACTCGCGCACATCGGGGTCCAGAAACATCGACCGCACTATAAGCGAGGGGCGAGTTATCGAGGTACCTATAAAATAAGCCCAAAACCAATAAAGTGATTGACGACATAACGGAAAAATAAGGGGGGGGGGGTAGGCAGATTATACTGTTGAATACTCACTTTATAATCGTTCTGAGATTAACTGTTAATAAATATCTCTTCATAACGGTGTACTTTATTATTTTCTCATAGGACAACATTAAAAATTTCAGGATAAATTACAGTATATTGAGGCGATCATCGAAAACATTATTCCACGTGGTTTCCGTTCGCTGAACATGTGTACCACTTCACACATTGTGTACTACGTCACTAATTTTTATGTTGAATTGTATACATTCTAGTTTTATTGTTTGAGCCAAATTAGAAGTTTTTTATACACAAAAGATCGACTCTTTTCGAGAAACAGTGTCGATCGAACGATAGATAGATAGATTTGAATGCGATAGAAGTAAAATGGAAAACAAAAAAAAACAAGAGTTAATCAGTACTGACATATTTAATTGGTCTACAAATTTAAAACAGCGTAAATTAGAGCAAGTTAATACTTGCCGTTTGTGCCACGCTTGACAAATATCAATTCACTTTTTGAAAAAATCAGTTAATTTTTTTTGTGTGTGTTACTCCTTGGTTTCTCTGCCGCCGAGCAAAATCCCTCAGATTTCTCAACTGCATGAGCTTTACGTAGTCAACATTTTGGGTCTCCAGCCACCTTATGGCAATATCAAAATATTTGCTTCCTGTGCAGAGGGGTGGGGGTGCAACATCTGTGTCTGCATCACTTTCAACACTTGTGTTACTCCAGTTAGAATCGTCTTCTGCTGCAAATTTGTTCGCTATAGAAATAATTATAGTTTCATCTGACATGTATTCGGCTGTAGGGCAATCATTGTCAGCACAAATCCACTCCTCCATATCATCAAGAGAAACGCCCATCTCAGGACCATGAGTCTTTACTAATTTCTCCCAAACAGCCTCGGCATTAATGACATCAGTTTCACTGAAACATTCGAAGTCACTATCGTCGTCGTTGTCTCTGTTACTGTTTTGCTTTACGTCAAAGGCAGCTCCAAGACCCTTAATTCAGCACCCGAGGTCTCTCGTAATCGATTTTTTTTTCAATGCAACAAACACTTCCCCAAGTTGTTGATCAAAACAAAGCTGGCATGTACATGTAATTAGGTTCTCACAGAAGTACTCGCGGGTTTCGATGTGACGGTCGATTGACTCTTTTCATGTTTTCAATGAAGAGACTATGTTGTGATTATAATGTTTACACTGAAACGGAATTAAAGGATTAGAACGTGACTTTCACACAGGAAGTCGTTTAATTGGTGTTTATTTCATTCTCTGTTGCCACCTGTTAACATTTACCAGAAGTTTTCATTGATCGCTATTTGACCAGACTGTTTATTTACAGTATAATGACAACTATTTATCCTAAAAACTTACATAATATATGATATCTTTAAACAGAAGTTGCTGTCAGAGCAGATTTGGAGGGAATGATCATGCCAAGGAGAGGCAGGTCATTTATCATCCATAATGGAGATTGCAGATGGATCCAGAACTTGGTGCCGTAATCACTCTGGCACACCCAGTAGTCATGATATTGGCTCAGGCAGAAAAAAGCAGTGCAGTTTGTTGTATTATTGAAATAGACTATACAATCCACATCATCTGTATGCTGTTTGGATCTACTTTATGGATTGCATGTATGAATCAGATAAAGAAATAAGGTCTTGGAAGCAACACACTTGTCTCTGTTCAATTATATATAAACATCTCACTTGAGATAGTTTATAACAAAAATAAGGGAGATGTATTATTGAAATAGACTATACAATCCACATCATGTATGTGCTGATTGGACCTGCCTTGTGGACTGCATGTACGAGTCACTCAAAGAAAAAAAGTCAGGGAAGCAACACGCTTGTGTCTGTTCTAATATATATAAACATCTCACATGAGACAGTTCATGACAAAAACACAACACAGTTGTTGAACAATCATCATCGCATTCAGAAGTCCATTTTCTCGATGAACTGCTGGACTGTGGTTCACCAATGAATTTTTCTGTCACTCATTTGCCCCAACATGAGATCAGCCTACAGACTTTAGTCCCACTAAACACTGTGCTGCTTAATCCCACTACTGTGCAGAAAGGGAAGTCACATCACAGCCAACATCCAAGGAACTCAAAGCCAACAGATATCAAGTTTGCAGAACAAAGGCAACTACTGCTGAGATGCACAAGCGAAAAATTACAAGCAAAACATCAGCTTCCTCTAATAGCTGAAGCTTTGGCACAAAGGAAGGAGTCTGTTACAAGCGCTGATAAATTGAAAGATGTTATGGAAAAACAAGGGGCTGTGCTAAAGGAGAACACAAGCGTCAGCAGCTCTAATAATGAAACTTACTATTGCCATCCAGGAGTGAACCAAGACCTATAGGGAACTAAACCATAACATCACAAAAATGATAGAACACCTCATTCAGAAGGGGAACCACCATGTGCAATTGGCTGAAGACAAAGAGAAAAGTGACGGGAAAAGAAACCAAAAGAAGGAGTGAGGAAATCCAAAAGAGGCCTGAGGAAACCATAGGCATGCCTGTGAGAGGGGAAATAATCAAGAAAGAAGAGATGAGGTATAGCCAAAATGAGAACAGAAAAGAACGGTTGAAAAAGTGTTGTAAATATTGACACTCACCATACTAGGGAGGCAGGTTCTTGATACCAATTAATGATCATTTGGAACTTCTAAATTTACTAAGGTACATGTAAATTATAGGGATAGGGATAAAAGCATCGAGTGAATCTGGTTGTGGTATCGTTGCAATTTTATAAATTTACCATGGAAAAGAAAATTTTGGATGCATTATACATTATATAACATATACATAATATTTATGTTAACTAAACCATATCAGGCTCTCAATGTTGTCATGAGATTTTAAGCTACTTTCTTTTTTTAGACATTTTAAACAGCAAAGCTAAAAAAGTGTACTACATTTTTTAAAGGATTCTCGTGTATTAATTTTACTCTTTGTGGGGACACTAAACAGAAAAAATCAGAATAATGGACAGAAAATCTAGCCTCTAATTTTTTTAAATAGTTTCAGATTAAGTTCATTAATTGTAAAGCTCTTGCTGGTCAAACAGGGTAAATGGCAGTCCTAATACTAGTACCACCATTTCTCGAATGGTATAAACGTGCTTGTTGGAATTTGTGTCAGGACCTGCTGGGTTTCTGAGGGTTGTGTTAAGAATTTTGTACATTTAGACAGTTTGTAGGAAACTCTTTTACTATCTTTTTCACTACAAAGACCATACAAGACAGTGCACAAAGAAAAGGTAACTCTTGTTTATTATTTTCTTCGAATCAGCAATTCAGTTTTTTCATTATGTCTACATAAATAAATGCAAAGAAAATGTCTTTTTGATAGTATATTTAGGAAATGTCTAAAACTAAATTTTGAAATCTACATCTGTATAAATAAAAACTTTTCTTGATATTTATTTGTTCATTTTAATGTTTTAAATCCGCATCATTAACTTAAATATCTGCTTAATCAGTTAAATTGTAATCAGAAAGTATTTTTCATGATATTTTGAGGTCAAGTGTTTCTTGCAGACTTGAGTAAAATAATAATACACACCATGGTTTAATAGAAATAGGAAATCAGATTAATAATAATAATAATAATAAGTGCAAGTTTTAACATGAAGCCACTGAGTGTTTCTCAAGTCTCTATTCATAAATTATTTGTTACATTGTGAAGCTATTAAGTGTTTTTCAAGGCTTTGCACATATTTTGTTATTTATTCTTGTTATAGTAATTGAATTTCTCAAGGCTGTTTGAAGTTAACCCATATGAATTTAATTGAATGTTAGCCTGTGTTTCAGTCTATCACTAAGCAATCTTGTGAATAGAAAATGAGAGCATTAAAACTTTGATATTTATAAATGGTTATAAGTTGATTCTATCATAATAAACTGTTAAATTAATTATGTTTGTCCAAATACACACTACCACTATAATATAAAATCAAAGAGTTATTATTTATAAGTGATGCACCTGATATTCAAGTCTTATATTTTCACTGCCATGATTTTGCGACAATAAACCAAAACTTAAATTTCAGTGTTTCATCCAATTCTTATTATAAGCATTCTCCACTTCATCAAAAAATCACAGAAACCTCCTAGAGTTAAGGTCTAAGTTTCACCAGGTCTTTATTCTAACGAGTTTATTGGCCCCAGACAGCATGGCGAGTCGGTGAATGGCCACCAAGTTAATGACCAGCACTAGCCCATAACACAATGCACTTTAAGCCTGCTGTATATCTAGATTTCATAGTGTCTTACGTATTCATAGTCATATTCTTAACTCCAAGAGTTATGGTTAAAAACAAGGAAGGTCAGTGGCCTGCTTCCTCATCTTGGCTGTCACTTTATAACTTCATATATTTCAATGAAATTTTATCCAGTTCCACACTTCAGGGTGCATCTGGCAGGTTTGTGGCACTATGGTCAATGTTATTGGTAGGGAAAATGGCACATAATGTGGCATTACGGTCAGTGTTATTGGTAGGGAAAATGGCACATAATGTGGCACTACGGTCAATGTTATTGGTAGGGAAAATGGCACATAATGTGGCACTACGGTCAATGTTATTGGTAGGAAAAAATGGCACATAATGTGGCACTACGGTCAATGTTATTAGTAGGGAAAATGGCACATAATGTGGCATTACGGTCAATGTTATTGGTAGGGAAAATGGCACATAATGTGGCACTACAGTCAGTGTTATTGGTAGGGAAAATGGCACATAATGTGGCACTACGGTCAATGTTATTGGTAGGGAAAATGGCACATAATGTGGCACTACAGTCAGTGTTATTGGTAGGGAAAATGGCACATAATGTGGCACTACGGTCAATGTTATTGGTAGGGAAAATGGCACATAATGTGGCATTACGGTCAATGTTATTGGTAGGGAAAATGGCACATAATGTGGCATTACGGTCAATGTTATTGGTAGGTAAAATGGCACATAATGTGGCACTATGGTCAATGTTATTGGTAGGGAAAATGGCACATAATGTGGCACTATGGTCAATGTTATTGGTAGGAAAAAAGCCCTACTTAGTTCTTTTAAACTATATTTAGTTTACCCCTTGATAATTCCCTTAGATTTGTGGAAAGGAGTCAAGAATTAGCACTTGTTCAAAATATATTTATAACATCATGCATTTAGGTTGGTGGTATATCGAATTTACTTTGTCTATGACTGTGGGTCCATCTGTCCTACTTGTTCATGCTAAAACTCCTATACAGCTTCTCCTCTTAACATTAAACTTGCACTGTGTGTCAATTTGGGATGAGTATATGTGTGTACCATATAAATAATCATCGTCCTTTTATTGTGAGAGAGAGTAAGAGAGCTCTGTGATAACAAACTTTCGATAAGTACACCTGGAGATGATCCCCCCCACCAATTGCATTGCACAACAAATTACTAGCTTTATCCACTGTTCTAATGCTACTTATGAAAACTGCTTTACTTCAGGGAGAGTACATTACCATCTATTAAAGCTACTCCATCCCATCATTGAGAGCAGTACATAGTCTTTTATTAGTTTTTATTATCACATAAATTAACCCAAAATCATCAACATCCACTCTCACACTGTTTACGTTTTGAGTACTATTTTGATTTGGTGCGTGATCATATCATAGTCAAGCTATTTTTAGACGAGGAAAGCCCTACGTACATTGAAGTTTGTCCACCTTTAAAGGAGACTAGAAATCAAAATTTTCCTTTTACGTATGTAATTCTCTACAGATTTTAATCCGACTGTCATGTTTATAAATTAAATATCATAAGCGGGTAGTGATTTTATTGCATAGAAGATACCACGATTACGTAAATTGCCGAGTTTTTCCGAGTTTTGATGAGATGACAGATCACGTGGTACCATGACGCAATACTAGCCAGTCCTCGAATACAAACATAAACATTGGCGAGCGAGGCAGACGGAAGGAGACCACGTTTGGGGTGCACATTCAAAACTTGAATCTGCAGTATGATATAATAGTTTATGTACTGTACTGGTCAGTGCTAAAAGAAAATTTTTAGACACAGGCCCCGGGCTGGTGACTTAAATAAACTAAAGTCCTGAATGAAATTCTACAAGCCCGGACAGTTCATACCTGTCAACTCTCAAGCCATGAGAAAAACCTCTTGATTTTGGGGGTATTTCCTCATCTACCTCCCAATCTCGTAATATCTCTCGTCCCGATTATTACATTATGTCTGTCAATTTTTATTTGACAGAAGAAAAAATCCAACCCCAAACCATTTATAAATAGATGTAACGTATGCAATCCACAGTCTAAACTGCCATACTGCAGACATCGTAGTGATATGACTGAAAAATTGTTAAAGCTACGTTAAAATTTCAAATCACAAGCATATACCTCTAAATCCGGCACTGGACGAAATAATTAATATCACACAAGTTTTTTTTTCTTTTTTTCTTCTTCAGTAAATAGAATGTGAAAATTAAACATTATTCAAGTAAATTTCAGATGTTTTTAAACAACTACAACAGTACTATAGTATAAAAAAATTAAAAGAATAAAATTGTCACCAATTAGCTTAAATGAATGATCACTGTGAAATTTTCTCTGCAAACAAAATCGCATCTCCATTTCCGCCGAAGAAACTCGGCCAGTTAACACCTGACAATCCTCTACCATATATGTAAACTTCAATTACCATGATTAAATTACAAGGAATAAAACAAAATATACCATGCAGTATATGTGGCCCTAAAGAACTAATTCTGAATAAATATCTTGTTCAGCAAACAGTGTTACATGCATTAAGACTTAAAGGAGACTAGAAATCAAAATTTTCCTTTTACGTATGTAATTCTCTACAGATTTTAATTCGACTGCAAAGTTTATAAATTAAATATCGTAAGTGGGTAGTGATTATATTGCGTGGAAGAATCCACGATTCCGTAAATTGCAGGGTTTTTCCGAGTTTTTGATGAGACGACAGATCATGTGGTACCGTGACGCTATACTAGCCAGTCCTCGAATACAAACATAAACATTGGCGAGGCTGACAGGAGACCACATTTGGGTGGCACATTCAAAAGTTGAATCTGCAGTCTGATATAATAGTTTATGTACTATACTGGTAAGTGTTAAAAGAAATTTGTTAGGCACAGGCCCCGGGCTGGTGACTTAAATAAACTGAAGTCCTGAATGAAATTCTATAAGCCCGGACAGTTAATACCTGTCAACTCTCAAGCTGTGAGAAAAATCTCTTGATTTTGGGGGTATTTCCTCATCTACCTCCCGATCTCGTAATATCTCTCAATTCTGCGCAGCTAAGTCCCGATTATTACATTATGTCTGTCAATTTTCATTTGTCAGAAGAAAGAAAAAACCCCAACCCCAAACCATTTTTAAACATAATGTATGCAATCCACAGTCTAAACTGCCACACTGCAGACACTGTAGTGATATGACTAAAAAATTGTTAAAGCTACATTAAAAATTCAAATCACACGCACACACATCTAAACTGGCACTGGATGAAATAATTAATATCATACAAGTTTCTTTCTTCTTTTTTTCTTCTTCAGTAAATAGAATGTGAAGATTAAACATTATTCAAGTAAATTTCAGATTTTTTAAACAACTACAACAGTAGTATTAAAAAAAAATTAAAAGAATAAAATTGTCACCAATTAGCTTAAATGAATGATCACTTTGAAATTTTCTCTGCAAACAAAATCGCACCTCCATTTCCGCCAAAGAAACTCGGCCAGTTAACACCTGACATTCCTCTACCGTATATCAAAAGTTTAATTATCATGATTAAATTGCAAGGAATAAAACAAAATATACCATGCAGTATATGTGGCCCTAAAGAACTAATTCTGAATAAATATTTTATTTAGCAAACAGTGTTACATGCATTAAGACTTAAACCTAAGGAAATAAGGTGGGGCATAAAACGCGAGAAAAACAGTTGCCACAAGTACGGTAACTTGTGACTGCAGATTTGAACTGTTAAAATGAGGTCCATGGTATTGTAAGTAACAACAAAATAGGCATCGTTTATTTGGTAATAATTGCTGGTGCTTACGCATACATACACTGTCGAACATGGTTTCTTTGAAGTATGTCCGAAAGGCAGTCCTTTTCAAAAGATCAATGCAAGGATAAGGATTATGTTCATTAGTCACACCAGCTTTATCGTTTGCGTACTTAAATCAAAACTTTAGCTATTTTGCAATTTAGCCAGAACTGACCAGAATATGCAAAAGGGGCTTGTCATGGAGGAATAATAAGGCATATCACAGGGAGAAAAGGCATGTCAAATGGGTGGTCGCACATTGGGGCAAGGGGGGGAGAGGGTCAATAGTCCCCCCCCCCCCGTTCTATTGTCAGACAGTTAATGTGAAACGTTGACCTCTTTTTTAATCGCTGCTTTTTAAACTGCCCAAGGAATAGTTTTATATCAGTTCCAATTATTACAGATTACCGTTTATGCATACTACATGTATACAATGCATTTTTAAATTTTTTTTTAAAATTTTGATTAGATTACTGAAAATTGTGTTTTCTCGAAACACGACAGGTTTAGAATCTTATTTTTAGCAAAGCTTCCATTTGATTAAAATCAAATCTAAATTTCACCTAGGACAGTGGTGATTTGATTTAGATTGTGCCGTGTTAAGGCATGTATGTCAACATCTTGAAAATACATTTACTCATTTCATCAGGGCAATCAAAGTTTCCTAAGGCAACCAATTTTTGTTTTGACAAGCCTGACTGGCACCTGACTTTGAATACAGGATGGGCCGGAACTAAAACCAGAAGGGACCAAGGGTGTCGGGCTATCAGATTTGTTTTTAGCACTGCTGTTTTTAGATAAAAGATATGTGGATTTATTGTTGCATTTTGTGGTCACTTACTCGTCCTTCTGCCTATTTTTGTAACTCACACATTTAACACTTTTCCCAGGATTTAAAATGTCCAAAGGTATGTCTGGAACAGCGCAAACTTTTAGTCTAGGTCTAGCATTTGCGTATCTTTGAGCTGCTATTTTTTCATGATCCCTCTCGTAACATTCCTTTGAGAAATGTAACGAGCACATAATGCTGTATGGTGTTGCTTTGAAATCGACTCATTTGCAATGATGTACCCATTCTTTCATTATGCCTTTATCGTTTGGAAAAGATTTTTTAAAATGTCAACAGGCATTTATTAATGTTCTATTACACCCGTAAGCAACGCAAAACGGTATTGTCTTTTACTCTAGCAACTCCCACTTGGGCTGCTTTAGTCGCTACTATGACGTCACATCCTGAAAGTAACCGAATAGGCGCGGAAATTTTGCACACAAGGTCACGGAAATTCAGCTCCTAGAAGATAGGCCAATATTTTAATATTGGCATTACGGTTGCAGATGATACTTCAGAATAAGGTTTTCTGCTATAGTACTTTTATTATTATTCTATATTTCCATTGGTTTCTGGTCTCCTTTAAATGCAATTTTAAGCATTATTAGATTTAATACAAGCATAATTTCAAAATTTTGATTCAAGCAGAAAAATAAACCAAAGAATTGTTTTTGCAAAATTATGCAGTAGAGCCCCTTTAAATCAATGATCTATTAATCAAGCATAAATTATACATAGAATAAATTAGCAAACATCTTATAAGCATAATAAACAATAACAATGAAACATTAAAATACAATATGAAGGAGAATGAAATCAAATAAATAATACAGGCCTAGACAGATAATGACAGGCCAATGCGCATTGAATCATACATTTAACTGATCTGAACCATGTTAGGTGAAGCTTCTAATAAAGTTATATGATTGAAAATAAAGAAAAATTTAAAATATAAAAAAATCGAAAACAAATCGTCACTTTTAAATGCACTTGAATTTTCATGTACTAATCCATCCCCACCCCAATTTACATGTAATCATCTGAGGTAAACAAATCAAAATGAACTTAGGAAAACTTATTTTCTCTCGCTCGAAAAGTGGAAAAAGCACAGCTTTTGAGTCTTAATTCAAACCCATACCTTTCAGCAGCAGCTCCTTTTCAATGTTACCTTCTTATCGTTTTAAAACTATTTGGTTTTGATATCGCTGGTCAATATAAGGCATTTTATAATGTTTAAATCATTATACAAATAACATTTTGTATGGCACCAAATAGCCTAGCAGTGCTGGTGCTCTGTTAAAATACAATCAATCAATTAGCAGCAGCTCCATGATTACACACCTGTGCTATCTAATCAAGTTATCTCTGGATACAAAATGTATTTTTGGCTAAATCATTATAAATGTCTTTCATACCAGGAAATACGTTATCAAATCATAAATATCTGAATGAAGATTATGTATCTATAAGGAAACCATTCAATTAAAAGTCAAATGTGAGATTGGTTTATGTATCTTTAAGGAAACCATTCAATTAAAAGTCAAATGTTAGAGTAGTTCTTATTTTACATGCATCTCATGTGAATGAGTTTCTCCCTCTTTGCCAATGAACAAAACTATGGAAATTATAAATTATGGGTTGCCTGATAGGTAACACTGATTTGGTACCCATTTTTATGACCATTCATGAAAGGACAAAGTCAGTTTTTAGAACTCTATGCACATCTTACAAGCAACTGTTGTAATTTTTAAGCAAAGATGATAGACTGCATTTCCATTTGCTAGACAAAATCAGGCACTCTTGTATATTTGCTTTTCATTATTTACTGTCACCCTAAACATGACTTACCTCCTTTTATTAAGTGAATTTTCTTAGTTCCCCTTTTATACTGAGCATCAAGAGAGTATCCTTTTAAATGTACTTAATTTGTATTCTTACAGACACTGCTGGAATAGGAAATCCCCTACAATGTTATTTCACCATGGCAGTAGGAACACCTACATTCAATCAATGGGGTATGCTGAATACTTTATTTCATCTGCAGTGCTGTGATGTATGTCAAATGATTTTCAAAAAAGTAAAACACAACATGTTAACATTACTGATAATATTGCCACTGCCAGGAGAAAAAGACAACTTTGTTTTGCTATACGATAACAAAGGCAGGTTAAACAATTTCAAGTTTTCCATTAAGCCCCTATGCTTTTTACTACTTGAAAAACTGGAAATATATTAATCACAGTATAAATCTTAACTGGACATTGGTATATACAGATGGGCAGATAATGGTATTAACATTAAATTTCCATTCCCTATTTGTGGCTGGATGGACACCTGTCAGTCTGAAAGCCAGCCAAAAATCCATGATCCAGATATCGCTACTCTGGCTCAATACGATTCCCAGATCTGGCAATGGGGATCAGCAGACTGCGGTACTCGTGTGGAAGATACTGCTCAATCAATGAAGTCAAACTTCTTTTTTCGGTAACGAAGCCTTGTCTGAAGAAAAAAATGATATAAAAAAGATGCATAGCCACTTGGGTTTTACTGCTGGATAAATTTTTTTTAATACAAATATTTGAAACAAATAAATAAATGGGTAAAACTTCAAAAGCTCAAACAAGAATCGCTCTTACACAGCATTACTCTAATGACTATTTTAGTATTGTTGTAAAGACTTCTCTTGGCAGTAATTTAGAAATTCTAAGCTAATGAAAATTAAAACCAATTCTGGGTGCACATCACATCGACTTTTCAAAGTTCTACTGTAAATAAATAAATAAATAAATGATTCACATGCCCCCACTAAAATAGAAAATTCTAAATCTGAAAGTTCAAAAATGTATTTGTAGTATTGCTGTAAGAATACAAAAATCTAAATGCATAAGCTATTTATGATTGCAAACAAGCATATACATTTTTTTCATTCATCTACCTCAAGTGGTTTTTCTTAATCATGCAAGTAGTTTTCTCGGGGAAAAAATTGTCCCATCAAGAAATGTGTAAAACTTGAAATAATTGCAATAATGTCCTGAAGATCTAATAGGTTTTCTGCATTTGAATACAAATGTGCATGCTAAATTTCATTGACAATCTCATAAAATATTTGTTTAATTGTGCAAACAATAAAAGTCTGAACCTGATGTGATGTGTTTGTAAAACATGTATGCCTCCACTGCAGACCAAAATGTCAAATTCCAAGAAGTTCAAAAATTGAGAAAAGACTGAATCCAAACATGTCAAATACATATGCATACAAACATACACATATCAGTTTGTGTTTCTACACGAAGTGTATTTGCTTAATTGTGCTAACATTTTTTTCTGGTAAGACAAAATTCTGAAGGTCTGAAAGTGCCAAAATGTGGAAAAACTTTAAACATTGGCCTTAAATTACAGAGGATCTACATATGAATACAAGTATGCCTGCCAAATATCATTTGTTTACCTCAAGTGACATTTGCACCATCATGCAATGGTTTGTATTTGTCTACATTAAGCGTTTTAGGCTGGATGGACAGAACATAATCACCCCACCCCCGGCTGTAAGCAGTATGGGCATAAAAACTGCTTTAAGAGATTTAAAAAAAGAGAAAAAGAATCTATATAGGTTTACAAACACGCATATTACATTTGTCTATCTAAGCTTGTATTTATTTTTATCATGCTAACAAGGTTTTCAGTAGAATAAAGTCTGTCTACAAAATTGAAAACTTGCTATATTGGCCTGTTATCAAAATTTCATTTGTCAACATTGAGTGGATTTTGTGCAATCTTGTTTACAAGCTTTTTGGGACAGGTTAAGACATGTCTGGAAGGATGGACAGACATGGCCAAACCATGATGCCCTAAGTACTATAAGTGCGAGCATAATAAATAAATGACTAAGTGGAATGAGACCGCTCCGATGGCCTGAGTGGTTAAAGCATCTGCCTCTGATGTGGGAGGTCGTGGATTTGAACTCTGGACAAGTCGTAACAAAGACTTATAAAAATGGTACTAACAGCTGCCTTGTATCGCATGGCGCTCAGCAATAAGAGGTTAGTATTAGGACTGGTCAGCCATCTTAAGTTCATACTCACCTGGTAGGTTATAGATTCCCTGACTCATTTTTAATTGTGAATAATGATCCCATGTATCTCAATATTTACTTGTTTCCACATAAAACATACTTTACGTTCCTCAAACACAAGGTACAATATGCATTTCTGGGAATACTGATTTCACTGGTCAACAGTGAAATCATTACTGACTTGAAAAGGCCCTAATCTGTAGTATTTTGGTGTGCCGAACACGAATATAACCGTGAAAAATTTGTATTGGCTCTCGTTTTGAAGATATTCATATACCTCATTTTCTATGTTTCACTGTGTAAATTTCTCCAGTAGGACTGCAGCAACATCCGGAATAATGATGTAACATTGCATAATACCATCATGCTCACATCATCCACAGTTGATTGCATCATTTTCTGATGCAATGCAATACTAATGCCATGCGGCTGCTGAAGTAAGTTGACGTCAGCAGTGTACTATACATGTGTAGGCCTATTATACTAATGCCAGGCGGCTGCTGAAGCTGACGTAAGCAGTGTACTATATAAAGCCCAATCAGATAGGTTCAGCATTTAAAATATTTTAGACGTTGTGCGAGACAGTTCAAGCTACTGTTACATAAAACTTATTATTTTATCCATTTACGTACAATAAAGAACAGTAATGCCTCGAAAGTGTGTTAATACCGCGGACAATTTTTGCTATATTTGTGGGGAAGTGACATTTGCCAACCAGAAGAAAAGTATCAATTCTCAAGTGAAGAAGGCATATCATCTTTACTTCGGATGCAAGGTTGGTGACCAAGACAAGCCTTGGGCTCCGCATATATGCTGTGCTACATGTACAACACAGCTTTCACAGTGGTTGAATTGCAAAAGGTCATCAATGCCGTTTGCAGTCCCAATGGTGTGGAGAGAGCCAAGCAACCACCTAAATGAATGTTACTTCTGCTTGGTTCCTCCTCTTTCCGGCGGAATAATGAAGCGAAAGAAGTCGAGAATAGTCTACCCAAACATTCCGTCTGCATTGAGACCAGTTCCACATGGTGAGGGACTTCCTATTCCAGAACCTCCAGCAGAATATTCTCTTGATTCATCTGACGAAGACAAAGGTGAGTCGACCTGTTCTTCTCCTGGTCCATCAGCATGCAGTGATCCAGATTTTCACTGTGGTGCATCATCAACCCCACACAGAATAACACAGGAAGAACTAAATGACCTGATTCGTGATTTGGACTTATCAAAGAACAAGGCAGAATTGCTAGGATCAAGACTCCAACAATGGAATCTTCTAGAAGAAGATGTCACAATTACTGCATATCGAAAGCGCCACCAGCAATTGGAGCCTTTCTTCAGAAAGGAAAGTAATCTGATATTCTGTTCCGATATTGAGGGCCTCATGAATGCTTTAAAAATCACTCATGACCCACAAGAATGGAGACTATTTGTGGACTCTTCGAAACTGAGTCTCAAGGCTGTGCTTTTGCACAATGGAAACATTCTTCCATCTATTCCAGTAGCGTATGCTGTCCACATGAAAGAGACATACGATAACTTAAGGCAGCTACTGAATTCCATTGAGTAT
The DNA here is from genome assembly GCA_028554795.2 of Sinohyriopsis cumingii. Lineage (NCBI taxonomy): Eukaryota > Metazoa > Mollusca > Bivalvia > Unionida > Unionidae > Sinohyriopsis > Sinohyriopsis cumingii. The sequence continues at coordinate 44,376,870 of CM068839.1, forward strand.
AACAAGTACAGCTGGCACCTCTGTGGTGATTTGAAGGTAGTTGCCCTTTTAATGGGACTGCAGCAAGGATATACAAAATACATGTGTTTCTTATGCGAGTGGGATAGCCGAGCAAGGGAAATGCACTACATGAGGAAGGAATGGACTCACAGGCAGAATGTAGCCATTGGAGAGAAGAATATCCAACACCCAGCTCTGGTTGAGGCTCAGAAAATCTTGCTACCACCCCTTCACATCAAACTAGGTTTGATGAAGAACTTCGTGAAAGCCATTGACCGGACTTTGCCAGCATTCCGATACCTGCATGAAAAATTCCCTCGACTCAGCGAAGCAAAGATTAAAGAGGGAGTTTTTGTGGGTCCTCAGATTCGAGAGCTTTTCAAAGATGACCGGTTCAACAACTTGCTGGAAGGTGACGCGAAACAAGCATGGAATGCTTTTCGCCTAGTTTCTACAAACTTCCTCGGAAATGTTAGGGCAGAAAACTATAAGGAACTAGTAGAAGACATGTTGATGAAGTATAAGAAACTTGGCTGCAATATGTCTCTAAAGATTCACTTCCTTCATTCCCATTTGGATTTCTTTCCTAGCAACTGTGGTATTGTTAGTGATGAACACGGCGAACGTTTTCATCAAGATATCGCAACAATGGAACAAAGATACCAGGGAAAATGGTCCACTACAATGCTGGCTGACTACTGCTGGACACTCCTCAGAGATGCTCCCGAACAGCTGTACAAGAGACAGGCGAAGAAATCTAAGATGTAGTCAATGACTTGATTTTTTATAGGTAGGCTATTACAGTTGACCTTTTACTATTGGAATGCATTTCGTTATGTAAACATTAATTTCTTGCAGATTACAAAAAAACTAGAGCCAATTTTGCAATTTGACTGTCATATTCGTGTTCAGCACATAAAAATTGATAAGAATTGACTAATTTTATTTCAGTAACATGACTTTTGTAAAAATTTGTTGTCCAGTGTTTTCTGAAAAAGTGTCTGTCAACTTCCTGCACCAACCATTCCCATTTTCATGCATTTTTTATCCCTTGGTTGATATCTGTGACAGTTCATCCCTTCCCCTGCCATACTGATTACATGCATATTGATATTCATGCTGCTTCTTGTGTATGAAAAGGAAAGAGAATAGACTATTTCCGACTACCTGCTGGCACAGACTGGTTCTACAACATACTCAGCTTGCATATTCAGCCATTTACTGGCTGTACACCATTGGTGACCTGGTGTAGTTCACACTCACGCACCACCAACATTTTCTCAGCAAAATTTTGCACATCTTACAAATTCTCTTGATCAAAAAAAAAAAAAAAAAAAGGAATTCAGCCTAAAAAAATGTTCCAGTTATATGCCTGTAACTCTGAAACAAAATTTGCAGTCACAAAGTGCTTTGTCGATATGTGCATCTTCAGGTCATTTAAATAATATTTACCTAGTTTCTTGGCAATCTGGCAATCCAAAAAAAAAACCACAGGACTATTTGTGCTAAAAAGATTGTGTCCTACAGAAAAAGGGCAATAACTTTAACAAAAATCGCAGGAGCAAAGTGATATGTCGGTGTGACCATCATCAGGTGATGACTATAATATTTACAAAGTTTGTGGCAATATATCAGAAACTGCAGAAATAGTTGCACTAACGAGTGCCAGATGAATGAACAGATGGGGGAATTATAGACTGTCACACCTGTCAACAACAATATGTGTAACATGACCTGAAAAAAATCCCAAATGTGAAAATGTTAATTTTTGACAATGTGCCTTTCATGGCTGAATTTGTATCAACCTGTAAAGTTGCAACCTCACCAAGTTTCTATATGGAACAGTGTCAATTAGAAACCATTACAGAATAATACTTTTAATTAGAGAAGGTTTTGTCTGAACTGTTTCTAAGGCATGGCTTCTTTGTCATTTTTCGGTCCAATGTATTTGTTATAGTCACATTATACTGTTTAAGATTTTTTTAAAAAATTCATAGTGCAAGAAATGGCACAGCCACAATTCAAAACTGCATGATGTCTCAGCATTTCCCACATTCTTCAGTGCTAACATTTTTACTCAACTTTTTGAATTATTTCTTTATATTCCTCAAATTATTTGGCCACCAGAGCGGTCTTGAGGGATAGGGAAACCATGTATCCATTCAAATGTCAGAACTGGGAATACAGTTCAAGACCATGGGATTTGTAAAAAGAGCATGTTGCCACCATTCCGTCCACGTCTTCAGTGATCCTTGATGTAAAGGCTACAGGGCACCTGTCCAAAATTTGAAGTAGTTTTCTTTGTTGCTTTCTCCTGTAAGACAAATTTACCTTCTTATTAAGAGTGCAACATCATCCTCTGTGATTGTCTTTCTTCCAGCATGAACAGCAAAGGCTTCCAAATCCTTGACCATTTGATCAAAATATTTCTCTGACCTGAAAAATAGTTTATATTGTATGTAAACTGTTATAGATACTTTGTATTACAGCTTAGACGTCATTAGTAAGTGATATACAGCAAGTCATAGCAAATTGGCACGTTAATTGAAATATTTTCAAAATTTCATTATAAAACTGCGACCAAGATAATTACTTGGAACCATTATGGTAACAGATTGCATTCCTTATGCTTAATGGCATTCTGTCAAAGGTTGGTATTTTACCCCGAATTATTCTATTTCCTTCACCATATGGATGATCTCACTATTAACAAGTTGCTTGTTTTAACTGTATATCATTTTGTCATGGCTGAAAAGAATTAAATTTTGTTTGAAAAAAAGTGGTTCATCTGTAATTGCAGGTACTGGGAACTTCCGTTTTAGTAGTGACAACCAGCAGTACTTACTACATCAGGACAAGAAGACCAGGATCTACATGTCAGGTCCACAAAGAAACTGCTATAAAACTTTTAACCTTGACCTTAAGGTCAAATGATCATGCAAGTGTGTTACAGAATGAATTGTCTTGGCTTCATAATGATTGATCCATGCTAGAAGAAAATTCATCAAGGGTTTGGAAATTGAAGCAAATGAAACATAAAGATGCACAACCTTAATGCAAAATAATTTTCTAACAATGACCTTAAATACAAGGTCATAGGGACAAGTGAGTATGTTGCAGAATGAATAATCATTGCTTCATAATGATTCATGCCACGTATGGTGAAAATCTATCAAAGCATTTAGGAAACACAAGCAAACAAAACAGGTAACACAAGTTTTAAATCTGTAACCTTGACTTAATGGTCGCTGGGGTAAGCAAATACGTTGTAGAATTTGTCTTCTTTTCAAACCACTCCAGTGGCTTAAGTGGTTGGATGCGGAAGCCTGCAGGTTCAAACCCTGGTCGAGTTATACCAAAGACTTATAAAAATGGTACTAACAGCTACCCGGCTTGTCGCTCACATTAAGAGGTTAGTGTTAGGACTGGTCGGCCTAGTTACAGGATAATGTGACTGGGTAAGACATCATGCTACATGTCTGCGGCATGATGCCCCAGTGCTAGACATCACTATAAACTGCCACACTGCAGACATTGTAGCGATATGACTGAAAAATTGTTAAAGCTAAGTTAAAAATCTAAATCACACACACACACACACACACACACACACACAAACACACAGTCTTCTTTTCATAATGGCAGACCAACTTTGAAAGCCCTCTATTTCAGAATGCTTTCTGTCAAATTCTATTCAGCAAATTTGAAGAATACATTTATAGGATTTTCTGCTTTGGGTAATCCCAGTCACATTTGATGGTGGTATTCATACAGACTTGGAAAGTTGATAAGCTCGGATGCTCTTTGTCAAGATTGATCAATGTCTTTTTCAGTGATTTTCAGATGATCAAGAAACACGCACAAAGTTTCATGGCAATCAATAGAAAACCAAGACCAGTTAACATTCACAAGATTCTGTCATATTTAAATACCTGTATTTACTTGTTTATAAGTTGACTCCAACTGCAAACTGCACAAACCCAGATCTGCCGTCACATAATGCACCAGTAGATCTGGGTCTGTGCAGTTTGTTAGGAGTAGAACAAACAAGATATACCCAGGCTAATTATGCTATGGCAAATCAGGATATTTGTTTTTTGCATTTAGAATTGACTTATAAGCAAGTAGACATGGGAAGCAAAATGTTAAACAAAAATCTCAGTAGTAAAGTGATTTGTCGACATACATGTCTTCGGATGATGACCATAATGTCTACAAAGTTTCAGGGGGATCTATACAAAATTGTAGGATCAAGATTCTGCGAGACCAAGATTCTGACGTACATTACATTCACATGCATGTCAAACAAAAGGGTAATACTGCAAGAGCAAAGTGATTTGTCAAATTTCGCATCTTTTGGTAAAGACTATAATATTTACCAAGTTTTAAGACAACCCTTTAAAAACTGGGGGACTAATTGTGTTTACAAGATTGTGTGATGGATGGACAAATGGACATGAGGATTCCTATATACTCTGGCCTCTAGTGCAAGGTTATAAAAAATATACTACCATATAGAAACTTCCTCTACCGCCTCTTTGGAAAATTTCAGCTTGCTAATATTGGCCAGTAATTTCTTTATAATTGATGGTGGGATTGTGTAATCCACAGTGTTTGCCTTCTTTCTTCTGGGTCTGCAACAGAAGCATTGAAAATTTAGGTAGATGTTAGATACTGTATGAATAAACGTCAACCTGGTTACAAAATGCAACGGTACATTATATGCTTGCCATGTGTTTAATAATTCTCTATGTAGACACTAGTAAGGCATATTTGACTCTTGATATTATTGATCAATGAGTTTCAATGGCTGATCTTTCATCAATGTATGCAGTCTTGAATAAAACTTCCAGTGGAGAAACCAATCTGTTCTTATATGAATTTCCATGATTTGAAACCCCCAAATTCTGAGTTTTTTTTCTTATCCTAAATGTAACCAATCTACAAACTTTGGTCAAGGATCACGACCTAAAAAAAAGCTAATATGTGAAACCACTTTTTTTTCTTCTTCAGTGATACTGACCTTTGACCTTTAGATCCCCAAATCAACAGGCTTCTTTTTTATCCAAATATTGAGCCATCTGGAAATGTTGGTGAAGGAAACTGTTTGGGAACTGAAATTTTTCTTCAGAAACCAGTGTTTCTGATGGTTTTGACTAGACCCAAAACAACTGTCCTGAAACTTTTGTGAAATTCTGGACAATGCAGAAAATGTCTGGACATACTAGTGACTGACCATGCATTGCTCATACTGATAACTGACTGTTTAAAGAATTTGCAACTGTAAATTAAATGCAATTATCAGCATTTTACTGATATAAATTCATATGTTAGATACAAGTTTGAACTCCATTCTTTTTTTTGTCAGTAATCAACTAATATAAGAAACAAGGGAATTGATATTCTCACAGACCAGTATTAAACAGGCCTTATTCATTATGGACAGGCACTAATACTTTAATTGTTACATAAATATTTACTTCATTACATGATTTACCAAATATTTGTTTCAGTGGAAAGTTTCTTTAACCAGTTTTGATTAAAAGTCAAATGGTTTTGATGCTGTTTACATGATACACACTGCTACACCAGTCCACTCAATTAGACAATTCCAAATTAAGCATATCTGTCTGAATCAGCCTGTACCTAAATATAGAAATGACTGCTCCAGTGGCCTAAGTGGTTAGAGCATACACTTATAATATGGGAGGTCGCTGGTTCGAACCCTGGTTGAGTCATACCAAAGACTTATAAAAATGGTACTAGCAGCTGCCTCACTTGACACTCAGCATTAAGAGATCAGTGTTCAGACTGGTTGGCCTGGTGTCAGGATAATGTGACTGGGTGGGACATGATGATACATGTCTGCAGCATGATGCCACAAGTGCTAGACATTGCTTTCACTGCCACACTGCAGACATCATAGTGATATGACAGTTAAAAATTCCAAATCACACACTAATCACTTGTAACCACAACCACTTACAAAGTGAAGACTGTTCTATAAAATAAAAGAAAAAAGAAAAAGAGGCTGCCTAACAAATTTCTGCCTTTTACAGGTCATGCTGGTCGTGTAATTTGTTATAGAATATAAGTCAGACTAAAGTATATGTCGCTAACTTCCATTGTGGTGCTGAAATCACTGATATTTACCATTCCTTCTTCAAACGCAAGTCATAACAGATTTAAGTTCAATGTTTGAATTGTTTCTTGATCATTGTGAAAACTTGCACAATGCTGCTAATATTATAATGAGCAATCTTTATTAAGTGCTTTGACGTAGTGGTGAAGTACATCATTTGTCTTTGGAGTTAATTTGTAATGCCTGGGAGAAGTGAGGTGTTAAGTATATTTAATTGTTTGTTTGTTAGTTTTAAAATTTTAAATTTTTTTTTTACATGCTATTGTAATGTAACATTGTATGCTGGACTTGACCTTGTCCAAAATTGAGTTCATTTCTGCTTGACCTGATTGATTTTTTACTATATATATATATATAAAAATTCATTTTATGTAAACAAATAATAGCTTTATTATTCTCTATGTGTACGCACTTAATATCAGGATTTTTATTCATGTAAAGAAGGAGTAAATATGTTGATTTGGGTCAGGGTATCGGAGTTTCCTAAGTGAATTATACAGGTTATTGTGTTGTAAATAAACAAGGCTCATTAGATCATTTTAGAAGGTTATTTTCCTTTAGGTAATGTTTTTCTTATATATAGAAAATGTTAATTGTGACCTAAGGTGAAGCAGATCTCTATAGAATCTTGTGATTGTGAGGATTTGGTCAGTTGTGCTTTAATATCTAGTCCCTTCAAGTTGTATAATGTTGTGACCAGTTTGGGCTGAATTTTATTTTCTTCAAATTATTGAATTCAAGTGATTATTTTCTCTGAAAATACAAAAGTGCTCTGATGAAATTCTAGCATAAAGACATTCACTAGAATTTATAATATATTAAAACCTGGAATTTTATTACTGTGATTCAACAAAAGATTGTGGACACATCAGCACTCCATAAGCTATAAGACACATCATCACCTTCAGTTTTCGACCTCTTTGGAACTTGTACTGAGTTTTATTCAGGATTTTAAACTACTAGGACTTGTCTGATCAAATTCTTGGATTATTTTGGGATTAATTTGCAATACCATAAGATCTTGTCTCTCAATTTCACTTTGTATTCTAGGGAAATAAATTAATTCTTAAATTTTACAACGATTATTGTCTTTCACTCTTTTCTGTTACCTATTTTAAGAGCATTGACTGATAACAGAGGTCATTATTTTCATCTTTAATATTAGTGAGTGATAACTGTTTTCCAGATTTGATTGCCATCATGAAAAGTTTGTGTCGTTTGTTGCTTCTTTGGATGTTACAGTGATTACAATCTACACACCAAGGTATCATCCATTCACCTTATTGTAGCCAGTTACACGCTTTGTTAAAGAGTTAATTAATTTATGTTATTGCTGAATTAAGGTTTTGGTTGTTTGATTTATTCTGTTGCTGGAAGAATTAACGACTTATTTTATTCTATGGTGCATGTGTGCACGCATGCACATAAGCACACACACAGAGTGAGCAAAACCACTACAGTCCTTATTATAATTGATCACCATTGACATTACTATATTAGAACTGCTAATAAAAAAGGGAAAAATTCTAACACTGGAGGAAAGATTTAATGTATTTGAAAGAAGTGAAGTTATTTTAAGGACTGGATGAAAAAAATACTGTCATTCATTTTGCAATTCATATGCCAATCTTCAAATGTGAATGTTGAATGATGTACTGCTATATAGAATTATTTAGAAATTTATTATTTAAAAAAGAATTTTAAATAGGGAATATAATATATGCACAGTCATTGTGAGTATCTTTATTTCTTAAACAGTGTCAAATTTTGACCATGCAAACAGGTCCTTTGTACAAACCTGTTACTGAAGACCACTTTTTGTTGGCAGATGGGGCGGTCTCTCGGGACAGGTTTTGACACTTACAACAATGACAACAACAGTATTGATGGTGATAGTGATCTGGAAAATTCATGCTGACTCCAGTGGAAACCTGGATCCAGTAACAATATATCGTCTTCTAAGTGTTAAGATCAACAATGATGAGGACTACCACAAATATAATCCAGGCAATGATTTCCTAAGAGATGCTAAAAATGCATGTCATACTTTAATATACGTAGAGTATAAACTGCAACAAGTTACTCTAAAAAGACAGTTTTCTTCTTCAGGTCAGTGACTTTGACATTTGACTCCCAAATCAACACTATTATGGCTTAACCAAGTGCAAATCATCCACAAAGTTTAGTAAAGGTAAATGGTGTCAAACTAAATTTATTGTGCAAAACAAACAAACAAAAAAAGTAAATGACTGATAAATGTATGGATAGACAATGTCAAAACATCACACCCTCTGCCTTTTGATAGGTGTAGAACAATTTAAGCTCACAAAATTTCAAGTAATTATTGGGATAATTTAAAACTGCATTAACAGATCGTGCATATTTTTCAAAGTTAGAAATTTAAACTCATTTAACAATGTGCAAATTTCCCCTAATACAATAGTTTTTATGATGATATTTTAAAAAATCTACACTGAATTTCTAACATTGGAAAACTGCATTAAAAAATGGCAAACTGAAAGAATGGGGATCAAAAGGGTAATTTATAATTAGGTCTGGTTCTATCTTAAAATGGGAAAAATAAAGTCTGCTGAAAATCAAATCTGGAGGAATAAATTTTCCTGATTGGATATTGCATTTTTACACAAAAAACGGAAAAGGAACCTATTAGCATAAATGGTGTATCATTAGTTACCAATAACATGTGCTGTCAAAGTGACTGAGAAATGGCTTAGGTTGTGTCATGTAAATATTATCGATTCATTCATTTTGGTAGTTTTGTGAGAGAAATCTTTTTGTGGGTACTTAGTCTTTTGGATGTGCACTTCCTCATCTACTGGTGTGGAGGTCCTCACAATGCCAGGGGAGGCTGCCAGGACCGAGGAGGGGTCAGCTTCCTTTTCACTGTTGGGTGGGATTGAAGACCTATGTAATGCAGCAAACCCAGATCGATTTTTCTGACTAAATGCAACAGAACCAATGGACTCTGCAAAAAAAAAAGAGACATACATAGACATGACTGGAAGATGTCTTGTCAAATGAAAAAAATATTAAAACTGTTAGCACATTTTGTACTGTAAACTTAAAAAAAAAACAAAACCAACAGAATGTGAATGCATAAAGTGGCCATCATGGACTAATTTTATTTCATAACCGTTGAAGGCATAAAACAACTCAGGGCCTCTGCTAGGCTTCTGAATTCTGAAAGTGGCGCTATCTATTTACTGACTGGTGAAAGTTGCAAGCGACTAATTTTTTTAAAGTAAATCTTTAATTTTTCATTGATATAGGCAACTCAGGCCACTTAATACCTGTTTTCATAATCTGCTGCAGTCAGTGGATCATGTTGGTAGATGAAGAAGACGATATTCAAACATGAATGCAGCTTGCTTCAAGCTGTCAGTCGGTTTTGAGAAGCAATTCAATGTGATTAGGAGGAAATAAGGAATGACCACAGTATATAAACTGTTGTTTAACAGTTCGCCAAAAAGATTTGGTGTCATTTGCACGTGTTGCTAATTTGTTTATTGCAAACTGTGAGTGTGAGACGCACTCAGGACTACTTAGAGTTTTAAGGATTATTTACTTAGATAACACATTTTTGTGGTCTGAACTTAACTGAGTAACAGAGGATGCCACTACAAGGACTGAAAAGGGCCAGAGTTGCTTATATCAATGAAAACCTAAAAATTTACTTTATGAAACAAGTCTGTCTCAAGCACAAAGAATATGGCTAATCTAGCTCTGAAAAAGAAAGATTTATGTCCAGTTGCATCTGAGGCAGCTACCAGATTACTTGCTGCCCCTATTTCTACTGCAGAATGAGAGTGAGTTCAGTTGCCAGAATCTGATCAAAATAAACTTCCGAAAGTCTATGGATATATCTACTCTGAAAATTTAATGAGAATTTCAATTGATGGGCCCAATGTTGCGACTTTTGATTTCAGGAAGGCATTTAAGAAATGGTCTGGGGGAAAAAATGAGAAGATGTTGATGAAGTGTCAGTGACATTGACTAAGCACTATTTTGTATTATTAGTCATAAAGAAACATTCTTATTCATTCTTGCTTTTCATATGATATACACTTAACTTCACTTGTATATAATGGTACTGTTATATTTATTAAAAATTATTCTTATGCTCTGAAATGTAAAAAAACATGTAAAAAATGTTTTATTGTCATGTTTATATCGATTATAAATATAGTAAATATAATATTATGCATATATTTAAGTCCCTGAATGTCACAGAATTAGGCAAAGAAATAACTTGGTTTTGTCTTAAAACAATTCGACTATTTCTCGTTGTACATGTGTACAACGTTATCTAGGGTGAATGTGTTTTTCCAGGTAAGCGACTGTATTAACATGTACCTAGCCACAGAGATTACTTGTGACGAGGTAACATAACTAACATGATACACACGGGTATTCTACCCTGACTTGTACTCACTCTCCTATGGATTTAAATAAGACCAATTTCTAAAAACACACTGGTCGTTTTTGGATCACGTCAAGGAGTATACACTCTCCATTGTTCTCCAGCCATAGGGGTAAGTGTTAAATTTACATTTTCATTTGATATGCGAAGCTTATTCGGTTTGTAATGTCTTATCGCGTAATAATGTATTTATTACAACGCAGATTTAAAGTATTATCATATATCTAGAGATTATACAGAAACTATTATTATTACCAATTTGGTTTTATTGTAGCTGACTGTGTTTGTAGCTGATTGTGACTGTTATTGTAGCTGATTTTGACTGTTGCTGTGATTGTGTCTATGAAGTGTGATTGTCAATGTGACTGTGAATATGACTAGAGCGGTCTGAAGCTGTCCGAAGCCGTCTAAAGTTGCTTAGAGCCATCTGGAGGTTCCAGAATATTTTATGCTACATGCTGTCGATACGTATGTATGTATATACGTATGTCTGTGCCACGGACGTAGATGTAGCAAATTGAAAAAGTGCTGTATGCTGTCTGTATGTGTAACGTATGACTGTGCTCGTGGTGGAATCATAAAGGGTGTAAGCGGTCGATAAGAGTGTGGACCAACCCAAGGAATCGTGCGACTGTACAAGGGGTCTAGAAGCATACGTTTGGATCAATTGTTGTTCCATTGCATTTTTTTTGTTATATTCATAAGATTATTTTGAATCTTCGTTATGTTCATAAGATTATTTTGAATCTTAGTTGTGTTCTTAAGATTATTTTGAATCTTAATAGAATTCATATTCGAGATTATGTGAATCTCTTATTGTTATAGTGTAAAATACTGTTTGAAGCATATGTGCAGTCCATGAGGTTTCTTGGATCTGTACTTCCTTTTGATTTAATATTTTTGGTTTATTTTCGATGTGTGAATGTTGTGTAGAGTGATTTGAGTAAATCGTATGTTGAGAGCATGAGAGAATCATCGTATTTTTACATCATATATTTATCATTAATTCATTCATAAATTTCCATCTTTCCCACATTGTGTTTGTCTTATTCATTTAGTCTAAAAACCCACTCAGTTGCTATTCTGCAACTGAAATTTATGAATTCATGACCTTAAATGGGTCCAACGGCTGAAAAGTGGCTCCAAATTTTTAAATTTGGCGAATTTCATGACGCAAAGATAAATATTTCAAAATGAGGCCTTGCAACTTGGAAGTGTTTGGAGAATATGAATAAGTCAGAAACTGGAACAAACAAATTGTGTTCACAGAATACATAACTCACCCCTGTGATGCTTTACAATAGTGGTTAGACTCGGGAAACATTAATAATCTTGAAGAAAATACACTCTTAAGTGGTCTTGACCTAAAAGATGTTTACCTCTTGTTTATAAAAAAAAATTACTTAAAAAATCAGTTTTTTCTTTTCTGTCCCATGTTTCATCACATCATTATCCAGACAATCTGCTTCATAAGCTATCATTATCAAAACTTAAAAGCTAGATAAAGCTGAGTGGGTCACACAGATTTTAAATAACTTTGGAGTATCAGCCAGGACTGTTTTGGCTCACCACTAGCAATATGGTCATGACTATATGACCAACAGAATGTTTTGGCAACTTGGCTGAATTCTATTCAGCCAGGTTTCTTTTCATGTATTCTACAAATGAATCTGGTTCTTCTTATATGTATTCTCATGTATTCTACAGATGAATCTGTTTCTTCTCATATGTATTCTACAAATGAATCTGTTTCTTCTCATATGTATTCTACAGATGAATATGTTTCTTCTCATGTATTCTACAGATGAAACTTTTTCATCTCATATGTATTCTACAGATGAATCTGTCTCTTATAATAACCAAGGTCATTAACACACCCAAACATCAATTCAAGGTGAATCGATTTATGGTCAAAGTGCCAAAACACAATCCAGTGTGACCACTATTTCAAGCATCAGTAATTGACTTTGTTACAAATGAGGCCTAACATGGAAAGCATAGTTCAAGCATCACTAATTGACTTTGCTACAAATGAGGCCTAACATGGAAAGCATAGTTCAAGCATCAGTAATTGACTTTGTTACAAATGAGGCCTAACATGGAAAGCATAGTTCAAGCATCACTAATTGACTTTGTTACAAATGAGGCCTCACATGGAAAGCATAGTTCAAGCATCAGTAATTGACTTTGTTACAAATGAGGCCTCACATGGAAAGCATAGTTCAAGCATCAGTAATTGACTTTGTTGCTCATAACAAATGAGGCCTCACATGGAAATCAAGCAGTTAATTATTCTAATAATGACATCACATGTACAATAGACAGTTAAATTTCTGAGAATAAACCCATCACAATATAGGATGTATAGTCATTAACAAGTTTACCGTTCAGTAATTATAGGTTACTGCATTTGTATGGGAAAATATGAACGAGTTTTTCGGATGGAATACTGCACGACCATGGGAGTGCAGTATATCCATCCGACAAAACAAGTTCATTTTTTTCCCCAATAAATGCAGTGACCTTTTTATTATCTGCTCATTTTCTTATTCTACCTAATACTTAATTATATTAACAAAATACACTACAAGAAACAAAGCAACTGAATGTATGCCGTATTCCAAACTAAATACACATCGCAGATTCATCATTATACAACATTATTACTGCGCACATAACTCCACCCACATAAATTTGAACTTATTCATGCACTAGACATAACTTTCGAAAGAAAAAGACGTGTCTAGTTAAAATTGAAATTTGGAGTTATATTGTGAATGAATGTGCATTGCAAAAACTTTTCCATTGGATGTGGAATGAATAGATTTTGCTATTTTTTTTTAATCTACAAAATTTTGTGATTATGGACTGGATTTATATGTGACAATTCCACATGAAATACATCGGATTGAAGAAGCAAGGGAGAAGCATGTTTACATCTGCAAATGTGTTTCTGTTTCTGTCACTGAATGTTTGAAATCATAATGTGGGAAAAATATGAAGTCTTTCAATTGCAATTATCAAAAAGACACTATGGAATTTAATGCTTATTTCATTTTGAGTGCAGTAAGGAGGATGTAATTGCACTTATATTCGAAATTACAGTACAATTTCAAAATGTGTAATCAAGATTGAGAACCTAATGACATGACTCATGTAATTCGGATTTGCAGAACTAAGAAAATACATTTTGAGGAAATTCAGGATGTAAAACTGTAAGTATACTTTTTACCATTCTTATTACCAGCTAAAGTAGACAGTTTATGCCTTGTCACTTGCATGTTATTTGTAAGGACCCTTTCTGGTGTCTAGTGTATAGCTAGCATAATCCAAAACATTGTGTCAAAAAAACATTAACGGGGAATGTGCCAAAGCAGCTGGTATGTGGCAGTCCACAAAACATCTGCTTTACTTAATTTAATCAACCAAAATCTAAAGTGCCTACTACGCAAGTGCACATGATTTGTTTACAAATCAAAAGTATTAGTGTCTGCATCCATTGTTTTCAATAGAAAGTAGTTCCCTTATGAGTGCAATATGAAGTTGCGCGCAAGTTCAGTATTGTAAAATACTGAATGATTCTGACAATGCAAAGTTAACAGAAAAAAGATGAGCATATAATAAAGATTTTTAACTCACCTGGCTGTATTGCCAAAGGAAGTTATGGTATGGCCTTGTATCTGTCATGCACCATGTGTTGTCTATATGTCAGTAATTCTTTTTATCCAATTTGCCAAAAAATTGGAGTATGGGCTTATATGAATAAAATTTGTTAGAGTCTGATAATAAGTGAGATTCAAGGCAACCCGAGGTTTTATGGGTCAACAGCATTGTTGTTTATCTTCGTGTTCAGTAATCATGTCTCAGCCTTCATTTTTTTCAGGCCACTGCTGTCTCAGTTTAATAGCTGTTTTGATGTTGAAGTCATCACTGGTCTTGAGAAGACAACCAAAAGACAAGGACTGAAATAATTATGTGATGAGCAATAATGACTAAATATAATGGCAAATAATTTTTATTGACCTGTGTAAGTGCACATTTACATGGAGATTTGGTTATAGAAAAAGGCTGGAAAATGTTGGTTTTTATATTGTTGAGAACATGGATTTCTCAATAGGTAATCTACAATTCACTCAATGGAAATGCTTAAAAATGCTTACTCTCCATACAATAAAGAGGAACCAAAGAGAGGGTGAATTTACCTCCAGTGTGAATTTCCTGCTGTGATGATGCACGAATGACTCTTGACTGTGACAAATGAGAGGACACAGCCATTAACTGAGGAGATGACACAGTTATCTGAGGGTTCCCATTCTGTTCTGACATGACCTGATAAGTTGGTTCTTTCTCCCTGTCTAGCATTGAGTCTCTGACAGATTGTGGTCTAACAACAATGTGAGGAGAAACCAAAGTCTGGGACATGCTGCCATGCAAACTCTTTTTTCCTTTCCTGGCTGAAGATGGTGTAATAGAGTTTCCTAGTAAATCTGCCCGGGATATCGACTCTGTAAGAGTAGATGATTGTGAAGCTTCAAGCTGATGTAGAGATGTTCTCTCAGTGTAAGCTGAAGAAGGCAGAGCCTCAAGGAGTTCATCTGTTGCTGTAATATCAATGAAAATTTCATAGTTAAATATATATCTTTCAAAGGATTGCTCAGATACTGTTTCTGATTGTATTATTACAAACATTTAGAAATTATTATTAAATGTAAGTAACATATTTGGGGGTCTATTCAGGGATGTGTGAATGCAAGATTCATACTAGTTTCTGAAACATTGCACAGAAAATTCAACCGAATGCACAAAAATCTGATATATTTTGCAAGCATTACCCTGAAAAATCCCTACCTCTTTCCCCATTCATAATAGGATGGGGTGGGTTGGTCAGGGATTTTGGCCTTGATTTTCATTTCTAGAAACAATATTAAAATATTATTCAGGTGTTGTTCCTCAATAAACTTTTATCTTTACATTCTCTTTAAGTATGATTTTTTTTTGGTATTATCATTATATTAACTTCCCTATTTACATTCTGACTTCAATAAGAATTAGGGTTATCAGCAATAAGTGAGTTGCAAAAACCCCGCTTCCTAGTCCGATATGTGGGGCCTTAAACAGAGGAACATGTGTTAGGAAACCAAAGTTTGGAGAATGAGTAATCAAGGGACATCATTCCTTTAAACAATGGAATGATAGAAATCCAATTCTTTCAAAGTCTCATCAATACAAACATGCTTGATATATCTGATTAAAATCCAGCATTTCTTAAACAAGTTATAATGGAGAAACCTCCAGTCATTGTGGCCATGCATGAGGGGCACAATTTTTTCTGAAAACCAAAAGATTTTCAAGCTGGACACCATTGGTTGTCATCTGTTTTACAAGATCTGCACCATTTACATTTAGAACCAAGAAGATATCATAAGTGTTTTTTGCGAAAACCCTAAGTTGATATGACCATCTATTCAGGATTTTCATGATGACCATCAAAGTGCCAGATTGACTGTAGTATCAACACCAATGTCAGTTACGACCCACCAGATACCATGTTAAGAAGTCTTTTAGCCACAACTCCATGTCAATCTGTTCAGAAGGAGTCACAAAAACAAGATTTTTAAGATGGCCACCATGTCAGCCATATTGGATGTTAAATAGGCAACATTTCGTTCAAGACCAACTAGACAATGACTTCTTTTGTTAGTGAAAACCATCTGTAGCGATAATAAGATTTTAAAGATGGCTGCTATGATGACCATACAAGATGTACAAGAGGCGCCATTTTCATTTAGGACTAACTAGACCATACTGGATGTACAAGAGGCACCATTTTCATTTAGGACCAACTATACCATACAAGATGTACAAGAGGCACCATTTTCATTTAGGACTAACTAGACCATACAAGATGTACAAGAGGCACCATTTTCATTTAGGACTAACTATACCATACAAGATGTACAAGAGGCACCATTTTCATTTATGACCAACTAGACTATACTGGATGTACAAGAGGCGCCATTTTCATTTAGGACTAACTAGACCATACTGGATGTACAAGAGGCACCATTTTCATTTATGACCAACTAGACTATAATGGATGTACAAGAGGCGCCATTTTCATTTAGGACTAACTAGACCATACTGGATGTACAAGAGGCACCATTTTCATTCATGACCAACTAGACCATACTGGATGTACAAGAGGCGCCATTTTCATTTAGGACTAACTAGACCATTCTGGATGTACAAGAGGCACCATTTTCATTTATGACCAACTATACCATACAAGATGTACAAGAGGCACCATTTTCATTTAGGACCAACTAGACCATACTGGATGTACCAGAGGCACCATTTTCATTTAGGACCAACTAGACCATACTGGATGTACAAGAGGCACCATTTTCATTTAGGACCAACTAGACCATACTGGATGTACCAGAGGCACCATTTTCATTTATGACCAACTATACCATACAAGATGTACAAGAGGCACCATTTTCATTTAGGACCAACTAGACCATACTGGATGTACCAGAGGCACCATTTTCATTTATGACCAACTATACCATACAAGATGTACAAGAGGCGCCATTTTCATTTATGACCAACTAGACCATTCTGGATGTACAAGAGGCACCATTTTCATTTATGACCAACTATACCATACAGGATTTACAAGAGGCACCATTTTCATTTAGGACCAACTAGACCATACTGGATGTACCAGAGGCACCATTTTCATTTAGGACCAACTAGACCATACTGGATGTACAAGAGGCACCGTTTTCATTTATGACCAACTAGACTATAATGGATGTACAAGAGGCACCATTTTCATTTATGACCAACTAGACCATACTGGATGTACAAGAGGCACCATTTTCATTTAGGACTAACTAGACCATACTGGATGTACAAGAGGCACCATTTTCATTTATGACCAACTAGACCATACTGGATGTACAAGAGGCACCGTTTTCATTTATGACCAACTAGACCATACTGGATGTACAAGAGGCACCATTTTCATTTATGACCAACTAGACCATACTGGATGTACAAGAGGCACCATTTTCATTTATGACCAACTAGACCATACTGGATGTACAAGAGGCATCATTTTCATTTAGGACCAACTAGACCATACTGGATTTACAAGAGGCACCGTTTTCATTTATGACTAACTAGACCATACTGGATGTACAAGAGGCGCCATTTTCATTTAGGACCAACTAGACCATACTGGATGAACAAGAGGCACCGTTTTCATTTATGACTAACTAGACCATACTGGATGTACAAGAGGCGCCATTTTCATTTAGGACCAACTAGACCATACTGGATGAACAAGAGGCACCATTTTCATTTATGACCAACTAGACCATACTGGATGTACAAGAGGCATCATTTTCATTTAGGACCAACTAGACTATAATGGATGTACAAGAGGCACCGTTTTCATTTATGACCAACTAGACCATACTGGATGTACAAGAGGCACCATTTTCATTTAGGACCAACTAGACTATACTGGATGTACAAGAGGCACCATTTTCATTTAGGACCAACTAGACCATACTGGATGTACAAGAGGCACCATTTTCATTTAGGACCAAGCAGACCATACAAGATTTACAAGAGGCACCATTTTCATTTAGGACTAACTAGACCATACTGGATGTACAAGAGGCGCCATTTTCATTTAGGACCAACTAGACCATACTGGATGTACAAGAGGCACCATTTTCATTTATGACCAACTAGACCATACTGGATGTACAAGACGCATCATTTTCATTTATGACCAACTAGACTATACTGGATGTACAAGAGGCACCATTTTCATTTAGGACCAACTAGACCATATTGGATGTACCAGAGGCACCGTTTTCATTTATGACCAACTAGACTATACTGGATGTGCAAGAGGCACCATTTTCATTTAGGACCAACTAGACCATACTGGATGTACAAGAGGCACCATTTTCATTTAGGACCAACTAGACCATACTGGATGTACAAGAGGCACCATTTTCATTTAGGACCAACTAGACCATACTGGATGTACAAGAGGCACCATTTTCATTTATGACCAACTAGACTATAATGGATGTACAAGAGGCACCATTTTCATTTAGGACCAACTAGACTATAATGGATGTACAAGAGGCACCGTTTTCATTTATGACCAACTAGACCATACTGGATGTACAAGAGGCGCCATTTTCATTTAGGACCAACTAGACTATAATGGATGTACAAGAGGCACCGTTTTCATTTATGACCAACTAGACCATACTGGATGTACAAGAGGCACCATTTTCATTTAGGACCAACTAGACTATAATGGATGTACAAGAGGCACCGTTTTCATTTATGACCAACTAGACTATAATGGATGTACAAGAGGCGCCATTTTCATTTAGGACTAACTAGACCATACTGGATTTACAAGAGGCACCGTTTTCATTTATGACCAACTAGACTATAATGGATGTACAAGAGGCACCATTTTCATTTATGACCAACTAGACTATAATGGATGTACAAGAGGCACCATTTTCATTTAGGACCAACTAGACTATAATGGATGTACAAGAGGCACCATTTTCATTTAGGACCAAGTAGACCATACTGGATGTACAAGAGGCGCCATTTTCATTTAGGACCAAGTAGACCATACTGGATGTACAAGAGGCGCCATTTTCATTTAGGACCAACTAGACCATATAAGATGTACAAGAGGCACCATTTTCATTTAGGACTAACTAGACATTGGGATGAATATGTTTGTAAGGTTTCATAGCAGTGTCTTAAGAGTAGGGACAACAATTTTGTGCTATCTGGTGACAGACAAAAAGGGACTGATGCTTCTTCTAATGACTAAATAAAATTTCCAGAAATCCAATATAAGGCCAATTTTTTCTTTTTAACTGGTGAGTATTGAAACCATCTCTGATATTCATGATTCTCTTAACTGGATTTTCTTGAGGCCAAATAAACGTGTGTATCCATTTGCACTCATTTAAAAAAAAAATTAGGGTAGGTAGGTAGGTAGGCATTTTTTATTTGGATTTTATATATATATATATATATATGATAAAATGATTAGTACACATAATGCATCAAGCGCACCAAGTACTGGGCTAAAATGGGGGGGGGGGAACAGTGCTAGGATCAGCAATGAAAAACAAGGATGTCGGATGACCAGAAATTCATTTTTATTTTTGCCTGATGGCCATCATGGAGGCCATACTGGATGTGAAACTGAAACCATTATCTTTTAAGAGTACATAGACATCTTTACTCTTGTTGAAAACCACATGTTGATATGGAAATCCATCCAGGATAAGTAATAAACATAGTTTTGGGGAGGGGGACCTTATTAAACATCTTTAGTCTTTAGGTGAAAACCCAATGTCAATATGACCATTGATCCGTGTGAAGTAGCAGTTACAAAGATTTTCCAGATGGCTACCATGGCAACTGGACAAGCTAAACACCATAAGAAGTCTTCTAGTGCAAATCTCATGTTGATATAACCATCCATTCAGAAGGTGTAGCTATAAGATTTTCAAACTGTTGCTGTGACAGCCACATTTTGTGTCAGATCAGCACCGTTTTTATTAAATAGCTTAGGAGTAATGATAACCTGCACTAAAGTACAGACATATCATGGATGACGGACAACAGGCCATCTCAAAAATTCTTCTTGTCTAGGAGTTCAGCTAAAAATGTGAGAATATTTGTACTAATGAAATTGTGTCATAAACTACATTAAAGCCATAATGCTGCTGCTATATAAAAAAAGTCATATATGTGAAATCATCTGAATAATACAGGATCTTGAAAGATACTAGTCCTTAAAATCACTGGGTGCTATTAAAACTAGATAATATGGACATTTCATCACATTATGAGCCATGTAATTTCTCCCTCAAACTGAGAAACCCATACATTTTTCAAGTGTGTACGATTTCATCGGATGTTGACATCCGTGGGCCAACCCATTTCATTCAAAAGTTGAACACAAAATTTGATGACATTACCATTGTAAGCAGAACAAGCCAATGCCACAATACAATAGGTGATCCTTATGTGATAAGCTATTCTCATTTTTTCCCCCAGAGATGCATTACTCAGCCGAGCATTTACGAGCATTTGTTCTTCAAAAGCATAACTGATGCACATAATGTTTTGCAAGTCAGTGTTGTATGCTTACCATCTAATCTGGAAATCTACAACAGCTGGGTTTGTCTTCAACACTAGTTCACCCTTCAAAGTATTACAGTGCCCCAGTTGATCACTAATTTTCAAAAAAGTCTTATTTTTATCTAATGCATGCTTTTCCTCAGATCAGCCTAACAAAAGTTAGGCATGCCTCTCTTCATTCCCTTTAGAATCAATTTGTACACCACAAACAAAGTTTGTTGATTTTTGATTAGTCACTAACAGAATTTGTCTAATCTATCACATCACTACTTTTTTTGAGCACTCCAGAAAAAGAACAGAATTAAAGCAACTTTGAGGACTGAATTAAGCCATGGCAACTTTAATTCTCAATTGGATAATTGAATGTTGTTTAAACCTAACATCTTGATTATCTCAAAGAATGGTTAATGTCACATAATTTTTTTTATCAAATCATTTCCTTCCTTCCAAACTTTAGTTCGCTTGGAGGAAGGGTGAAATTTATGAAATATGGCAGCATTGTGGCTTTAAGCTACAGGACAAAAAAGGCAATAAATCTAACAGAAATTGTGGACCAAAGTGATTTGTCAATGTGTGCAGATTGAGGTGATTATCACAATATTTGAGAAGTTTCATGTAAATCCATCAGAAACTGTGGAACTAGTTGTCCTAATGAGATTGTATCTAAATAAAATGGGCAATAACTCTAACAAAGCTTGTAAAAGTAATGAGAAATCTATCAAAAAATGTGAGACTAGGTGCATGAAGGATACTGTGTGCCAGATAGATGAATGGATGGACATGATGTTTACTATAGTACAGAAAAATACTATCCAGAAGTCAATTATCCAGATTATTCAACTGTATGGATTACTACCATGCCTATGATAATTCTGCTTATTACAATATAAATATATAATTATATAAGTACGATTATCTGTTGATCATGATGCAAACAGTGAACAGATCTCATAGTTATAATTACGATGGTATTATGTATAAATAAATTATCTTTTTAAAGTAAAAAGGAAATGCAATTTGGACAGAGGGATCAACTGGGCAAGAAAAATGAGAAAGTATATTTTATATTTTACAGCCTATTGTCACACAGTGCCACTATGGCGATTTGTAATTTGTCATAAGATAATCAAGCATGATTAAAAAATCGTAACAATTTAATAAAAAGCATTCAGCAGTCAAGGCCTACATAATTAACTGCTGATCAATGCTCTAGGGTAATTTAATGTTTAATCACATAATGGCACATTTCAAACCATTAATATTTACTTAATAACTGATAAATACACAATCAGATATATGATTATTGGACAAATCTAATATATATATTTCCATTCACAGCTCTACTTTTTGAAGTGGATCCAGATAACTGATGTAGCAGTATCAAGTGGATCCAGATAATTGATGTAATAGTATGAAGTGGATCCAGATAATTGACGTATCAGCATGAAGTGGATCCAGATAATTGATGTATCAGTATCAAGTGGATCCAGATAATTGATGTAGTAGTATGAAGTGGATCCAGATAATTGATGTAATAGTATGAAGTGGATCCAGATAATTGATGTAGCAGTATGAAGTGGATCCAGATAATTGATGCAGCAGTATGAAGTGGATCCAGATAATTGATGTAGTAGTATGAAGTGGATCCAGACAGTTGATGTAATAGTATGAAGTGGATCCAGATAATTGATGTAGCAGTATGAAGTGGATCCAGATAATTGATGGTATGAAGTGGATCCAGATAATTGATGTAGCAGTATGAAGTGGATCCAGATAATTGATGTAGTAGTATGAAGTGAATCCAGATAATTGATGTAATAGTATGAAGTGATCCAGATAATTGATGTGTTAGTATGAAGTGGATCCAGATAATTGATGTAGTAGTATGAAGTAATAAACAGCATAAATAAGCATCTCAGCACAATAGTGGCTACAAGGTGCCAACCAAAGGTAAAGTTGCAAGAATAATCAATGTTTTAATGTACTATTAGCATACACTCACGCCTCAAAAAGTTTATATAACAATATGTATGCCACACTTCAAGGGGGAAAAAAGGGGGAAATTACCTCTAGTTTGAATTTCCTGCTGTGATAATGAATGAGTGACACTCAACTGTGACAAACGTGAGGACTTAGCCTCTAACTGAGAAGATGACACAGTGTGCTGAGGGGTCCCATTCTGTTGTGACATCATCACTTTGTAAGTTGGGGACATTCCCACATCTGGCATGGACACTCGGACAGATCGTGGCAAAACAACAAGCTGCGGTGAAACCAATGTCTGGCATGGGGCAGCATGCAAACTCTGATTTCCTTTCTTGGCTGAAATTGATATTACTGGTTTCACTGAAAAATCTGCTTGGAATATTGGCCCTGTAACAGTGGGGGATCGTGGTGTTTGAAGCTGAGGTAGAGATGTTCTCTTGGTGTAATCTAAAGAAGGCAGAGGCTCTTGGAGCTCATATGCTGCTGTAATATCAATGAAACTCATAGTTAAAAACACATGGATAATATTACCAGTCTAATTTTATTATCATTACTGAACTCTTTATGAAATTATTAGTTATATTATAGGGTCTATTCTAGGATGTGTCACTGCAAGATTCACACAACTTTAAATCATATAACAAAATCAACTGAATGTGCAAAAGTCGTGCATAATTTTTGCTAGTCTTGCCTATGTTACTATTTTGTTACATCTCCCAAATATTTGGGAAAATCTATTCAACCTTTAAGATAAAGGGTGGAATTTCTGCCCTAAATAGCCAATTCTAGAAAAGACCATGTATCTGCCTCCCAAATTTCAAATATAAACAATATTGAAATATCTTTAAGGTATTATTCACGGAACATAAGTTTGTCTACCAAAATGTGAAGTTTGTCTACCAAAATGTGAAGTTTCTCTACCAAAATATGAAGTTTGTCTACCAAAATGTGAAGTTTGTGTACCACAAGGGACCTACCATTTAGTATGTACACAAAAATCTGACTAACCTTGACCCCTCCTCCTCCCTGTACACATGCATACTTTTTTACACACATCCCACCTGCCTACATACGCTTGACATACCACCCCCAATTCTATAGAACGGCCTATATTTAATCCATGCAGAAACAATCAAGGATTAATAATAATAATGTGTTTAATAAAAAAGATAGTCCACCAATGATGAACGTCTGGCTGCATCAAAGAAATAAGCTGTGTAGCTTTAACAAGTTTGTCTAGTGTCCTCTAAATTCAAACGCAAACTGAATCCAGTAGAACAGGTTAAGTATTAGACAAATTATTATCGAGGTTTCAAACCACCCCCATTATCTATGCATATGTACATTATCAGTAGACACCCCTCCCAATATGCAAGCATATGCATTCAGGTTAACCCCCTCCATGCGTACATACTAAATGGATGGCCTCCAAACTTGTATCAAGATATTATTACATTTTATCTGAGGTATAATTTTTCAAGAAAACTATCATTCAAGCAATATTATTATGGCAACAACAACACAAACTATCAACAACAATTGATGCATTGTAAAGGGTCCTGGTCACTACAGCCTGATCTGCAGTGCAACATGTTGGAAAGCCAGAACAGGATGAATGAACAACTAAAGTCATTTCAATCAGTGGTTCCCACCCTTTTTGAGTATGAGGTCCCCTTAACTTCAAAAATGCCCAATCCAAACATGCTATAGATGTACTTTTAAGTGCATACCCCTTAACTTCAAAAATGCCCAATCCAAACATGCTACAGATGTACTTTTAAGTGCATACCCCTTAACTTCAAAAATGCCCAATCCAAACATGCTATAGATGTACTTTTAAGTACATACCCCTTAACTTCAAAAATGCCCAATCCAAACATGCTATAGATGTACTTTTAAGTACATACCCCTTAACTTCAAAAATGCCCAATCCAAACATGCTATAGATGTACTTTTAAGTACATACCCCTTAACTTCAAAAATGCCCAATCCAAACATGCTACAGATGTACTTTTAAGTACATACCCCTTAACTTCAAAAATGCCCAATCCAAACATGCTATAGATGTACTTTTAAGTACATACCCCTTAACTTCAAAAAAGCCCAATCCAAACATGCTATAGATGTACTTTTAAGTACATACCCCTTAAATTCAAAAATGCCCAATCCAAACATGCTATAGATGTACTTTTAAGTACATACCCTTTAACTTCAAAAATGCCCAATCCAAACATGCTATAGATGTACTTTTATGTACATACCACATGAAATAACCCTGTGACCCACAGGCTGGGAACCACTGCTCTAATTCATAGCGTGGAATGATATATATTCAAGGTCTTGTCAATATAAAGTTACACTGCAGATACGAAGAGGCAATCATGAAGCGTAACTTTTTAAAATGATAATGTGGAAATTAAACTCATTCAAGGTTTTGATCAGTTTCCAGCTGCATACTAAATTTGGTTTGATATGTAGGTATATATGCCTGTATAAGGGGAGGGGGCTTTAATTGCACATCAACATAATCCTGGCTCTGATTAAAACACATTTTTAAGATGTCAACCTAAATACTACTATCATTTTGTAAAGATAAATACTTCCAAATGTAAAGATATACTTTTAAAAAATGAAAGATAAAAGCTTATTAGCATTCTTTAAAAGGTATTTAAATGATAACAGTAAATTAGAAATGTGTCAATATGCACCAGACCTCCCAACAAGCAACCAATATGATGCAAGTAAAGGTAAAGTTCCAAATCAATGAGCAGTCTTCTAACTAAAACTTCATACTAAATTTAATTTCAATTCATGAAGTCTATCTTAGTGAAAACAAACTTCAAAGGTGAAGTTCCAAGTCAAATTTCGCTTTAATATAAATTTAAAATGACTTTGGTCTTCTTCATGTAAATTGTCATACCAAATTTAATTTAAATCTTTGAAGCATTTCAAAAGTTCTTGTCAGGGGCCATAAATCCACAAAATTCTGATGGAAAATGCTGATTTTTTTTATTATATATACTTAGGTACTCTTAAATGTAAAGACTGATATCAAACTTTATTTTGATCGAATAAGTCCTAAAGAAATTTGATACATAAACAAACTCCTATCTTTAAGAAAGTCCACAATTTTCTCGGGTGGCACATCATCAAAACTGAGCTAAAATTAAAATACTTCTGGATAAACTCGACATGAATGTGTGATACTGTCAGTAGACACTGGCAAGGTTTCCAATAACTGACTTGACATCCTAAGTTTGTGTTTTTGGTGTTTTTGTTCAAAAAATTTTCTCAAGTAGATACAATACGCCGTACAGTATTTAGAACAATTTCAATTTCCTTCAGTACTTTGAACATCAATGTGACACAATATGTTTTCCATATTTTTTAAGCATGTCTTTGTTTTCTAAGATATGCAATGGGATGTAAAATTTAGGGCTTTGCGCTTTTCAGTTTGGAAAAAAAATCCCAAATGATGATGAAATTAGGATTTTTTGTCCAGAGGTTTCAATGTGCTTCAAAGATTTTGTCTGGTTTGGTGTTTTACAGCACAGCAACACAAGTAGGTTATTAATACCAAGTACACTACTCCCTCAGTTACTCATGCCCTGATAACTCACAAACCTGCTTATAACGTGAGGTCTAGCATGGATCCCATATTTTGAAACAAGAAAATACCCCCAAATTGACCCCTATTTGTTGAACATGACGAAAATCATTATCAAAATTGGAAATCGAAATCTTCATATATTGCTCGTTTTGTTGTCAAAAACAGTAGTTAGGACCTGGAAATTTGAATCAACTTGATATTCTCAACTTTTACTAAAGTCGTATATTTTATTAAATTTTCTTTCCCAGCAACATTTATAGTACACCTTAAATAACAATATTCAATGCAAGTTTGTTCAATGAAAATGTCACTAACACTTGCTGCAGGCAGCACTTTCAAAGAGCGAAATTCGTGTTTGAGTGCTATCTTTTAGTTGGTTTAAGTGTAATCATCATAAATGAAATGTGCCCTCATGTTTTCAAACATGAAATATTATTATCTACCTCAACAGCTATGCCCACAAGCATTTCCATGACAATTTAATTAAGTGCCAACCGTGTTTTGATATCTGACTGGCAGAAGTATTTGTTGTATTATTGTAATGAATTAAAAACATTCATGTTTTGTATATTATTGCATTAATTATGTCTTTTATATCAAAGAGGGAATAGAATAAAAGAAAACTTAAAAGGCATGTAAATACTACCTGTGCAAGTAGAGGCCCCAGTCATGCCTCAGGTAAATTCATTTCAATTGATCAACTGAATACTGTTATAAATATTATTGTGTATGTAATATAATTAAACTAACTTAAATTAGCATATTCATTCATAAATGTGATCAAAGATAACAAGACAACCAATAGACATGAATATATGTATTTTGTGATGTATAAAGCTGTTTCACAGGCATGGTTCATTATGAGGAAACAAGTTTCATAATTTGTAAGTAATTAAAATTCCTGAACTGGTATTCAGAGATTTCCATAAGGATGAAGAAAGTTTCACTGTTACATGCAATGATGTCCCCGCATCAATATTTTACTAGTAAAACAATTAAAAAAATTAGTTTCGACCATGACTTTTGTTTCACAAAATAAATGTCCCAAGTTTCTGAAGAAAAAAAAAGGAATCTTGTTTGGTTGAATCAACAACAAGAAGTCTAGTTCACATCTTTGTTTGCTCCGTTATTTTGCAATGCTGAGACCTATTGAAGCAGTGAACCACATTTATCAACATCAACAAAATGCAGTGATGTAATACACATCGTTTCTGCATACATGTGAAGGTTGTTGAAACGAGGTGGAATAATGTTAACGATCTTTGAGAGGATGGGCATCTTGTGTGTGTGTGTGTGTGATTTGAATTTTTAATGTATCTTTAACAATTTTTCAGTCATATCGCTACAATGTCTACAGTGTGACAGTTTATAGTGATGTCTAGCACTGGGGCATCATGCCACACACATGTAGCATGTCACACCCAGTCACATTATCCTGTCACCAGGCTGACCAGTCCTAACACTAACCTCTTAATGCTCAGCGCCAAGCGAGGCAGCTGTTAGTACAATTTTTGTAAGTCTTTGGTATGACTCATCCAGGGATCGAACCCATGACCTTCCGCATCCGAGGCAGATGCTCTAACCACTAGGCCATCAAAGCGGTCTGGGCATCTTGAAAATAAGGGTAGCTGATATCGAAACAACTACATTATAAGAAGCACTTTATTGACAATTACTCCCAACATTATTATCAAACGAGTATTTAGCCATTAAACAGCCCAGTTGCCACACACCCCTGTGGTTTTCTCAATGTTCATTGGAGATACCATCCTTTCTTATTTTATTGAGAACTGTCAGTAACTCATGCCCTTTCTTATAGTGTGGTCTATGTTGTTGGACCCTGTTGTGCACAAGTTATAGAGGGAGGGTGTATGACTAGTTTCTACTTAAAAATTCTGCAATACGAATACAATGAACAGCACATTATATACCCACCAGGTGTTTAATAGTCCTCTATGTTGACATTAATATGGTTTAATGGAAATTGTAAACAAATGGGTCTCAATGAGCAGTACCATTTTTTAAAGTACAGGGAAATGCTCGATTTATGCCACAGATGCATTCCTGAGGTTATGCAGACCTGCCAACCCTGACGAGTCTGTCTCAGTATGGCAGCTGATTTTTTTCCCCGTAAGACTGACCAATTTTCAGTAAGGTGTAAGAAAATACCAATAACTGTTATTGTGAAGCTGGAAAAATTAAAAGTTTGATACATTGATGATAAACATTATGTTCAACCAAAAAGTTTGTCAAGTACACATAAACTTTATTTACCACTAGTACAGTTGCACAAACTCTAGTTTCAAACCCTACGCAGCTCAATGGCTTGTTGCTATCTCTCAACTTTATGTAATTCTTGAAAATTCTTTTCCATTTCACATGATGACGGCAATTATATCTCCTGCCACGAGATATACCCAAATTGGCATGTGATGTCCAATAAATATAACTGTGTCCTTTCCAGCTTTTATTCACCAGAATCTGAATGCTAATTTTTATTCTTCTGTGTTGATTATTAGCACTTTTCTAGAAGCTTATTTTCCTTTTTGTCTTAAACATGCATCTCTTTCTGGACGCCATTTAAAAAAATTCTATAATCAACAGTTTGATCATGCAGATGCTTCGCATGAACAAATAGGTGCAATTTAAAGTGTCTGGGGTGCTGCTGTAAAGTTAGTCTGGTTTCCTGACTAATTCTAAGATGAAACCCAGATCCAAATAAAACTGAGCTGAACCAATTATCCACATTTTTCAGTAACGATCATTTTCCTGTAGCTTTTGCTAGTATGCCATGAGTCCGTATTTTAAGGGTAATTTTTTTAAGACTTACAGCAAAATTATGAGTTGGCCGGTCTGGGTTATGGCATAAATCAAAAGTGATTTTTTTCCCTTGCAAATTAAGGAAGTTTGTTGGCAATTTATATCTATGAGTTTTCAAGTAATGATTATTTATGCATAATTTTCAAAAAATATAATACATATAATAATTATTGCAGTGTGAGAGTAATAGCAAGTGGCACCAGCGATGGCATATAAAACAAGCCAAATGTGTGTGATTTAGATTTTTAATGTAGCTTTAACAATTTTTCAGTCATATTGCTACAATGTCTGCAGTGTGACAGTTTATAGTGATGTCAAGCACTGGGGCATCATGCTGCAGACATGTAGCATTATGTCCCACCCAGTCACATTATCCTGACACCAGGCCGACCAGTCCTAACACTAACCTCTTAATGCTGAGCGCCAAGCGAGGCAGCTGTAAGTACCATTTTTGTAAGTGTTTGGTATGACTCACGCGGGGTTCGAACCTGTGACCTATCTTATCCAAGGCAGATGCTCTAACCACTAGGCCACCGGAGCGGTATCAAGCCAAGTGATGTGTGTGTGTGATTTGGATTTTTAACATAACTTTAACAATTTTTCAGTCACATCGCTACGATGTCTGCAGTGTGACAGTTTATAGTGATGTCTAGCACCGGGGCATCATGACGCAGACATGTAGCATCATGTCCCACAGTCACATTCTCCTGACACCAGGCCAACCAGTCCTAACACTAACGTCTTAATGCTGAGCACCAAGCAAGGCAGCTGTTAGCACCATTTTTGTAAGTCTTTGGTATGACTCATCGGGGATTGAAACCACGACCTCCTGCATCCGAGGCAGATGCTCTAACCACTAGGCCACTGAAGCGATCCAGTCATTTGTACTTCAAGGGTAATTTTCGTAAGACTTTAGGCAAAATCATAAGAGTTGGCAGGTCTGGGTTATGGCATGAATCAAAAGTGATTTTTCCCTTGCAAATTAATGAAGTTCGTTGGCAAATTAAGGAAGTTCATCGGCAAATTATATCTATAAGTTTTCAAGTAATGATTATTTATGCATAATTTTCAAAAGAATACATATAATAATTAATTGCTGTGTGTGAGTAATAGTAAGTGGCACCAGCAATGGCATATAAAACAAGCCAAGCGATGCAAACTGAATGTTATATCTTTATTATAAATGGAATAAATACAGAAGTGAATAAATCAGATCCTTTGACCTTTTCAACCAAAAACCAATAGGTTTCTTCTTTATACTAAGTGCAAGCTATCCACAATATATGGTTATGGTCTGTGATTTAGAACTAATATTACTGTGTCGAAACCAGTTTTCTTTAGTGAGTGACCTTGTCCTTTATCCTTATGACCCCAAAATAAAGAGGCTCCTTCTTTCACTTTCTGAAATCAGTGCTTTGCTGACTTTTATGCCAGATTTGTCTGATCCATAATGCTATATTAGGGTTTTACGTTTATCAATGTGATAATGTCCTTTTTAAGACAAATGTGTTTTGATTAAATAAATATCTTTACTTTTAATAACAGTTCAGATTCTTATTTATTCAATTTATCTCAAACCTGTTACACTTCCACAGCTAACTGCTTGAGAAAAGATATGAAAATTGACCTCTACTTTAAATTGTTTGTATTTTAATTAGGTTTGGTTTTCTGCCTGTTCTACATTTAATTTCAAAATACTGCTAATAGAGGGGTTGATTGGCATGCCATCTGTTTTTGTCCATCCATTATGCACATGGATTCATAATCAAGATTATTTTTGGGTTCAAAATCACTCATATATATATTCATTATATTCATTAACACTTTCTCAGCTCCAATAATCTGACATAGTTCTTAACTTTAACAATAACTCTAACTGTCACAAATATCACCCATTTTTTGTAGAATGAAATCTTCATCTGAAGATGAACAACATTGGGAAACAGCCATTTTGGTGTTCTAGGTAGCCTGTGTTTTAAACACAAATTTGTAAAAACTTCCTTGATGCAAGGTCCAAACTACAATAGAATGTGTGCACAGGATCCAACGTGCTAATCAAATTTAGTTAAACAACCATTCATGTCAAGCTGATGAACCCAGACAAGTAAATATTTGCCAACCTGAAAAGAGACAGATGATGTGACAAGCACTGCGAGACCTATACTGGTAGCATGACTTGTGGTGCAACAAACACATTTAGGGTGAACAGCTTTTAAAAAATTGTATACTGTGCAGAGCACAATTTTATTATGCGACTTTAAACTAATTTGCAGGGGTTTTCGAGCATCATTGCTCTCCAAGTGAGCAAATTCTTACAAATTTTGCAAGATTCCTGCATTTGCATGTCCTGACAGCATCTAGGCGAATGGTTGACATTATGTGAGGGTGTATATATCTGCTTTTGTGCGTGTGCATGATAATACCTTAGGTGGTACAATGAAATGTAACAATGTTCACCTTAAATGTACCTGAAAGTCTGATGCTGTGCTCTGTTGTCAACTCTCTGTAGTCATTAGTAATCTCTCTCTCCCTGATTATCTCCTGGGTGGCCTCAGTGGTTTGCTCCCCAGTTGGCTGGTCAGGAGGTGAATCATTATCTGGACTATGTATGTGGTCACCTACCTCACGTGTCTCCAATGCATTTTGCTGAGCAGGTTGTGTGACACCATCTCCAGGTGCATCTACATGCAAAATTTCAACTTCCGCTACAGTTGTTAGAGCCTCCTTCTGCCTGGGTGGAACTGAAAGCTGAATTATGTTTCGAGTCCGAGGTCGCTTAAATCTCTGGAGTTCCTCCTGAAGGGGTAAATCTACATCATTAACATTGACCGAATCCTTGGTAGGTACCTGCAATTCAATTTTATTCCTGGTACGAGGTTGTCTGATCTGCTGAGGCTGATCTGCCAATTCTTCTTCTGTTGAATCGTTTAAAATACTGTACAAAATAAACAGATTGAATACCGTAAAAAATCTATAATTTTCTTATAGTAATAACTTTTGTCGTCCAGGTC
Organism: Sinohyriopsis cumingii; assembly: GCA_028554795.2. NCBI lineage: Eukaryota > Metazoa > Mollusca > Bivalvia > Unionida > Unionidae > Sinohyriopsis > Sinohyriopsis cumingii. Next base: position 44,409,095 of record CM068839.1, read on the forward strand.
CTGATAACTTTCAGCCTTTTTTTAATTAGTTATTTACACTAAATAGACTGACCTAACTGTTTAATAAATGAATTATATTTTGACTGAGTTTTCCATTATTTAGGACTTATGATCAGGATAGCTAAATAAATTTAGATTCAGTTAATGAGAATCATTAATCAGCTGCACTGTTATAATTACTGAAGGATACTATTTATTTTAATTGGAGGAAGCCACAGTAGCTCAGTTGGTAGTGTATTGGACTTGTCATCCATAGTCATGGATTCAGTAGTCCCCCTCTTGAACGGCCCCCCTGACCTGCAGCCACCCACTCCTTACAGCCAGAATCTGTTGGCACTGACAAGTTTGTTTTCAAAAGAACTTATCATGAAAGGCCACCCAGCTAATGCAACCAGCATATTAGTGCAGTAATATAAAATTTAACCCTCACAAGATTTCTGTTTCTGGATGTCAGGTTTTCATTACTGAAAGAAGTGCTGACTAAAGTACACATACCACTAAGGTTAATATTATATAATTTATGCCTCACCAGAAGCCACATTTATTCCATAAAGCCAAGAAAGACTCAAATTTTAATCCATACAAAAGGGTAAGTACATGTAATCTGATCAGCCTTACTGCTGTGTTATCATGAGATGTCCGGTTTAGTCATCTAATTATTGTTAAGATTACAATTACTGAACAGTATTAACAGCTGAGAAATGGCAGTATCGATTAACAAGTCAGTAGGAAAATGGTTTGATAGCATTTATGGCTTCCCTTAGTAAGATGTTGAGCTTGTTCACTTTGATAACTAGTGGCTATTACTACTGAAAATAATTGTCAAGATCACAAATCCTAATGGCCACAAGGTCAAATCTGAGTGATGTTAATGGTATATATCGAAGCCGTTTTGGCTTCTCTCACTTAGTGTAAAGAAACATAAAAACAATAGGGTACCAGGCTGCAACTAAAGAATCACATGACAATATCACTTCCTTTAAAAACACATGGAAATTTGTTTAAATGCAGATTTTTTTTATAACAGTCTTGTAGTTGGCAATATTGGAATAAGTTACTGCAAAAAGATCAACATGTCATCAAAGAAAAGAAAAATTCTCAATTTCGAAGAGAAAGTTAAAGTAATTCAACTGACGAAAAGGGGGAGAGTTTGAGGTTCCTGGCAGAAAAAACTGATGTTGGAAAGACTCAGATAAACAATATCGTGAAAGATACGGAAACAATTCTGCGGAAATGGGAAAGTGGAATGGATGGAGGAAGGAAGATTTTTAGAGCCAGAAGATGTTTGTATCCTGATTTGAATGAAAAGGTTTTTGAATGGTTTTGCATTGCGTGTGCTAAGAAAATTCCACTCACCAGTCGAATGATCCAAGAAAAAGCAATCATTTTGTCAGTTGAAATGGGATATGACAACTTTACCGCAAATAACGTATGGTTGCACAGATTTCAAATCTGACACAATATTAAGTGTTCTTTCCTTAAAGGAGAATAAGCTGATGTTAATAATGAAGTTATCGAAGATTGGAAGAAAAGACTGAACGATATATGCAGTGGATATGACAGCAAGGATATTTTTAATTGTGACCAGACTGGTTTGTTGTTTAGACTGTTACCAACAAAATTGCTGGCACAAAAAGGGGATTCATGTAAAGGTGGGAAAATAGCAAAGGAGAGATTTACAGTTTTGCTCTGCACCAGTTGTCCTGGAGAGAAACTGAAGCCACTGGTGATTGGAAAATCGCAAATCCAAAGTGCTTTAAGGGATATAGCCAGACATGTTTGAGAGTTACATATGAGGCAAACAGAAAAGCACGGATGACAGGACAGATATTTAAGTCCTGGATCAAAAACCTTAATCAGCAGATGAAAATACAGAACAGGAAGATCCTGCTTTTCCTCGACAACTGTGCTGCACACCCCAAACTTGATTTGTCAAATGTCAAAGTTTCATACTTTCTTCCAAATACAACTTCAAAACTTCAGCCCTTGGATGCAGGGATAAACCCGATGGTCAAAGTGAAGTATGGGAAAAAGCTGCTGAGACATGTTTTGTTCCTGATGGATAATATAACAGCTGCATCGGAGATAGTACAAAAGGTGACTCTGCTGGATGCAATCCAATGGCTGACATCAGCATGAGATGTCCTGACAGCCAAGATGATTCAAAAGTTCTTTCAGAAATGTGGGTTTTTCCAAGAGGTATCAGGTGTACCAGAGGCAGCGGAGGAAAACTGGGATGAAGAGGACTATCTTCTCCTTATACTACCTGGAACAACCCTTAAGGATCATGTTCAGTGTGATGATGCATTAGCTGCAGAGAACACAATCAGTGATGACTGGGAGTCATTAATGACAGAAGGTGCTAGAAATTCTAGTGAAACATGCCAGGATGAGGAAAGTGATTGTGACAGTGACACATGTGACGAGCCAAACCCAGCCAAACAGTGCATTACACTGCATACTACATAGTTACATTCCACAGAATTGAGGGATTATGGTCTTGCAACAAACAATGTTGAACTTCTGGACATAATTATGAAAACACAAGACATTCTAAAAAATGATAAAAGAAAAGCTGTAGAAAGCATAGGACAAATGAAACTGGATCAATTTTTCAAGCATAATACTTCTTAAGAACATCTGTATTGTATTTAAGTGTCTGCTGGTGACAGATGATGTGATCTGTAACATTATTATAAAGACAGTTTTAAAACTATATCAATGGTTATTCATAACATTCTTTTGAAAATGATGAAACAGTCTGTTTCACATTGATTTCACAACATGTGATTTTTAAATGAAAATATTGAATGTTTTAGAATTAAATGTAGTTATGACTTTCTGCATATGTATTTACAAGTCGCAATTGTCGTCCCCTCTAGAAAGGCCACCCTCACTATCAGGCCACTTCCCTGTTGCAATAGGGGTAGCCTTATAAGAGGGGGACTACTGTACCCATCAGGTGCGTCCTGGTGAAAAGCACTTTGCGACAATTTCCTTGGCATGATACAGATGTGTTCAAATGGCAGTTAAATCCAACAAAAACAAAATAAATTTTTATAATTATTTGAAGGATACTTAGTAATGTTAAAATTGTCAACAGAATTTTCTAAGGTTTGTTGTAAGATTTATCACTTCTTTCCTAAAAGCTAATTTTCACTCAAATTTGGTTATTTTTTCTGGCTAAAGTTGTGGTATCTGGAAAAATAATTGTCCCAGTACCCAATGCATATGAATGAGTGATGGTTATGGAATATTTTATTTACTCTTGACATGACAAATTGTCACATGTAATGGCTTTACATGTTGCTTTTTTTCAATGCACAATTTGTTATGCATGGAAAAAAATCTATTGATAAAAGAATCAGTATTACTTATTGATGTATTATGAAATTATGAGCGAATCCGTGCAGTAATAAACTTACATTTTATTTTCTCAAAAACAAATCAGAAATATTTCAATTCCTCATCAGAAATATATTTTGATTCACAGGAATACACTACTATATCCAACATGTGCAATCCATTAAAATAAAAATTGTACATTGTCCACCCTGCCAAATCACAACAGCTAAGAGTTTTTTTTATGTCTTTTTTCATTTAAATCTGGCAAATATTGTGACTGCCTGCTTTGTTAAAAATGTTGAATCAATTAACCTCCAAAATCAATCTCTATTACATTCACTAATTTCACTTGGTTATTTACAGAAAAAAAATTCACTAGTGAATTATCAGCCGCAAGACAGTTGTTGAAAACACCTTTTCTGTCTGGAACTACTTCAGATTTGGGTGGGGCTTGTAAAATGTCTGCCAAGTCAGCATAATTTTACCCTATGATATCACACCAAACACTTGGTTAATTCATCCACAATGACGACATGTGTCATTCATATTTCTTACCATTTATTGTTGATGCAACATATTCAAAGGCCCAGCCTCAGAGCTGCCTGCATATTTTGTTTTCTTGATCATAAACAGGAAGTGACTGAATGTTTCCCATTAAGTACAAAATAAACAGAATAATACAACTTAGCAGCAATTATATCCAATAATTCATTAATGTCCTTTATCAAAGGACTAATTTTCTGCTGGTGCTTAATCTATTTCTGTGATCTTAGACATTTGTGAATTATTAAACATATATTCTGTGCAAGCACTTTACCATTTCCTGTATGCAGAACCCTTTAAGTGATGGAAGATCTCAAATATAAATTTTACAAATCTCGCAGGTAGCTGGCTATAGTTTGTGGAAAGATAAACTATTATAAAATCAAATAAAAAGTCATATAGTTTTCTCTAGATCGAAAGTTTCTTCAATTTAATTCTACACAAGTAAATTGCACATGTAACAGAGAAAATGAAAAGCCAGACTGGAGCTTGAATCTGGGACCTCCCTATCTCTCTATGTTCTCCCTACCATTTGACCTTTCCATGATGACATGCCAAGCCCTGCCTGTTATACATGCTGTCTTCTGGCAAACATCTCTGTCTCAACAACAGCTTCCACTTAACTGCATGGTACCTAGCTAGTTTGAAGTTTAGATGTAGAATCCTGCTTGCTGTGCCAGACATAAAAAGGAAGAATGCATGACTGGACTGGATTTGAATTGCAACCGAATGGCTACAATTTATTTGTCTTTATTGATGTTTGATTGACCCCCTTACAGTCCCTACATAAATGACATAAGAAAGAATAAACCAGTACCTAGAGTAAGATCGTGTTGCTGAAAAACTTGGAATGTCTGGCACACTGCGCCGCTTCGAAGGTTTCTTTCTCTTTGGTAATAATGCTGGTGTCTCTTCTACATCAGAGCCTATAGCAACAGAAGGCAATAAGTTGATGAAATAAAGCCATAATTTATATTAGCATTTATCCGTTATACTGTATTTATACTTATAATCACATCTGCCTTAATAAGTATACCCACACTTTCTTGGTCAAATCTTGCCAAAATTACCCCTTACTGAACACGTTTCTTTAACCTGTCATGGATGTATGGGAGGTAGGCAGCTGCTAAAACCCATGTATAACATCATGATTTTTTTTTAGAACTTACCATTTTGCATGTCCAATGTCTCATTTCAACATCACTTTATGGATAAAATTTATTATGCAAAGAATCTAACATGTGCTTTATTCAGAACTACCACACTGCAAAAGACAATGCATCTCCAAAATGGAGAACTCCCAACAAAGACAAAAGATGCTAATTCTTTCAGTACAAATATACCATTAATGACTACATATCACTGGTGTCCGCTTAATGTGACGAACTTCATCCTCATGAAATTGATCAAAATAATAACTTCTTAAGCACACAGTGTATAGACTATGTAAAATATGGTATATATTGCAAATTAACTTTTATTTTGTGGGTTCACATTTTTAGGATTTCTTGGTTGATACAACCGTTCATCTGTGACAAGAATATGACCCTCTTTCCCATCAGCATAATATCAGTAATTCAAATACCAACTAAGATGTCGTTTTCAAAGCCGCACAAATTGGTTACAAAATGAAATAAAGGCGTCCAGAGGCTGCTCACCTGGTTGGCAGCTGCATTACCCTGAGATGTCTATAATTAGTGTGGTACAAGGCATTCCATAAAAACAGAAAGTAGCTGGTAAAGATTGCAAAGTAACAGATGGCATTGAAAGTAGCTGGTTTGCTCAACCTGATTTAGGCAGAAAAATGAACTGGCTACTGGTGGTTAGGGAATGCCTAGAATAAAATGGACTAGAAAAATAGATAATTAGAAACTGGTGGTGACCCCCTTATTTGAGACCAACACAACATAAAATAAAGTGGAATATAAATAAATGTTCACTAACTAAAGGAACACCACTCGCTAAATGATAATCAACATTTCACAGTAGCATTAAGTTCTCTACTGAACTTGCATTTAAACACTTTAAAGAATGTCTCAGGTTTGGCAATGAAGGGAGCAGATACCTTTCCCATGCCTGAATAAAACAGTTGAAAGGTGTAATAGTTTATCTAACACCATGGATGGGGTGGGGGAACTTAACTAGGCAATGCTGAGGTTGCTATCAACAAATGCCTGGAAAAATGGAAATGAGCTTAATTATTTCACAAACAAAACAAGGGACTGAAGCAATAAGCTCTGAAAAATACAGAAACCCATATTAGTTTGCCTTATGTACAATTTAATGTGAGGTGAAGGTACAATTCACAGAGCAACTTTTCAGCACAAATGCAAATGAATTCTTAGAAAAAATGCGGACTATGGCACAGGTGCTAATGACAAGGGTAATTCCCTCCTGGAATAACATGATACACAATATCAGACCAATCAACCCTAACAAGACCTTCTCAAAATTAGGGCAGTCAAATTTTTTCCATAACTTAGACCAGTTTTCAGAAAGGTCTTAACAAAAGATAATGTTCTGTCATTTGTAAAAATTTAAAACAAATTCAAAAAGCCAGAAGTGCAGGGCTTGTATTTTGAGGAGCTCAATCACTCTTGTGTGCCAAAGCGCTCCTTAAATTGCTTCCAGAAGCACAATTCATCACTCTCCAAAATTTTATTGTTCAAAACATAGATTTCCAGAAGTTTTCTGGGAGAATGTTTCAATTTTTGCCCCAAATGTCTTTCACAAATATTAATATGTTTACAGGTTCCACCATTTTGATATATGATGTCATGTGCCATAATCGATGATGTGCCCTAAAAAGATGAAATACTTATTTGAGGAGAATGAATAACTCTTAACACTACCAAATCACAAGCCCTGGAAGTGTGAATGAAGATTGATGCTGCAACAGTAAACACTGTAGTCATCTAAAAAGTTTATAAAGTCTGCTTGGACCATAGTTACCTCCAGAGGTTTCACAATCTGCAGTTCAAATTCTATGTAGTTAAATGGCTTCTTGTGATCTCTCAACCTGATGTAATCCTTAAATTTAAAAAAAAAAAATCATGTGGGCCATTGGGAAGGCAATCTTTTTTTCTTGCCATGAGACATACTCAAATCCACACACAATGTCCACTAAATTAAGTTTTGCCCTTCCTGCTTTTATCCCCAAATATGTATTGTATTCTTCTGTACTGAGTATTAAAACTTTTTAAAAAGTTTATTGTCCCTTTCATCCTCCTTAAAAATGCATCACTTGTTGGATACCATTAAAAAAACAAAACAGCTTGATCATGCAGATGTTTTGCATCACAAAATGTGTGCAATTCAAAGCATCTGAGGTACTCCTGTAAAGTTAGTCTGGCCAGTTCCACTGAATCTAACATGAAACCTGGATCCAAATCAAATACACATAAACCAGTATCGGATTTCACCGCAAACAATCACAATTCCAATAATCTGCGTTTTTATTCCATAAGTCCGTATTGTAAGGGCCGTTTCCGTAACCTGTAAGTTGGCATGTCTGCAATACTGAGAGGTAATATATTCCAGTGATTAAAGTTTTAGTAAACTACATAGAATAGTTTTGGAACAAGCTTCTTGGGATAGATGTATGGAAGAACAGAGAGAGCAAACTAAGATGCCCTCACTTCAAAAAAGCAATTGCAAAGAAATATATACCACACACTTTTCTCTGGCATTTATCCCAATCGTATTAGCCAAACTTTAGGTCCATCTCTGAAAGAAATGGATGAAACTGCATACCTGCCAACATTCCAAATGAGAAATCAGGAGATATTTTTTCTCTCACATGGCCACTGACTTTAAATGCATCTTTGCCACATATTTTTTATTTAAAAAAATATTTGTAAACTCCAGTTTTGCACCCCATCATAACTGTGTTATAATCTGACAGCACTTAAAGTTAAGCAAGTTGTCATAGAAATGTCACATAATTACAAGTTATAAAGCAAAAGATTTTCTGTAGTAACATCTGTTGAATCTCCCTCTAATGGCAGTATTTAAAGAAAGCAGCTTTCAATTTGCTGCCTTTCCTGGTTAAAAAAGATCACTAAAACTTTGAGTCACTTTGGTTGCTGCCATCTCTAGCAACTGAATAAGGCCCATTTTTTAAAGCCATTACAACTTTATCATTTTCTCTACAACCCATTTACCTGACAATAGCTGCAGTTTCATCTAGCACCGCCATACATTTTTGCTATTTCACTATCAGGATACTTTTATTTAAAATAATGCACCAACATGATCAACACAGCTTAAGGGCAAATTGTGTTTAATAAAGAATTACACGAACAAGCATTCAGCATTAATAATGCTGTCATGGTGCTCAAAAACTGAAATCTATTTTTTTTTGTTGCTTTCTATGCAATGTTTATTAAACTGATGTTTCTTTATGCACGTGTGTTTTACTGTGCCATTCTTCCTGCCATGTGAAATCGAGAAATCACACCAGCATATGCTACAAAATGTGTAAAAAATACCATTCATCGCTTTGAATATACACAGGAACCCTTGTCTATACCCTTTTTTGAAAATGTTTCATCTTTTTGCCATTTTGCTGTATGCATTCAAGTATCCACTTCTGTTGCACAGTTGATAAACAAATGCAGAAACCACACTCAAGACATGGAAAGGGAATGTGAATTACTATTGTACAAAGATTTTTGTTCTTTTTCCACGATGATAAAAAATTACGAGAAGTTATACTCCAAGCAGATGTACATTAAAAATCATAAAAAGTTATACTCCAAGCAGGAGTGCACATTAAAAATCATAAGAAGTTATACTCCAAGCAGGAGTGCACATTAAAAATCATAAGAAGTTATACTCCAAGCAGGAGTGCACATTAAAAATCATAAGAAGTTATACTCCAAGCAGGAGTGTACATTAAAAATCATGAGAAGTTATACTCCAAGCAGGAGTGTACATTAAAAATCATAAGAAGTTATACTCCAAGCAGGAGTGCACATTAAAAATCATAAGAAGTTATACTCCAAGCAGGAGTGTACATTAAAAATCATAAGAAGTTATACTCCAAGCAGGAGTGCACATTAAAAATCATGAGAAGTTATACTCCAAGCAGGTGTGCACATTAAAAATCATAAGAAGTTATACTCCAAGCAGGAGTGTACATTAAAAATCATGAGAAGTTATACTCCAAGCAGGAGTGTACATTAAAAATCATAAGAAGTTATACTCCAAGCAGGAGTGCACATTAAAAATCATAAGAAGTTATACTCCAAGCAGGAGTGTACATTAAAAATCATAAGAAGTTATACTCCAAGCAGGAGTGCACATTAAAAATCATGAGAAGTTATACTCCAAGCAGGTGTGCACATTAAAAATCATAAGAAGTTATACTCCAAGCAGGAGTGTACATTAAAAATCATGAGAAGTTATACTCCAAGCAGGAGTGTACATTAAAAATCATAAGAAGTTATACTCCAAGCAGGAGTGCACATTAAAAATCATAAGAAGTTATACTCCAAGCAGGAGTGTACATTAAAAATCATAAGAAGTTATACTCCAAGCAGGAGTGCACATTAAAAATCATGAGAAGTTATACTCCAAGCAGGTGTGCACATTAAAAATCATAAGAAGTTATACTCCAAGCAGGAGTGCACATTAAAAATCATAAGTTATACTCCAAGCAGGAGTGTACATTAAAAATCATAAGAAGTTATACTCCAAGCAGGAGTGTACATTAAAAATCATGAGTCTCATGCCTAAATATGGAGGACTGGCAGGTTTGATAATATTACAACTACTGCAAATGCTATACATCACTTTGAAATATATCTAAAGGTTTGAAGTTTATGTCTTGAATGCAGGGAAAGAAGTTGTGCAAAATTATGCAAACAGACAAAAATGCATGGAAAAATGTTACATGCATAGAAAACCACAGCTACAATATTTTCTTACAAAAGTATGAAGGACAATTTTTTGAACAAGTTTAAATGACAACTGCATCTCTCATTACCAACTGCTGCAAGGTATCCTTCAATATAGGTTCTGGGTGTTTCTTTCTCCCCATATCTGCTGACATTTGGATTGGAGGGAAACGAGGATCGTGTGGATCTGACACTGCTATTTTCGGATGGTAATACGGATTGGTCTAGGGATCGTCTTCTTTTTCCACGGATACTAGGGACAACAGTCTGATTGGACTGCATGAAATCCTCAATCTATTGAAGAACAATTGTAAAAATTAAGTAAAGAATGAAAATAGATAAAATACTTAGTTTCAAGCTATTTGCAAAAGGTCAAATTAAACAAATTCAGAAACACGACACATAAATACAAATATGGCTACCAAATTTAATGTGTATATCAAGTGATTTGTGCTTAACTGTGCTAACAATGTTTTGTAAATCAAATAGTCAAATTTAAAATGTGTGTGCGCGTGTATATATAATGGAAAAAATTGCTATAATGATTTGAAATTTGAAAGCAGCTCTAGAGTTGTTGTTGTTGTAGGGTTTAACGCCATTTTTCAGCACAAGATAGGCTATACATGGCGGCCAGTATTAATGGTGGAGGAAGAACCCAGGAAAACCCCGGAAAGAACCACTGACCCACGAGAAGCTACTGGCAAGCTTTCTCACATACCCACATAGGCTGAACCCGAGACTCGAATCCATGCAGACAGAGGTGAGATGGCAGTGATCCATAACGGTGAGCGCTTTAGACGACTCGACCACTTGGGGCCCCGCTGCTCTAAAGATATTAATGCAAGTCATCATACCAAATTCATTTATTGCCACACTTCAAGTAACTTTTTTTTTTACAAGAGTACAAGTACAAAAAGCTAAAAATCTGTAAAAAGACAGAAAAATAAAGAAAAGAATGATAAAAACAATTGACTAAAATCTATACTGGTATTTTGTATATTTTAATACAAATATACATACCAAATCTACCTCAAGCAAATTCTTCAAAAGCATGCTTACAAGGCTTTTGTCAAAAGTACATGTATTTAAAAAAGTTTGGAAAACAACAGATAGTCGCTTGGACTAAGATACTGGGACCATCTCATGGTATTTAAATCTCAAATTTGGCTTCGTTTAGGTCAAGTATGTGTGTGTATTTGTATGTATGTTAATGGTGTCAACCAAAGGTAAAGTTCATAAAATGTAAAAATGAAAAATTGCACAAATTGTTGGGAACATAAACCATTCCAAATAAATGAAAACATGAAGCACATTAAGATAAAATAGAAAAAGTTTTGATGTTAAAAGTTCTGTACATAAAACAAAAGGTGATGAAATCTTGTGTAATCATTAAACAAAGGTCTGGTTTGGATCAATAGCTCTTGAGCTATTTTGATAACAAAGGTGTGTGATAGATTGATGGACAGCACTGAGCCAACATATCGTCGTGCTTGGAAACATGATCAAACTGAATTCCAATATTAGCAATTTCCTCATGAAAATATTTTTTAATTGGTACAATACCTCTACAACCTGATGGGCACAGGCTCCATTTCTAATTCCTAAAACCATGATGCTCATTATATTTGATAAGAAGTTTCACTATTACTTTCAATGAAATCACGACATCAATATTGTACTAATTGAACAACACAAAAATTGAGTTTCGATGTAGACAATTGTCTCACAAAATAAATGTTGCTAGTTTTTGTAAAAATAGGAATCTTGTTTGGTGATATATCAACAGATAGTCTATTTTCTGGCAACTTTGACTCCTGACTTGCTACTACACTATTTAATACCATTCTGGATGCTACTACACTATTTAATAATAGTCTGGGAACCTTTCACATGTTGGAAATTTTGAAAACAAATGTTATTTATACTGAATAGCGAAAAACTTCATTAGATAAAGTGCGTTATTAACAATTATTATCGATGTGATTGTAAAATGAGGATTTAGCCCAGTTCAGTAACAACCCCCTGGTTTCTCTATGTATATAGCAGATTTTTTTTCAATTTTTGGATGTCCCTTGAAAAGTTGACCCTTGCTTATAGTGCAGTCTATGTTTGTAGACCCCATTATGCGTGAGTTATCGAGGGAGAGGTGTATGCTGAACATGAAGAAAATCACAATAAAAACTGATAAACGTGACCCTGATATATTGCTCATATTGTTGAAATCGGAGGTTATTATCAAGAAATTTAAACCAACATCATGATATTCTATTAAAAAAAAGCCCTACATTTTCTTTCCCTAAAAATTCTCAGTACACAGTAAATAACAATATCTGATCAGAAAAAAATGTCACTACTGCCTACTTGAAGTAAATAGCAATAAAATAAGTTTCGTCAAGTGAAATTTGTGTTCTAGTTGTATATTTTCATTCAGTTTCCGTGTGATCATAATAAATGCAAAAATGCTCACTTATATTCAAATGTGAAAAATGTCAATCTACTGTCACTACCATGTCCATTTCTATGAGAACCTAATTACTTGCCGTGTTTTGTGACTGTATTTGTTGTATTGTTACACTCAATTAAAAGAAAGCATCTTTGTATTGTCATGTTAATTACGTCTTTTGTATCAAATCAGCTAAAGGGAAGGAATAAAACAAAAGTTAAAAGGCATCCAAATACTACCTGCGAGAGAAAGTGGTCAGCCTGTGGCAGGCTGACTCATTTCAATTGACCAGTCAAGCACTTAAAAATATCAATGTGTGAGGAGCAATTAAACTAATTTAAATAATCCTAGTCATTCACAAATGTGATAAAAGATAGCAAGGTAGCCAAGCAAAGAAGTGCGTGGTTAATTGAAAGCTTTTTTTTGATAGATATAGTTCATTATGGTAAAGTAAGTTACAAAGTTTGTAGTAAACCTAAAATCCTCACTTTATGAACAAAAGGAATCTTGTCTTCTTGAGCAAAGTAGCAGTTATGTAATACACAAAACTCTGAGGCACACATATATATGATGTCTTCAAACTTTTTGGAGTTGTTAATCATGATCATTCAGAGATGGGTTATTTTGAAAATAATGGCAATTTATAACGAAATGCACACAATTTCATTATAAAAAGTGGATTATTGACAATTATTCCCAATGCAATTATAAAATGAGCATTCATTAAACAGTGCTGGTACCCCCACCCTCCAGTCTTCTCAAGCACCACCTTCATCTCTCAGAAGTCCCTCAGTAACTAACACCCTCACTTTTGGTGCGGTCTATATTTTTGGAATTATCAAGGGAGAGGCATATTCCAATGCTTTGGATGAGATGGAAGACAAAAAATAAAGCATAAGTGGCTTTTTTTAATTACATGATAGTTGTTGGTTTGGGCTTCGCACCTCATTTTTCTTCAAAGTTAGGTTTTAAAATGAATGGTTTTGTGGTTGTTGTTGTTGTGGGGTTTAACGCCATTTTGCAGCACATGATAGGCTATACATGGCGGCCAGTATTAATGGTGGAGGAAGAACCAGAGAAAACCCCGGAAAGAACCACCGACCCACGAGAAGCTACTAGCAAGCTTTCCCACATACCCACATTGGCTGAATCTTAGACTCGAACCGCCGCAGACAGAGGTGAGATGGCAGTGATCCGTAATGAAGAGCGCTTTAGACCACTTGGCCACTCGGGGCCCCGAATGGTTTTGTGGCTTCTTAAAACTCCAGTATTGACCTTATACAGCAGGCATAGCATATGCATGTATAAGCTGCAGGTTTTTCATTTGGTACCATTAAGAAAGACCTTAGCTGATCTCTTAGATCATGGACTGAGCCGTTAATTTCTATAATCTCTGTGCAGTGGCTGGAAGAAGACAATATTGCATCTAGCTCTACTTTGAATGGATTGTGACTCCTGGAAAAGCTGGGTGTCGTGCAAATTAATTACTGGCTTAATCAGGAAAAAAAGATAGAAAACAAAGTATTAAAGTTGTTAAGTTGTAAATTAAATGCAGTGGTCCACCTCTTAAATGTCCTTCTTGAATGTGTTGGCATTTAATTACATTATCACAGAAATGCGCATGGGCATAGCAGTTACAGTAGATAAACACATTTCATTGCATTTATGATGATTACACTCGAACTGAACTAAAGGATAGAACTAAAACAAGCATTTTACTCAAATGAACTTATTTAATTCATATTTATTTATGAAAGCGCTGCCTCCAGTAGGCCTTAGTAACATTTCATACATACCAACCTCTGGTGAGTATGTACGAGTATGAGGAAAAAGTGTAATCCAAGTGGAAAAAAAAAAAAGAGTAATTCGAGGAGACAAAGAGTAATCCACATAAAACATGATACAAATTCAATCACCATATGCACAAAATGATATTTTTTAAATGTCTTTTAATATCAATTACTGCTTCAAGTTTTCATATATGTAGCACTTTTAGCTTCAAGTTTTCATATATGAAGCACTTTTATATTTAAAAAGCAATAAAATCTCATGTTGCATTTCAAAACACTTTGTACCAGTTGCGACTATTAATGTTGTGTACACCATTTTAGCACTGAGTACTACATTACTGAGCCTGGATCTGAATTCAGTTTTATTTTTGTTAACAATACTGAACAATCTCTCACTGCCAGCATTCACATGGTAAAAAACCAATATTCCTTTCATAACCTGAAAAAGAAGAGGAAATTTATATCTTCCAGTTAATGGGTCGTTAAGCTGGGAAATAAGATGAAAAAAATCAATTCTGTCCACATGAAGTACATTGAAAGGTACAATGCCAACTTGATACTTCAGGCATTCTCCTTCCAATTTACTGGCAGCCTTTCTTGCAGCAAGGTGCATCAGATGACAGGGACAACCTGATATGTACACTGATGAGACATTTTCAAAATATAGAATGCAACTCCTTTATGAATTCCAGTTATCACTGACACATTATCAGCTGAAAACCCCAAACAGTTCTGTCAATTTATATCATGGTTATTCAAAACATTATCCTGCAAATCTAAAATGTTTTCTACAGTGAAATTTACTGTCAATCCTGATAATGAAATAAGAGCACTATGACTTTGCCCTTTTCATTATCAAAGTCTCTTACATAGACTGAGTACAACATTTTGTCATCATAATTACTACTCCCTTCTGTGGCAATAATAAACGACCCAATTTCAACGGCTTCTGCAATTTTAAGTGAAGTATCTTCAGCTAAGCACCGAACAATATTAGATGATTTTGCTCTTGCATATGCATGTATTCTGCAATTTGTAATCAGGAAACATCCGTTTGATCAAAGGATCAACATAGTCTAGGGGTAGTCTGACTTCTCTTAAGAACTTGCTAATTAACACCTCTGCATTTATAACATTCATGTCCACAACTGAATTTTGCTGTAAAAAAAGAAGTTATCTCAGAATTGGAGTTAGTATAATCCAAGATTTATTTAGTTTTCAAGTGTTGCTCCACATCAAATTTACCACCATTAGGGACGGCAAAGGATAAGGGGAGATAACCAAAGCAAACATACCAAAATATATTCGGAACTTTTCATTATGGAAATGTGTGAAAATTAGAATGGATGGGTACACACTATGGCAATTTTTCTAAGAGCTACATACTGTCATGTTTCCAAAAGGTGCCAAACATTTTCTAAAGTTTATGGAGCATGCATATTGACACCTTTTTCCTAAAAGGGGCGCAGGGCAGATTATACAAATGGCCTTAAAAGAGAAGAAATATTAATGAAAATAATTTCTGGGCTGATTACGCAGTTTCATTCAAGACATTAATAGTTATTATTCAATTCTTATACTGAATAGTGAAAAACTACTTCAATCGTCCACGCAATAAAGTATAATTATTAATTTTTGTATGACCCTGTTAGATGCAATTCTTCAGCTTCGTTTTCATTTCACCATGTATATGGATCAATGCGAACATGCAAATTAGAAGCTGAAAATCACTCTGTACACAAAATATGATAGTTATTTAATCCATAATAATAAATAAAGTACTGATTTAGAATAATTACTTTTTTGTTTATCTTCTGTTGAGCTGTTTTATTTGGCCTGCTATAAATTTATAAGAAGGTCACTCACATGTCAATTCGTGACAAATTACATCATAATTTGTATTGTACAATTTTAA
Source organism: Sinohyriopsis cumingii (assembly GCA_028554795.2). Taxonomy (NCBI): domain Eukaryota; kingdom Metazoa; phylum Mollusca; class Bivalvia; order Unionida; family Unionidae; genus Sinohyriopsis; species Sinohyriopsis cumingii. The sequence continues at coordinate 44,425,031 of CM068839.1, forward strand.
TCCAGGATAAATTATCTTGGTAGTAAGCCAAATTGTGTTTCATATCTATTTCTTATCAGACATTTAATAAATCTTGTACGGAGTTGCTTTTAATTTGTTTTCGTGTCTTGCATGCTGGTGTTAAATGTATGTATATTTGACAAAATACATATATACTTTGTTATTTAGTAACATTCATGATGATGGAGTCCAATAAAGACATTAGAACTTTAAATGTTCGGAGAGCTATTGATATCTTTCATAGAAGTACAGCAGAGACAACTGATGAACAATATTTAATAAACAAATTTGCAGAAATAGCTAACCTTGATCTATCATCAATTAAACATGCAAAGCTGTATCGATTCAAGAATAAGCTTAAAAGGAAACGAGGGTTGGCAAAGAATGAATTTGAAAATGAAGCATTTTTCAGTACCAGTTAACACTGTGACAGCACCTAAAGTTCCAAGTGGAAAGTTTTATGAAGATGAACTTTCATCTTGCAAGCAAGCAAACATGCACAAGTTTAGCAACTGAATTGTTACAGTTCAATAAACAGTCAGAACAAAAAAATAGTCACTGAAGGCACAAAAAACCATTAAAATTAGAAACTATAGAAAAACATCAGCCTGAGATTTTTTTAGTCTTAAAAGGTCTCATTCTCAAGAATTAAAAACTCAAAGAAATTAAAAACAAGGACTCAGTAACTATTCTCTCTAATGAAAAAGATAAAATTAATTGATAAAGACAAAACGCTTCTGAAATTCCATTTCGTTGCTAAAGAGAAACAAGTTGCTCATTATGAAAACACTCTAGTGAGGAGAACCTTAACGCGATATGCCATTAAGAGAGCTTCTGATGCAAACAACAGAGCATTGCAAAAGACCATAATTCGTCAGAAGTAAAAGCATTCAACATTGAAAATTGACAATGAAAATTTTAAGGCTCAGCAACATCAGATTATCTGTTCAGTTACAACATAAACAAGGGAAGGTAAAAATGTTAAAATGAAAAGTTAACTGCATCAGAAAATGCAAGTGATATCAAAAGTAAAGGTAATAGTCAGCTGAAGAAAGACTTGCAAAATATAACAGATTATTTGCAAGCTCTTATACAAGATAATGCTGTAATTGACCTGTACGATCCTGTAACGAAATGTTACACACCGGATACCAGTTATAATATTTCATCAGATAATGTTGGTCCAGTAATAACAGAAGTTTTAAAGTTTTCTCTTACAACTCCATATGAAGAACTGTGGATAATATAGCTAAAAAACTTACTATGCAGCTTGTAGCTATTGTTATTACAGCACATAATACATGCTTGTAGATGGAACAAGAAAATTTAGTCAGATGTACCAAAAACTGGTATTTTCTGAGTCTGAGAGATATGTCTGACAAATCAGCCAGAGCTACGCTGGAACTTTTTTAGGAATATATTTAATGATATTTCTGATATGTGTGAATCTTACAGAAACAATAATAACACAACCCTTGGGAATAGTATTAGATGCAACATATGAGATTTTATGTCTGACAGAGCCCAAACAAATTTAGTTTATACAGAAATGTTATAGCAATATATTAGAGATGTCATGCTTAAGTTTCCAGTAAATGGAATGACGTGACAGAGGGCGAACATACAGCCACAGTTAAAGTTAATAGTTATTTCTGTGGACTACATTTACTTGTAAGTTTTGCTGAATGCCTTTCTCCCATTCTTTTCCTGTTTGAGAAAATAGAGGAGCAGGATCCATCTTCATTAGACTTTAGTCGAAGAAGAGGTATCATCTGGAGAACTGTTTAGCTATGATGCTAAAACAGTCTCTTTTCTACGTTTCTGTGGAAAATGCTTTGCTCAGGCATGGATGAGAACAGTGGTTGCTATAGTGCATTTAGACCATTTTCCCAGTCTCAAAGGAGAAAAGTATGTTAATTTTCAAGGAAATAGATTGAATGTTATATTTTTAATGGGTCAAATAGCCTTTTACCACCATCAGTGGAGCAATCAATTTGTTGAAACTGTACATGGAACCTGTAACAGACTTCAAACACTGACGTTAGTGCTTGTGAAAAAGCCATACATAATTAACAGCTGTAAGGTTCTGGGGTTCATATTAAAGTTAATAACAGCCCGTTTATGGAGATTGATTGAAACTAATGTTTATGTTTTAGGCATGAACAACAGTTATCATGCACTGCTGGCCTTCTTTGACAGAGCTAGTCAAGAATCTACAGATTTCATTAATGGTTATGACCACCCATTTGAAAGTAGTCTAACTGGAAGAGACAAAATTTATGCCAAACTTGTTCAGCCATGTGATGGCATTGATGACAATGCATGTGCTCTTGCACAATGGCTATGAAAGAAAAGCTGCCTGGTGGAAGTAACTTTTCAGCCAACAGATACAATCAGAGAAACCACCCAGTCAGTTATACCACATAACAAAGTTCCTAAACATGTTTTTAGAATACTTGACTTCTTTTGCCGTAACAGACCAAATGCCAACAGCATTTCTAATGAGGCTTCTCTTATGTTTGTATTTAATAAAACTTCAGAATGGCTGGAGTCACTGCCAATAATGGAAAATGATAAAATGCTATCAGAAGGTAGAAAAAGAAGGTAGACAAATACAATCCAATACAAAGAAAGGCTGAAAGAAATTGGGGTAAAATGAATAGAGACTTTACAAAATAAACAACTTGCTCTAGAAAAGAAACATAAAAGAGCACTCAAAGTAAAATCCAAACACACAAATGCAATCCTTCATTATGACAATAATGATGTTGAGAACATCCTTGCAGAGCTAAAAATTACAGAGAAAAGAAAGGCACTAACATCATAAATATGATTCAGGCAGAGAGTCTTAAAAAAGACTGTAAAGATAAACAACTGTACAAACTGAATGAAAAGGGTAAGGCACACTAAATAGAAAACTGAAAAATAACCTCATTCAATTAATTAATGATGCCGTAGATAGCCCAAGTGAGGAATTGCCTGTACGTGAAATTCTATTACTTGTTGGAAAAAAGGTTATTCAAACCTTCAATGAGGGCATGTCGTCTGGGTTTGTACTGAGTGTAGTAGCAGGATTTCCTGAATTTTACAACATGGTATATGATTGTGATTTGCATGATACAAGTTCCCCAAAAGCCATCTACACTTACACTTTCAAACAGAAATGGCCATCTGGAAATTATTCCAGAGGCATAGTGTAATTACAGCAGTTAATGTTCCTGTTACAGCTATGCTTGTTCATTCACAACAGAATGACCAAGTTATCAGTGAAGTGGATTTATTTGTATAAATGTTTATTGTTTAAAAGCGTTATGAATTTTGTTATTATGGTTTTAAGTCAAGTCTTTGACATAATTCCAAGCTGTGCTTAATATTTTATGACAAATTGTAGATTTGATTCAGCTTTAGGAAGATTCACTTCATGCAGTAGATAAGAAACATTCACTTTAGATATTTAGAAGTTGATAATTTATATTGTTGCAATATTTTCCAAGTAAAATGCAACAATTTATTAAACTGTATCAGTGCGGTCATTTAGTTCATATTCTAGCATTGTGTTGAAACTTATATCTTTCTTTTGGAATACAACAATTAAAGTTTTGCTCTTAGGTTTACAGAGTGAATTATACAGTGTGACCCTGCTGTAGTTTAGGAGTTTTCCAGGAGATTTTAAGGAGAAAAGGACAAATTTCAGGAGTAATTTTAAAGTCTGATACTTTGATTAAAGATAAAATACTGCAGATGAAGGCATGTGTGCAAAAATCTCTTACTTACCAGACTCAACCATGGCTACTGACGTAATATGACGATCATTGCAAAATCGTTCACTGCCAAATTGCAATGTATTTTCTTCAAAAAGACTTTTTAGTTTAGCATTTTAATATCAAATTCCAGGACATATAATAACAAAAAGTAATTTTCAAGGTTTCCAGGATACCAGGATGTTTTTCATGAATTCAAATTCCAGCTGGATTCCAGGACCTTTTTAAAAATCAGTAGGGCATGGGAACCCTGAAAGTACCCACAAAGAGGTAAATAAATAAATTACCCTTACTGCTGAAGAAATAAGTTCTCACAAAAAAGTGTGTAATGCCATCTTACATTCTCGGATTAAAAAAAAAGTGAAAGTGATTTGACTAAACAAAAAGGAATCCTTTAATCACTGCTGTGAAATTCAACGTTCAAATGATTCAAATATATACAGTAAAACCTGTTATGAGAGACCGCCCCTTCAGCCAACAAAAAAGCAGTCTCTCAAGACAGGGGGTCTCTCACAGCAGGTTCGTACAAAAAGACCAGTTTCCAAGGTCCAGTTTCAGAACAATTTCAAGAAAAATAATCACAATCACTGTACATATATTCTATTCTTTATTAATAGTTCTTGCTAAAATATTGTATGCATTCATCTAAAAACAAAACTGTATAGCAATAAAGATATACTTCTATCAATAAACATGAAATCACATTTGCCTTTGAAGATCACATATTTTAGCATATGAAATCGTTTCTGAATTACTAATTTTTCTTTATAACAACAAAAATTTGTTTTACCGACTGCTTAAACTGCTTTTTTGTGAGTGGTCTGCTTTTTTCACTTTTTTCAGTTACAATAATTATTTTCTCCAACCTTAAAATTTGTCTCTTTTTAGTTGGAGGTTCATCCATCGTTATTAAGGTTCTGTGTTAAAATTATTATTGCTCAGTTGTAATATCAAACATAAAAACAGTTTTAACTGGGCTGTGGGAAAATATGAAATATCTATACATGTGCATTGCATATATAACAATTAATGGAAAAAAAAGAAACAATTATCTCATCCAGAAAAAGAACCATTAACTCAGAGACAAAAGTCAATGGCTTCTTTCAAAGATGACATACAGGGATTAACTCTATTAGCAAAGTGTGTAACCAGGTCGCACCTACATGAACAGACGTCAGCTTTGTGATTGGGATGCAATCACTTAACATCAGGGTGGGTGGGTGGGGTGTACAACAAATATCACAAGTCTTGAACACTATCAACTGAATCACGCAAACAATTCTCTCTTGCTGGTTTAATAGAAAATGACCTTATTCACCTCTGTCAATACGGATTAACTCTAAAGACAAACAATATATGCAACCACTATGTCAACTCTGGCACTGTATTGGCAAGTCGTGACATGTACATTAGCCTGGTTTATGGACTAGCATCTATCACCAGTAGCAACAATCCCTTTTTTTAAATACATATTCCTTTTATGTTTGTTGTTGTTGTTGTTCTAGGGTTTAACGCCATTTTTCAGCACAAGATAGGCCATATATGGCGGCCAGTATAACTGGTGGAGGAAGAATCCTGGAAAACCCAGGAAAGAACCACCGACCCACGAGAAGCTACTGGCAGGCTTTCCCACGTACCCACGCTAGCCGAGCCTTGGACTCGAACATACGCAGACAGAGGTGAGATGGCAGTGATCCGGAACGGTGAGCGCTTTAGACCACTCGGGGCCCCCTTTTATGTTTGTTTTTTTATCAGAACAATCATTACTAATCAAACGGTCATTGTAACAATTGATTACATATAGATCAGTGTTGTCTGTCCTTGCGATACGGTCGTTGATAGGGATGCCAGGTCCAACGATAAAGCTGGGAAGCAGGCTAAGTGCGGGAATGATTAGTCTGGTTCCCTGCTTTTTATGCTCCATGCATTACTCACTCCTATACGAAGAGCAGAAAGTAATGCAGGAAGCACACAAAGCAGGGAACCAGACTAGGAAATAATCCACATATACATTAGTCTGGTTTACGACAGAAACTATAAAACACTATAAGAATAGCTAAAAATAATTCAGAAATCAGTAACCAGCCAATTATTTTTTTCTTCAAAAATTAGTACAGTATGAGAGGTCGCTTTTATAGGGATTAAATAAAGGTCAGTGGAGTTTATCCTCGTTTTTGCGATGTAGTCGTTCATTGCAGTGTCAAAATGCATATTTTGCCAAGACATTACAGTCACTAGTCACATTCAGCAGGTGGCTGCTCATGACAGTGTTTATATAATAAAACTGATCCGTGAAATTACAATTGTGGTCGGAAATGACAGGTGGTCGCTCTTGGCAGTTTTTACTGTATTGCCAGTTATACATTCTACATCAGTGTGAAAATAGGCATACAATGATACTTACTGCCAGAATGTCTGTACCCTGACTATACTGAACTGGTAGTTTTCCCACCGTAATAGATATTATTGATAATTATTTTAAACAACAGTAATACAAGCACTGATTCCAAAACATATGGGTGATTTACAAATGAAAATATAAAATTTCAAACAGTTAGTTATACATTCACTCTTTATATGTTATTGTAACTTGCATCCGTGTGACCCCCCTATAGAAAGTTCACCCCTCTTATAAGTAAGGCAACTTCCCTGCTATGTGTGTGTGTGTGTGTCACTTAGATTTTTAACATAGCTTTTACAATTTTCCAGTCATATCGCTATGATGTCTGCAGTGTGGCAGCTTATAGTGATGTCTAGCACTAAGGCATCATGTCGCAGATATGCAGCATGATGTCCCACCCAGTCACATTATCCTGACACCAGGCCAACCAGTCCTAACACTAACCTCTTAATGCATAGCGAGGCAGCTGTTAGTACAAGTTTTGGAGGTCTTTGGTATGACTCTGCCAGGGTTCGAACCCACAACCCTCCGCATCCGGGGTTTGAACCCACAACCTCCCGCATCTGGGGCGGGCGCTCTAACCACTAGGCCACCAGAGCAGTCATGGGTGGGTGGGTGGGGGTGAGAATGAGTGAAAGAAAGGTAAAGTCAGCTGTGTATCTGGATCTGGGCAGCTATATTGCTTTAAATGCCCCTTAGCATTAATATTTCTTGCTTCCTCCACCTTCAGTTACTCCTGTCATTAACAAAAAATGCTACAAAGATTTACATTATATAACAAGTTCAATACTGCATATAACACAGCCAACACATTCTTTTTACTGCAAAATACAATGCAATATTTCTCACCATTTGTCTGGGTGTGACATCACTATCGCCAGCAGCCTGTTTTCTGAGGCTGCTGACCAGACCAAGCCCAAAATGTCTGTTTGACACATTTGTAGTATCTGGTAGATCAGGTGTTCGCTCAACTGCCTGTCTGGTTCTCGGAACTTTCTGGGTTTTATCCGTTACAGCTGTGGCAATAAACCCTTCAATACAAGTCCTTGGAGTTTTGGAGTTTCTATGCGCCATGGTTTATTCTTCCTGAAAAATGTAAATTGACTTTTTAAATTTTTGCCTGAAATATTATAGTCTGCACAAAAAAGGACAACAGTGTTAAATACTCCTCCAGGATTGCACTAGTGGGGAATGGTACACTGGAGATTACTGACCAACAGGTTTAACGAATCTTTCACCTTTGTTAATCAACTAAATGTGTATAAACTGCTATTTTCCTTTTCAGGATTTAAAATGATCTCTGTCCCAGATCCCATACTGATTTCTTCATTAATTTAAGTGCAAACCATCTTTAAAGTTTGGTCAAGACACTTTCTAGAATAAAAGTTATTTTGTAAAACCCATTTACTTTGTACTAAAACAACCTTGGTCTTTGTCCTTTTGACCCCAAATTCAATAGGACTCTTCCATGCTGTATATGCTAGCCATCCACAAACTTTGCTTGAGGTATGTGGTCTGGAAGCTTTGTATTTGAAGATTTTCGAAACTAAAGTTGTTGAGTGGAAACCATTCTCTTCTTTCAGACCTAGACTTCTGAACCTGAAAACAATTGGTTTCTTTCTTACCTCAAGCACAAACCATACAAGTTTGGTGGCAGTTGGTGGAGAACTCAACTTATTGTGCAGAAATCATTTTTCTTCTTTCTGTCGCTATGGCTATGATCATTGAACCAGAAATTGACCAGATTCTCTGATACACATCATTTATAGTTATGATAATACATACTGGCTTCCATATAACTTTTCAATGGTCTGTCCATTTGCTTTTCATCATTTATAATATTGGTGAGCTCATCTTACAGTATGTACTATAGGTTACTGCATTTGTATGGGAAAATATGAATGAGTTTTTGGATGGAATACTGCACGAACTTGTGAGTGCAGTATATCCTTCCGACAAAACGAGTTCATATTTTCCCATACAAATGCAGTAACCTTTTAATTATATGCTCATTTTTTTAAATTCTACCTAAGGTTTAATTATGTAAACAAAATACACTACAAGAAACAATGTAAATGAATGAATGCCGTATTCCAAACTAAAGACACAAGCACAGATTTGTCATTACACAATGACATCGTTATTAATGCGCACATAACTCCACCCAGATAAATTTGAACTTAGTCGCGCACTCGACACAACTTTCGAAAGAAAATGGCAAGTCTAGTCAAAATTGAAATTTGCAGTCATATTGTGAATGAATGCGTATTGCAACAACTTTTCCATTTGATCTGGAATGAATATATTTTGGTATTTTGTTTCGATTCGACGAAAGTTTGTGATTTTGGACTGGATTCATCTGTGCAAATTATACATGAAATACAGCAGACTGAAGTGGCGTTGGAGAAGCGTGTTTATGTCTGCAAATGTGTTTCTGTTTCTGTCATTGAATGTTTGAAATCATAATGTGGGAAAAATATGAAGTCTTTCAACTGCAATTATCAAAGGACGCTATGGAATTTGATGCTTATTTCATTTTGAGTGCAGTAAGGAGGATGCAATTGCACTTATCAAAATTACAGCACAATTTCGAAATGTGTAATCCAGATTGAAAACCTATGACATGGCTCATGTAATTCGGATTTGCAAAATTAAGAAAAAACATTTTGAGGAAATTCAGGATGTAAAACTGTAAGTATATTTTATTTTGCCATTCTTATCACCAGATAAAGAAGACAGTATATGCCTTGTCAATTGTATGTTATTTGTAAGGAAATAATCTTCCGTCTTTTATATAATGTAGCTAGCCTAAATCCGTAACATTGTATCAACGCGGAATGTGCCAAAACAGCTTGGTTTTATTGCAGTCCACGAAACATGTTTTAGTGCATTCAGAAACAAATTTAAACAACCACAACATAAAGAGCCTCTTACGCGAGTGTATATGATTTGTTTACAAATCAAAAGTGCTGGTGTCTGCGTCATTGTTTGTTTATAATAGAAAGTAGTTCCTTTATTCACTTGAATGCTATATGTGTATTGTCGCACGCGTTCAGTATCGGGCAATACTGAACGAATCTGACAATGTAAAGTTAACAGGGAAAAAAATGAGCACATAATAAAGAACTGTACAGAACTGTTTTCATCCAACCTGTGCAGTGCAACATAGAGTGACTAGTATTCTCTATGAAGTCTCAAGCTGAGAAATGTTGTGGAAAGTGACCTTGGCTGTTAAACCAAGAAATTAATAGGCATCTTCCTTACCCCAAGCCATCCAAAAAGTTTCTTAACTTTATATAGTGGAAAACAGTCAAAGTGACCTTCACAATTGATAAACACACATGGTAGACAACTAAAGTTATTGTGCATAAATGAAACTGGTAACGATGGACAATAGCATAATATAATGTGCTTTAACTTATGGAAGGTAAATAAAAATGTATGTAAGGGCCTAAAAGTCAAAGCACAGTCACCTATTTAAGAACATGATCTGTAAATCTTTCATAGCTCTAAGTTAAATAGTTTTTGTGCTATTGGACTAAAATGGATTCCTATCAAATGTACCAACATGCCGACAAACAGACTTGAAAAGAACATACCTACTTCTGATATTGCAGTGGGTTTTTAAGAACATAAAGTGTAAACCCTCTTTAACAGCCAAGGGATAAAAGAACTATTCATTAGCTGAAAACAAGGTGTCTCACATGCATCTGAATGCTTGACTGTATATTCACTGTTTCTGACTTTCAAAACTTTAATGATGCCACCGCTGCCTGAAAAGCGAATCTGTATCTTACCATTCTTAAACAATGTGAACAAAGAAATCCTTTCGTTACAAGTGAATGCAGTTGTAATAAAAGCTACCATCATGGATGATTGTAACTGTCCTACATATGCATAAAATCCTGGGCTAGACAAAATTTCATGTCCAAAAGTAACACTGGAACTTGAGGAACTAAATTTTTCCATGGTCTTGTGACGAAGAAGTGGCAACTATTTTTACTCTACTTCTGCTAATCAGCAGTTTTTAAATTAAGAATGCCTGTACAAGACATTGCCCAATATTAAAAATGTTTAAAAACTCCTTATTAATGTCTAATTTTAAGATGTATTGGCATTAGTGATTGCCAATGGTAATACAAAATCTTAGATGACGATTCAATTCATCAGTGCTCAGAGAAAACATGTGCGTGCTCAGGTAGTAAATGTTTAATGTTTGCACACAACTCTGCTCTTGTGATTTCTGACAATGCTTTAATGTTGATATTCAGTCTGTATCTCATTAAGAACTCATTTTTTTATTCTGCTCATCTTTGTGACACTCCTCCATTGGAACAGACACTGCCGCTTGCGAGGCTAGCAGGACAGAACAATGGAGGCAGGCCAGGAAGGCCCAAGCCAGTGATGCTACGATCTGTGTTGCTGCCATCCCCTGTTCACACTGCCATATAACATTCAGGGCACACATCGGCCTCTTCAACCACCTGCACACCCAAAGACCTACTGATCCCCATCAAACAATGGATGTCTAAAGTGGTCCTCATCATCTTGACAAACATCATTTATAATGTTCTGCATGTAGGTATAGGTGTTTATGAGCCCTGGAGAAATTTCATTTTGCTGCAAAAATCTCCATGTTTTTTTTATATCAAACTTGAAAATAAAACTGAAGTTGGAGATGCACAAATCTTGTTTTGCAATAACAGTCAGTAAAAACGGTAGCTTTACATCCGTAATTAGTTCATGCGAGTACGATAGATATGCTACAATTACATAAAACATTCACACCATATCAATAAATTCAGCAAACTACCAAATTTAATGTGATGATCTCAGTTCATTTAGGGTGAAAAAAAACAGTGTACAAGTTGCTAATCCCATCACTTAGCTCAAAGACAAAAGTCATGCTCTATAAGTGAGCACTAATTACAGCCAACTAATAAAATATGAACTCCACCACTGCTGGAACCAAGCCCGGGTGTAAAAGGAGGAGGGTTGGGCGTGGGGCTAGCAACACGACCATGTAAAACCCAGCTTGCTACAAAAACGCCAACAGAAGAAAAACCAGAAACTGAAAGCCTGAGGGAAGAACTGTCTTCTTCTGGAAGATTTATGATACTATGTGGTGAAAGCCGCAAGCCCGCAGAAGCCATAAAACAGACCACCCTTCTATCAAACAGGAGAATTAACATTGCAACATGGAACGTGAGGACAATGTATGAGCAGGAAAAACAGCACAGGTAGCAGCAGAGATGAGGAACTACAACCTATCCCTACTGGGCATTAGTGAGACAAGACGGTCTCAATCTGGACAAAGACTGATGACAGGAGAGATGCTACTGTATTCAGGACATGAGGAAGATAATGCGCCTCATACACAGGGGGTTGGGCTCTTGCTGTCAAAGCAAGCATATAATGCACTGATAGGATGGGAACCACATGGGCCCAGAATCCTCACGGCAACGTTTAGAATCAAGAAGGAGAAAATAAAGATGAATGTCATACAGTGCTACACGCCAACAAATGACAGTGAAGAAAAAGATAAGGACCAGTTTTACAACAGATTACAGAATATAGTAGAGAACTTCCCAGACAAAGACATCAACATCCTCATGAGTGACTTCAATGCCAAGGTTCTGGTCACACAACACAGAGTATGAACAAGCCATGGGGATCCACGGCCTGGGCAAGATGAACGAAAATAGAGAGATTCACAGACCTTTGTGAACTGAACAACCTGATCATTGGGGGTTCCATCTTTCCCTACAAGAGAATCCACAAGAACTCATGGATATCACCAGACCATGTGACCGAAAATCAGACTGACCACATCTGCATAACCAAGTAGTTCAGACGATCCCTCCAAGATGTTAGGGTGAAGAGGGGAGCAGATGTGGCATCTGACCACCACTTAGTTGTTGCAAGGCTGAAACATAAGCTGAAGAACTGGATGGGCACAAAAGAGAGGAAAACAAAGCATAACATCAGCCTGTTGAAAGATGCAAAAACTAAAGAAGAATACAGACTGACGCTTAACAACAAGTACCAAGTGCTACAAGAACTTCTTGAAGATGAGGAAGACAATGCAAACAACAGATGGCAGAAAGTTAAAGAGGCAATAAAATCAACATGCCAAGAAGTACTTGGCCCCATGAAGCACCAGCAGAAAGAATGGATTTCAGCTGAAACATTGCGCAAATCCCAGGTGCATAAACAGAAAAAATCAGCAGTAAATAGCAGTAGGACAAGAACTAAAAAAGTAAAGGTACAAAAAGAGTACACTGACACCCACAGAGAAGTGAAAAAAAGCATCAAGATAGACAAGAGAAACTATGTTGAAGTAATGGCAGCAGAGGCAGAAGAAGCGACAAGTGGAAACATGAAGAAGCTGTATGACATCACCAAGAAGCTGTCCGGCAAGTATAGCAAAACAAAGAGACCCGTAAAGGACAAGCAGGGAAAGACCATAGCAAGTACAGAACACCAAATTAAGAGATGGTCAGAACATTTTGAAGAACAGAGGAATCACACTCTTATCAGTACCAGGGAAAGTCTTCAACCAGGTCCTCTTGGAGAGGATGAAGGAGATCGTTGACCCACAGTTACGAGATGAGCAAGTGGGCTTCCGGCAGAACAGATTGTGTATGGAGTAAATAGCTACTCTTAGCATCATAGTCAAGCAATTGTTGGAGTGGAATTCTTCGCTCTATATTAATTCTGTCGATTATGAGAAGGCATTTGACAGTGTGGACCGAGAGACACTCTGGAAACTTCTTCGTCACTATGGCATCCTAACCAAAATGGTGAACCTGATCAAGAACACCTACAACGGAATGTCCTGCAGAGTCATTCATGCAGGACAGCACACAGACAGCTTCTTAGTGCAGGCTGGCGTGAGGCAAGATTATGAAGACGTCCACCAATGGGCGGAGAAATGGGATCCAGTGGACATTGTGGAGTCAACTTGAGGACCTGGACTTTGCCGATGACCTAGCACTCTTGTCCCATAGTCAGCAGCAAATGCAGGACAAGACCGACGTACTGGCAGCCACCTCTGCACAGGTTGGTCTCAACATCCACAAAGACAAGACCAAGATCCTCAAAATCAATTATGCCATTAACAACCCAGTCACACTGCAGGGAAGTTCCCTGGAACTGGTCTAGTCCTTCACATACCTGGGCAGCATTATCAACCAGCAGGGTGACACAGACGCAGATGTCAAGGCAAGGATCGGAAAGGCGAGAGTAGCTTTCATACAGTTCAAGAACATCTGGAGCTCCAGAGAAATTTCCTTAACTGCCAAGATCAGACTGTTCAACTCCAAATTGAAGTCAGTCTTACTGTATGGAGCATAGACCTGGAGAACCACCAAGTCGACCATAGAGTTCAGACCTTCATGAACAGCTGGCTTTAGAAGAATTCTCCAGATCTGCTGGCCAGACACCATCAGCAACACCAACCTGTGGCAGAGAATGTCCCAGCTTCCGGTAGAGGACAAGATCAAGAAGAGAAGGTGGGGCTGAATAGGATACACCCTACGTAAGCCGCCAACCAACATTATCAGACAGGCATTGAAATGGAACCCTCAAGGCAAGCGGAGAAGGGGACGACCAAAAAAAACACCTGGCAACGCGACCTTGAGGCGGACATGACTAAGATGGGTCACACCTGGAGTCAGCTTGAAGGGACGCCACAGGACAGAAGCCTCTTGTGATTTTTTGTAAGCGGCCTATACCCCGGTAGGGGTGATGAGCAAAGCGATGAAAGCTGGGAATGCCGAAATCGGGTTAAGTTGAAATATTATTCTTTACCTCAAATTCAAATGTATGTCAACGGAATGTGAAAATGCGTCCATTTGCTAGTATCATATTTTCATTCTGCCAGGATGAAGACTGCACTGTAAGTATATTAATTACACATAAATTAGTGGAAGAGAGTCGATAAAGGATAGCCAAGTGTGTTAGAATGTTCCTGAAACTTTTGATTACTCATTCCGATGTCAACGACATTGAAACACGCTATACAAGGCCGTTATTTGGATAGCAAGACATAGCACCTAAACAAAATCAACATGTGGTATGTTTTACATGTTGGACTACGTCAGGTCTTACATGCAGGACTAGGGTGCAGAATGAGGGCCGTGGAAGTAGCATCCATTTTTCTAGTTGATTTACACTTTGTGCAACATATAAATCAAATTCCCAACAATAGGACAAGTACTGTATTTTCCTGCATATATCCCGCGGGTTATACCAGATTTTACAAACCCCGCAGGGGGGGTGCGGGTTATATAAGGGTGCGGGCTATATCACAAATTTTTTACACGTACTTCATCCATATTAATAATGGCAGAATGGGGAAGGTCAAGCTTCTGAATTTCCCTGGTGACGAATTCACGAAAATCATCCATCTTCTTCTCCCAATTCTCGGGTAGACGTTGGCCGACGGTCGTTCGTGTTCTGACTGACAATTGGTTCCTCTTCATAAATTTATATACCCAATGCACTCCTCCTTTAAAATCATCAATGTGCTTCTCTGCCGCCATGAGTTTGGCCTTCAGTTTGATGGCAACTGTTGAGACTGGTCGGTTGTTTTCCCGCTGGGCCACGATCCACTGCTTCAGGTCAGCTTCAAGGTGAGGCCATTTTGCTTTAGGTCCGCGACGAGCACGTTTTCGTGGATTCATCTTCTCCAACATTCCTTTTTCTTTTCTCCAACCTCAGATTACACTCATCAATATCAAATTTTCTGCCTGTGGCTCTATTGCCATGCACTTCAGCATACGCAATGGCAGTTAGCTTGAAGTCGGCTGTGTAAGACTTTCGTTTCGGCATTTTTTAAATTAAACAGAAAGAAATTATTTAAACTCGAATCTACAATTAAAAAGAATACAAGATTATTTAGAAATGTCCGCGTTTATGTAGCCTGTAGTTGAGGCACAGCCCCTATAGACATCCTACGTGCACAAGCATTGTGTACCGAGCCTGAATACTGGTAGTTAATTGACGTCATGCGAGCTACATTCGAAATTGACAATTGTGGCATTCAGCCTCAGGACCTCACACCATTGCATATCCGGCTCACAAGTACCTGGCTTCAAAATTCAAATCTGCCGGCTGCCGGCCGGAATATAGTGGAGGCAGGGTGACTAACTTGAACTGATGCAGAGGGATGAATATGGACCGGGGCCGACTGACTTGATAGCGTAAATACAAATTTGCAATTTGGGCGGGTGAGTGAAAATGTAGTAGTTGTAGTATCGTTCGTTATCCACGTATGAGCATTGACGAATTCGGTCCTTCTAAAAACAGTAATGGTAGACAATGTGAACATACACAAAAAAGTTCACCAATCTATGGTTGCGGGTTATACAAAGGTGCGGGTTATGCCAACGATTTTTTACACAAAACCCCAAAACCCGCGGGCTATATGAGGGTGCGGATTATCTGCGTCTGCGTGATATATGCGGGAAAATACGGTATATGCCAACGTAATAGTTTACTTTTTCTTCTTTCTTTTTCGGTATTACCGCGATATCCTTGTAACTGCCCTTGCATAACATGTACATGTCACGATTATCGACATTTTCTGCAGTTTACCTATTTAAACTGGAAATTAAATGCATTTTAATATTGAGCAAAGAACAAATAGTATACAAACTGGTTCAACACAATCAATAGAAAATCGGCAAATGGACACTTAATGTTTATGCGGATATTGTATATATTAGACAATCAAACTTCTATGGATCCAATGAACGAACCTTTGATTTTAGCGCCAACATGTCGACACAGGATGTGAAAGCGAAGGACATGTCTTAAACTAGTTTCCGGTATAGCCGCCAGAAACGGAACCCTGCCAATTCTGAAATAAAGTACAGTAGATTAGTGCCAAATATAATTCTTAATTCCATTTTCCTATATAAATATCAGCAGATGTTTTGAGCGGGGGTGGGTGTGTGTGTGGCGAGAAAACGATAAAAATCAGACAATGATAAATTTATGCTCACACTACGTATTTTCATAATAACAGTTACCAATATTATTACTTGCCTGTATCAACTGGTATTGTGTATGATAAACTGTAATTAGCCCGAGTCCTATCTCTTTACAAAGAGGGTAGTAAGGCTGGTAAAAACAATTACAGACATGGCATTATATTCAGTATTGTGTTCAAGATTCTATAAAGAGTAGTTAATATACAAATTGAAAACTTTTAAACCAAGAATTACTTATTTTTTGAACTTAGTTAGGTATTATAATTTATTCTACTGATACATGTTTGATGCATCTTCTTGATCATAACGTCCAAATGTGTATACACTGGAATGATCATGCTTGACTTAAAAAAAAAAGAGTATGACACGGTGGATTATTAAATCTTGTATAATATATAAAATTTGTAGGATTAGGTGTTACATCGGTTAAATAGTTGGAACCATATATAAAAAATAGACAACAAAATTGTCAGTGTCAGCAATACAGAATCTATACCTTTAACAATATGACGTGGTGTACCTCAAGATATCATTTTAGGACTTATTATATTTTTATGTGAATTATATGGTAAATAGCACATGTGCTAATCGTAAGCTATTATTTATTATAAGCAATTTCTTGTTTTCATATCAAGATCCCGATTATATATGAAAAAAAAGGTCTTGGGAAGATTTAGAATCCTGCAATATGTGACTCACCGACAACAAACTATTATTATAATTCGGTAAGACAGAATGCGTCATATTTGGTAAAATCCCCAACCACCTCCCCCAAAGAAAACAAAACAAACAAACAACACAACACAACAAAACACTAAATAAAAAAATTAATGAATTCAAGAATACCTGTAATGACAATATGTTATTGCTATGATGTTATGTATATCTATATTTTCTTTAACTTTCGGTATTTAACTGTATGTATATTATGTATAATTGTTATTCATTACTGTAAATTGTAGTGATTATCGATAAAGAAGATAGTACATAGCTAATTTTGTACAAGGGTATATATTCTATTTTAAGATAGCACGATGCCTGTTGATTGCATAGGATCTATAAATAGATATAGTCAAGTTCTAATCATAAAAACCTGTTGAGATGTCTGTAGCAATTACTCATTGGCTTGTGGGGTGAGTTGGATTCTTTGAAGAATTAAGTTCTTTCTTATTGAATGAGTTAGGTCACGTAAACTGCTATTGTGAAACATTAGATTGAGCAGTAAGATATATCACGTAGGGTATATTGCGATATATAGTCATAATAGACTCTTGAAGGTGTATATAAGGAGAGAACTGAACAATCAATTCATTAATATTTTAGATTAATTCCTATTTTGGATTCATTCCCATTTCGGATCATTGTTTCATATGTTAAATCAGTCTGCAGACGTGTTTGATATTGTGTTTGGATAATTTGAGAGGAGACATTTATTGGTGTTATTTATTGGAATTACAAAAAGCGTTCTAATTGGACTAGATTATTATTTGGGGCTATTGGGAATTATTCAGAGGAGTACTGGACAATGGTATTGTTATACATTCTTTCTAGGATCTGAAATTCATTCGGAACATTAAAATCTTTGTGACTTGAATATAACTCTTTAGGAATATTTTGGATTCAGCTCATGATGCTGTAAGTTTCTTACATTTTCACTTAGTTAACGGTTTCTCTGTAGACAGTGTTTATCCTGAAAACTATATATTTAAAAAAGAACACGATTTGCTCTAATTCAGTACACTTTCGATGATTTCTCCTGTTCTTCGTTCGTGGTCTGCCAGAATTGGTATAAAAAATAACTCAGAATAAAACTGAAAGTTTTATAGGTAATATTGATCCCAGATCAATAATCAGACAGACTGAACTTGAAAGCGTGGAGTAAAACAGTTACGGCTAAGTCATGCTCATAAATTTTGTATGACAAAAGTCCATCTTATATGAGTCAAATATTTGTTACAATCAGCGATAATCATCATTTTGCAACAAGGAGTAGTAACTTTGATTATGTTACACGAAGTGTCAGTGGCATTGCTGCTCTAAATGACTAGAATATATTATCCGCTTGTACCAAAAACATTTAATATATATATCGTCTCAAACTGGCTGTTAAGTCGTATTATTTTCTATACTTTTATGGGTCATCCATGGTGAGTCACTTATTTGTATGCATGTTGGTATGACTGTATGTATCACAGCTGTTTACGATGCTTGTTTAATGTACTGTGTCACTGTTATTTAATCGTCATGTACATGAATTGTAGTACTACGTGCTATTTGATGCTCCTACCTAAAAATATTATTTTATTATTATTACGCTCGACCTTGTGTGTATGAGTCACCATCAAGAGAACATGAGATCAGTTTTTGGCATGATCCCTTAAAGAGTTGCTTAATTCCGATTTGAGCAGTTATATATAAGGCACAGAACATAATGACAAACCGTAACGTATTGAATTCTTGTTCGACGGATAGAGATTCCATTGTCATTGAATCAAACACGAACTTTGCAGCACAGTTGTTCAGTTGTGTGCGAGCTCGCTTGTACACTTGAACACAGGCACGATTATCCTTTTTAAATTAACAATGTAAAACGTAATTGATGCTGATATATATATCCAACCGAACTTGCATTATCAAGCTTCTAAGAGCTCTAATGATTCATTACTACCAAATAACACCCCCAACCAACCAACCACCCACCAACACATACCACCACCGCCACTATCATCATCATCACCAAAATATGAATGTCTATGTGCCAATATCTTGTGAATAACAATTTAAAAAAAACAAAACAATTAAACAAAGCAAGACATTGATATACTTAAGTTTCGGTATATTCTCCTCAATAGGATCCACAATGAAATCTCAAATCAAAAAAAAAATCCATTTTTATTCTTGTTTTTATTGGAATATCATGCTTTGAATTTCTTAACGGGAATATTCTTTTACTGTTTCTTGTACTTGTCTTGCTTTGAATTTCTTTGCTGCATTAGATTCTTCTGTTTCTTTTCCTTCTGAATTTTTTTCTTTTGCTCTTCATTTACGTCCTAGAATGAATGGACTTCCTTAGTGGTTTCATCAGAAAGTAACTATTAACATTTTTTTTATGATGCCCGTAAGCGTAAATATTGATTCCATGATCCATGATAAAAAAGAGACATTGTTTTAGTTATTTTATGCAGTCCCATACGATAGTTTTATCTCTTGATGTAGTGCACATCATGCTGTATTTTATATTTTATAATGCGAATGGTTTAATTTTAGTTTATCATTGACCTTGATACTTCCTTAGCCCTATTAACTTGGTTCTTATTATTAAAAATAACTGAAATACCTTTATAGGCCGTAAACCTACAAATTCTTTTGTAAGTTTCCCAGTCATTTTATGTTTCATTGTCCCTGTAACATTTCTATTAGTATTAGTAGTGCCATACCAATGATAATCGCTGGGGTAACTCGTGTTATCATACGTGTTATTCTTTTTTGTTATTCTTTTTCATGGCATCGTAAATAGTTTTGGTTTTAAAATTCCATCAGCTAGCTATCTGTGTCTGTGTTTAACAAATTAATTTCCTCACCATCTTGGTTTTTGAAAATCATACATTAAGAAAACGCATAAATCCAACTCAGAATTCTTTGCATAAATTGGTCAGTTTTGCATTAATTTTGTCTTTACTGAATGACTTGTGGCCAAATCTTCACCAAACAGTTTTCTGTGGATGTAATGAAATCTATCCAGATCGACTCTCGAATTATTGTCTATCTCAGAATTAGCGTTATTACACAGCAATTTGTTGGCAGGATCGCAGCCACTACCCACTGGGTTGTTGGCTTGACTAAATTTCTTTGATACCATGTAGAATCTGCCTCTGATTCCTTCATCGATTAATAAATCCAAGTTATTGACATTTAACGTTAAATTCGAGGGCTTGTCACACATTGTGCAGGATCCCGTCTGTATTGTTTGATGGATGCTTCACTAAAATTTTGAAAAACATCAGCCAACAGCATGAAGTAGGTCTTGTGATCGATCTTGTGGTATACAAAGCTTTAATATTGTACGATTATTTCTTACATTATTTGCTCCTGAGCATATTCTTCATCTGTTAGACCTGACTTGGCCAACGTCGAATAAAATGCTTCTTTTGGTGGCAATTTGTCCTCGTCAAAACACTTAAAACTGTTTAAAGAATCAAGGTGGTATACGCCTTCCCTGATGAACAGATCAAACTGGCCTGCTTCAGTAGCGTATTTAATTTTTTTAAAAAAAAATAACTTTTATGTAGATTCTAAGGTAGCTTTTCCAATCTGCTGTCCGTGAACTGAAAGGAATCAATGAACAAATTCGAACCTTTACTGAAAGACGTATTTTCCAAGTTTTTTTTAAAATGCAACTTATATGTCCATTTTTATTGTTCTGACATTATGAGGTATTATGAAAGACCGCAGGTACTTTAGTTCCCAATGAAGACACGCTTAGTTGTAAAATGCACTGATATGGCATGGATTTATTACTTTATCGTCATTAAGTTTTTGACTGCAGTTAGCATGAAGTTGTACATTTCAAAGCGGTTTTGACAATTTCAGTCATTTTTACTGAAGCCAGACTCTTTAAAGATTTCTTATTTCTTCGTTCTCATCGTTTACATTACTAAGACGATTTTCATCATTTTTAAAAAAAATAATTCGTGACTATTCCATCTCATCGCATATCAATATGGAGTTTGTTTGGTTCCTTGTTCTGTATAATTACACTTGCTTACACAAATTATTTTTTTTACTCCTTTGTTTCTGCTTCTACATGCCAATTGGGAAATATTTTTCATCTAAACCAAATTATTTTTCTTCCTCTTTTTTAGTCAATAGCAATCTTTCTGCTGTCTTTCCTAATCCTTAATAGGTATAATCCGTCAAACAATCCAAAAATATAGATAGCAAATTTGTTGCGTGTTCAATCTGCGTAATATATTTTTTTATGAAAGAAGGAACCTAATATGACCAATATTTAACTTGTCAACATGATTTTAGACTGTTTTGCTCTCTGTATCACAGAAAGCCGGAAATAAAGATGACAAAAGAGATCCCACTGAAAATATTTATTATTATTATTATTCTAAATATGTATGCACCTTTTTGTGTATGCTATAAATATCTTAATTATAAAATAAAATTAATTAATATGCTGTCCATAATACCCTCATAAAATAAGCCCCGTTAAAACCACTATTTTATACTGTAGAACAATAAACTGGTAATAAAATCCAATTTTAGTATTTACTATTTAACCCATTATTATTATTTGTATTATTATCCACGATTCATCCTCGAAACATAATATTTTGTACTTGCTAATTGATAGGATATTAAAGATATATTTCAGATATGAGATGATGATTGTTCCGGTGCTTTGTCAATATCTACAAGGAAGCGACACGTACAATTTGTATTTTTTAAAACTTAAGGCATACAACAAAAACGTGTTTTACGAATGAAGCCTGAATGTGATTTTGTTGACTTAACAATAAAAACGATAGAATATTACAAAAAATGTAATTATTAGGCATTAAATATTTTCAAACAGTCATGCATACAACACTACATAAATCTGAACAAATTAGTTCAAAGATTGTAAATAGTATGCGGTAACAAAAACATAGGAAACAAAAGCAAAACTATTGATAACGAGGTTGCTTGAATTCTTAATAAGCTACTTAATTATAGCATAAGAAGTAATAAAACGTTTTCAACAACTGGTTATGATATAATGTATAATTAGGTTATGCAACAATGGTATTTGAAACACCGTTTTAAATCCAAAAAATCATATAAATCATAAAAGTCATATATTTGCTGTGAAATTTAGCACACGCATTCTGTTTGATATTAATACAATTTGTAAATAATAATAATAATAATAATAATAATAATAATGTGGACTCAGTACAGCGCCTAATCTATAGAAGCTCTAAGAGCTTTACAATATAAGTTAAAAAGTAAAAACATATACAACGACAAGGGTACAAAAACAAACACCATGAAATAATAAAAAAAACCATACTAATAGCAATTAAAGAAGCAGACATTATTAAGTTTTTAAGTCTGTGCTTGAGTCGAAATAGATGAGTTTTAAAAGCACTCTTGAATGAGATCACAGTGTCCTTGTGTCTAAGATTTAATTTGTTCCACTTTAATTGTGCCCTGTTACGCAATAGAACGTTGTCCTTATGATTTCCTTTTAACAGTGGGAACAATGAGAATGTGGATGTCAGACGACGAGCGGAAGTTTCTAGATGGGGTATACATATGGTTGAGGTCAGATAGGTATATTGGACTGGAGCCAGTCAAGGAAATATAGCATAGTGAACATATTTTGTGTTTGATTCTGGATCGAACGGGTGACCAGTAAAGGTTAGAGGAGGGGGAGGTGTGCTCACTTCTTCATATTATAAGGATAATCCGAGCAGCCGAGTTTTGAACATTTTGAAGTATCTCTAATAGATAATGAAACAAAGCAGATAGAAGTGAATTACAACAGTCTAGACTTGAAAGTACTAAGAGACACATCAAGTGTTTGATAAAGAACATGGAGGGTAACTAATAATGCATCCGAGCATTTACCGAAACACATTTTTATTGCATTTCAACCTGTTGGCACACGTGACACACCCTAACAAAACGTATCAGTTTTGCTGCTGCAAATGTTAGACAATTATTTGCACGTATCAATTCAGTTTAAAATTCCGAAAGAGCATTAAGATATAATTTTCCATCAACAAACATATATTAGTCCCGCATATATGATGTTGCTGGATGCAGTAAATAAATATAATGATAGTGAGGACGCTAGAAATTCAGTTTTAACACATGATTTTCAACCGTTATAAAATGTCTCCCATTTAGATGTATTGCATCCAGAGGCGTAGCTATGATATTTTGCGCCCGGGGACGAACTATAAAATTGGCGCCCCAGCCCCCTCCCCGTTTAATCACATTTTTGAATATTACCCTTGTTTACTTATTATAATGTAACGTTGTAAGCCTCATTTTGGCGCCCCTGTACCTTGGCGCCCGGGGACATATGTACCCCCCTGCCCCCCCCCCCCCCAGCTACGCCTCTGATTGCATCACAGTACACAGGTGATACATTGTATATCCTTTACAGAAATAATATATCAGCTTGGAGGAAACATTCATTTAGCTGGGGCTGGTGGAGCATATTACGCTTATTGTTTTGTGTTGAGTGATAGGCAGATATTATTGAATGGTGCATATTACGCATAATGTGTTGTACTAAGTGATAGGCTTATAATGTTGAATGCAACATATTACGCATATTGTGTTGTGTTGAATGATAGGCATATATTACTGAATGCAGCACATTACGCATGTTGTGTTGTGTTAAGTGATAGGCATATGCTATTGAATGCAGCATATTACGCATATTGTGTTGTGTTGAATGATATGCATATAGTACTGAATGCATCATACTACACATATTGGTCTGTATTGAGTAAAAGGCATATAATGTAGAATGCAGCATATTACGCAAATTGTGTTGTGCTGAGTGATAGGCATATATTATTGAATGCAGCATATACTATTCAATGCAATAAATGCCAAGAGGAGTATTATAATATAAGCTCATGATTACGGTTACATGTTTAAATTTGCATACAGCATTAGAAATATATTATTGCCAGAACTCATGCCAAAAATCAACCAAAGAATAACATTAAAACCATGAAAATGTAGTGGTGGAACCGATTGATTATTCATAAACATTTTTTTTATAACATTTCGGTTGCAACGAAAATACAGCACAATTGTGTATATAAGCTAAACAACAACAAAAAACTGACTAAAGGTAACAAAACAACGAGGCTTTATTAGCGCTTTTATGTCATTTATATAACCCCTTGTTTTAAAGACAATACCTACATTATAAAGAATTTCTTCCAACATCATGATTATCCGCTGCATCTGGACATTTTTGGCTGAGTAGCACACAGAAAGCAACAACCCAGGTGTATGGTATTAGGAAAATAAGGAGGTAAAAAGACTCTTAAAATCACTTTATAATAATATATGATGCCCTTTCAATAATTGGGTTCGACTTTATCGCATCATCATAAAGATCGAGCGTGAAAGTATGTCAACAAATAACCACCACAACAAATAGCATTGACTTTAGAACCGTTTCATTTAGATGGGAGTGGTATAGTGAGGTTAGTAAAAACGCAAATAAAACGCATGATGCAATAAATAATAATGATATACAAATATGCTTTTGATCTAAAATTTTCACCTGAACAGTTCAAACAGAACAAAGTCGGCGTATTTGGTCCATTGGTTGCTGTTATTGCTGGAAGTCTTTTACCAGAATTGAGCGTATGTCAAAAAATAACCTCACCAGGAACACATGATAAAGGTATTTTCTTAAAATGTCAGCCAATGATATGTTTAAACCTGAAACAACACACAAACACACACGCACACACACACATACACACGCACGCACACACACGCGTGCCATTTATGAAAAATACAAAACCTCTTACAAATGTACATATTAAAAGAATTATAAAACAGAGAAATATAAACAATTGTAGAATATAGATCTTATTAGAAACTATAAAACTGAATGAATATATGATTGTTAATACTGAAGATTACTTTGAAGGCGATGGAACACAAATAATGATATCGAACATTTTCATTCGTTTGATCTGCCTCCCATTGATATTATTAAAGATAGCATATGATATAAAGCAAACGGAACATTATTCATAATCATACATACATTCAGGATATTGATTCCATTATGTGTGGGTGTTACTGCGTATATTGGATAATTTGCGTTGTAAATGTGAGCAACCAGTCCATATAATACATAAGGTTGAGGGCTCTATTTTTAATGAAAATATTTCAAAACAACATGTAATAAAGTACATAATATAAATGGTTATTACACAAGCTCCCATGGCAAGAATATTACGAAAGGTAATTGTGTAATATGTAATACTGAAGAAAAGATCTTTATTGGCATAAATATGTAACAAAACTATATAAATATGAAATCATATTGCATTGGATGGAAGAGGGAAACCGATGCAATAGTGTGGGTAATCGAAGAAACCATATATGGAAGAAATATTATGAGCATGTAATGCTAAAAAAGCAAGACTTTTGCTATCAGGTTCGGGCGGTAAACTGGACAAAAACAAGTCAATTTTTTTTGTGTGGTCAAGAATGTCGTCATATAAATAATGCAAGCCAGCTAATCCGCTGGGAAATGGTCAACCTGTAAATCATCTAGACTGGAGAAGTGAAGGACATATCCATTGTTTCGATGAAAATCTCACTAACAAATGTCAGTGTGACAACAAAATGTTCGCCTAGTTAAATGCGTGCACGGCTATGACACTGAGCTAAACATGCAATGAAACGACTTGTTTCACGTCCACTTATCAGCGTCAAACATAAGTTTTGGGTTGTCAAAATTATAAAAGAGGACGTTAAGTGAGCTAAAAAGGACTACTCAATGAGTAAAAGAGTTGCGTAAACCAATAATAAAAGATTTTCTCTCAAACTAGTGTTATAACTAGGAAGATAATCGATAATAAAACGGATACTGTGCATACCAATCCATGATTAAAAAAAAAGGGATATGAGCATACCGAGCGATAATAAAACGTGCAATGAACATACCAGTTCATAAAAAACGGACAATGAGCATACAATTTCACAATAAAACAGGCAATGAGCATACCACTCCGTAATAAAAAAAGGCACTCACATAACCAATGCCTTTGAAACAAAAAATAAATGTAAGGAAGGCTGAGAAATTATGGGTCGACCAAGGTAGTAAACATAACTTTAAATGTCTTTTCATGATAACAACATAGAAATGTATCATACATATAACGAAGAAATGGCTGTGATTTTCGAAAGCTTTAATGGAACATTCAAAGATAAAATATGGAAGTACATAGCAGCAAAAAAACAAAAAAAAAAAAAAAAAAAAAACAACAAATAAACACCCCCTACACACATTTGGATGTTTGTCCAAAACTGATCAATAAATATAATAATACAAATCACAGAAGTATTAATATTGCTTCTGTACAGTCATGCAAACAAAGAAAATGAACATTTTGTTTATGTTAATCTATATGATGAATCTATTTTTTGAAAGAGGCAAACCAAAGTTCAAAACAGCTCACACAGTAAGAATTTCACACAAACAGTCAGATATTTGAGAAACGATATATTCCCGAATGGAGTAAAAATAACAAGTATCAGGTATATAAACCCATTTGTGCATAAAATAAAAGATTTAAATCACGAAAACAATTAAGGAATTTTTTATGAGCAAGAATTATGAACAGAAATTCAGACTGCATATAAAAGTCAAAGTGATTATAAAAACATTTGGGCTTTCTTCAAATAGACAGGTTATAGGCCACAATCTCATTTATAAGTACCATTAAATATATAAATATATAGCTATTTGGACCACAAATGATCTTAGTTTTTATTTACATCCTATATCGGTTTCTGTGGCGGGAAGTGAAACAAAAACCCAATGAAACTATTAAGGAAGAACATTCAGTTTAGAAGACATACCTTATTGTTCCCCCAAAACGACATGCCATAAAACATATTCATTCGTGACCATCTAAAGCACATAAAATTCCAACAAACAAGAGTCCAAAGAGCACACTCATTCATCCGAAAACGTTACAAGTACTAAAAGAGCAAGTCCCAAAAACAAATTCGCATGTGACCATCTAAAGCACATAAAATGACCCAAGATGCCGCCCGAAACAGGCATATGAACTATGGGAGAAAAAATCCCAACAAAATGAACCACCACCTCGAACAACAACAACAAATATAAAAACCATCAAGCGCATATTTTGAGAGCGTGTTCATTCCAGTTTCCCATCTTCGCTAGCCATGGTTCCGATGTATTAACCCAATCTACACCTTCACGGATCAGTCAGATATTTCACTGCTTTGTCCTGGCCACATCTTTGGATGTCGTGAGCAGTGGATGGGGACGATATAGCGACAATGGGAAAATACATTACAGACCCCCCTGGGACGATATAGCTACAAGACTTTTTAGATCACCCTGGGACGATATAGCGAGAAGGGGAAATGAACATGGTGAATATTGGGACAAGGGAAAATGGTGTTGTTGTATAGGGATAACAAGAATGGAACAGGTCAGGTGAAGTCACGGTACTGGATATTGGTAACAATGTAGCAAGGGGCTGACCTGAATACGAGCTACCATAGGGAGAGACAAATACAGGAGAGATATAGCCGTACACATATATAACACATACAACGGATATACATAGATTGATAACGTAGTGAAAATGAGAACATATAAGTAAAATCACCCTGGGAACGTATAGGGACAAGGGGAATTTAACATGGGGAAATTTAACATGGGTGGGACTATAGCGGGACAAGAAAGGTTTAACATAAGTTGGGACTGTCTAAGGACAATGAAAAATTGTATAGGGCCTGTCTATGGACAAGGATGGTGGAGGGCCAAACACAACAGAGACAGAGACAGACTTATACTAATACAAGCATTACCTAGACCTGAAATTATGTTGACGGTGTTCATAAATTTGCATAATTTTAATGATGCTATAAAAAGCTATATCAAGGAAAAGACCAATGCCAAAATGGATGTGACTAAAAGTAACACTAAAATGTGGCATTCTTAAAATGCAAAAATTGCAAGACGTCTTGGCTCCACGCTACACCTTGAAAGTGCACCCTCAAGAAGTGCGCGGACCTCTGTTCTTTCGAGGCAAATATTTCAAAAAGGGAAAATACATTGACGTCTATCATGTATTTCTATCTTGCATTGAGCATTGGAATGCTTTTAGTAAGATGTTTCTTCAATCTGCTTTAAATGCTTTTAGTAAGATGTCTTTCTATCTAGTATTGGCTATTTGAAATTCTTTTAGTAAGATGTCTTTCTGTCTAGCATTTGATGGTTGAAATCCTCTTCGTAAGATGTCTTTATATGTAATATTGGTTGCTAGAAATAATTTTAGTAAGATATTAATTCTATTTAGTATTAGGTTTTTTGAAATGCTCTTAGAATCATGACACTCTGTCCAGTATTGGCTATTTGAAATGCTCATAGTAAGATGTCTTTCAATCACGCATTTGGCGTTTGAAAAGCGTTTAGTAAGATGCTTCTTCTAACCAGTATTGACTCTTTGTTTCAAAAGCTCTTCTAAAGATGTCATTAGGTTGCTTGAAGTTCTCTTAGTATGAAGTCTTTCTATTTAGAATGGGTTTTATGAAATGCTCTTAGGACTCTGTCTTTCAATCAGGTATTTTCTGTGTGAAATGCTTGTAATAAGATGTTCCTTATATAAAGCAGTGGCTGTTTGAAATGCTCTTAGTAAGATGTCTTTTTAACTATTATTTGATGTCTTTACTCTTCTTTTAAGATGTCTTTATATCTAATATTGGCTGTTTGAAAAACTTTTAGTAATATGTTTATTCTATATAGTGTTGGCTGTTTGAAATGTTCTTTGCAAGATGTTTTTATATCATGCTTTGTGCGGTTTGAAATGCTGTTAGGAAGATGTTTCTTCTGTCTAGTATTATATGTTGAAATGCTCGTACTAAGATGTCTTTCTATCCAGTTATGGCTGTTTGAAATTCTCTTAGTAAGATGACTTTCTATCTAGTACTGGATATTTGAAATCCTCTTAGTAAGATGTCTATCTAATATTGGCTGTTTGAAATGCTTTTATAAGATGTTTATTCTATCTAGTATTAACTGTTTGAAATTAAGTGAATCAGATGACTTTCTATCTAATGT
Source organism: Sinohyriopsis cumingii (assembly GCA_028554795.2). Classification (NCBI taxonomy): domain Eukaryota; kingdom Metazoa; phylum Mollusca; class Bivalvia; order Unionida; family Unionidae; genus Sinohyriopsis; species Sinohyriopsis cumingii. The sequence goes on from CM068839.1 coordinate 44,454,059, forward strand.
TGGGTTTTTAAATGCTCATAGTAAGATGTAAGTATAACTAGTATTGGCTGTTTAAAATGCATTTAATAAAATGTCCTTCTATCAATCATTTGGAGTTTGAAATTCTTTAAGTAATATCCTTATTCTATATAGCATTGGTTGTTTGAAATGCTCTTAGTAAGATGTCTTTTGATCTAGTATTGGACGTTTGAAATGCTCATAGTAGGATGTCTTTCTATCAATATGCGGCGGTTGAAATTCGTTTAGTACGATGCTTCTTCTATCTAGTATTGTCTGTTTGAAATGCTATTAGTAAGACGAATTTATATCTAGTATTGGCCTCTTGATGTTCTGCTAGCAAGATGGTTTTCTATTTAGAACTGGCTGTTTGAAAAGCTCTTAGTAAGAGGTCTTTCTGTCTAGAATTGGCTGTTTTAAATCCTCTTAAAACAATGTTTTTCTATCAAGCAGTTCGCGTTTAAAATGCTTTTACTAACATGCTTCTTATATCTAGTATTGTCTGTTTGAAATTGAAGTAGGAAGATGTCTTTCTCTCTAGAATGTTTTGTTTGAAATGCTTTTAGTAAGACGTTACTAATATCTAGTATTGCCTGTTTGAAATGTTGTTAGTAAGATGTCATTCTATCCAGTATTGGTGGTTTGAAATGCTCTTAGCAAGATGACTTTCTATCTATTATTGGATATTTGAAATCATCTTTGTAATGTCTTTCTTTCTAATATTGGCTGTTGGAAATGCTCTATGGAAGATGTATTTAAACTAGTAGAGGATGTTTGAAATGCGCTTCTAAAGATGTCATTCTATCTAGTACTGGCTGTTTGGAATGTTCTTAGTACCATTTGTTCCGATTTAGTATTCCCTGTTGGAAATGCTCTTCTAAAGATGTCATTCCATCTAATATTGGGTGTTTGAAATGCTCTTAGTAAGATGTCTTCCTATCAAGCATTTGGCGTTTGAAATGCTTTTAGTAAGATGCTTCTTCTATCTAGTATTGGGTGTTTGAAATGCTCTTAGTAAGATGTCTTTCTATCATGGATTTGGCGTTTGAAATGCTTTTAGTAAGATGCTTCTTCTATCTAGTATTGGGTGTTTGAAATGCTCTTAGTAAGATGTCTTTCTATCATGGATTTGGCGTTTGAAATGCTTTTAGTAAGATGCTTCTTCTATCTAGTATTGGGTGTTTGAAATGCTCTTAGTAAGATGTCTTTCTATCATGGATTTGGCGTTTGAAATGCTTTTAGTAAGATGCTTCTTCTATCTAGTATTGGGTGTTTGAAATGCTCTTCGTAAAATGTCTTTCGATTTAATATTGTCTGCTTGAAATGCTCGTGGTAAGAAGACTTTCTATTTATTATTCGCTGTTTGGATCTCTTTCTGTCACGCATTTGGCGTTTGAAATGCGTTTAGTCACTGTTTCTCCTACCTAGTTTTGGCTGTTTGAAATACTCTTACAAAGATGTCTTTCTATCTAGTACTGTCTGTTTGAAATGCTCTGAGTAAGATATCTTTCTATCAAGCATTTGTCGTTTGAAATGCTTTTAGTAAGATGCATCTTCTTTATAGTATTGGCTGTGTGAAATACTCTTAGTAAGATGTCTTTCGATCTAGTAATGTCTGTTTGAAATGCTCGCAGTAAGATGTCTTTCTATCTAGTGTTGGCTGTTTTGAAATGCTCTTAGGAAGATGTCTTTCTATCAAGTATTTGCGTTTGAAATTTTGTTTTGTAGGATGATTCTTCTATCAAGTAGTCACTGTTTGAAATGCTCGTACTAAGATGTCTTTCTCTCTAGTATTGTCTGTTTGATATGCTCTTAGTAAGATGGCTTTATGTCAAGCATTGTACGTTTGAAATGCTTTTAGACTTCCTTTCCATGTCTTGTCAAATAGTCATGGTCTTGTTGTTTGTAGTTTGTGATTGTTGTTTAAAAGTGAGTGAGTTTCTTTTAGGTCCGCGCTTTCCATATTTGTTTTTGGTAATTATATGGGTCTTGCAAGTTTTGATACCAGGGTGATGTTTTCCTTCATGTCAGTGCCTGACAAATATAAAGGGAAGCGCTCGTCAATCTGGCTACCCAGCGTTCACTCATTAACATTCAAGAGGAGTAGAATCAGCAAATTAATGGATCTTCAGATGCACCTGGAGAATGTCAGGCACCTCTTGGATCAACTGGCCATGAAGGCTGGCCAGGAACGTGCCAGGCTTGAAGAAGAGGAGGAGAAGAAAAAGAAATAAGAGAAGGAAAAGAGAGAAATTATCCTGCTTCACCTGATGCTAAGACAGAGATGTGATGTCAAACCGATTGTTAGGACATCTACAATAGGCTCAGCGTCCGCAGGAGGTAAGGAGGCAGCATCCACGAGTGTGGAATAGGAAAAGGAGGGAAGTTTTCACTATCCTTCAACGTGAAAACCTGGAGATGTCACCATTAACCGGGTACATCTGAAGTTATTTTTTAAAAAAAAAACAGCCCTTCTCAGGGCTAACCAGAACTCTAGAAAAGAAACTATTCAAGTTGCCAATTGGTGCGAGTGTGGAGTAGTGCGACTATAAGCACTAACTCATTTACTGATATTTGTGTGAGTGTGTTTGTGTTTGCATGAGTTCACGTAAGCTTTTGTGTGTGTATTTGTGTGTTTGTATGCATGCGCGCACGTTTGTGTGGATAGTAGACAGGTCCTATAAAAGTTCCCCATTGTCTCTAGGCAGTCCCAACCTATGTTAATCTGTCCCTTGTTCCACTAAAGTCCAACCCATATTAAATTTCCTCATGTTAAATTACCCTTGTCCTTGTTTGTTCTCATTTGCCCATACGGTATCAATCTATATCTATGTGTTGTGTTTGTTAAATATGTCTATGCCTATATCTCTCTTGTATTTGTCTCTCCCTAGAGTAGCGCGTATTCAGGTCAGGCCCTTGCTGCATTGTTACCAATATCCAGTACCGTAACGTCACCTTACCTGTTCCATTCCTATTATCTCTATACAACAACCCCATTTCCCCTTGTTGACATACAGTCCCAATATTCCACATGTTCAATTCCCCTTGTCGCTATATCGTCCCAGGGTGATCTGAAAAGTCTTGTCGCTATGTCTTCCCGCGGGTTTCTGTAATGTCTTGTCCCATTGTCGCTATATTGTCACCATATACTACCATCGTGCGTTGTTTCCCTTACATATGCCAACTAACCAATAGTATGTAACAGCGGTGCAATGTACATTGGATGAAAATGTTGAAGACAATTGACTTCAGAACTATACTTTTTATATTTAATATCGAAAGTATGACAGCTTACCAGAGAGAAGCCATTACAGGTGTTTTTAAGGTAAAGGGTGTATGTGTACAAAAATGAAACGGTAGTTGAAAAATGCTTATTTAATGAGTCCATTCCAATTGTGTGCTCCCCTTGTCTCGATCGTTTTAGAACAGTATTCAGATTTAAACAACTTAATTTTGATTGGATGCGGTTGCCAGCCATCCAGTGAAATTCACAGACCCGAAGCAAAAGCACTGAAATGTCTAATCGATCCGCCAAGGTGTAGCTAGGATTAACATATCGGAACCTTAACTAGAGAAGATGTCGAGTTCCCCAAAACATTATAAACACAAAAAGTCAGTCCCCAAAAGTATATTCATCTGCAATACCTTAAAACAATTTAAATACTTTAAAATGTGCGTCTGTAAAGCATATTCATTCTAGGCCCCCCCCCCAAAAAAAATAATAAAAATAAAACGAACACTACAAATGCCAACAAGCACGTGTTTTAAGATATTAGATCCGAATGCACTGCAACGCTAAAATAACGCGGGCGAAATTTCTAAAATCATAGTAAATTCTGGCGCACTTAATAGTGTAAATAACACAGACGCGCGTTCTGAAAGCTATTTAAATACAGGCGTCCTAAAATGTCAGAAAAGGCATATTAAACGATCAAACTACGCCCAAAAAAATAAATAAAGTCCCCTAAAACCGAAAACACTATCAAATTGACCTAGGAAACCAGAGAAAAGAATCCCAGATTCCTCCATTTTCTCCTATTAATACTATCGTTTCCATTAGAGACTAGAAGTTTTCCGTGAGGCCGCAATGTTAATATGCGTATTTAACTATGGATATTTGTAACATTAGCTTTCCCACTGAGGCAATATCGGCCAATAATATTAACATATGGACATTCAACATGAATCAGGGATTTTTTTTTTAAAGATCATTCAGCATGTATCAAGGATTAAATTACGGTAATTAAATCTTTAATGTTCCTTTTTTGTATTTAGAGAAATAATTTTTTAGAAGTTACTGAGAACATTGTTGCATTGTTTGCATTGGGTAAAAAATTATATGCAGCAAAGACTGATGATGAGGACGTCATATTTGTCTCCAGCGAGATGAGCTTTCTTATGATTTGGCCAAACAAAGTAACATTTTGAGTGTAATATAAACTAATACAAATTTGTACATGCAGGTGGGAAAAGGAAAGCAAAATGCAATAAGTAACAAATAAATAAATAAATAAATAAATAAATAAATAAATAAATAAATAAAATAATTTCTGAATTATACATGACGTGCAAGATTGAAGGGTGATATCACGTTTAAATCTCAAAATCTGGAAACAACTGTATTTACAAATGCATTAAGACATCAGAGATGGGCTTTATTTTATATTGTACAAGATATTTCTGGAGTATACGACATAAGTCTGAATAGCATTCCACTGAAAAAAGACGAGCCTGATAACATGACATCACAAAAGAGAGATGCACATCATAACACGAAATCACAAGAAAATATGGGAGAATAAGAACCAGTCGATTTCAGATTTGAAAACCGTAATGAGAAGTGAATGTTGAAGTTACTCCATGGAAGAAACTTATATGGTTCACAGAGCAACGTTATTATTATTATTATCATTATTATCATTATTATTATTATTATTATTATTATTATTATTATTATTATTATTATCTGTTGTTGTAACAGTAGCAGTGATTGTGATGGCAATAATAGCCTGGTAGCGTTTATAGTAGTAGCAGTAGTAGTAGTAGTGGTAGTGGTAGCGATAGAAGTAATCTGGTAGTAGTAGTGGTAGTACTGGTAGTAGCTGTAGTCTGGTAGTAGTTGTCGGGGGGAGGGGCGATACATATGCAATAGCAATCATAGTCCATCTTACATGTAATCAGGGAACATATTTAATCATTTTTAAAAACACAGACGCACAAAAAGGCACAAACTGAGTCACTTTCAGATAATTCCTAAGAACTTTATACTCGCTGTAGAGCGTTGCACGAAATGGACTGTGAACATGTCTATTGTCTTAAATCCACGGTATCTAATAATTTCTGATTTTAATACTGAGAACAAAATGATACAACCTGATTTCCTTTTACATAAATAAATTGCAGATTTATCATAAGTCATCCTGATATGACAATGCTAATACCGTTCCTTTTAGCAATACTACTGGTAGTAGTAGTAGCACTATATTATTATTATTATTATTATTAGTAGTAGTAGTAGTAGTAGTAGTAGTAGTAGTTGTAGTAGTAGCAGTAGTAGTAGTAGTAGTAGGTGTGGCAACAGCAGTTAGTCAGGCCAAATTCTTAACTTTTACTTTTTTAAATCGTCGAGTGCATGTCAGATAATTTGGTGTCCAAATACGGAATGTCATTCCACAAGAAATTACAGCAATGCCGAATTTTGGTTAATTTCAATGGAAAAAAGGAGAAATGTTTGACAAAAATAATCAAATAGCAACTACACATTCTAAACTCTTTCTTGTTGCGTCTGCATCTTCCTTTGGCATCGTTCCAATTATATTTATCCAATAGCTCGTCAAAGTTTCATTGTTTTACTTGTCCTTGTAGATGGTTGAAAGTGTATTGTGCGTGTGAATAGTAACTTATGTTTTACAGCTATTTTCTTTATAGATAATGAGTACAAGTGTGTGTGTGATATAGAAAGACATACAAAGAACTAAAGAACGACAGACAGCTTTCCATTGAGATGTGCTTGCAAAAGGTTTTCATTTCTGCTTTTCTTTTACAACAAAAATGTGAGAGAGTCAATAAACCTATCCCCGTGTCACAGGCTAGAATCGGGTGGAATGGGGCTCAAATTCGTGAACTGCATAGCTTTGGATTTGTGTTCTAAACCTTGGGCCATCAGTATCGATGAAACCGATATGTTTCTGCATCAAATGCCCTTACTTTTGAGAGATACGACCGTGTGCCCCTTTTTAATTATGGAAATGAAGTCCAACTGACCCTAAAAGTTACATTCTTCTGAAATGTGGCATTTATGAGATGTTCCACCACTGATATAAAATGTCAGCAAGATGATAAAGCATCGAAACCTGAGCTTGAGCCCAGAAGATTTCTAATTAAAAGGCATTTGCGTAATTTTAGTTGAACAACAAAAAATAATATTCCCGGTGCGGTACTTTCAATATTTTTCAATATCGATCACATTAAATTTTAATAAAGAGAAAACACGACGATAAGGTTAAATTTTTGATATACTTCCAAAAATCTTGTCAATTATTATAGTTTAAGCCCAGATATTGATCATTCTATGTATGTATGTATGTATGTATGTATGTATGTATGTATGTATGTATGTATGTGTGTGTATGTGTGTGTGGATGTATGTATGTATGTATGTATGTATGTATGTATGTGTGTCTCTGTCTATGCCTGTCTGTATGTATGTATGTATGTATGTATGTATGCATGCATGCATGCATGCATGCATATGTATGTATGTATGTATGTATGTATGCATGCATGCATGCATGCATATGTATGTATGTATGTATGTATGTATATATATATATATATATATATATATATATATATATATATATATATATATATATATATGTATGTATTTATGTATGTATATTTCTGTATGCAAATATGTATATATGCATGTATGCATGTATGTATGTATGTATGTATGTATGTATGTATGTAGTGGTTAGAGCGTCCGCCTCGGATGCGGGAGGTCGTGGGTTCGATCCCCGGCCGAGTCATACCAGAGACTTAAAAAATGGTACTAACAGCTGCCTCGCTTGGCGTTCAGCATTAAGAGGTTAGTGTTAGGACTGGTCGGCCTGGTGTCAGGATAATGTAACTGGGTGGAACATCATGCTACATGTCTGCGGCATGATGCCCCAGTGCTAGACATCACTATAAACTGCCACATTGCAGACATCGTAGCGATATGACTGAAAAATTGTTAAAACTACGTTAAAAAATCAAAATCACATCACATCACATCATATTCTTAAGTATGTATGTATGTATGTATGTATGTATGTATGTATGTATGTATGTATGTATATATGTATGTATGTATGTTTGTATGTATGTATACTTTAATTTTGTTCTAAGTAATCTCGATATCAATATGAAGACTGTATTAATGCACATGATTTTAAAAATTGGCTAAGTTCATACATTATTGTCCTCTTCTGTATAATGCGCTTCTACATCCTGGTCTATGTTGTTTGATTTATTGATTATTAATAACCAACTGCATTGACCCTAATCTTCTTTCACATAATGCGCCGGCAGTTCTGGCTCAATGTAGTTTGCAGCTGAACGTGACTTATAGAACAGTACATACTGTGACGAAGACATACATTTTCCTCAAATATTTATAAGTTGCGAACAACTGAAATGATGTGAATCTAACAGCTATTCTCTATGGATGTATTGATATTTTCCACTATCGGTCACAAATATTACCTTAATGCATCCGAAGATTGAATATTCAGCAGATAAACTTGGCTGTTATCAAAGCCTCTATTCGTATATTGACCAGACTGGGCATGACCTTTACGTTGCTGTGCTTTACATATGTACGCGATGTTAATGCGCTCGATTTCCGAAATTACTTATCCAAATCGGTTTAGGGATGAAAGTATTGGTATCAAATAGTATTAAAATCTTCGCTGCGGAAATTTATTTTGCACTGATAGTAGCTTAAATTCCGGTTAGTGTGACATTAAGAGATTATCCTCGCCCAGATTATGATATCAACAATATTCATAGTAATTCACACATAGCAAAGCAAAAATTAATAATAATAATAATAATAATAATAATAATAATAATAACAGGATTGTTAACACTGTTGAAATGTTATTTATACTCTTTTCTGAAAAGGAATACCTCTAGGCATTAATTATTTGATCAATGTGATTGAAGAAAGAGTGAATTATTTGCATCAAATATCTCTTAGTTTTGTTTTTCATTATGTAGAGATGGGTACCAAAGTTAAATGTCTAACCTGACCTATTCCAGTCCTTTACTCGCTGAAAATAATATTTTGTAGTCTGTACAGTACAATTGTACAATAATTGATTTTCAGCGAGTTTCTACTCTATCCGGCATAACACATTTCCTCAGAGGTTTTCCGTTGTATTGCGATTAAAGCCTAGGAGCACCACTAGGCTAAACCTAGATTGTAACCCGCTCACCCCTTAAGCAATGATAGTTGTATTCAACAAGATAAAAATGCAAAACTTGCAGACAAAAATCTTTAATCTTGACTTTCATATCCCATCTTTGTTAAATTTATTAAGTTTCGTTAAATTGTATCTGATGCTTCACCGTGTATTTCCTTCACAAATAAATTTGTAAAAAGAGAAACCATTCCAATATAATGGCTGAGACGATTATGGGTGCCTATATGCACACAGCAGGTAGGAGTAAGATATTATACACAAAACTAGCTTCAGAGTAAAACACTTATTTAGACTTACTTGAAAATAATAAGATCCTTATCGGAACATGTATTTTTTCTTTTGAAACAAAGTCTCAACCGGTCTACCGTTTAACCTACATTTTGATATTTTCCGCATTTAAAAAAGTGCAATATTGATGAAATCGTCAGAATGTTGAATATCGGAAGTTTAATCACACACACCGCTGCAGGTAAATACGTTCGTGTGAATCAGAACGCAGTTAAAAAATCAACGTCAATAAACGACCCGAATAACCTGAATGACAATCTTCAACTGTGCATTAACGTTTATAGTTCAATTATAGAAATGTTTTGGGACCACATTAAAGTATGATAGATATTGTTAGGTCTATTACTACGTATCGTAGGTGGATCTATCTCTGCAAGAACTTAATATATGGAAGTTACAACACTAATTAAACTTACAATAGTATAATCCTTTTCTCACAAAAAATAAAATGGACTGATTCACTGACGGATTCAAAGTACTGGTCTGGCATTAACAAATATACCACAGAAACATCCCACAATATGCCAATGTTATCTGGACATTAGTCCTGGAGTAGTTGCTCATCTAGTGCATAAAAACAAAACTCTGCCATGCTCCTAAACATTCCTACTAAAACAGTACCTTACTCTATAATTTTTACCAATAACTTTAATGGTGTAGAAAATATGCTACAATTGTGGTATTTAAAAATCAGAAGACAAATAAATTCAAAATGTATTACACAAAACAAATTATGAAGCAAAGCTACATTGTGATTAAAACTAGACTTTAAAGAATGCCTGAAACACTTCAACGCGGATTAAAGGTCCGTCGTATTCTTATATCACCATAAAATCTGTAAAATGCTACTTTTTGAAAGCTATCATGGCTACACAGTAGTATATACATTATTCCATATAGTACCTAGTCAATATGAATTGTGACCATTGTGAAATTGTTAACGCATACGAAACTAATTTATTTTTGTTTTTCAGCAAATATACATGGTGGCGTCTGTAAACTGTTGCCTAAATTGAATATTCTGATATATACCATATATGGCAGTCATTCTATAATCACTTACATTTGAGATTGTCTCGCTAGATTGAGAAAAACTTTTCTGAATCACTTATCTCGTTGTTTCACACCATTTAAACTGATTATAGGTGAACCAACATTATGTTCTCTTAGATTTGGATTGAGTCCTATGTCGATAATTATTTACCTAGAGATGTCATCATACAAAGCTATTTCGTTTATATGGTTGTCATTTATTAAATGTACAATTGATTCTGCCGTAATTGTATCATTCGACAAACAAATGGTTCCCAGTTCCTTTACCTAGACATCTAAGTACTCACTATTGCAAGTACTCAATGTTCAAAGTCAGGAGCTTTGGAAGAAGCTTTAAGTTGGCAAGATACTTTAGGAGATGAAAGTTATACGTTATTTGAAACTTTGTACAATAGCCTTAAAATAGATAGATTCTTTGCCAATTGTATTTTTAGGGGATTATCAGCTCCTGATTGTACCTATATCAATATACTGGTAGTATCGCCTTCATCAGTCCTATTATTTCTACCCGAATTATGAAAATTTTGATGTCAGTCAAGTTGATAAAATCACCACTTCCACAGTATTTGGTGACGTCTTTTACAAGCATTGTACCTAATCTGTTTATCACTGTATTCTTAGCATTTCCCTTCCCTTCAAATTGAAAGATGCACATAGCATACACGGAATAAACAATATTTCTGGTTTTGTTAATTTGAAAATTTTGTTTGGTTTAAATTTATTTGGGATTTAATTAATACGATGATTTACTGGATTGATATCCTTCTGGTATCTTTACCTGCTTGGGATGAGTTAACTGTTTATCATGCGTAAACATTTGTAATATTTTTTATTATAATATTAAACGGCATAAACTCTCAAAGAAACATTTAAGTAATACAACACATACACTTAACACATAGTAATGAACAAAGTACTCATACTTCATCAGCTTAGCAGGAATCTCAGAAAAGAATTAAGTTATTCTGCCTAGATTTTACAAATGTTTTACATTAGTTTTGGCGTTGAGTACATTAATTACTACCTAAAGTCGATGCATGACGAGCACACGCATCATCAGAGTTTTCAAGTACTGAGCCTCTCAAGATAGTTTAATTAATTTTTTACATCATCTGTTTTCTTGTAACTGTTTCAAAAGTTTATTCGCTTTAATTTCCCTCTTTTCACAAATGTCTTATGCATTATTTTCACAGATACTTCAACTGAGTGGCAGACCGTTATTAAATTTACTACTACGATTCATGCAAACAAGACGATTATACTTTACGATTCATGCAAACAAGACGAAAATCGCATTCTGATTTTCGGTCAACAGTCGAATATCGATTGGATTGATCAAGTGGAGGAACTCTGAGCGGATTGAAAATTCAGCCTGGCTCCGATATATGTAAATTATGGCAGATAGAGGACATCGTAATACCTGTAGTCTATGCTTTACTTCCCAACAAAGAAAAAGAAAAAAATCGACGAACGTTTGAAGGTCTCAAACAATTGTGGTCATTGATTTCGTCCAGGTTTCAATCAACGCAGTAAGGTTGACGTTTCTGTCTTCCGAAATCAATGTATGCTTCTTCCACTTGACCAGGAACCTGCGCAAAACTCGCCGAGTAGGCCTGTTGCGCCGATACCCACTGATCCTGATTTCGATATTTCCGGCAGAGCTGGCTATTGTGCTTGAAACACCGACAAAGAAAGGTACAGAAGATCTTATGTCGATCGTCAACTGGTTTGAGGACTTCTATTTGGGTTTCCCTAATTGCCTTCGAAGTTGACGATGTGCAGCTTTCCCTCCGCAAATCTAGTCTGCCCACGAGAATGGAAAAATTACGCTGAAGCTGCCAATCAGGGATTGCAAGCAGAATTTGGGACGGATCAACCTAATATTTAGAAATATGTTGATGGAAACAAAGTCATTCAAAATGAACGACGGAGTGTATGAGCAATTCATCTGTGGAGACCAATAAACAACCAAACGCAGTGAATATGTTGATACTGACGCATGAATCAAAGTATGTAGAGAAGTACAACGTGCGAAATGTTATCAAGTACTTACGAGGATTATCACTTAATGTATGGATGGACTGATTATACTACTTGTTAGTATCTTGAACAATTTTGTTCATTTGATGAAACATTAACATAATCTCCACTCAATGTTGTTTGCAAAATTATTGGCAATTGTATGAATAATGCATTAAGAGAGTTACAATATATTGTTGTTATTTTTCTCCTACGAGGACTATCACATAATTGTTTGATGGACGAATTATACAGCATGTTCGGGTTTGATAACGAATTTGTTTATTTGAGGTAACTTTACCATAATCTACGCAAAGGCATGTTATCAAATATCGACGCGCAATCGTTTTAAGAAAAAAATCTAAGTGAATCTTTCTCTTTCGCATATTTTGTTTTCATTGCATTACTTTGGACTCTGTTAACCTCGGAAAGTTGAGTTTACGTTTAACGTTTAGGATATCCTCAGAAAGGCATAGTACAGTAATCTAACGCCAAAACGGCCGAGACCAAAAAGTCCTGCTTCATCTTTATTGTGCTGAAATCACACGTGTCTAAAACACGACATGGCATGCAGGACATACATTACACGCATTCCGAGACCTTATTTCATTCCCATTCATATCTTTCATGCTGATATTCAGCTTTATAATTCCACTATTCTGCAATTGCTTCTAGTGAACATGTCTATTGAAAGAAACACGATCTGATGAAAACAATTTTAAGAGCCTCAAATAAGTTTAAATATTACTCATTTAATCAAGGCAAATATATACAAGGCTGGTTTTCAATTCTAACAAATAGTGTGAGATTCAGTAGATGCATGTACATTTCTTCGGGTATTGCAATTAACACAGTAAAAGACAGCGTTGAAATGAAGTGGTTTACCAGTTTTGCTGTCAACTGGATTTTTAAGTTATATTTCTTTAGCGTGGAGTCCGTCGCCAGACTGAAATGGAGTATTCGTTTTGTAAACAGGCCTTTCATTACTGCAATAAATTTCATCAAACTATTTTTAGTCAATTATTCTGTCTAGTAGAAAGGTGTCTTCTCAGTTATCTATCTGCTGGCAGTTTGTATTGTTCTTGTTTCCCAAATTGTGTATTTCCTTATATATATTCTACATATTGATGATAATAAGACTTCTCACGGTTGATTGTATTTAAACGTTTTGCTTATCTTGTCATTAAAGATGTTTATCTCATTCATTACAGGGGTTAAAATTTCATTATGCTTTAAAACTTGCTTTTTGGTTAATTTCTACTTGAATTCGTTTGCAACAAATGCGTATGATGTTCCATTAAGCACACTAAAATTCAACGAAACATGGACACTGTGAGTTAGTACACCTATAAATGTTTATTGTTTATGTGTTTATTAAGGTTGATTTTGAAAACAGAAATGTTGTCATATGTATATTATATGCCTCGATAAAGAGAGAGGCAGTGGAGAAGGTTGAATAATATAACTTATTGGATAATAACCTGTTTATTTTATCCCAAATACAGCTAACTATTTTACAAACTACAGAGAAATATTAAATACCACATTTAATTAATTAGCATTTAAATTAATATAAATCGCTGATAGACTGAAAGCAATTAGTGGAATTACAGAGTCTCTTTGAGAATACGTCTATGTACAAATGGGTGTACAAAGTGTGATTTCATCATCGACAATGGGCAACTTAAATGTGATTCTTAAAATCGAGCCTGATGTCACATGTTTTATTCCCCTTCTTATCACGAAACAATAAGAATTTTGCAAAATATTATAATTATGGTCCATGGGAATTAAATAAGTTTTCTATCTGTTGATAAGACAGTCAGTTATAAAGTAATTTCTAATTGGACTATTGTAAACCGCCATCCCACAATACATTGCCATTTAACTTAGCAATTACCTGGATATATATATATATATATATATATATATATATATATATATATATATATATATATATATATATATATATATATATATATATATATATATATATATATATATAACTGTGAGTATGGAGCCATGGTCTGTTGTAGAAGATCTCTGGGACTGTGGCCAAATATTCAACCAATCAAAATTGACCTATCAGAAATGCAGCCACTATATAAGTCACTGTCAGCAGCACTACTGTATTCAAGGTTCATCATAGAAGAAGAAAAATACTTTGAAGAAAAATACTAAAATTCAATTTATGTATGTGAAACAGGTTTCGCTGGGGTTTGGAGTTTGGTATTCTGTTCTGTATCGCTGAAAGAATGATATTCCAGAAGAAGACACTTATTTTTACAGTTATTGCAATATTGTACCCGAAAATGGTGGTTACATCACGTGAGTAATGCTTTCATTGCTTTTCATTCATACATACCTCTTCATATATATGTATGTATGTATGTATGTATGTATGTATGTATGTATGTATTTATGTAGGTATGTATGTATGTATCCTTGTAGGTATCAATGTATCCACCTTCTCTGGTATTTTAAATTACCAAATTACCATATGATTTAAGGTTTTTATATGTTTACCTTTTTCTTTTTTTTATACAACTTGCACAGAATTTTAACGTCTTCAAAAAATGCAAAGCTACTAAATGTAAAATCCTTGAAACATACGAACCACTAATTTGACCGAGATAATGTTCACCCTAGATACAACAAAATCTTTTTCATTTTCACTCGTGGGAAATACATTTTGATGTGTAGCTTGCACCAAAAATGTATAGAAATTGATTTTCTGAATAGAGGCAAATCCGCTTCGGATTCTATATGCCTGGAGACAGTTAATAATATACGTCTACTAAGCCAAAAACGTGTTGTAGACCGAAGATGGATGTTAATGTAGATTCTTGATACATTTCAAACGGACTGTGTTGATACATGTTTGCAATTATTTGATTTGGTTACCTTGTAGGTAGAAAATACTTAATATTCATAATATACATCATGACAATAATGCAATGTCCGCAGACAAAAGGCAATAAATCTCGTTATTTAGGCTAACCATTTCCTTCTTTTTTCAACCGTTGATAAATGTTTCATGTTTCAGTGAATTAATTATTTTCCATGTAGGGGTGAAACCAGATCTTGCTCCGCTATATCGGCGTATTTCTGCATGAGTTCGTAAAAAAAACAATACCTAGAAATTAGCTGAGGAAACCTTTTACTTGTGATCTGCGTCAATATTA
Organism: Sinohyriopsis cumingii; assembly: GCA_028554795.2. Lineage (NCBI taxonomy): Eukaryota > Metazoa > Mollusca > Bivalvia > Unionida > Unionidae > Sinohyriopsis > Sinohyriopsis cumingii. The sequence goes on from CM068839.1 coordinate 44,469,072, forward strand.
AACAAATAGCTATCGTATTAGGGTAGTTTTCCTATTTTTTTAATAGACCTCTATTACAACAGTGTGTACGTCTACACGTGACACGCGCGCGCGCGCGCGCGCGCGCGCGCGTGTGTGTGTGTGTGTGTGACAACAAAGAGAGAACATGTCAACAATGAATACAATATTTAATTTCTACGAATGTCTAATTCTTAGAGAGAGGGAGAGAGAGAGAAAGAGAGAGGTAGAGATAATAAAAAACCAAAATGCATTATGTGATACATTTCTGCGCCTTTGGGTCAGGGTCAAAAAGATAGAAATATTACATAATGGGTTTTGGATATTTTATATGCGAAGAAAAGACAATTTGTTTTATAATACATTCGTTCAATTTGAGCACGTACATTCAAAGGTACAATGTTTACAGAAATGCTATAAGCTTGAACCTTGAACCCGTCAGACATGACCCTTACTACCAGCATACGTTACATGTAAATGTGTTGATTTCGAAGAAAGAATCTAGGAGTCATTACCCAACTATGTATTAAAGTAGCAATATTTTGAAACACAAGTCAAACTGTTCAAGTTCTGTAAATATGTGGATGAGGACAAGTTAGTCCTTGTAAAGGAAAATAAAAATAGATAAAAATCTGAAACAGATTTTGATAGAAAATAACTCGACGATAGATTATGACAAATTATCCACCCTATTAATTCCATTTCGAACACAAGAAAAATAACTACTTTGTTCTGTTTTAACTAGCTTCGGACACACGTGGATTCTACTTATGCAGTAGAGACGTACCGAATGACAATAATGTTCACTTAATATTTGCATCTTTACAAATAAGAGGCAAATATATTTAAATAAATGAATATATACACTTGGTAATTTGATATGTTACTACACCCCACCAACAAAACTAAAAAGTGAGATACAGCCACTCTCTCTATTGGTTTGATATTCTCGAGATTAAAATAAAAAGAGGATATTGGAATAGCTGAATATGAAAAACATATGTATGTGAATATTTACGAAATAGGTGAACAATGCTACATAAATCACCTTAGAATAACGCCGACAGAGAAACAAGGACACGTTAAATATATTTCAAATGGCGATACTAATGGTTACTAAAGATGGAAAGTGATACAATCAAGTTATAAATAAAAATATATATTTGTTTACATCTACGATGTACTCAGTAAAACAAAACTCTTTCAAAACCAAAAATCAAAATTTAGTCGCAAAGGTTTTCGGGATTGAGACTTTCCTCTGAATTTTGAACAAACAAAGTTTTAATTTGCTGAAACTTCCTTAACTGCTTAAAGTATTATTGTATGTCATCATGATACAAATACAATCTATTCAGCTAAAAAAATCATTCAGCCGTTTGAAAGTGGGGTAGTGATCGCGGTCCTATAAACTTTGCCTTTGGATTGTGTTTGAAGTGTTGCTTATAATCCGTTTGGTGCATTCACTATATACATGGGATTCATGATTGTGAATAAAAGGCAAATTCATGCTGTGACTAATACCCCTCCTTTGCTCCCAAACTATTATTAGCAGTTCTGAAAGCTTAATCTAGAGGAAACGTTTCTTGTGTAATTTTATTGGAGCTATTATGATTATTATTCTCGTTGGGATGTGTTAAATATTTGTTAGCATCGATCATATTAAATTAGAATTAAAAGGTATATTTTAAAACGTCAAGGCTGTTAACGAAGTCTAGTTCACTTGTTGAGACAACAACCCAAGACAATACTGACGTTTGCTTCTGAAGACACCTTATGCAATAAAAAAGACTAAAATCATGACAGTCGAACCTTTGTATTCATACTATACACAATTATTCAAGATGCAAGATTCAAATAAAGTAACAGCAATAAAATGAATTTTCAGCAGTCACCTAGATTCACGAAAATATGGTACGGTGTTGTAGATGCCATCAGATAAGACATTCGGGTATATTTCTTTAACAGTTGGTTTGTGTACTTGCTTGAATTCACTGAGATGAAGGAGAAAATATCGCCAATTTTCTCTGTGTGACTTGACTCCTAATTTATTATTGTTTATTATTGTGTACTGAATGTGGAAAGGGGGAGGGGCTCTATAGAGAAGATTATCTTTATTTATATAATGTACATTCTTTGTCAGAAAAGGACTTCATGACTTAGAATTCTCGATCGGACTGCAATAGATCAGGGAAGACAACTTGTCCCTTGACTGTTTCCTAAACCATAAAAGAATTGTGACCCTTAGACAGCGTCGTAACCGACGACTACTTGAAGTTGGGTGTGGTATCAGGGGGAATAGTATGTTTGCCCGACGAAGGCAAATAAGTTGATCAGATCGAAAATTCAGTCTAAGAAAGTGTGATATTTGAAGATAAATATACACATTCAATGAACACACATGCACTAATAGAATTGTAAAATTGTGATATGAGGAGACAATTATTTTTGTCCAATGATCACACAATGTTTACAAGTAAAAGCGAGGTATGTGGAGAGAAACCTGTCACATTCAATGACCACACACAATTAATACGAAGGAGGTGGTATATAGTGAGAAAACATCACCAATGATTACCCAAACGAAGTTTTATAGCTGCAGTTTATATGAACGTCAAGGCCAACTCAATTTCACTTATTTAGCTGGAACTTGCTAAAGAAACATTCTCAAAGAACAGGAACTAAATGCCACATATCTAAATATCTCAAACTCATGAAATGGATCCAAGACTTAAAATAATAGAAGTGAAGAAATTGTTATTTGATAATAATACGAGAAACTGAAGGTCTAATTTAAATACCGAAATTACAGCATTAGCTATATGTATCTAAAAACTTTTTAACTAGCGAAATTGTTAATGAGACAAAATTAATTGCGACATAAATGTTAAGTAAATTAAAGAAGTAACTTAAATCTAGAATTAAAGTAGACACCCATGTATTGCTATACTGACTCTTAATCCTGACTGTTACATGCTGCTGTACATACCCAGTGAATATGGGCTTCACTCGCTCTGTTGTGAAGTTTCCTTCTGGCTTTTCTGGCAGCCGACTCTAACGTTTCCGGGCCTTAAATACCGTTAAGTTGTTATTTCGCTGGAAAACCGTTGAAAGTTGGAAGGCTGTTGGAAAAGTGCTGATGCAGAAATTGGAAAACTGTCGGAAAAACCTAGCTCGTCTTGAGACTATAAATCGACGCAAACATAATTATTATTTCCAACTACTAAAAATATGTATTTATTAAAATTATCACCAGGGGAATAAGCTTTATTGAAAATTTATCCCAGACCTATTGCTGATCCGCAGTTTGGTTACTCACATGGCTTTCCGTACAATACTAAAACTATCTAGCGTATTGTCAGTGAGCAATAAACAGCAATGGAGCGTCCTACGAAGGCTACACATAATGATGGATCAAATGAAACCCAGTATTTCTATAAGCATCGATAACATCTATTAAATATCACCCCCGTAATGGAAAATGATCTCCGCAATCGCCCCCAATATGTAAAACGTCTCCTTTTCATGTCAAATTTGTAAATGCGTTTTTCGAAATCGTCAGTAGGTCAGACGTACGTGTACACATTATTACTTGTATGTGCCGTAATCAGCTAATAGTTCCTGTGACAATTATTATTTTTAACTGTAACTAATTTTACTTCCTATTTTTAAAACGTACTTGCTGAAAAACAAAATAGGTTGTGTAGTGTAGTGTAGTAATTGTGGTGTTTTTATAAGTCGTTGAGTATAGTGTTCCGCGAACTTTCATCAATTACCTATATATGTAATCCACATGATTTCCAACACGATTTATCAATATCCGTAGCGATGGTGGGTTGTTGCCTTTATAAACGGAACATAGCAAAACATGCATTTTTATCAAACAGTATTAAATTCGCCGCTGTAGATCTCTTTTTTACACTTGTAGCAACATTAGTGTGACATTAACACGTTTTACCCTCATCCTGATATCAACAATTTCTTAGTGATCAATACGTAACAATGTTATTATTATTATTATTATTATTATTATTATTATTATTAAAAAGTAATTGACTAAATATTGTTTGCACTCCCTGTTAAAAAATGAATTTCTCTTTGCATAAAATGTTTGATAGAAATGATAATAGGAAAGAGCAGTACAACGTTTTGAATGTGTATGTTTCAAGTTTCGTTTCATAACAAGAAATAAAGACATAGTTTCATAGTTCGAGAATACTTCTTTTCAGTCGTGTATGCACTACAATTGTACAATGTATGATTTTCTTCGGGGAGGCTACCTAGCTTCGGATAGCATATGTCCGTACAGACTGAGATTAAAGCCGATCATCACTATATACGACACCTGCATTGAAATATGATACAAAGCAAGCAATATTAATAATATTCATCAAGTCAATAAGAAAACATTGTTTAGAAACAAATGCAGTAAAATTTAAGTGTAACCTTCATCCCCCACCATTGATAAATTTATCAACTTTCATTACTTCACATCTAACGCTTCGCCAGGTATTTCCTTCGGAGGGATATATGTACAATGGATGCCCTTGGTTGTTTCTGTTATGACTACATTCGTCGGCTCGCCATGCGGTTTTGAGATTTGGGATGAGGGTTTAAACATTATAAACCTAAATATCGGAAATATTCTTCTAAACATTGAAAAACTTTAATCAACAAATGTCATATTTAGCATTATCGATATATCTGGTCAATGTGAAACATTTTAAGACAATACTACGGTGATTACTTAATTACTATTGAAGTTTACAGAGTGGGCGAGAAAGTTCACCATATCGGGGGTGAGATTGTTATTTACATTCCCATTTTTTTAAAGTCCAGGTGTAGATTAAATCTTGAAAGTGATACCGTATAATCTATATGGGTATAAATTATCCTCTATAAAAAACCTTCTTTTGTAAATTTTTACCGTCCTATAAACTCACATGCTAGTTGTATTGGCATATCGAACGTGAGATTGAACATGTCACTCTACCCTCGTGTTATATGGAATGGATCATCATTGGCGATTTTAAAATATATATGTCGAATCAAAATCATAACAAGTGGTTAGATATGATTAACTTTCATAATCTTCTTTAATTTCCTATAAACCAACATGAGTAACCTAGGCAGCATCTAATTCGATTGACGACATTGACATCATTTACTCCCACATCAGAAACCACTGTACAATAATAGGCTGTAAGTGACCGTTAGCAGGTCTTCTTTTCGCAAAACCAGTGCATCATATACAGTACAGATCGTTAAATCATTTTGATTATTAACACCTGTGAGTCCACCATGTTTAGTACTCGATACGGACAAGGTATTATAAGTTTGGTATGTCGGCTAGGTGTCCTTATAACAATAGACGAAACAGCACTATGTCCCTTATTAAGGAATAATGAAGAAAATAATTTCCGTAGTTCAGTGTCTGCCGAAAAGGACATACAATTGATCTGGAAGCATTTAAAAAATTTAACACATCAAAGCTTTTCTCTAATCCGCCCGACATTACTGTAAATAATAACTGTACACGATGAACACGAAGCTGAAAATAGAATAAATTAATTTTTCGTATTAATCAGCAATCACTGGAATACAAATGTTATTAAAACCCAACATGACCTTTCCTCATAGTTTAATTTCTAAGCGAAAAACAGTGTGTTCTATTTAAAAAGGAGGACATAAAGAATAACCCATCAAATTATAAAGATTGTTTTATCCTGCCCATCATTTTAAAACTAATTGAGTACCATATTTCTACCTATTTCTCTTTCTTAAACAAATATAATATTCTACATCGGTCGAAATCGGGATTAAGGCATAATCACCTTTTCAAATCACACTGGCGGGAGTAATAGACGAACGGCTCTTTAATTAACCCCGGTAAGATAACTTGTATTGTCTTTATGGAATTCGAGAAGACCTTAGCTATTATTCACCATGGTATTGGTTTGAAGAAACTTTAGCAGTCCCTAAATCTTGAACTGTTTCACAATTTGCTCAAGTCTTACCGATCAAACATGACTCAAATATTCCGTACTGGAGAAACTCATCAACATTAAAACCAGTAAGATGTGGCTTGCATATTTGGACCACTTGTTTGTCCTAAATACTCTAATTTCGACATTTTCGCTTACGATACAGCTATGCACCGTTCAGGCAGCTCTACGTCCGTTTTACCCTATTATTTACGTTACCGAAGAAACGCTTGATTTGACATCTATTATTTGCCAAATATTATCTCGTTATTCCATGATCTATTCTGAAAAGATCTCCTTCTGTATCGAGACCAAACTAGTGCAATACTATTCGCATTGATACTAGAAATTTAAGTTCTTACAGTAAATTCTAGTCCGTGAATAACGAGTACGTGTTGGTTTACAGCTAATGTTCCCCTGAATTATATTCCAATTTAACTGTATACACATAACTTCCTATTCTTTATGTTTTTGTCAATTAACGAACCATTCTCTGTTATTTCCTGTGACATTCTTGTCGACTCTTTCAGTAGGATTAGGTAACTTAATGCGATGTACATAGAGCGTCCGCATCGGATGCGAGAGATCGTGGGTTTGAACCCCGGCTGAGTCATACAAAAGATTTATAAAAATGACACTAACAGCTGCCTCGCTAGGCGCTCAGCATTAAAAGATTAGTGTTAGGACTGGTTGGTCTGGCGTCAGGCTAACGTGACTGGGTGGGACATCATGCAACGTGTCTGCAGCATGACGTCCCAGTGCAAGACATCAACATAAACTGCCACAGGGCAGACATAGTGGCGATATGAATGCAATTTTTTTAAAGCTACGTTAACAATCCAAACCACGCACACACACACACACACACACACACAATGTGTATACGTATGCCGTTTTGTATACGATAACCTTATGAGATATTCGCTTTGATACTATACATATCATCCTCTTAATTTAAAGACAATAATAATAATAATAATAATAATAATAATAATATTATTATTATTATTATTATTATTATTATTATTATTAATTTGACAAGATCTGCATTGTGGAATGTTGGCAATGTGTAATCAAAAGTCAATAGTCATGTAACGTCCAATACACGCGTAGGGGAAGCAAGTTGCAATTCTACTAACCTGTCATATTACAGTCTTACATAACCTTAAGAATTCAGTCTCTGACAAATATACAAGTTATATACTTAAGAAATAGGAAAAAGGTATTAAAATTTCTTCCTTTGTCTCAGTGTGCAGATTTGTCACGCATATAAAACGGCGAAGAAAAAAGATAATATGTTGTTCGTATCTTTAATGAGTATGTATGTATGTATGTATGTACAGAGTTTCACCACATTTTAGCACAATACTTGCAATGTGGTGCCGATTAATAAATTGAAATGTTTCACCGTAAAAAATTCATACAAACATGATACTAGCAGTGAAATCGTACACCACTATATTGAAAAAATCAACATTCATTTTTGAATAGCTAGTCAGGTGCTAATGCCGCTATAAAATCATATTAATACACGCTAAACATGAACATATTTATAAACGCATAACGTCATTCCTTGCTTTGAGGCACGCTTTAAAACAAAACAAATTATGATTTATTTTATGTATGGCATATATTGAGAGCCATCAGCAAAACACAATGATTGCGTCCGATCAAACGCGCACGTATATGATTGCATTTACATTGAGAAATGTTCCCTTTGAGTGGTAAACCAATACGTGCACTGTTATTTCAAGATAAAAGTAATGTTTTTGTCATGGCTATACGATCACATGACAGAAATATCCAACCTTCAAATTACTCCACACCTGCCTAACATGAAAACCATTATTCTTGATTCAAAAGTATTAAATCGCAAACTCCTCATGCAAAATGCCAGCATCATTTGTTGTTGAAGTGTTTCTCTTTCAAAACCAAAAAATAACGTAAACACTGCAGAATCGTCAATCTTTCATTAGCAGCATTACTTGTACTTAACACAATCATTTTCTCTTCAAAAATTAATAAGTTGCAAAGATTTGAAATGATATGAAATTCAAAGCTTCCTCCTGAGCACTACGTGTGTAATGGAACAACAATGACTAATCTTCTCTATGCGATGCTCTGAAAATTCTTCTGTATTGATCATACTGAATATTACTGAGCTAGGAAAATTATATCTCGTCAATTTTTGGTACGAAGCGCAAGCGAATTCCATGACACACCCAAAGATGAAATATTTAGCGGTGTGCTTAATTTTTTGTCCTTGACTGAGGTAGAGGTTTGTCTTACCTGGTTTTTGTCGTGATTCGAAGAAATAACAAAGTTGTTAACTTGAATATGAGTTTAAGACCTGACCTTGTTTTACAGTTCAACTAGGTTTTTCCCAAGGAAATATATTACGGGACAGGTCAAGATGGGCTTGAATATAAAAAGGTATGCTAAACAATTATTCACTCCTGTGTCCTGATTCAGTCATTTGAATCACTTATACTTAGGTTCAGATACAGTTTGAAAGAAGTTACTTTTTTAAATTACACTCTGGAAATACAAAGTGATCATTGACTTTCTACACTAAAACACTACCTTGGAATTATGGTTGACTCATAAAAGGACATTCTAGATTATTCCAATGTGGTAAGTCGGGAATCGGTTGGAACATTTTAACATTGTATACTTTTGGACTCTCTATCCTTTTGGACTTGTAATATGAGATTTAGGATAGTTTGGAGTTTGGTCCGAAATGCTTTAAAGGTGTCATGGGATTTAACGCTGTAACGCTGAGAAATAGGTTGTGTGTTTTTAATAATGATTTTGATTTCGCTCTTTCTTTTACATGTTCAGGACCTTAAGGATTAACATAAATTTGGGCTCGTCGTGGATCTGACTTTCTTTAAAACATTTTGAAGATATTAAAAATTGTCTTTAAAACTTAAATTAACTTTCGTTCGGAATTTTCATTATCTCTGGTAAATATTTTAATTTCACACATTTTATAAATTTTACTGAAACCAGCAGATATTCACAATGTCATCTAATGTAGTGGTCTTTGTTTCATATCCTACCTAGAAGGGGTCAGAGTGTATAAAAAGAAGAGCTGTTTGAACTTGCATTATGATCTCTCTGAAGCGAAAGCATGATTAAGAAAACCGGAGCTGGAGATAAGGACTATTGTGATTCAGTATTTGGTGGGAAAGAAAATTTTGGAGGATGATGCTTTGGGATTGATTGATAAGTCTGTCTTTAGTTTTGATAGGAAATTAGAGGACCAGATATAATTAGAATTAACAACGTTCCAGCTTCATAAGGAAATGCAAATTCAGAAAGAGGAAAAGGAGAATCATATCAAATGGAAAGAGAGATATATGGAAGAGAACTACAAATGCAGAGAAGGAAAGGTAGAGGAAGAGAAAAGAAATACAGATAAAAAACAAATGCAAAGAGAGCAAAGTAGGAGGCAGAATAAAAAAGTAGCGGGAAGTACAAATGTAGATGTTGAGAGTAGAGACGCAAATGCTGATGCAGAGAGAAGAAAGGTAAATGCAATATAGATTTAAACAAATTAGAAACTGCAAATGGAACACTTTTTTCCCTTTACACACATATTCATTTTTTAATGTTATCAGAAATATTAGGTAGTATTCCTTTAGAGAAAAAAGAAGATAAAAAGATAAGAAAATGTTGAAAACTTGAAATGGACAAGAGAGAATTTTACTTTGTTTCTACAAAGTGTACTTATTGGCAGGGACCATGATATTTATATTTCACTTTCTGCACAACAATGTGTTGATAATAATGTGGTTAAGGAACATATCTTGAGGAGCTTTTGGTTTGTTACCTTAGACATATCGACAAGGGTTTAAGAATTGAAGAAGAGAAACTGGACAAACAGATGTCGAAATTGCATGGAAAAAAAAAAACAACAACTATTTGATAGGTGGTGCTCATCCAAGAAGGTTGATAAATATTACGATAACCTCCGAAAGCTCACTGCAGTTGAAGAGTTCAAGTATTGCATGGATAGTGACGCCAATACCTATCCTTGATGAGCAAAGAGGTAAAAATGTAGGAAAATGCTGCTCGAGCAGCTGATGATTATTCCTTGACTCACAAAATTTTAAATGTCAATAACTCTTCCTCTCAGCAGTTTCTAAGTCTCATAAGTACTTCCAAATTTCAGAAATCATGTATATATGATATGTTTGATCAAAGTTCTTTATCTCTTCCTATGTGCACTTATTTGAGAACGTCATTTCTGATTTATTATAGTCGAAATATTATCAAAAGTCTATAGAAAGATCTATTCGAAAATTTCTTATTTCAAATATGACAACGTCACGGTCTTTTAATGAATGCAATTCATTGGTTGGGTCAAACAACAACATGACTTTTGATTTTTGGCCTATAAAAGTGATTCAAGATCTTGTGATGCGTCTTATTGATCTTTAAATGACAAGCCAAAGTAGTCTCATGTACCAACCCAAGAATTTCATGTGTACACGATTGTGGACCAAATATTTTGATAGTTCACCGACCACTCGTCACCAGCAGATACCTCAAGTGGTGGCCATGTTCTCATAAGAACCAGATTGCTAACAAAATAACAAACAGGTACTTCTGTGGCTACAGTTTCACTAATAGGTTTCTGTCACAAACGGGATATTTCAGGATCCCTTTTCTGTTTAATGACAAGTGATTTTCGTTTTCCACCCTTATTGAAATAAAGAGAGTGAGTAGTTGAAAGAGGATCACTGTGATCAATATCCTTTGATTGAACCAAACAAGGAGTAAAAGTGACCTCATCAAAAACCTGACTAATACATGTGTCAGCTAAAGGAATAATTTCCTGGTCAGCAACATTCTCAAGAGATTTGTTTGCAATAGCTCTAGTGTCTCGTACGGAATTATTAATAAACCCGGAGAAGGACGGACAATTTAAAGGTTAAATATCTCGAAGTCCCCATTCAGTAAAGCCTACAGTACAGATGTTAAAATATAAAATTAAAAAGATGAAAGGAAAAGCAATTTAATAAACTATAGCACAATTTTCAATGCATTTAATTCCGATCAATCCACGACCTATCCGAATTGCCAATTATTTCATCCCGCAAAATTAAAAGTGGTAGTGTTTCCTCCCCGTGTCCCTTCTGTGTTATTCATCTGTAACTTCCGCCTTGTATTCCTTTTCAGGCTCTGCTTGACGTTACTTCCGGTACCCTCATTTCCGTTCTCTCGGTCTAATTTTCAGTACTTCCGGTACCCTCGTTTCCGTTCACTCGGCCCTCCTTGTCGGTACTTCCGGTACTCTCGTTCCGTCTATGGCCGTCCTTCCTCACACAACAGCCTATCTCTACGTGCTCTCCACGCCTTTTCCTCTCTAAGCTTCGGGTGGATTAAACGGGACGTACAATTGTGCCTTCTTGTTTGAACACAGGAGAATTAACATATTCTTACAACTAACAACTGCATACATTAATCTTAAATATTACTATTCGCTATACACATCATTACGATATGTTGATAATTTGGGGATACATCTAAGTTTAAATTTCTATTAAATTAAATGCACATAATAACACATAAATCTTATGACACCCAGTTATGAAAGTGAGACATATTCGGGCGAAGATATTTTACCTCAGAAGCCTTTGTTCCAAGAACTAACTTCCCACCCTTGTTAACGAGCGCAAAACTTCAGCACTCTGAGCGCAGTCTATTCTCTCCAATTTCACCTATGATCTGCTCCCTTCAATGTTCAGACATGCACTGATTCTTTCACAATGGAATAAACAGAAGAATGTCTGACTGCGGGAGAAACCCACCCAAAATTCGAATACCTTCGCTTTGAATGGATACTTTTGGTCTCTTTGAAAACGGTCTGGGGTTTGTTTGACACAACAAACGTATTGCTTTCAATACATGATTTTGACTTTGTCGTCTTAGAAATAAGAGCATTTGGAACAGCTCTGTCTTGATTCTGTTTCTTATTTTTAAATATTTAGCAAACATAAATAACGTGCCCTTTCTTCGAGCAATAGGAACATGTTGAAAAAGATAAGGACTTCTGATCAGTCTTATTTTAAAATTGATTTTTGAAAACTGTGCCAGTTTGAAATTTGACAGTTCTCATATTACTAGAAGACTGCTGAGTGGAATACTTACTAACAAAAGAAACTTTATGAGCTAACAAATACTCGTCAGCTTTACGAGCAGCATTTTCTAAAGGTTCGACGTTATGTTCATCACGATAAGTCTTAACGTCACTAGCGACGCAGTTCTTGAACTCTTCAACTAATATGACTTATCTGAGAATTTCGTAATCTTGACCAACTTTCTTGGCTATGTACCACTTATCAAATAACTGCTCCTTTTCTCTAGCAAATCCGAGATGAGTTTGTCCAGTTTAGTTTTTTGTATATCTCCTTAGCTTTAATCGATAAGCCTCAGGTACAAACTCATGACACTTGAAGATACATTTCTTTACTAGATCATAATCATCACTTTGTTATACGGACAGAGAAGCGTAGATGTCACGAGGTTTGCCAGAGAGTGCGCTTTGTAATAACAACATCCCTTGTTCACTTGGCGATTTCAAATATTCAGCAATTGTTTTCTTTAAAAAGTTCTGGATAAATCTTATGGAAAAAGAAGTTAAGTCCAACGGTGAAGTGTTGATGTGTCTGTGATAATTTGTATAATGCGGATGTGCAAACAGCTGAAATACAATACTATTATTCCAGGTTTTGAATTCACATAAAAATAACAGCAAATGTCTCTGTCCAAGAATATTATCTTTTTAATAAGCATTCTGTATTTCCAGAGAAAATAAGCACTGAATTAAAGTTGAAGAAATAAATTCCAGCTCAAATGACACAACATGGACACAACAATAACAAAACTTGATTATTCTAGATCTTATGCACGAATATTTTTTAGTAACAACATTATAATCTTCTACTTGACCTATGTCAAGCTTTTGATTATATCAGGACAAACTCCTAATAGGAATAATGTCAAATAACACCGACAACTTCCACTCCTGTCTGTAAACAAATGCATCTGATTCGGGTTGGGGAGCCCACATGCGGCAGAGAGGCATTTCTTCAGGGCATATAGGAACTGGAACTACATGACACTTAAACATCACTGGTGGATCTCTTTGTGACATGACTGATCAAGAACCTCACCTTTTCCCTTCCGACATTTACGGATCAGAGGGCCCAGGTAGTGGACAAATTTAGTGTACGGTGGCATTATCTGATCCTTTATGCCTTCCCATACACCATAAGTATCCACTCCTTCTCCACCCAACCACAAAATTCACTAGTGGGCTTAGACTAATAGTCCATCTGGAACCCCAGTGATCGCTTCGCAGCGGTCTTCTGCCTCTATTGGTAGATGAGCCTTGAAGATTACCACATATGAACAATGTGCTGTCGAAACACACATGGTCACAGCAACACACATATATTCCAACATCACGTTTGGTTCCTATCATGCAATCAATCTGCCAGGACTGCTCTTTGAGCAATGTTACAAGTTGCATTGACCTGGCTGCGGGACAATCAACTTACAATCTGCGAAGCAGTGTGGAAAAGTATACTCATGTTACCATTTTTATTACACATTTTTAAACCATTTTTTATTCCAAGTGAGACAAATGTTGAAACTAGAAATATCTAGTTGTGATTACAATGACTTTGTCATACATTGGAGTGAATAAAGATACAATTTTGTTTCAAAGATTTCGAATGCAGTAACTATTGACTGGAAAGTCATGATAATTTAAAGACAATGATCAGCAGAAATCATGTTGAAATATAATCTACCATATGTCTCGTTTTGAACAACCACGTTCACTGAATCAGTTGATGGTACCTTGGCAATTTTGAACATAGTCAACTTAAGCCAATTGGCTTAAAAAGTCAAGATAATCCCGTATATTATGTTAATGATGTCATGAACTAGGTAATAACGCATATTAGTCTAATGATGCATGAAAAAGATGTCATACACTTGCAATGCTGCAATTCAATGATGTAATGAAATAGATCATGACTATATGATAGCTATTTCGAACGAGGAAATCAAATAACAATATAAAATGAAATGGAGACGAATAGCTTGTAAAATATTAAATAGAACCAGATTTTTGTAATATATACTCAGATGATTTGTGCAGTGCCACACATCACATATGTTGTTTTCTTTGTGACAAACTCTTCATGGCACGAGACAATAGTTATTGTTTTTTCCTGTCTTATACTAATCATTCTAAATTTGGTGCCACTTCAACGTTGGCGCACTTCAACTTGAACTTGTAAAACCGTTTGCTTCTAAATGTTCAACGAAACGAACGTCAATGACAGAAAATTAACGAGAACATGAATATCACCAAACGAAAAGAAGTATATATATATATATATATATATATATATATATATATATATATATATATATATATATATATATATATATATAGCCAAAGTAATTAATATTGTTTGAATATTCAAGTTCTTTTGAGTGGTATGAAGTTTGAGATACTACATTGAAGAATCCAAAACAGACAACATACCTATTATAACTTAGACAGGAACAGTCTTTGGTTCGATATATTCACGACTTTAAGAAATCAAGGACATTAAAAAATTTAAACTCAGTATGATGTAGATGTAAACGTTTATAAAATTTGTGATCCATGCCAAACAGAATCGTTTGAAGTAACTAAGGTAAGGATATACGGACATGAAAACATATTTCAAATGGTAGTCCAAATGGCTATAAGGATAGCATGTAAAGCAAGAGAATATATTTCTCCATTAATGATGGTGTTTGTCACTTTTTGATCTATTAAGCAAACCAACAAACCTCTTGCATAACTAATTTGGTAGTGCTTATTGTCTTGAATAGTTCCTCCTTTTATTGTAGGCAATGCTGTCCCTCTAGCATGAAAACACAAATATTGTACACGAACCATTCAAATCATATTGATTGTAGTTGAATTTTACAACTGAGTCTTTCCATCCTCCATCCCTGATCTGACGGTTATTTTAGTCGTTTTCAGAGCTAAATAAGGACAATATAGTGAAAACCCTCACAATCGAAACCTCAGAACACTGGAATCCCTTCAGGACCGAATTTGATTTTACTCTCGATATTTTCCTTCTTCATTGTCAAAATGTATCGCCCCTGTAAACTAAAAGCCTCACCTCTGTTCACCGAAACAAAATTTGACCCAAATGTCAATTTTACTCTGAAAAATACTCATACAAAACTGAATCGCAGTTGTAATTTGGAAATATATTTTTTAAGATCTTCATGACACACTCTATAACAGATTAAAGATATTTAACGTGTAGAGGCCTGATCTGTGGAACAAGGACCCGGAAAATGACTCAAACTCACGCAAGGTTTAAACAACACTTGATAGGAACACGGACATAGATTAGGTCTGAAAATAAGCAAATCTGAAGTCTTTTGCACCAAATAAAGAGCCATCTTCTAAGGGTAATTTCATGTATTAATAACTAAATTCTTGTATGTAAGCCATTTAAAATGAATATGTTTATCTGTTGATTATATAATTATGATTGCTGCTATTCATTTGTAAGCATGATTAATAGAAAATTGCTTGCTTGTTTTTAAATCAAATATCAGGACTATATGAACTGCGCATGTTACCTACCTAGATTGTGATTATTTGCCGACGCAGACCTACATAACAGGATTCTTAAAGTCAGATTCTCTCAAATGTTTTCCAGTGAGAATTCCAGTACATTCATGTATTTAAACATTCATTGCTCTCTTTTGTCTTTACGCACATTAGTGATGTTTTGCATACTGTTCTACAGGATAGACAATTGTTAACAATTGTAATCGGCAAGGCTTACAGTTCCCGCTGATTTAAAGACATTACTGTTGAATACTTGCAAGTGACACACCTAGTTGACAGGAAATTGTGGATGACTACACATATATTCGTTATGGTTAAATACTGTATAGGAACAGATATATCGGCAGCACATACAAATCATTACATTCTTGGACAATCCGACGTCACAAGGATCTAATCAAAGTCCCAGCCACGTGACATTAAACTTGTATTGCGGTTTCGTTAAAGCAATTACTCGGTTGATTTAAGAAAGGAATATGATTATGAGAATGTATGTCTTGAATCACAATTCAGTACTTATTACATACCATAACAGATTAGAGCTCATAACAGAGATTCAAAACATTCCGCGATCGCGAAGGATGACGGTTATATGGTGGTGAGCACAAGACATAGAGTCATTAACACTAGCCACATTAACTAAAAGCCATGCAATAAGCAATAGACAACGCTCAATGACTTCTTCAATATAAGCACTTGAACTACGAACATTTTGAAACATACAGAGTATTTAAACATTTCTTGGATGCTACTTGTAATGAGTATACTGTTTATTTGTGGAACAACTGTATTTATTTATGTGCGAGAATACGATTTTCGGCATTAGCATATATTGTCCAGCTCATTCTTTATAAAATGCATGAATTTAAAATATTACATAGAACAATAACAGCTTTCTTAATTTTGTGTATTTTTACACACACTGTCATCCATGCTCCTATAGCTGCATTTTCAATCTCTTTTCACACTGTCTCTCTCCCTCACTCTCTTCTTGCATAACCATTCAGAAAGAGACTTTGTTTCAAAGGTGCAAAAGTCCTTTTAATCCACTGAAAACTGAAGCAAACCAATTATTTTCGGGACAGACGGATTTCCCCGTATTTTAGAAAAGTTATCGCATTGAATGAAAACTCCAACTGGAGCTATCATAAATATTCTACAATTGCTCTAATTATTTATTTATTTGGAATTTACGTTTTTCTTTAGACAAGTTGCAGGAAATGTGAAGAAATTTAATAATAATAAGTAAGTATTGCCTAACTAAAATTAGTTGTATCCCACACGTGTCATGTTTTATAAAAAAAAAAAAAAAACTATAAATGAAATTACAATAATGATCTTCTGTACATTTATTTCAGCTGACCGTATTTGCTCTACAGATCAGTTTCAGTGTGACAGTGGTCAATGCGTAGATGAGTCCTTGCGCTGCAACGTTCGTATTGATTGCCATGACACCTCTGATGAGAGAGAATGTGGTAAGTTTCAACGTCTTGTCAGCATTTGAACATATCGAGGTATTTAGAAAGGTTTCGCTTTTAGTACCGTCTATGCAGATCTCCTGAATCCATTTAATGCAGTAACTGTTCAATGGAAATTCATGCGAATTAAAAGACTGTATCATAGTCATATGTAAATATTTCAGACCCATGGCTTTGGATGTTTTTCTGACGCATTTTTGAGCCTTTTGGACCTCGTCCTTTTGTGAACAAATCTTTAGGCAAAAGAAAACACAATCACTTGTGGCAGAGCGTTGAAACAGTTCAGGCACCTTACTATTTATTTTTAAATGCCCTGATTAAATCTTCACAGAATTATACCAGTTTGCTAATTTTTCTTAGCATGATAAGATTTTGTTTTAAAGGTTTTGAATGTTGGAAAATGTACACCGTAAGGTAATTTAAATATGAGACAGTGATTATAGAAGGGCACTCTTCAGGGAAAAATTATGTTCATCCAATGAGAAATAACATACTGGACGTAATGCTCATCTTATGAAAGCTTACATTTTAGACACAATGTTCAGCAGAACTCATGTTAAAAAATTAATCTGCGAGATGACTTGTTTTCACCAACCACGATCACTGAATCAGTTTTTGGTACCTTGGCAATTTTGAACATAGTCACCTTAAGCCAACTGGCTTAAAAAGTCAACGGCGTAAAGAACTAGATAAGTACGTTTATTATGTTAATGATGTCATGAACTGGGTACTAACACATATTAGGCTAATGATGCATAAAAAAGATGTCATAATGTTGCAATGCTGCAATTCAGTTTAATGATGTAATGAATTAGGAAATGACGTATATCAGACTAATGCTATTAATGTAAGAGGTTATGTTGCATATCAGGCTAATGATGCAATGAAGCATTTATGATGTTTTGAGTTTAATTCCAATACCTATTTCGTACGAAGAAATCAAATGACAATATAAAATGAAATGGAGACGAATAGCTTGTAAAATATTAAATAGAACCAGATTTTTGTAATATATACTCAAATGATAATAAAATCAAGATTTGATTTCTGCAGTACCACACATCACATTCGTTGTTTCCTTTGTGACAAACTCTTCATAGCACGAGACAACAGTTATTGTTTCTTCCTGTGTTATACTAATTATTCTAAATTTGGTGCCACTCCAAAGTTGCCGCACTTCAACTTGAACTTGGAAAACTGGTTGCTTCTAAATGTTCAACTAAATGAACGTCAATGACAGAAGATTAACGAGAACATGAATATCACCAAAACGAAAGGAAGTAAATATATATATATATATATATATATATATATATATATATATATATATATATATATATATATATATATATATATAATGATTTAGACAGGAACAGTCTTTGGTTCGATATATTCGCGACTTTAAGAAATCAAGGACATTAAAAAATTTAAACTCAGTATGATGTAGATGTAAACGTTTATAAAATTTGTGATCCTTGCCAAATATAATCGTTTGAAGTAATTGATTTAAGGATATACAGACATGAAAACATATTTCAAATTGTAGTCCAAATGGCTATAAGAATAGCATGTAAAGCAAGAGAATATATTTCTCCATTAATGATGGTGTTTGTCACTTTTTGATCTATTAAGCAAACCAACAAACCTCTTGCATAACTAATTTGGTAGTGCTTATTGTCTTGAATAGTTCCTCCTTTTATTGTAGGCAATGCTGTCCCTCTAGCATGAAAACACAAATATTGTACACGAACCATTCAAATCATATTGATTGTAGTTGAATTTTACAACTGAGTCTTTCCATCCTCCATCCCTGATCTGACGGTTATTTTAGTCGTTTTCAGAGTTAAATAAGGACAATATAGTGAAAACCCTCACAACCGAAACCTCAGAACACTGGAATCCCTTCAGGACCGAATTTGATTTTACCCTCGATATTTTTCTTCTTCATTGTCAAAATATATCGCACCTGTAAACTAAATACCTCTCCTCTGTTCACCGAAACAAAATTTGACCCAAATGTCAATTTTACTCTGAAAAATACTCATACAAAACTGAATCGCAGTTGTAATTTGGAAATATATTTTTTAAGATCTTCATGACACACTCTATAACAGATTAAAGATATTTAACTTGTAATGTAGTGGCCCGGAAAATGACCCAAACTCACGCAAGGTTTAAACAACACTTGATAGGAACACAGACATAGATTAGGTCTGAGAATAAGCAAATCTGAAGTCTTTTGCACCAAATAAAGAGCCATCTTCTAAGGGTAATTTCATGTATTAGTAACTAAATTCTTGTATGTAAGCCATTTAAAATGAATATGTTTATCTGTTGATTATATAATTATGATTGCTGCTATTCATTTGTAAGCATGATTAATAGAAAATTGCTTGCTTGTTTTTAAATCAAATATCAGGACTATATGAACTGCGCATGTTACCTACCTAGATTGTGATTATTTGCCGACGCAGACCTACATAACAGGATTCTTAAAGTCAGATTCTCTCAAATGTTTTCCAGTGAGAATTCCAGTACATTCATGTATTTAAACATTCATTGCTCTCTTTTGTCTTTACGCACATTAGTGATGTTTTGCATACTGTTCTACAGGATAGACAATTGTTAACAATTGTAATCGGCAAGGCTTACAGTTCCCGCTGATTTAAAGACATTACTGTTGAATACTTGCAAGTGACACACATAGTTGACAGGAAATTGTGGATGACTACACATATATTCGTTATGGTTAAATACTGTATAGAAACAGATATATCGGCAGCACATACAAATCATTATATTCTTGGACAATCCGACGTCACAAGGACCTAATCAAAGTCCCAGCCACGTGACTTTAAACTTGTATCGCGGTTTCGTTAAAGCAATTACTCGGTTGATTTAAGAAAGGAATATGATTATGAGAATGTATGTCTTGAATCACAATTCAGTACTTATTACATACCATAACAGATTAGAGCTCATAACAGAGATTCAAAACATTCCGCGATCGCGAAGGATGACGGTTATATGGTGGTGAGCACAAGACATAGAGTCATTAACACTAGCCACATTAACTAAAAGCCATGCAATAAGCAATAGACAAAGTTTGACTTCTTCAATATAAGCACTTGAACTACGAACATTTTGAAACATACAGAGTATTTAAACATTTCTTGGATGCTACTTGTAATGAGTATACTGTTTATTTGTGGAACAACTGTATTTATTAATGTGCGAGAATACGATTTTCGGCATTAGCATATATTGTCCAGCTCATTCTTTATAAAATGCATGAATTTAAAATATTACATAGAACAATAACAACTTTCTTAATTTTGTGTATTTTTACACACACTGTCACCCATGCTCCTATAGCTACATTTTTAATCTCTTTTCACACTGTCTCTCTCCCTCACTCTCTTCTTGCATAACCATTCAGAAAGAGACTTTGTTTCAAAGGTGCAAAAGTCCTTTTAATCCTCTGAAAACTGAAACAAACCAATTATTTTCGGGACAGACGGATTTCCCCGTATTTTAGAAAAGTTATCGCATTGAATGAAAACTCCAACTGGAGCTATCATAAATATTCTACAATTGCTCTAATTATTTATTTATTTGGAATTTACGTTTTTCTTTAGACAAGTTGCAGGAAATGTGAAGAAATTTAATAATAATAAGTAAGTATTGCCTAACTAAAATTAGTTGTATCCCACACGTGTCATGTTTTATAAAAACAAAAAACTATAAATGAAATTACAATAATAATCTTCTGTACATTTATTTCAGCTGACCGTATTTGCTCTACAGATCAGTTTCAGTGTGACAGTGGTCAATGCGTAGACGAGTCATTGCGCTGCAACGTTCGCATTGATTGCCATGACACCTCTGATGAGAGAGAATGTGGTAAGTTTCAACGTCTTGTCAGCATTTGAACATATCGAGGTATTTAGAAAGGTTTCGCTTTTAGCAGAACGGATTATCTTCAGGTACTGTCTATGCAGATCACCTGAATCCATTTAATGCAGTAACTGTTCAATGGAAATTCATGCGAATTAAAAGACTGTATCATAGTCATATGTAAATATTTCAGACCCATGGCTTTGGATGTTTTTCTGACGCATTTTTGAGCCTTTTGGACCTCGTCCTTTTGTGAACAAATCTTTAGGCAAAAGAAAACACAATCACTTGTGGCAGAGCGTTGAAACAGTTCAGGCACCTTACTATTTATTTTTAAATGCCCTGATTAAATCTTCACAGAATTATACCAGTTTGCTAATTTTTCTTAGCATGATAAGATTTTGTTTTAAAGGTTTTGAATGTTGGAAAATGTACACCGTAAGGTAATTTAAATATGAGACAGTGATTATAGAAGGGCACTCTTCAGGGAAAAATTATGTTCATCCAATGAGAAATAACATACTGGACGTAATGCTCATCTTATGAAAGCTTACATTTTAGACACAATGTTCAGCAGAACTCATGTTAAAAAATTAATCTGCGAGATGACTTGTTTTCACCAACCACGATCACTGAATCAGTTTTTGGTACCTTGGCAATTTTGAACATAGTCACCTTAAGCCAACTGGCTTAAAAAGTCAACGGCGTAAAGAACTAGATAAGTACGTTTATTATGTTAATGATGTCATGAACTGGGTACTAACACATATTAGGCTAATGATGCATAAAAAAGATGTCATAATGTTGCAATGCTGCAATTCAGTTTAATGATGTAATGAATTAGGAAATGACGTATATCAGACTAATGCTATTAATGTAAGAGGTTATGTTGCATATCAGGCTAATGATGCAATGAAGCATTTATGATGTTTTGAGTTTAATTCCAATACCTATTTCGTACGAAGAAATCAAATGACAATATAAAATGAAATGGAGACGAATAGCTTGTAAAATATTAAATAGAACCAGATTTTTGTAATATATACTCAAATGATAATAAAATCAAGATTTGATTTCTGCAGTACCACACATCACATTCGTTGTTTCCTTTGTGACAAACTCTTCATAGCACGAGACAACAGTTATTGTTTCTTCCTGTGTTATACTAATTATTCTAAATTTGGTGCCACTCCAAAGTTGCCGCACTTCAACTTGAACTTGGAAAACTGGTTGCTTCTAAATGTTCAACTAAACGAACGTAAATGACAGAAGATTAACAAGAATATGAATATCACCAAAACGAAAGGAAGTATATATATATATATATATATATATATATATATATATATATATATATATATATATATATATATATATATATATAATCAAAGTAATCAATATTGTTTCAATATTCCAGTTAATTTGAGTGGTATGAAGTTTGAGATACTACATTGAAAAATCCAAAACAAACAGAATACCAGTGTCATCATTTTCCGCCTATGTAAACTCAAATCCTCACCTCTGTACACTGAAACAAGATTTGACACCAAATGTCAGTTTTACTCTGAAAAATACTCACCAAAAGCTGAAGGTCTGTTGGCATATGGAAACATATATATTTTAGAAATTCCTGAACGGCGTTATATCAGATTAAAGACACACCCGAACCGGTACTGTATTGGCCTGATCTGTGGAACAAGGATCCGGAAAATGACCCATTGGCACGCGACGTTTAACAAATTCTTAATACGGGCGCCGAAACAGATAAATGCTGAGAATAAAGAAATATGAAGTATTTTGCACCAAAGAAAGAGCCAGCTTCTAAGGCAAATTTAATATAATAATAACTGAATACTTGAAGATAAGCAATTTAGAAAGAATATGTTTATCTGTCGACTATATAATTCTGATTGATGCTATTCATTTGAAAGCATGATTAATAGATTATTCTTTGCTTGTTTCTAAAACAAATATCAGGACCATATGACAGTGCAGGTTATTTCGAATTTTTTTATACGCCGACGCAGACCTACAGAACAATATTATAAAAGTCAGATTCACTCAAATGTTTTCCAATAGAGAAAAATCAGAACACACTTCTATTTAAGCAGTCGTGGAAGCGTCAGCGAGGGAAGATTAATGAGATCATGAATAACATACAAACGAAACGAAGTAGAACTGTATTTTTTATTAAATCCTTGTATGTTCAGGACTCGTATTACAATATAATCTGAATGATGTCTCTTTTAGAACATAAGCGTTCATGAAATCAGTTTTCGGCACTTTGGCAATTTGGAACATACTTGTTATCTTAATCAAATTGGATTAAAAAGTCAACGGTGCAATGAACTAGATAATCAGGTATATTATGTTAATGATGTCAGTTGAAATTTGGAAATAAATTTGTTTAAGAAATTCCTGACACACTCTATAACAGATTAATGACAATTAACCGGTACTGTAGTGGCCTGATCTGTGAAACAAGGACGCGAAAAATGTGTGTGTGTGTGTGTGTGTGTCAAAGTAATCAATATTGTTTCAATATTATATTTCTTTTGAGTGGTATGACGATCGAGATACTATATTCAAGAATCCAAAACAGACAACGATCCTATTACAATTTATACAGTTGCCGTCTTTGCTTCGATACAATCGCGACTTTTATACATCGAGGACATTAAAAAGTTTTAAACTCGGTCTGATGCAAATATAAACATTTATGAAATTTGTGATCCATACCACATACTAGCGATTGAAATAACTGAGATAATGAAATCAGGACCTGAAAACATTTTAGAATTGTGGCCAAAATGGCTATAAAAACGGCATTTAAAGTAAAAGAATATATTGCTCTTTAGCTGATGGTCTTTAGCATATATTGTTCACTAAATTCTTCATAAAATGGATGTAGTCAAAATAAAATATAGAACAATAACATCTTTCTTAACTTTATCCATTATTAAACTCACTGTCATCCATGCACTCATAACCACACATTCTATATTTATTCTCTCTGTCTGTCTAACTCTCCTCTTACATAAGCAGTCAGTATGAGTCTTCTTTTCAAATGCGAAAAAAGTCTCAAAAGAGAAACAAATTGTGAGTCCCAGTAATTTTTGGGATATACGGATTTGCTCGCATTTTAGAACCGTTAAGGCATTAAATGAAAACTCAAGCTGGAGGAATCTTAATTATTCTACAATGGCTCTAATTATTTATTTACTGCGAATTTACCTTTAATTTAGACAAGTGGCAGTAAATGCAAAAATATTTAATAATAAAATGTAAGTATTAGCTAATTAAAATTAGTTGTATTCCCGAAAGGTCATGTTTTACAAAAACAGAAAAGTAAATGAAGTTCGAATATTAATCTTCTTTTCATTTATTTCAGCTGACCATATTTGTCCTACAGATAAGTTTCGGTGTGACAGTGGTCAATGCATACCTGCGTCAGATCGATGCGACGCTAATAATGATTGCCTTGACTACTCTGATGAGAGAGAATGTGGTACGTTTCAACGGTCTTCTCAACATTTGAAAATTGGGAGGTATTAAGAAAGGTCTCGATTTTAGGAGAACGGATTGTAACTTGCTCCTGTTGATTGATATCTCCTGAATTCATTAATGCAGTAACTGTTGAATGGAAATTTTTGAGAATTGAAAGACTTTATCATGGTTATATGTGCGTATTTCAGACCCATATCTTCGGATGTTTTTCTGACGCATTTTTGGACATTTTAGACCTAGTCCTTTTATGAACTATCACTTGTGACAGAGCAGTGAAACAGTTCAGGTACCTTACTCTTTATTCATAAATTCTCTTTTTAGATTTTTATGCAATTATATCACTTTGTTAAGTTTTCTTTCAATGATAAGATTTTCTTGTAAAGGTTTTCAATGCTGGAAAATTTACACCGTATTGCAATTTATATATGAGACAACAATGATTATAGAATCGCACTTTTCAGGGGCATATTGTGTTCATCATATGAAAAATAACTTACTGGACGTAATGCTTATCCTATGATAGTTAACATTATAGACGCCATGTTCAGCAGAACTCATGTTGAAAATGTTCTGCAGAACTCATGTTGCAATATAATCTGTGAGATGTTTCTTTTCGAACGACCACGTTCATGGAATTAGTTTTTGTCACCTTGGTTGATTGATTGATTGATTGTTTGTTTTTTAACGGCGCATCAGCACTTTTAGGCTATTTAGCGCCAAACAAAGTGTTACTTGTATAATCTTTTAAAACTTATAAAAGGTTCTATATCGACCAGCGATATAAAAGAACAAATGGTTGAAATTAAAAACGGTAAGATGGTAACGGTGCAAAATAAAGCTTCCCGATCAACGGGAGATGTAAAAAAGATGAATAGGTATTAAAATGGGACGGTATATATATTGCATAAAACTGCACAAGGTGATAGCATAAAAGTCAGAGTTTAGAGTAAATATTTACGGCTTTCAAGAACTCTATAATACGAGTGATGTTTATATTATCAAAAAGTTCTTTCATGTCATGCACAATGTAATAACGATCGCGCGTAGGTTGTAGGTCAAAGCACTCTATCACAAAGTGCTTGACAGTGAATGGTTCATTGCAAGAAACGCACTCTGGTGGGTCTTCACCTTTTAGTATGTGGGTGTGGGTGATACAAGTATGACCAATTCGGATTCTTGCAATGACTACCTCCTCCCTACGAATGGTTCTGTAGGAAGGAGTCCATTCTCCTAGAGTTGGTTTGATTGCGTGAAGTTTGTTATTTACAGCATCATTCCATGATGCCTGCCACTTCTGACGTAAGAACTTTCTGATACAAGGTTTAAAATCAGTATATGGTATTTTAAAATCAGATGGTTCTTGAGAAAGGGCCATTTTAGCAGCGCGATCTGCTTTTTCGTTACCTTTAATACCAATGTGGCTAGGTAACCAACAGTATATTATATCGTGGGAGACACTCAGATCGGTATTTTTTACAAGTATGTTTTTCAATAATAGGTTCTCCAGTTTTCTATTGTGTAGCGACTGGAGTACTGATAGCGAGTCGGAGAAGATGATACTATTTAAAATACGGTTCTTTTCTATATGTTGCAGAGCAAGGTCTATTGCTCTGATTTCGGCTGTAAAAATTGATGCTCCATTTGGTAAGCGAACTTGCGCTGTGTGATTTCCACAAACAAAGGCTGCAGCAGCCTTTTCCTCATCCTTCGATCCATCAGTGTAAATTCTGGTATAGTTTTAAATTCGGTGAGGAGTTCGTGGTAAGAGTTGTGGAAGATAGAAGGGTTTGTTTCGGACTTTTTCCCATCGTGTAGCGTAAAGCGTACTTTTGGTTGTTTAATTAGCCAGGGTGGTGTTTCGGAGATGGATGTTTTCTGAATTTTTGAAAGATCTATATTTGCAGTGTCAAGGCTGGCTGATATTCTATTGCCAAAGGAAGGTA
Source organism: Sinohyriopsis cumingii (assembly GCA_028554795.2). Classification (NCBI taxonomy): domain Eukaryota; kingdom Metazoa; phylum Mollusca; class Bivalvia; order Unionida; family Unionidae; genus Sinohyriopsis; species Sinohyriopsis cumingii. The sequence goes on from CM068839.1 coordinate 44,495,545, forward strand.
TGGCGTTTGGTTTATTTTCGTATAAAGTTTCGTATTTGGGTTGAAAAACAGCCGAAAAAGCAGGATTCAGAGGGTTTGATTTTAATTTGAGAGCATACTGTGCGGAAAGCATTTCTCTACGATGCGATAACGGTGGTTCATTCGCCTCAGTTAGAAGGCTTTCACACGGGGATGTTTTAAATGCTCCCAGAGCCAGTCTTATTCCCTGATGATGAATTGGATCAAGCATTTTAAGATACGATTTTCTGGCAGAACCATACACAACGCAACCATAGTCTAGTTTGGAGCGAATAAACGTTCTGTATAAATTTAGGATGACTTTTCTATCAGCACCCCAGTCAGTGTGCGCTACTACTTTAAGTAGGTTAAGTGCTTTTAAGCATTTAGCTTTTAAGTTCTTTAGGTGTGGAATAAAGGTCAGTTTTCTGTCAAAGATTATACCTAAAAATTTGGTTTCCTCAACAACTGGAATAGGTGTTCCATCCAGTGTGAGGTTCGGTTCATCGTGATGTTTTCGTAACTGACAGAAATGCATGCATACCGTTTTTGATTTCGAGAATTTGAAACCGTTTGCATTGGCCCAATTTTGAATTTTGTTTATATTTTGCTGCAGTTGTCTTTCAATTGTATGCATGTGCTTTGACCGATAACATATTAGAAAATCATCAACGTATAACGAACAATCCACACCAGGAGTCAAACACTTGGTGATGCTATTAATTTTGATGTTAAAGAGCGTCACAGATAAAATACTGCCCTGGGGCACACCCATCTCCCGCCCGTGCAGATCCGAGAGGGCAGAGCCCACTCGCACCCCGAATTCCCCGTCGGAGAGAAAGCTGGACACGAAAGAGGGCAGACGGCCCCTCAGACCCAGACCGCTCAGGCCATCCAGCATCCCGTACCTCCATGTCGTGCCACAGGCCTTTTCTAAATCAAAGAAAACCGCTACTAAATGTTCTTTCTTAATAAATGCATCGCGAATGAATGTTTCTAGTCTAACCAGATGATCATTGGTGCTCCGGCCATATCGAAAGCCACTTTGGAAAGGAGATATTAAATTGTTAGTTTCCAAATACCAGACAAGTCGAGAATTGATCATTCGTTCCATTGTTTTGCACACACAGCTTGTGAGTGCAATTGGTCGATAGCTGTTGGGGTCTTCGCTATCTTTACCGGGTTTGGGGACTGGTATTACAGTTGCTTCTTTCCAGATTTTTGGTACATTACCAGTAATCCATAAATCATTGAAGAGTTTCAAAAGAGATGTTAATGATGATTCTGGAAGGTGTTTCAGAAACTGGTAATGTATCTCGTCAGGCCCAGCGGATGTATCATGGGCCTTATCTAAAGCCTCCCTAAGCTCCGATAGTGAGAACAATTGATTATAACTTTCCGAGTTGTTGGATGTGAATTTTAAACGTGACTTTTCTTTTTGAGTTTTAAGTTTTTGGAAGGCTTCTGAATAATTAGATGATGAGGAATTTTTCGAGAAACTGTCAGCAAGAATATTTGCAATGTCACGTTTTGAACTAAAGTTGTTATTGTTCAGTGTCAGATGTCGGAGAGGGTTTTGCTTTCTCTTTCCGTTTATTTTGCGTATAGTGTCCCAAACTTTTTTAACAGAGGAACGAGAGTTTAAAGAAGAAACATACTTCTTCCATGATGCTCTTTTACTTTCTTTGATTATGCGGCGAGCTTTGGCCCGGGTAATGCGATATATATTTAAGTTTTCGGGCGTCGGTTGATTATTAAATTTCCTTAATGCTTCTCGGCGTAGTTTAATGGCTTCCTTACATTCCTTAGTGACCCAAGGTTTTTGGGTTCTTTTACAATATGGCGAGGACTTGGGAACGGATTCTTCTGCAATCTCTATTAAAATAGATGTAAAATGCTGAATGGTGTCGTCAACATTGAAAACTGTATCCTCATTCAGCCTAGTTTTACAGAGTGTTTCAAACTTGGCCCAGTCGGCCTTCTTTAAATTCCATTGTGGAATTACTTCATCGACTGTAGAGTTAAGATTTACAAGAACGATTGGGAAGTGATCGCTGCTGTGAAGGTGATCAGCGACCTTCCATTCATAGTCCAAAAGCAGAGAAGGAGAACAAATTGTCAAATCGATGCTTGTGTATGTACCCGTGCCTGGGTGTAAATATGTAGGTGTTTTGGTATTATATAGACACAGATCGTGTCTAGAAATAAAGTCTTCAACTTTGTGACCTCTGTCACTTATATGATTTGATCCCCATAAAATGTTATGGGCATTAAAATCCCCGAGTAAAACAAAGGGTGCGGGAAGCTGTTGAACAAGATTGTCGAGTTCGTTTGGTACTAGGTTAGTGTTTGGTGGTAAATAAATAGAGCAAAATGTAATCACTCGATGTAGAGTGACGCTTACAGCAATGGCTTGTAAATTGGTGTTTAAATGAATGAAGCTATGAGGAGCTCTGTTGTTTACAATAACAGAAACTCCTCCTGATGCCCTATCAACATTTGGAGAGCAGGTGTTAAACAGGGAGTAGTCTTTAAATGTGATGTTATCTATATCTTTCAAAAATGTTTCCTGAAGACATAGTACTGCAGGATCACGTTCGTTTAAGAGCAAAAGAATATCATTGTAGTTGGCTTTAAGTCCTCTACAGTTCCATTGTATGATGGTGTTCTTCATTACAAGTTTATATTGAAGATTCTGGAGCTAGGTTAGACCTTTCGCGGAGGCAATGTCTTTGGTTATTTATCTGGAGGAAGTACAGGGGTGAATTTTTTGTTGTTAGGTCTGGAGCCACCTTGAGGACATGGAGCAGATTCTTCTGCATCCATATCCTCAAAGTCCCCAAACCTATTGTGCAGTTTTATTGGGTCATCAGACCCTTTTTGCTGCCTATTTGCTGTCGACTTTTTCTTACTGTTTGGTGATTTTGATGGTGGAGGATTGTTGAACGTTGTTTGCGTCGATGTTGAGTTTTTTGGGGGTTTGTAATGCGATATGTTCGATACGGAAGGAGATTCAGGTGGGTCTGTTTGGGTTTGGGCGTCTTTCGTTGCTTTTTGATTGCTCTTTACTATGGTTGAGAAGGATGGGCCGGGGAGTGATGTTCTAGTTTGTACAAGCTTCCTGGCCTCTGGATACGGGATGTTGGATGTGTATTTGATTCTCTGGATTTCCTTCTCCTGTTTCCATATATCGCAATCTTTTGAATTTGCATGGTGTTCCTTGCCGCAGTTGACGCAACGCGGAGTGGCTTTGCACTCGGATTCCCGATGAGAAGGGTCTCCACATCGTCCACATACTTGGTTTCTGGAACAGCGGTCTTCATGATGACCGTATTTTTGACATTTGTAGCATCGGAGGGGATTTGGTATGTATACCTCAACCCTAATTTGTAAGAACCCAACTTTGACAACTTTAGGTACCGTTGGTCTGTTGAAGGTGAGTATAATGGTGTTGGTGTCTTGCAGATCGTTGCTTCGTTTGATACGAATCCTACGAACTGCAGTGACACCTTCACTTTTCATCCCCTCTACGATGTCTTTGTCGCTGACTCCAGCCAAGTCACGGCAACGAATGACGCCTTTTGATGTATTTAGAGATGTGTGTGCGAAACAAGTCACTGGGATGTCATGAAATACTTGAATTTTTTGAATGTTCTCAGTGTGTGCTTTACGTTCGCACTCCACAAGCAGACCACCTGATTTAATCTTTTTAACGCTTTTTGGTTTGCCGACTAATCCAAGTATAGTCTTTTCGATTATAAAAGGCGATAGTGCGGCTAGGGGTTTGGTTTCATCTTTTGATTTGATGACCATGAAGCGAGGAAACGATTCCACACTACATGGTTCATCATCTGAGTCAGTTCCCGTTTTGGTACGCTTATTTTGATTTTTTTGATTTTCCATTTTGGCTTGAATAAAAATTCAGCACCCGTGCTCCCCACCCACCAAGGAGCCCAACAAGGGGACACTTTTCAAGTGTCAGGGATACACAGATGCCATACTCAGTTGATAAAATTACCTTTGATTGACCCTGAAGTCGCCAATTTCTAAGGTCGGTAAAATTACCCCCCGATTGACCCGTTAAGCCACCGCCTTCTAGGAAGTCTTCTAAGACTTGGAAAAGGGAAAGATAAAGGAAGAGAATTTAGGGGCAACGGTGGTATCAAGAGAGATACAAGGAGACAGATAAAGAAAGTGAGAGAGTAAATAAAGACCTCCTAGGGCTCGGCGTGACCAGCCGATTTGTCGGAACCGGGCCCATCCCGACCACCCGTCTAAGAGAAGTAGAGGCCAAAGTAGTGTGTTGCAGGGAAAGCCTCTGCTCAACTACCAGGATCCTTTCCTCCTCCGACACGGGACGCAACCCACGGCAAACAGGTTGCCTCTACTTAGTCGCCTTTTACGACACGTAGCGTTGTCACCTTGGTAATTTCAAACATTCTAGTCATCTTAAGGCAATTGGCTTTAAACATCAACGGCGTAATGAACTAGATAATCACGTACATTATGTTAATGATGTCATGAAATTGGTAATAATGTATATTAGGCTAATGACGTAATGCAAAAGGAAAAGAAGCATTCAGAGTAGTGATGTCATAAACTTGCAATGCTGCAATTCAGATTAATGATGCAATGAATTAGGTAATGACGCATATCAAACTAATGTAATGGAAAAGGTTATGATGCATATGCGGCTAATGATGTCATGAACCATTTGTAATGTTTTGAGTTTAATTCCAATTAGGTGTTTCCTACAAGGAATCAAATGACAAATGACAATGCAAAATAGAATGGAGAACAATAGCTTTTAAATTATGAGATAGAGCCGTTTTTTGTAATATATACTCAAATGATAATAAACTGAAGATTTGATATGTGCAATGGCAGATATCACATTTGTTGTTTTTTGTGAAAAAATGATTCAGACCATGAGACAATAGTTATTGTTTCTTCAGTGGTATACTAATTATTCTAAATTTGGTGCCATTCCATACTAGGCGCATTTCAAGTTGAATTTGTAAACCTGTTTATATATGTTGAACTAAAGAAGCGTCAGTCACGGAAGAAATCAGGACATGAAATCATTTTTTGAATTGTGGCCAAAATGGCTATAAAGACGGCACTTAAAGTAAAAGAATATATTACTTCGTAACTGATGGTCATAGTCCCTTCTTCATTCATTAAATATACCAACACAAGTCTTCCAAAATTCCTTTGGTGGTGCTTATTGTCTGGAATACTTCCTCATTTTATTGTCTGCAAGTTTTTCCTTCTTGTATGAAAACATAAATATTGTATACGAACCATTCCAATCATATCATTGGTAGCTACATTTTACAACTGAGTATTTCCATCCTCCATCCCTGATCTTATGGTCCTTTTAGTCTTTTTCAGAGAGATATAACGACAATATAGTGAAACCCCTCACAACCGAAACCTCAAAAGACTAGCATACACAGAGGACCGAAGTTGATTTAACTCCCGATACTTTCCTTCTTTAATGTCATCCTTTTCCGCTGCTGCAAATCCAAATCCTCACCTCTGTACACATAAAAAGATTTTACCTTGAAAAATACTCATAAGAAACGGAAGCTTAGTTGAAATTTGGAAACAAATTTGTTTAAGAAATTCCTGACACTCTATAACAGATACATGACAATTAACCGGTAATGTAATGGCCTGATCTGTGAAATAAGGACGCGGAAAATGTGTGTGTGTGTTAGTGTGTGCGTCAAAGTAATCAATAATGTTGCAATATTCTATTTTGTGAGTGGTATGACGTTTGAGATATTATACTGAAGAATCCAAAACAGTCAACGATCCTATTACAATTTATACAGTTACCGTCTTTGCATCGATACACTGCGACTTTTATACATGGAGGACATTCAAAAGTTTTAAACTCTTTCTGATGCAAATATAAACGTTTATGAAATTTGTGATCCATGCCACATACTAGCGATTGAAATAACTGAGATAATGAAATCAGGACCTGAAAACATTTTTGAATTGTGGACAAAATGGCATTAAAGACGGCATTTCAAGTTAAAGAATATATTTCTCTTTAGCTGATGGTCTAACCATATATTGTTCAGGTAATTCTTCATAAAATGAGTGTAGCCAAAATAATATATAGTACAATAACATCTTTCTTAACTTTATCCGTTATTTTACACACTGAAATATATACACTCATAACCACACATTCTTTCTATTTTCATTCTCTCTGTGTGTCTAACTCTCCTCTTACATAAGCAGTCAGAAAGAAACTTCTTTTCAGATGTGAAAAAGACTCAAAAGAGAAGCAAATTGTGAATCCCAATAATATTTGGGATGTACGGATTTGCTCGCATTTTAGAAACGTTAAGGCATTAAATGAAAACTCAAGCTGGAGGAATCTTAATTATTCTACAATTGCTCTAATTATTTATTTACTGCGAATTTACCTTTAATTTAGACACGTGGCAGGAAATGAGAAATTACTTAATAATATTAAGTAAGTAATAGCTAATTAAAATTAGTTGTATCCCCGAAAGGTCATGTTTTACAAAAACACAAAAGTAAATGAAGTTCGAATATTAATCTTCGTTTCATTTATTTCAGCTGACCATATTTGCCCTACAGATAAGTTTCGGTGTGACAGTGGTCAATGCGTACCTGCGTCATATCGATGCGACCTTGATAATAATTGCCCTGACGAATCAGATGATAGAGAATGTGGTACGTTTCAACGGTCTTCTCAACATTTGAAAATTGAGAGGTATTAAGAATGGTCTCGCTTTTAGGAGAACGGATTGTAACTTGCTACTGTTGATTGACATCTCCTGAATCCATTTAATGCAGTAACTTTTGAATGGAAATTTATTTGAATTGAAAGACTTTATCATGGTTATATGTGCGTATTTCAGACCCATATCTTCGGATGTTTTTCTGACGCAATTTTCAACTTTTTGGACCTAGTCCTTTTATGAATTATCACTTGTGACAGAGCAGTGAAACAGTTCAGGTACCTTGCTCTTTATTTATTAATTTCCTTTGTTAGATTTTTATGCAGTTATATCACTTTGTTAATTGTTCTTACAATGATAAGATTTTGTTTTAAAGGTTTGCAATACTGGACAATTTACACCGTAATGCAATTTATATATGAGACAACAATGATTATAGAATCGCACTTTTCAGGGGCATATTGTGTTCATCATATGAAAAATAACATACTGGACGTAATGCTCATCCTATGATAGTTAACATTATAGGCACAATGTTCAGCAGAACTCATGTTGAAATATAATCTGTCAGATGTTTCTTTTCGAACATCCACGTTCGTGGAATCAGTTTTTGTCACGTTGGTAATTTCAAATATTCTAGTCATCTTAAGGCAATTGGCTTTAGACGTCAACGGCGTAATGAACTAGATAATCACGTATATTATGTTAATGATGTCATGAAATTGGTAATAACGTATATTAGGCTAATGAGGTAATGCAAAAGGAAAAGAAGCATTCATATTAGTGATGCCATAAACTTGCAATGCTGCAATTCAGATTAATGATGTAATGAATTAGGTAATGACGCATATCAAACTAATGTAATGGAAAAGGTTATGATGCATATGCGGCTAATGATGTCATGAACCATTCGTAATGTTTTGAGTTTAATTCTAATTAAGTGTTTCCCACAAGGAATCGAATGGCAATGCAAAATTAAATGGAGAACAATAGCTTTTAAATTATGAAATAGAGCCGTTTTTTGTAATATATACTCAAATGATAATAAAATGAAGATTTGATATGTGCAATGGCAGATATCACATTTGTTCTTTTTTGTGACAAAATGATTTAGAGCATGAGACAATAGTTATTCTTTCTTCAGTGATATACTAATTATTCTAAATTTATTGTCATTCCATAATTGGCGCATTTCAAGTTGAATTTGTAAACCTGTTTATATATGTTGAACTAAAGAGGCGTCAGTGAGGGAAGATTCATGAGAACATAAATTTCATACAAACGAATCAAAGTAGAAATGGATTTATTATTAAATCCATGAATGTTGATACATATCTATCTATCTATCAATCTATGTCTATCTATCTATCTATCTATATATATATATATATATATATATATATATATATATATATATATATATATGTATGTGTGTGTGTGTGTGTGTGTGTGTGTGTGTGAAAGTAATCAATATTGTTTCAATATTCTATTTCTTGATGGGCGTCATGAACTTTGAGATACTATATTGAAGAATCCAAAACAGACAACGATCCTATTGCAATTTAGACAGTTACCGTCATTGGTTCGATATATTCGCGAATTTTATAAATCGAGGGCGTAAAAGATTTTAAACTCGGTATGATGCAAATATAAACTTGTATGAAATTTGTGATCCATGCCACAAAATAACAATTGTAATCACTGAGATAATGATATCAGGACATGAAATCATGTTTTGAATGATGCCCAAATGACTATGAAGACGGCACTTAAAGTAAAAGAATATATTGCTCCGTAACTGATGGTCTTAGTCCCTTCTTCATTCATTAAACATACCAACACAAGTCTTCCAAAATTCCTTTGGTGGTGCTTATTGTCTGGAATAGTTCCTCATTTTATTGTCTGCAAGTTTTTCCTTCTTGCATGAAAACATAAATATTGTATACGAATCATTCCAATCGTATCATTGTTAGCTGAATTTTACAACTGAGTCTTTCCATCCTCAATCCCTGATCTTATGGTCCTTTTAGTCTTTTTCAGAGATATATAACGACAATATAGTGAAACCCCTCACAACCGAAACCTCAAAACACTGGCATACGTGCAGGACCGAATTTGATTTAACTCCCGATACTTTCCTTCTTTAATATCATCCTTTTCCGCTGCTGTAAATTCAAAGCCTCACCTCTGTACACCGAAACAAGATTTTATCTTGAAAAATACTCAGAAGAAACGGAAGCTCAGCTGAAATTTGGAAATATATTTGTTTAAGAAATTCCTAACACACTCTATAACAGATTAATGACAATTAACCGGTGCTGTAGTGGCCTGATCTGTTATACAAGGACGCGAGAACTGTGTGTGTATATGTGTCAAAGTAATCAATATTGTTTGAATATTCTATTTCTTTTGAGTGATATGACGTTTGAGATACTATATTGAAGAATCCAAAACAGACAACGATCCTATTACAATTTATACAGTTACCGTGTTTGCTTCGATACACTCGCGAATTTTATACATGGAGGACATTCAAAAGTTTTAAACTCGGTCTGATGCAAATATAAACGTTTATGAAATATGTGACCTATGCCACATACTAGCGATTGAAATAACTGAGATAATGATATCAGGACCTGAAAACATTTTGAATGGTGGCCAAAATGGCTATAAAGACGGCCTTTAAAGAAAAAGAATATATTGCTCTTTAGCTGATAATCTTTAGCATATATTTTTCAAGTAATTCTTCATAAAATGCATGTAGTCAAAATAATATAGTACAATAACATCTTTCTTAACTTTATCCATTATTAAACACACTGACATCCATGCACTCATAACCACACATTCTATATTTATTCTCTCTGTCTGTCTAACTCTGCTCTTACATAAGCATTCAGAAAGAGACTTCTTTTCAAATGTGAAAAAGTCTCTCAAAAGAGAAACAAATTGTGAATCCCAATAATTTTTGGGATATACGGATTTGCTCGCATTTTAGAAACGTTAAGGCATTAAATGTAAACTCAAGCTGGAGGAATCTTAATTATTCTACAATTGCTCTAATTATTTATTTACTACGAATTTACCTTTAATTTAGACAAGTGGCAGGAAATGCAAAAATATTTAATAATAAAAAGTAAGTATTAGCTAATTAAAATTAGTTGTATCCCCGAAAGGTCATGTTTTCCAAAAACACAAAAGTAAATGAAGTTCGAATATTAATCTTCTTTTCATTTATTTCAGCTGACGATATTTGCCCTACAGATAAGTTTCGGTGTGACAGTGGTCAATGCATACCTGCGTCAGGTCGATGCGACCTTGATCAAAATTGCTTTGACGATTCTGATGAGAGAGAATGTGGTACGTTTTAACGGTCTTGTCAGCATTTGAAAATTGGGAGAACGGATTGTAATTTGTTACTGTTGATTGACATCTCCTGAATCCATTTAATTCAGTAACTGTTGAATGGAAATTTATTTGAATTGAAAGACTTTATCATGGTTATATGTGCGTATTTCAGACCCATATCTTCGGATGTTTTTCTGACGCATTTTTGAACTTTTTGGACCTAGTCCTTTTATAAACAATCACTTGTGACAGAGCAGTGAAACAGTTCAGGTACCTTACTATTTATTTATAAATTCTCTGGTTTGATTTTCATGCAATTATATCACTTTGTTAATTTTTCTTACAATGATAAGATTTTGTTTTAAAGGTTTTTAATGCTGGAAAATTTACACCGTAATGCGATTTATATATGAGACAACAATGATTATAGAATCGCACTTTTCAGGGGCATATTGTGTTCATCATATGAAAAATAACATACTGGACGTAATGCTCATCCTATGATAGTTAACATTATAGGCACAATGTTCAGCAGAACTTATGTTGAAATATAATCTGTGAGATGTTTCTTTTCGAACATCAACGTTCATGGAATCAGTTTTTGGCACCTTGGTAATCTCAAGCATTCTAGTCATTTTAAGGCAATTGGCTTTAGACGTCAACGGCGTAATGAACTAGATAATCACGTGTATGATGTCAATGATGTTATGAAAGTGGTAATAGCGTATATTAGGCTAATGATGTAATGAAAAAGGAAAAGAAGCATTCAGAGTAGTGATGTCATAAACTTGCAATGCTGCAATTCAGATTAATGATGTAATGAATTAGGTAATGACGCATATGAAACTAATGTAATGGAAAAGGTTATGATGCATATGCGGCTAATGATGTCATGAACCATTTGTAATGTTTTGAGTTTAATTCTAATTAAGTGTTTCCCACAAGGAATCGAATGGCAATGCAAAATTAAATGGAAGAACAATAGCTTTTAAATTATGAAATAGAGCCGTTTTTTGTAATATATACTCAAATGATAATAAAATGAAGATTTGATATGTGCAATGGCAGATATCACATTTGTTCTTTTTTGTGACAAAATGATTTAGAGCATGAGACAATAGTTATTCTTTCTTCAGTGATATACTAATTATTCTAAATTTATTGTCATTCCATAATTGGCACATTTCAAGTTGAATTTGTAAACCTGTTTATATATGTTGAACTAAAGAGGCGTCAGTGAGGGAAGATTCATGAGAACATAAATTTCATACAAACGAATCAAAGTAGAAATGGATTTATTATTAAATCCATGAATGTTGATACATATCTATCTATCTATCAATCTATGTCTGTCTATCTATCTATCTATCTATCTATATCTATATATATATATATATATATATATATATATATATATATATATATATATATGTGTGTGTGTGTGTGTGTGTGTGTGTGTGTGTGTGTGTGAAAGTAATCAATATTGTTTCAATATTCTATTTCTTGATGGGCGTCATGAACTTTGAGATACTATATTGAAGAATCCAAAACAGACAACGATCCTATTGCAATTTAGACAGTTACCGTCATTGGTTCGATATATTCGCGAATTTTATAAATCGAGGGCGTAAAAAATTTTAAACTTGGTATGATGCAAATATAAACTTGTATGAAATTTGTGATCCATGCCACAAAATAACAATTGTAATCACTGAGATAATGATATCAGGACATGAAATCATGTTTTGAATGGTGCCCAAATGACTATGAAGACGGCACTTAAAGTAAAAGAATATATTGCTCCGTAACTGATGGTCTTAGTCCCTTCTTCATTCATTAAACATACCAACACAAGTCTTCCAAAATTCCTTTGGTGGTGCTTATTGTCTGGAATAGTTCCTCATTTTATTGTCTGCAAGTGTTTCCTTCTTGCATGAAAACATAAATATTGTATACGAATCATTCCAATCGTATCATTGGTAGCTGAATTTTACAACTGAGTCTTTCCATCCTCAATCCCTGATCTTATGGTCCTTTTAGTCTTTTTCAGAGATATATAACGACAATATAGTGAAACCCCTCACAACCGAAACCTCAAGACACTGGCATACGTGCAGGACCGAATTTGATTTAACTCCCGATACTTTCCTTCTTTAATATCATCCTTTTCCGCTGCTGTAAATTCAAAGCCTCACCTCTGTACACCGAAACAAGATTTTATCTTGAAAAATACTCAGAAGAAACGGAAGCTCAGCTGAAATTTGGAAATATATTTGTTTAAGAAATTCCTAACACACTCTATAACAGATTAATGACAATTAACCGGTGCTGTAGTGGCCTGATCTGTTATACAAGGGCGCGAAAACTGTGTGTGTATGTGTGTCAAAGTAATCAATATTGTTTGAATATTCTATTTCTTTTGAGTGATATGACGTTTGAGATACTATATTGAAGAATCCAAAACAGACAACGATCCTATTACAATTTATACAGTTACCGTGTTTGCATCGATACACTCGCGAATTTTATACATGGAGGACATTCAAAAGTTAAACTCGGTCTGATGCAAATATAAACGTTTATGAAATATGTGACCTATGCCACATACTAGCGATTGAAATAACTGAGATAATGATATCAGGACCTGAAAACATTTTGAATGGTGGCCAAAACGGCTATAAAGACGGCCTTTAAAGAAAAAGAATATATTGCTCTTTAGCTGATGATCTTTAGCATATATTGTTCTGGACATTCTTCATAAAATGCATGTAGTCAAAATAATATATAGTACAATAACATCTTTCTTAACTTTATCCATTATTAAACACACTGACATCCATGCACTCATAACCACACTTTCTATATTTATTCTCTCTGTCTGTCTAACTCTGCTTTTACATAAGCATTCAGAAAGAGACTTCTTTTCAAATGTGAAAAAGACTCTCAAAAGAGAAACAAATTGTGAATCCCAATAATTTTTTGGGATATACGGATTTACTCGCATTTTAGAAACGTTAAGGCATTAAATGTAAACTCAATCTGGAGGAATCTTAATTATTCTACAATGGCTCTAATTATTTATTCACTGGGAATTTACCTTTAATTTAGACAAGTGGCAGGAAATGCAAAAATATTTAATAATAATAAGTAAGTATTAGCTAATTAAAATTAGTTGTATCCCCGAAAGGTCATGTTTTCCAAAAACACAAAAGTAAATGAAGTTCGAATATTAATCTTCGTTTCATTTATTTCAGCTGACCATATTTGCCCTACAGATAAGTTTCGGTGTGACAGTGGTCAATGCATACCTGCGTCATATCGATGCGACCTTGATGAAGATTGCCCTGACGATTCGGATGAGAGAGAATGTGGTACGTTTTAACGGTCTTGTCAGCATTTGAAAATTGGGAGGTATTAAGAATGGTCTCGCTTTTAGGAGAACGGATTGTAACTTGCTACTGTTGATTGATATCTCCTGAATCCATTTAATGCAGTAACTGTTGAATGGAAATTTATTTGAATTGAAAGACTTTATCATGGTTATATGTGCGTATTTCAGACCCATATCTTCGGATGTTTTTCTGACGCATTTTTGAACTTTTTGGACCTAGTCCTTTTATAAACAATCACTTGTGACAGAGCAGTGAAACAGTTCAGGTACCTTACTATTTATTTATAAATTCCCTGGTTTGATTTTCATGCAATTATATCACTTTGTTAATTTTTCTTACAATGATAAGATTTTGTTTTAAAGGTTTTTAATGCTGGAAAATTTACACCGTAATGCGATTTATATATGAGACAACAATGATTATAGAATCGCACTTTTCAGGGGCATATTGTGTTCATCATATGAAAAATAACATACTGGACGTAATGCTCATCCTGTGATAGTTAACATTATAGGCACAATGTTCAGCAGAACTTATGTTGAAATATAATCTGTGAGATGTTTCTTTTCGAACATCAACGTTCATGGAATCAGTTTTTGGCACCTTGGTAATCTCAAGCATTCTAGTCATTTTAAGGCAATTGGCTTTAGACGTCAACGGCGTAATGAACTAGATAATCACGTATATGATGTCAATGATGTTATGAAAGTGGTAATAGCGTATATTAGGCTAATGATGTAATGAAAAAGGAAAAGAAGCATTCAGAGTAGTGATGTCATAAACTTGCAATGCTGCAATTCAGATTAATGATGTAATGAATTAGGTAATGACGCATATGAAACTAATGTAATGGAAAAGGTTATGATGCATATGCGGCTAATGATGTCATGAACCATTTGTAATGTTTTGAGTTTAATTCTAATTAAGTGTTTCCCACAACGAATCGAATGGCAATGCAAAATTAAATGGAGAACAATAGCCTTTAAATTATGAAATAGAGCCGTTTTTTGTAATATATACTCAAATGATAATAAAATGAAGATTTGATATGTGCAATGGCAGATATCACATTTGTTCTTTTTTGTGACAAAATGATTTAGAGCATGAGACAATAGTTATTCTTTCTTCAGTGATATACTAATTATTCTAAATTTATTGTCATTCCATAATTGGCGCATTTCAAGTTGAATTTGTAAACCTGTTTATATATGTTAACTAAAGAGGCGTCAGTGAGGGAAGATTCATGAGAACATAAATTTCATACAAACGAATCAAAGTAGAAATGGATTTATTATTATATCCATGCATGTTGATACATATCTATCTATCTATCAATCTATGTCTATCTATCTATCTATATATATATATATATATATATATATATATATATATATATATATATATATATATATATATATATATATATATATATATATATATGTGTGTGTGTGTGTGTGTGTGTGTGTGTGTGAAAGTAATCAATATTGTTTCAATATTCTATTTCTTGATGGGCGTCATGAACTTTGAGATACTATATTGAAGAATCCAAAACAGACAACGATCCTATTGCAATTTAGACAGTTACCGTCATTGGTTCGATATATTCGCGAATTTTATAAATCGAGGGCGTAAAAAATTTTAAACTTGGTATGATGCAAATATAAACTTGTATGAAATTTGTGATCCATGCCACAAAATAACAATTGTAATCACTGAGATAATGATATCAGGACATGAAATCATGTTTTGAATGGTGCCCAAATGACTATGAAGACGGCACTTAAAGTAAAAGAATATATTGCTCCGTAACTGATGGTCTTAGTCCCTTCTTCATTCATTAAACATACCAACACAAGTCTTCCAAAATTCCTTTGGTGGTGCTTATTGTCTGGAATAGTTCCTCATTTTATTGTCTGCAAGTTTTTCCTTCTTGCATGAAAACATAAATATTGTATACGAACCATTCCAATCATATCATTGGTAGCTGAATTTTACAACTGAGTCTTTCCATCCTCAATCCCTGATCTTATGGTCCTTTTAGTCTTTTTCAGAGATATATAACGACAATATAGTGAAACCCCTCACAACCGAAACCTCAAGACACTGGCATACGTGCAGGACCGAATTTGATTTAACTCCCGATACTTTCCTTCTTTAATATCATCCTTTTCCGCTGCTGTAAATTCAAAGCCTCACCTCTGTACACCGAAACAAGATTTTATCTTGAAAAATACTCAGAAGAAACGGAAGCTCAGCTGAAATTTGGAAATATATTTGTTTAAGAAATTCCTAACACACTCTATAACAGATTAATGACAATTAACCGGTGCTGTAGTGGCCTGATCTGTTATACAAGGACGCGAGAACTGTGTGTGTATATGTGTCAAAGTAATCAATATTGTTTGAATATTCTATTTCTTTTGAGTGATATGACGTTTGAGATACTATATTGAAGAATCCAAAGCAGACAACGATCCTATTACAATTTATACAGTTACCGTGTTTGCTTCGATACACTCGCGAATTTTATACATGGAGGACATTCAAAAGTTTTAAACTCGGTCTGATGCAAATATAAACGTTTATGAAATATGTGACCTATGCCACATACTAGCGATTGAAATAACTGAGATAATGATATCAGGACCTGAAAACATTTTGAATGGTGGCCAAAATGGCTATAAAGACGGCCTTTAAAGAAAAAGAATATATTGCTCTTTAGCTGATAATCTTTAGCATATATTTTTCAAGTAATTCTTCATAAAATGCATGTAGTCAAAATAATATAGTACAATAACATCTTTCTTAACTTTATCCATTATTAAACACACTGACATCCATGCACTCATAACCACACATTCTATATTTATTCTCTCTGTCTGTCTAACTCTGCTCTTACATAAGCATTCAGAAAGAGACTTCTTTTCAAATGTGAAAAAGTCTCTCAAAAGAGAAACAAACTGTGAATCCCAATAATTTTTGGGATATACGGATTTGCTCGCATTTTAGAAACGTTAAGGCATTAAATGTAAACTCAAGCTGGAGGAATCTTAATTATTCTACAATTGCTCTAATTATTTATTTACTACGAATTTACCTTTAATTTAGACAAGTGGCAGGAAATGCAAAAATATTTAATAATAAAAAGTAAGTATTAGCTAATTAAAATTAGTTGTATCCCCGAAAGGTCATGTTTTCCAAAAACACAAAAGTAAATGAAGTTCGAATATTAATCTTCTTTTCATTTATTTCAGCTGACGATATTTGCCCTACAGATAAGTTTCGGTGTGACAGTGGTCAATGCATACCTGCGTCAGGTCGATGCGACCTTGATCAAAATTGCTTTGACGATTCTGATGAGAGAGAATGTGGTACGTTTTAACGGTCTTGTCAGCATTTGAAAATTGGGAGATATTAAGAAAGGTCTCGCTTTTAGGAGAACGGATTGTAATTTGTTACTGTTGATTGACATCTCCTGAATCCATTTAATTCAGTAACTGTTGAATGGAAATTTATTTGAATTGAAAGACTTTATCATGGTTATATGTGCGTATTTCAGACCCATATCTTCGGATGTTTTTCTGACGCATTTTTGAACTTTTTGGACCTAGTCCTTTTATAAACAATCTCTTGTGACAGAGCAGTGAAACAGTTCAGGTACCTTACTATTTATTTATAAATTCCCTGGTTTGATTTTCATGCAATTATATCACTTTGTTAATTTTTCTTACAATGATAAGATTTTGTTTTAAAGGTTTTTAATGCTGGAAAATTTACACCGTAATGCGATTTATATATGAGACAACAATGATTATAGAATCGCACTTTTCAGGGGCATATTGTGTTCATCATATGAAAAATAACATACTGGACGTAATGCTCATCCTATGATAGTTAACATTATAGGCACAATGTTCAGCAGAACTTATGTTGAAATATAATCTGTGAGATGTTTCTTTTCGAACATCAACGTTCATGGAATCAGTTTTTGGCACCTTGGTAATCTCAAGCATTCTAGTCATTTTAAGGCAGTTGGCTTTAGACGTCAACGGCGTAATGAACTAGATAATCACGTGTATGATGTCAGTGATGTTATGAAAGTGGTAATAGCGTATATTAGGCTAATGATGTAATGAAAAAGGAAAAGAAGCATTCAGAGTAGTGATGTCATAAACTTGCAATGCTGCAATTCAGATTAATGATGTAATGAATTAGGTAATGACGCATATGAAACTAATGTAATGGAAA
Source organism: Sinohyriopsis cumingii (assembly GCA_028554795.2). Taxonomy (NCBI): domain Eukaryota; kingdom Metazoa; phylum Mollusca; class Bivalvia; order Unionida; family Unionidae; genus Sinohyriopsis; species Sinohyriopsis cumingii. The sequence continues at coordinate 44,513,258 of CM068839.1, forward strand.
AGGTTATGATGCATATGCGGCTAATGATGTCATGAACCATTTGTAATGTTTTGAGTTTAATTCTAATTAAGTGTTTCCCACAAGGAATCGAATGGCAATGCAAAATTAAATGGAGAACAATAGCTTTTAAATTATGAAATAGAGCCGTTTTTTGTAATATATACTCAAATGATAATAAAATGAAGATTTGATATGTGCAATGGCAGATATCACATTTGTTCTTTTTTGTGACAAAATGATTTAGAGCATGAGACAATAGTTATTCTTTCTTCAGTGATATACTAATTATTCTAAATTTATTGTCATTCCATAATTGGCGCATTTCAAGTTGAATTTGTAAACCTGTTTATATATGTTGAACTAAAGAGGCGTCAGTGAGGGAAGATTCATGAGAACATAAATTTCATACAAACGAATCAAAGTAGAAATGGATTTATTATTAAATCCATGAATGTTGATACATATCTATCTATCTATCAATCTATCTATCTATCTATCTATATATATATATATATATATATATATATATATATATATATATGTGTGTGTGTGTGTGTGTGTGTGTGTGTGAAAGTAATCAATATTGTTTCAATATTCTATTTCTTGATGGGCGTCATGAACTTTGAGATACTATATTGAAGAATCCAAAACAGACAACGATCCTATTGCAATTTAGACAGTTACCGTCATTGGTTCGATATATTCGCGAATTTTATAAATCGAGGGCGTAAAAAATTTTAAACTCGGTATGATGCAAATATAAACTTGTATGAAATTTGTGATCCATGCCACAAAATAACAATTGTAATCACTGAGATAATGATATCAGGACATGAAATCATGTTTTGAATGGTGCCCAAATGACTATGAAGACGGTACTTAAAGTAAAAGAATATATTGCTCCGTAACTGATGGTCTTAGTCCCTTCTTCATTCATTAAACATACCAACACAAGTCTTCCAAAATTCCTTTGGTGGTGCTTATTGTCTGGAATAGTTCCTCATTTTATTGTCTGCAAGTTTTTCCTTCTTGCATGAAAACATAAATATTGTATACGAATCATTCCAATCGTATCATTGGTAGCTGAATTTTACAACTGAGTCTTTCCATCCTCAATCCCTGATCTTATGGTCCTTTTAGTCTTTTTCAGAGATATATAACGACAATATAGTGAAACCCCTCACAACCGAAACCTCAAGACACTGGCATACGTGCAGGACCGAATTTGATTTAACTCCCGATACTTTCCTTCTTTAATATCATCCTTTTCCGCTGCTGTAAATTCAAAGCCTCACCTCTGTACACCGAAACAAGATTTTATCTTGAAAAATACTCAGAAGAAACGGAAGCTCAGCTGAAATTTGGAAATATATTTGTTTAAGAAATTCCTAACACACTCTATAACAGATTAATGACAATTAACCGGTGCTGTAGTGGCCTGATCTGTTATACAAGGGCGCGAAAACTGTGTGTGTATGTGTGTCAAAGTAATCAATATTGTTTGAATATTCTATTTCTTTTGAGTGATATGACGTTTGAGATACTATATTGAAGAATCCAAAACAGACAACGATCCTATTACAATTTATACAGTTACCGTGTTTGCATCGATACACTCGCGAATTTTATACATGGAGGACATTCAAAAGTTTTAAACTCGGTCTGATGCAAATATAAACGTTTATGAAATATGTGACCTATGCCACATACTAGCGATTGAAATAACTGAGATAATGATATCAGGACCTGAAAACATTTTGAATGGTGGCCAAAATGGCTATAAAGACGGCCTTTAAAGAAAAAGAATATATTGCTCTTTAGCTGATGATCTTTAGCATATATTGTTCAGGACATTCTTCATAAAATGCATGTAGTCAAAATAATATATAGTACAATAACATCTTTCTTAACTTTATCCATTATTAAACACACTGACATCCATGCACTCATAACCACACTTTCTATATTTATTCTCTCTGTCTGTCTAACTCTGCTCTTACATAAGCATTCAGAAAGAGACTTCTTTTCAAATGTGAAAAAGACTCTCAAAAGAGAAACAAATTGTGAATCCCAATAATTTTTTGGGATATACGGATTTACTCGCATTTTAGAAACGTTAAGGCATTAAATGTAAACTCAATCTGGAGGAATCTTAATTATTCTACAATGGCTCTAATTATTTATTCACTGGGAATTTACCTTTAATTTAGACAAGTGGCAGGAAATGCAAAAATATTTAATAATAATAAGTAAGTATTAGCTAATTAAAATTAGTTGTATCCCCGAAAGGTCATGTTTTCCAAAAACACAAAAGTAAATGAAGTTCGAATATTAATCTTCGTTTCATTTATTTCAGCTGACGATATTTGCCCTACAGATAAGTTTCGGTGTGACAGTGGTCAATGCATACCTGCGTCATATCGATGCGACCTTGATGAAGATTGCCCTGACGATTCGGATGAGAGAGAATGTGGTACGTTTTAACGGTCTTGTCAGCATTTGAAAATTGGGAGGTATTAAGAATGGTCTCCCTTTTAGGAGAACGGATTGTAACTTGCTACTGTTGATTGATATCTCCTGAATCCATTTAATGCAGTAACTTTTGAATGGAAATTTATTTGAATTGAAAGACTTTATCATGGTTATATGTGCGTATTTCAGACCCATATCTTCGGATGTTTTTCTGACGCATTTTTGAACTTTTTGGACCTAGTCCTTTTATAAACAATCACTTGTGCTTGTGACAGAGCAGTGAAACAGTTCAGGTACCTTACTATTTATTTATAAATTCCCTGGTTAGATTTTCATGCAATTATATCAATTTGTTAATTCTTCTTACAATGATAAGATTTTGTTTAAAGGTTTTAATGCTGGAAAATTTACACCGTAATGCAATTTATATATGAGACAACAATGATTATAGAATCGCACTTTTCAGGGGCATATTGTGTTCATCATATGAAAAATAACTTACTGGACGTAATGCTCATCCTATGATAGTTAACATTATAGACGCCATGTTCAGCAGAATTCATGTTGAGATATAATCTGTGAGATGTTTCTTTTCGAACGTCCACGTTCATGGAATTAGTTTTTGTCACGTTGGTAATTTCAAACATTCTAGTCATCTTAAGGCAATTGGCTTTAAAAGTCAACAGAGTAATGAACTAGATAATCACGTACATTATGTTAATGATGTCATGAAATTGGTAATAATGTATATTAGGCTAATGATGTAATGAAAAAGGAAAAGAAGCATTCAGAGTAGTGATGTCATAAACTTGCAATGCTGCAATTCAGATTAATGATGTAATGAATTAGGTAATGACGCATATCAAACTAATGTAATGGAAAAGGTTATGATGCATATGCGGCTAATGATGTCATAAACCATTTGTAATGTTTTGAGTTTAATTCCAATTAGGTGTTTCCTACTAGGAATCAAATGGCAATGCAAAATTAAATGGAGAACAATAGCTTTTAAATTATTAAATAGAGCCGTTATTTTAATATATACTCAAATGATAATAGAATCATGTACTATATGTTCTCTGTAATCATTAATTATTTCTAAAACTTGAATGATGTAAACATTTAAAGCTCCCTCTAGAGGACAATGTGTCATTTAAGTGAAGCTATAATGACTAATATTCCCGACACGATGCTTTGAATCTTATTCACTATGAATGATATTAAGTTAATTGGGAAAGTTCTATCACAACATTTGTCGGCACAACCAGCACCCTCGAATTCCTTGATTAATTTAAATATTACATATTTATTTGATAACCTTGGCTATTAAAAAAGTCGCTACACATCTGTTCATAATTCGATGAATATATGTACAAATAGTAAATAAGATGAAATTAAACATACATGTATTAGTAGTAAAATGAAGTTAATACATGACGAGAATAACATGAAAGAAATGCATACACTTTTGGAGTTTTAGGTGAACATTATTCAGGGACCATATCAATGTGTGATACGTATCGTAAAAACTATTAGTATGATCCATGTATGTATGGGTCAGATCAAGCTACATTTGTACATTAAGTAACAGTAGACGGTACTACATGTGACTGTAAACCCAGAGTGGCCAGCTACACATGAATCTGTCTAGAAAGTCCACACTGTTGGATCAGACAGATAAGCTCACCTCGACAGCTATGTATTCACAGCCCTTAACTGCATTAGCTCAGGTACAATAGGTCCTGATTACATTTCGTTTCATTTAGACTCCTCGCAAAACCGTTCGATGTTGTCGTGCTACTGATTCAGACAGGCCTTGACTCTGCATAACAATCCTTCAACAAAATCCAACTCACGAACATGACATGAGATTACCCTTTCCCCCAGCAGATACTTCAAGTTCTGTTACAATCAGAGAGTGGCAGAGCATCATGGGTGGATGTACTGAGAGGTGGAGCTGGAGACACGCACAATGGCAGCTCAGAGCATGCGGTTGCTTTTCTCTTGACCGAAGCAGCAGTGGAACATGGCATACCCTCCTTAAGATCACAATGCTCACCTCTACAGCATGAGAAAGCGTTAAGAAAAGGTGCCCCCATATTGTTTGCTTCACCTTAAGCCTGGTAATTATACCACGGCTGATGGGATCCCATCTTAGCGGTGACAAATCACAACAAAAGAAATTGTGGACGTCAGATAGATCACAGAGAAAAACAGCTATATTTGGTAGAGAACTGGCCGCATTAAAATCAGAGAGCAGTCCTGAGTGAAACTTGCCTATCTGACGAAAGAAAACTCAGTGAATTAAGAGTCGGTTATACCTTCTTTTGTAGTGGTCAGAGTTAACAGGAGTAACGTGAAACTGTTATTTGGTTTGCCATCAAATAACAGCTAGTCAGCAAGCTCACAAATCTCCCAAAAGTTGTGATATCAGAGTTATCCAAATGATATTCCCACTGTCTTGATATAGACATGCAATTATTATCATTGCTAATTAAAACACAATGCGTAACCAAGATGAGAGCAATGAAGATTTATATAAAGCCCTGGAGTCTATTATCCCGGAAGTGGTAACGGCAGACAAGCTCATCATCCTTGGTGATTTTTAGGTTAAAGTTTGCACAGATAACAAGACATGACCAGGCGTCACTGACAAAAACGGCTCTGGGAAATGCAGAAGGAAGATCGTAACGAGGAAGTGCCCTGACCAAATTATCCGTATCACCAACACAGTTATCTGCATGCTAAACTGGAGAAAGACCAGTAATCCAAGCACTGGCATCTCACTAAGTGCATCATCTTCTTGAAAAGAGACATGCTTGATGTCTGAGTGACGAAGGCCATGACAAGTCCAAAATGCTGGACTGACAACAGACTCACAGTCTCTAAGCTCAATATCCGGATTCAGTCTAGCAGACAACTACAAGGCAAAAGAGCGGTATTCAATTTAAAACAGGATAATGTGAAATAGCCCTTTATTGAAGAAATGTTATACCAACTAGTAAGAATTTTTGCAAACTCCGATTCAGCGTGACTTCTGGAATGGACGAGGGACAATACTTATTGTGTTTGCATCTCGTCAACTCCAGAAGAAATGCTATGAGCAGAACTCCAATTCAATGATCGCTCCGTTGTGGACGACGGTGAGTCATCTGAATTACTCCAACTTGCCAATAAATTCAAGCATGGTTGTGTGTTGACCCCAACCCTAATGAGTATGATGTCTTTACCATACTTACAGATGGTTTTCGTGACCATGACACTAGGATCGACATCAGATACGGATTGAGATCAACATTTACTGATACAACTCTAACTGCTTGCGATTTATAAATTGCATTCTGATAAGTGCTCATGCGCAAACATATTTAAGTAAAATGGTATTATCACCCATTAACCCCAACCCTAAACATTATTTACATATCTGCAAATATCCTCACCCACAAATCGCTGTAACTAGTGTATGCATCAATATTATAAAGCGAAAGAAACAAGCAATGAGAATCGAAAGGGTCCAGGCTAGTTAAAAGTAGTTTTCACTGACCCTATGATGGATCCAGTGCATCTATCTCTCTCTCTATCTCTGTATCTGCCCCCCCCCCCGCACGCACGCACGTACGCATGCTCGCACGTACGTACGTACATACGTATGTATGTATGTATGTATGTGAATGTATGTGTGTATCATGTGTGTATCCGATATTTTGTACGTACACATGTATGCTATCATGCATGTATCAATGAGGAGAAACCTAAATTTGTTTTGCTATAGGAAGTCCTGAATATATGCGGATTTATGATTAAAGTCGGTTTATTTCTCCTTGCTGTTGTAATAACTATATAATTTGCATCTATCTACAGACATCAAAAGTAATTTCCCTGCGAAGCACTGTGGTGGAAGAATGGTAAACGATGGACGTATTTCCAAAGGTAAATTTCGAAAAATGTGTCCACTAGCATTTGCAAATTCTCCCTCGGTTTCTCTATTTCTCTGCAAAGCTCTATCTCTCTACAGGCAGGTATGTATGTATGTATGTATGTATGTATGTATGTACGTATGTATGCAAGTATGTATGTATCTGCAGTATACGCATCGTGTTTTACGGATCGTCCACTCAGTCTGGAGGACGTGGACAGAGTGGCAGTGGATTACGTGTCCACTATGAGTAGTGCAATTCTATTCAGTCTTGTGGATTTTCCACCCATTCTAGTGGAAATCTATTCAATCTAGTGAACGTCCGCAACGGATTTTATTGCAGCTCTAGTGAATTTTATGGCACTCCTCGCTGCTTCTATTTTATTCTCTGCGCGTGTCAACACAGTAAACAGATGGAAGAAATCACTACACGGTAAAACCGACGATGGTAGATGTCAATTTTACACCTTTACCTGTATAACCGCTACAGTCGTACCATTTCTTGCTATATTTATCAGTGGATTAGCTAGGGATACATAACGACAAACATGACGTGCTAAATTCCATCAATATTTTCCCATCCTGTCATTAATGTTGCGCACATCACGATAAATTGCCTAGCTAAAGTTAACATTTACATCCTGTTAGGATCAAAGGGTAATTTCATTTTGTTCTTTCTCAATAAATGATATTTCATAAAAGTGTTATGTGTGCTTCCATGCTATTTCCAAATTCCAGTTTTGAAGTTAAGGAATGCAGTAATACCTTTATCAGTCGACTTTGAATATGGCCGATTATTTCAGAGTATGATAAGTTCTGACAGCGCCTAATTCGTCTACACAGTATCGAAGTCTTCTCTATATCAATGGTTGTTCATGCAATAAGTGTAGTGATATTTATTAACAAGGTAACTGTTGTATTCGTCGTTTGTTTTCCATCAATCCATCATCAAACACTAGCTGAGATTCGACATTTTACTTTGAAGTCTGCCCCTACCCTTTCTAAGAATGGCCAGTTGGGAAGGTGTTGAGCCTCGATGTTACGTTTAGCACCGATATTTCAAAAGAAACATTAAATTTCGAATGCAGATGTTTCATGTTGATTGTATAAAAACGAATTTTAAAACTTATAATATGTATTAGTTGTGATTTTTTGCTTTTTAGTGTCTCCTTTACTTTCATATTATCTATTGTCGAATCTGGTCATAATTAACATCTAAGGACATAATGTATTAGTTGTGATTTTTTGCTTTTTAGTGTCTCCTTTACTTTCATATTATCTATTGTCGAATCTGGCCATAATTAACATCTAAGAACATAAAAATGATGAAATGTAATAGATTGAAATATGAATGCATGAATAATACTTCAATAATCAAAGTGAATAATGTGACGATACTCGCGACGACCTTAGACTACAGATGAACCTATTCAAGATAACAAGAAACGATAGAGATTTACAACCACTGAAGCCAAAACCTCTTCCATCTTCAGTTCGGAGTATATGTAGTTGACGAAGTTATGCCAGGGATATCTGATTAAAGCCGTGCAAAAAGAAGCCCACCGTTAAAAGCAATCAGAGCCATTGGAGATAGATTTTAGAAACTTGGCAAACACCTGGCCTTGCCATTCCTGACGATCTACATGCCATAATTGATATATACGATGTATTCAGCTTATGCCTAATACCATACAACTTGAACAACATGATGGAGGGTTGGGGTGGCAAGAAGTATGAAGGAGGAGAAACAATTCCATTTAGATAAACCAAACCAACGTACATAATTGGAGATTTGCTTCTAATTATATATCAGTTATAGTCGTATCTACCGCATATACCCATTTCACAACTAAATGTGCTTAAGAGTATGCATTTCTACTGAATTGCAAAAGAGGATTATATGATGGATGTATGGCGAAATTAATTTATCCTGCAACATGAGGAAAACAATTTGTTTCTCAGAAGCACATATTAACTGGCCAAACTCTTTTTACCTTCGTTTACTATTGCTTTTATTTGTAGTAGTACAAAATTTGTTAACGTGACTCGAATCTAAATTTTGGTTTCCAAAATTTCTGTACCATTTTGGCAATTATGTGCATTATTTCATTAATTTCATTGTGTTTGCCTAATTGCTAAATCCTTTATCAATACGCAGTTCGATCCAAGTTATTTGACGATAAAATGTTTATTTGTATTCACGTAAACTAGTTGAAAGGATAATTGGGTCAAAATGTAACAAATTAGTAACTAAACTGACAAACAATGTTCGTATGACATTAGGATAATTTGAAAGAAGGTTTACATAATGCAGAAATTCCAATGTTTGCTCTAAGGTATTAGTAACCTCACAATTGCAGTATTGGATTTGGAACAGCAGAATACAGAATATGTAAACGCATTTAATTTTGATTCGGAATTGCATCATATATTTACCGCGTAAGCAGTGGTTGGATAAACTTCTGTCAGTTTGGAGACCGGTTTATTCCCATATTCTTCTGTTAACAGATGTGATTTTATTTACTTCTGGAAGTTAACATTTAAACCACGCTTGTATATAGGGTGGATTCCATGCTACAGGTATAACGCACTGGAGATACTAACTGCTATTGTAGTAATTGTCCTGCAGATTGAAAGAGAATGCAGTGTACCAAATTTTCAACTGCATTAATTGAAAACAATGCATACAAGTTTATCTCCTAATGAAAGTATTTAAGTGCTTTCACCTTTCATAATTTTCATCCGTCCAATCTGTAATATGACATGTAATCTCATCTGATGACTAAACCAGCAATCTTTAGAATATTTATTAAACTGATGGTTATAGAATGTGGCGTCATGATGCTCATGGAGTCTGCATACAACAGTAGGAAAATTGTAAAAGCAAACACCTGTCTAGTTCCTGAGAAAATGTGTCTCATGGACATGTATAATTAGGTCGCAAGTACTCAACAGGTTGGCCTGGCAGTAGTTGCATGTTGGATAGCGCTGTAGATATTTTATGGTGTCGGAACATGCTAAGCATACAATTTAAAATTGACTGCCAAAATGAAACCAGACCGCTCCGGTGGCCTACTGGTTAGAATGTCCGCCCCGCATGTGGGAGGTCGCGGGTTCATACCGCGACACAGTCATACCAAAGACTTATAAAAATAGCAATAGCAGCTGCCTCGCTGGGCGGTCAGCATTAAGAGGTTAATGCTAGGACTAGTCAGCCCGGTGTCAAGTTGATATGACTGGGTGGGACATCATGTTACATGTTTGCAGCATGATGCCCTAGTGCTAAGCATCACTATTAACTGTCATTCTTTAGACATCGTAGCGATATGACTGAACAATTGTTAAAACTACGTTTAAAATCCAAATCACACACACACACACACACACACACACACACTGAAACCCTCTAGTGCTTACGCGTGATGTATTGTTCTTCTCCCTCCCTTTCTCTCTCTCTTTTTCATAAAACAATTACCATGACAAAACTTTGTATATTTTGTGAAACATCTGCCTCAGCATTCTTTGCTCGGAAGTATTTCATATCTCGCAATACGTGTATGCGATTTAGCGGGCGAGTCTTTCAATATTAAACGGTTTTGTATACAACTTAAAAAGACCACCTGCATTACGTACTGCAGCTGAGCCATCAGGTAAGTTCCAAGCGCTGTAGCGGGTGTTCACGATTAGGTAATTATATTGCTGTGACTTCTGACTGCTGTGACGTCCACTAAATTCCACGAAATGGGCAATCCACGACGTCCACGATGTCATGTCCATGACGGACACATTGAAAAAAGGATTAAGTTCACCGTGGAAAAGTGGATTTTCCTCTAAATACAATGAATGTACTGTATGTATGTATGTATGTATGTATGTATGTATGCATGCATGCATGCATGCATGCATGCATGCATGCATGTATGTATGTAAATATGTATGTATGTATGTATGTATGTATGTATGTATTTGCATACACAGATATGAATGTATTCATGAATGCATTAAGGGATGTTGCATATATGATATTATGTTTCTTATAGTGTTATTAAATCTCATTGACATACTAGTTAATTTTCTTTTATGATTTCTTTCAAAAACGACTGCTACACCGACTATACCGGCAACATGAACATTACTGTCTGGGGAAAAAAATGCCTAGCTTGGTCAAATGTTACGACTCATGTTAACGTTTGCATTGGCGACAATATGTTCCCGGATGGAAGCGTTGATGCTGCTGCCAACTACTGTCGAGATCCGTCTAGGATTGGGTACTTGTGGTGTTTTGTTTCCGATCCTTACGTAGAATGGGAGAAATGCTTGCCGGAGTCCTGCGAAGTTATTGGTAAGTACATCAGTGATTTTAAAAGGTGTAACATACATGGAAAATAAACAACACATGAGAACTCATCACCGTCCATTAATTAGGAAACTAGAGTTAAAACACTCTTTAAAACCAAGAGGACTTATTACAAAGTCCATTGTAGCCCAGGTTATATGTGACTTATTTTCTAAAGTCAGAGAAGATCATACTGGTAAATTTTTGACATATTTGTTTCAAAAACTTAACTATTGATTAAGATTTTATTTTATTTCTGTCGTATAGTTTACAAATTAATGTTTCCATTACCTAACTGAAACATAGTCACAAAATATTTATAGTTTTCTGGCATCTTCAATTGATCACTTTTATGTTGTGAAATAAGAAGATACATGTACATTTTTTAAGACTAGTATATTCAATATTGAGTTAGAACAAATATATTTCATAGGAACTTAAACTAATACGTACAGAGCAGTGTTGGTTTAATTCATTTTGATCATTTTCGGACTATTTCATGGCATACTGAATACACTGTGTCTCCTTCACTGACTGGTCGCCTGCCATGTTCTTCATGAAAACAATTTCGGTGTTTATGAACACAACGAGCGGATAAGCGTAATGTCATATTTGTGTATCAATTGTTGCACTGATAATATTGCATTACAAAAAAGAGTTTGTCAGAGTTATGGAAACAACATAATAATATGGCTTACACATACAACGCATTGCCCATTCTTGTAATTATAAGTACTATTATAAACGGTGATTATTATGCGCATGATTCAATCTTGTTTTAGATCACTTGGCATATATGTTATGTTTTGAAATTTCGATGCTGTTATGTTAACTCGGATTTGTGCAAATAGTATCATATATTTCTCCGTGTAATTTATTGTTTATAATTCTTATTTAAGAAAATAAATATCAAGAGGCAAGACGTTACAAGCATTATGAAAAAAACGGAAGGATTTGTCTCCGACTTGTTTCAATTATGCAGAGTGAAACGTACTTTGGGTTGTTTTAGAAGCGACGGAGGTGTTTCAGCTGTAAAATACTTCATTGATTTTTAACAGGTCAGATTTTTATCATCTTAACGAGGAGATTTTCTAATCTTTAACGTAAGAATTGCATTTAGATTTGCATAAAGATTTGTTGCTGGGTTGGAAAATAGATGTATACGCATCATTTAAAGGGTTAAATCTCAGTTTTAAGGCACACTGTATAGATAGTGTTTCTCTGAGGTGAGGCAAATGTGGTTCGTCAGCTTCAGCCAAGGGGCTTTCACATGGGGATGACCTAAACTATCCAAAAGATGGTGAATTGGGTCAAGGATCTTTAAGTATGACTTTCTCGCTTAACCATTCAACATCACTATAGTCCAGTTTGGATCTAATTAGGGCTCTATATAGGTTATGAACGATATTTCTATCAGCACCCCAGTCAATGTGCGCTCCTACTTTGATAGAGCAAGAGCTTTCGAGTATTTACGTTCAATTTCTTAATGTGTGGAATGAAGCTGAGTTGTATGTCGCAGACAATACCTAAAAACTGTGTTTCCTCAACAATCGTTATATGTTTAACGTCTTGTGTGAATTTTGGATAATCATGTTGTCTTCATAGCTGACAATGGACGCCCATTGTTTTTGAAGTTTGAGAATTTAAAGTCAAGAGTTTGGGTCTTGTTTATATTTCGCAGCGATCGTGGTTCATTGGTATACATGTGTTTCGATCGATAGAAAATTAGGACAACATCATCATATAAAGAGCAATCGACACCAGCAGCCAAACGCTTGATATTGTTATAAATTCTGATGTTAAAAAGAGTAACTTAAAAAATACTGCCCTTGGGTAAACACATTGTTTGCTCGTACATATCAGAAAGAGTTTAGCAGACTCAAACCATGAATACATCCACTAGTTGTACGACTACTACTACAACTACTGCTACTACTACTACTACTACACCCACTAATACTATACTTAATGCTTCTCTCAATGAAGCAGCAACACCAAACTCTGCATAGCATCACGGTTAACATCAATTCGTACCTCTCCTGTTCTTGGCATGATGCAACTGTTTCAAATTTTGCTCGTGGTGTATCCTGAAAGAAAATGAGATATGTCGTTGACTATTACTAATATCTTTACTCCGTGTGCCTCGTACTCCCTGTAGCCGATGAATCATCGAATAACCTGCAATGTTCTGTTTCTTGTAGTTTGTAACAGACCAAGCTGTGTTAACGGAGGTAGGCGAGCCCGTTTAGGGGACGAGTGCATATGTGACTGCGCAGAGGGATTCGGAGGAGACAGCTGTGAAACAGGTAATTGTTTCGACTTAGAAATGAGGTTTTAAATGCAAACGTAAGAAAACATATATTCGTTTTATAAAATGGAATAAATATACTTCAATAAAATACTCAACAAAGTTTCATGAGATCTAACAAGAATGATAAAATGCCTCAGATATCCAAAAACAAAGTATCATTTGCAGCAGTACACCCCAAGAAACTTTCTTAAAGCTAAGGTATTCCTATCGTCCTCCACCTGGATTAAAAACAAATCATACAATCTCTCTCTCTCTCTCTCTCTCTCTCTCTATATATATATATATATATATATGTATGTATGTGTGTGTGTGTGTGTGTGTGTGTGTGTGTATGTGTGCATGCATGTATATTACAAGAGATATATCCTGCTACAATCAACGATTTTCTAAACGCACACAGTCGTTCAGAGATCATTTTTGTCAAATAAAAAGCGCAAAGAAGACAAACATGAAAAAGCTTGGCTCAGCAAGTCTGAGAAACTGGTCATTTGTTTTCTGGATTTAGGGATTCCTTTCTTAAGATAAGCGACACAAATGCATAACAAGTACTAACACAGAAACGTAAGCAAAATATTTTTACATAATGTTGTATTAATTCAATTAAAGTCAAAGGAACATTTTTCTAATATAGCCTAAAAGCAGAAAATGGACTAATTTGAACCCTTAACCTTTTCAGAGATTAGGTAAGCATTCCGGCAAATAATGGGAATTTAACAGTGCTTTTCATTGTGAAAAAAGACAAGCTGGCGACAAGACAAATATGTCCATAGGCTTAACATTAGTATGGCACTATTGCAACAATGCTGAAAACTTTATGGCTATAACAAAATCTTTTGGTCTTGCCACAACGGAAACATTATACGTGAAAACCTAACACAAAAATATAAAGATCATCACCTACTCCTACTGACTAACACCTACAATTACTAACCAATAAGTCGCTCAATTGATCTATACTGACCAGCACCCACACCCACACCTGCTAACCCATTACAAATCCGACTAACCAGCACCCATGCCTTCAGACCAACCCTCTGTCTTACTAACCAGTACCCAGTGTTAAAGGGGATATAAAACCAGTGGTAGAGTAAGATAGAGCAACAATTAGATAAGAGAAAAATTACATTTGGCACTTGCACCTACATACATACAACCCAGGGCGGAGTGTAAGAAGATAATAAGGTATGCCAGTATTACTCAATGGTAAAAATATGTGCGGTGAATTTCTATAACTTTGCCAAAACTTGACTAAGTCCAATACAGGAATATTTTAGTTTAACCCTTGAACACGACAATATAAAGGTGAGGCTACTCACTCATAAGATTAGTGACCACTATGGTTTTGAGTATCGTCGTATACTCATATATAAATTATATTTATCTAGGGTGCAATTTACGATTCAATTTAAAGATTAGTTTTCCTGTCTCATGCTGTACTCTGGTACTCTAGTCATGTTTCTTCACCGGCTACGCAAGGTTGACAATAAAAAGGAGAATCTGGAAACAACTGACATTGGTTAAACCTCACAGCGTACAGTTCTATATGCGGAGAGTTTAAACACTGATGCGTGTGTCTTCCAGTTAGTATTAATACAGGGTACCAACATGTGTTTATCCCTGGTGTTACCCACCAATAGTCACTATGGGAAAAATAAAATCAGTAATTATATCCAGAATTAAGCGGGAATACAAAACTTGAACTCTCTTCTAAAATAATCTGACAAATTTGGAGTAAATCTTTAAAAGATCCTGACTATTTCCTTGATTGTTTAAATAAATTACAATTTAATTTATGTTGGTCGTGTCGGAAATGAACGTTCTGGCTTAGATCGAATGCAGTTATTTATTTTATGCTAAGTCGTGAATTACTAGATTCTCTAAGAGAAATAATTCTGATAATTAATTAGAATGAAATACAAAATATAGTTTTCCAGTGCACTCGTTTTTATCAGTCTGACCAATAAATTTAGAACTATTTCCTGACGTACGTGGACTAATGGTGTGCAGATAGAGCAAGTTCACACCCAACCATATGCACATACTCTTTTTTTTTTTCTTTTTCTTACAATGTTTGTTTTTCATTGAATTTGAAAGTAAAATTATGCTTCTACTGACATTTTAATATGTGTCATATGCTTCAGACCAAATTACAACAGTATTGGTTTGGAAATAATTTATCCAACTGATAGTACTGATGCCGCATTCAACAAAATAAATTCCCTTACACATCTTGAATCACTGAAATGTACAGTCAGTGAATAATATTGCAATGTCATTCCTTTCCTTACTGAGTATAATGCTAATTTACCTAACGTAGGTAAGATTATCAATGCATATTTGGATCTTTTGCAATTATCTTGTAATGAAATATTTCAATTATAATTCGAATGATTGATTGATTGATTGATTGTTTGTTTTTAACGGCGCATCAGCACTTTTAGGCTATTTAGCGCCAAACAAAGTGTTATTTGTATAATCTTTTAAAACTTATAAAAGGTCCTATATCGACCAGCGATATAAAAGATGAAATGGTTGAAATTAAAAACGGTAAGATGGTAACGGTGCAAAATAAAGCTTCCCGATCAACGGGAGATGTAAAAAAGATGAATAGTTATTAAAATGGGACGGTATATATATTGCATAAAACTGCACAAGGTGATAGCATAAAAGTCAGAGTTTAGAGTAAATATTTACAGCTTTCATGAACTCTATAATACGAGTGATGTTTATATTATCAAAAAGTTCTTTCATGTCATGCACAATGTAATAACGATCGCGTGTAGGTTGTAGGTCAAAGCACTCTATCATAAAGTGCTCGACAGTGAATGGTTCATTGCAAGAAACGCACTCTGGTGGGTCTTCACCTTTTAGTATGTGGGTGTGGGTGATATAAGTATGACCAATTCGGATTCTTGCAATGACTACCTCCTCCCTACGAATGGTTCTGTAGGAAGGAGTCCATTCTCCTAGAGTTGGTTTGATTGCGTGAAGTTTGTTATTTACAGCATCATTCCATGATGCCTGCCACTTCTGACGTAAGAACTTTCTGATACAAGTTTTCAAATCAGTATATGGTATTTTAAAATCAGTTGGTTCTTGAGAAAGGGCCATTTTAGCAGCGCGATCTGCTTTTTCGTTAGCTTTAATACCAATGTGGCTAGGTAACCAACAGTATATTATATTGTGGGAGACACTCAGCTCGGTATTTTTTACGAGTATGTTTTTCAATAATGGGTTCCCCAGTTTTCTATTGTGTAGTGACTGGAGTACTGATAGCGAGTCGGAGAAGATGATACAGTTTAAAATACGGTTCTTTTCTATATGTTGCAGAGCAAGGTCTATTGCTCTGATTTCGGCTGTAAAAATTGATGCTCCATTTGGTAAGCGAACTTGCGTTGTGTGATTTCCACAAACAAAGGCTGCAGCAGCCTTTTCCTCATCCTTTGATCCATCAGTGTAAATTCTGGTGTAGTTTTTAAATTCGGTGAGGAGTTCATGGTAAGAGTTGTGGAAGATAGAAGGGTTTGTTTCGGATTTTTTTCCATCGTGTAGCGTAAAACGTACTTTTGGTTGTTTAATTAGCCAGGGTGGTGTTTCAGAGATCGATGTTTTCTGAATTTTAGAAAGATCTATATTTGTAGTGTCAAGGCTGGATGATATTCTAATGCCAAAGGAAGGTATGGCGTTTGGTTTATTTTCGTATAAAGTTTTGTATTTGGGTTGAAAAACAGCCGAAAAAGCTGGATTCAGAGGGTTTGATTTTAATTTCAGAGCATACTGTGCGGAAAGCATTTCTCTACGATGCGATAACGGTGGTTCATTCGCCTCAGCTAGAAGGCTTTCACACGGGGATGTTTTAAATGCTCCCAGAGCCAGTCTTATTCCCTGATGATGAATTGGATCAAGCATTTTAAGATACGATTTTCTGGCTGAACCATACACAACGCAACCATAGTCCAGTTTGGAGCGAATAAACGTTCTGTATAAATTTAGGATGACTTTTCTATCAGCACCCCAGTCAGTGTGCGCTACTACTTTAAGTAGGTCAAGTGCTTTTAAGCATTTAGCTTTTAAGTTCTTTAGGTGTGGAATAAAGGTCAGTTTTCTGTCAAAGATTATACCTAAAAATTTGGTTTCCTCAACAACTGGAATAGGTGTTCCATCCAGCGTGAGGTTCGGTTCATCGTGATGTTTTCGTAGTTGACAGAAATGCATGCATACCGTTTTTGATTTCGAGAATTTGAAACCGTTTGCACTGGCCCAATTTTGAATTTTGTTTATATTTTGCTGCAGTTGTCTTTCAATTGTATGCATGTGCTTTGACCGATAACATATTAGAAAATCATCAACGTATAAGGAGCAATCCACACCAGAGTCAAACACTTGGTGATGCTATTAATTTTGATGTTAAAGAGCGTCACAGATAAAATACTGCCCTGGGGCACACCCATCTCTTGTTCGTGCAGATCTGAGAGGGTAGAGCCCACTCGTACTTTGAATTCTCTGTCGGAGAGAAAGCTGGATATGAAAGAGGCAGACGGCCTTTTAGACCTAGATCGTTCAGGTCATTTAGTATCCCGTACTTCCATGTCGTGTCATAGGCCTTTTCTAAATCAAAGAAAACCGCTACTAAATGTTCTTTCTTAATAAATGCATCGCGAATGAATGTTTCTAGTCTAACCAGATGATCATTGGTGCTCCGGCCATATCGAAAGCCACTTTGGAAAGGAGATATTAAATTGTTAGTTTCCAAATACCAGACAAGCCGAGAATTGATCATTCGTTCCATTGTTTTGCACACACAGCTTGTGAGTGCAATTGGTCGATAGCTGTTGGGGTCTTCGCTATCTTTACCGGGTTTGGGGACTGGTATTACAGTTGCTTCTTTCCAGATTTTTGGTACATTACCAGTAATCCATAAATCATTGAAGAGTTTCAAAAGAGATGTTAATGATGATTCTGGAAGGTGTTTCAGAAACTGGTAATGTATCTCGTCAGGCCCAGCGGATGTATCATGGGCCTTATCTAAAGCCTCCCTAAGCTCCGATAGTGAGAACAATTGATTATAACTTTCCGAGTTGTTGGATGTGAATTTTAAACGTGACTTTTCTTTTTGAGTTTTAAGTTTTCGGAAGGCTTCTGAATAATTAGATGATGAGGAATTTTTCGAGAAACTGTCAGCAAGAATATTTGCAATGTCACGTTTTGAACTAAAGTTGTTATTGTTCAGTGTCAGATGTCGGAGAGGGTTTTGCTTTCTCTTTCCGTTTATTTTGCGTATAGTGTCCCAAACTTTTTTAACAGAGGAACGAGAGTTTAAAGAAGAAACATACTTCTTCCATGATGCTCTTTTACTTTCTTTGATTATGCGGCGAGCTTTGGCCCGGGCAATGCGATATATATTTAAGTTTTCGGGCGTCGGTTGATTATTAAATTTCCTTAATGCTTCTCGGCGTAGTTTAATGGCTTCCTTACATTCCTTAGTGACCCAAGGTTTTTGGGTTCTTTTACAATATGGCGAGGACTTGGGAATGGATTCTTCTGCAATCTCTATTAAAATAGATGTAAAATGCTGAATGGTGTCGTCAACATTGAAAACTGTATCCTCATTCAGCCTAGTTTTACAGAGTGTTTCAAACTTGGCCCAGTCGGCCTTCTTTAAATTCCATTGTGGAATTACTTCATCGACTGTAGAGTTAAGATTTACAAGAAAGATTGGGAAGTGATCGCTGCTATGAAGGTCATCAGCGACCTTCCATTCATAGTCCAAAAGCAGAGAAGGAGAACAAATTGTCAAATCGATGCTTGTGTATGTACCCGTGCCTGGGTGTAAATATGTAGGTGTTTTGGTATTATATAGACACAGATCGTGTCTAGAAATAAAGTCTTCAACTTTGTGACCTCTGTCACTTATATGATTTGATCCCCATAAAATGTTATGGGCATTAAAATCCCCGAGTAAAACAAAGGGTGCGGGAAGCTGTTGAACAAGATTGTCGAGTTCGTTTGGTACTAGGTTAGTGTTTGGTGGTAAATAAATAGAGCAAAATGTAATCACTCTATGTAGAGTGACGCTTACAGCAATGGCTTGTAAATTGGTGTTTAAATGAATGAAGCTATGAGGAGCTCTGTTGTTCACAATAACAGAAACTCCTCCTGATGCCCTATCAACATTATGAGAGTAGTTGTTAAACAGGGAGTAGTTTTTAAGTGTGATGTTATCTGTATCTTTCAAAAATGTTTCCTGAAGACATAGTACTGCAGGATCAGGTTCCTTTAAGAGCAAAAGAATATCATTGTAGTTGGCTTCAAGTCCTCTACAGTTCCATTGTATGATGGTGTTCTTCATTACAAGTTAATATTGAAGATTCTGGAGCTAGGTTAGTCCTTTCGCGGAGGCAATGTCTTTGGTTATTTATCTGGAGGAAGTACGGGGGTGAATTTTTTGTTGTTAGGTCTGGAGCCACCTTGAGGACATGGAGCAGATTCTTCTGCATCCATATCCTCAAAGTCTCCAAACCTATTGTGCAGTTTTATTGGGTCATCAGACCCTTTTTGCTGCCTATTTGCTGTCGACTTTTTCTTACTGTTTGGTGATTTTGATGGTGGAGGATTGTTGAACGTTGTTTGCGTAGATGTTGAGTTTTTGGGTGGTTTGTAATGCGATATGTTTGAGACGCAAGGGGATTCAGGTGGGTCTGTTTGGGTTTGGGCGTCTTTCGTTGCTTTTTGATTGCTCTTTACTATGGTTGAGAAGGATGGGCCGGGGAGTGATGTTCTAGTTTGTACAAGCTTCCTGGCCTCTGGATACGGGATGTTGGATGTGTATTTGATCCTTTGGATTTCCTTCTCCTGTTTCCATATATCGCAATCTTTTGAATTTGCATGGTGTTCCTTGCCGCAGTTGACGCAATGCGGAGTGGGCTTGCACTCGGATTCCCGATGAGAAGGGTCTCCACATCGTCCACATACTTGGTTTCTGGAACAGCGGTCTTCATGATGACCGTATTTTTGACATTTGTAGCATCGGAGGGGATTTGGTATGTATACCTCAACCCTAACTTGTAAGAACCCAACTTTGACAACTTTAGGTACCGTTGGTCTGTTGAAGGTGAGTATAATGGTGTTGGTGTCTTGCAGATCGTTGTTTCGTTTGATACGAATCCTACGAACTGCAGTGACACCTTCACTTTTCATCCCCTCTACGATGTCTTTGTCGCTGACTCCAGCCAAGTCACGGCAACGAATGACGCCTTTTGATGTATTTAGAGATGTGTGTGCGAAACAAGTCACTGGGATGTCATGAAATACCTTAATTTTTTGAATGTTCTCAGTGTGTGCTTTACGTTCGCACTCCACAAGCAGACCACCTGATTTAATCTTTTTAACGCTTTTTGGTTTGCCGACTAATCCAAGTATAGTCTTTTCGATTATAAATGGCGATAGTGCGGCTAGGGGTTTGGTTTCATCTTTTGATTTGATGACCATGAAGCGAGGAAACGATTCCACACTACATGGTTCATCATCTGAGTCAGTTCCCGTTTTGGTACGCTTATTTTGATTTTTTTGATTTTCCATTTTTGGCTTGAATAAAAATTCAGCACCCGTGCTCCCCACCCACCAAGGAGCCCAACAAGGGGACACTTTTCAAGTGTCAGGGATACACAGATGCCATACTCAGTTGATAAAATTACCTTTGATTGACCCTGAAGTCGCCAATTTCTAAGGTCGGTAAAATTACCCCCCGATTGACCCGTTAAGTAATTCGAATGACTCATGAAATAAATGCAATAGACATAGATGTTCGCACTATTCTTTAATTATTAAAACATACTTATTTCAGTAGAAGTACTACAAGCAAAACACATTCGATGCGTTACGATACTGAATGTGCAATTGTAAATGTGATTTACGTGATAACTTGTAAAAGGTATGACCTTCAGTGTGTTGGAATAGTGCAGCAAGTATGCTGTATGCTGTAGGATTAAATTAACATGGATAATATCTTGCTTTTGTAACTATCATTTCCACACCTTTAATCTGTTCCGATGCGAGTTAAAAGTGTCCTTTTTATATCCGGAATAAGTCATGTGTATACTTTCACACATTCCAAAACGGAAGAAAAATAAAATGTGTTTGAGAACACTTATGTGTGTAAAAGACCTTGTATGTTTGTCTGGATGCATAAGTGACCGTACGAAATCAATGACGTAAGAATTAAACTTTAGGTTATGTGGATGACGGTCATATTTTAGCACAAGTAAAACATCCTTATCGATAGTATAGCGAGGCTGTACTGCATCACTCTTCTCGCGAGACACAACATCACATTTGCATCACTTCCTTTCAGGGTAGGTGGGTTGATTGATTGATTGATTGATTTTTAACGGCGCATCAGCACTTTTAGGCTATTTAGCGCCAAACAAAGTGTTATTTCTATAATCTTTTAAAACTTACAAAAGGTCCTATATCGACCAGCGATATAAAAGAACAAATGGTTGAAATTAAAAAACGGTAAGATGATAACGGTGCAAAATAAAGGTTCCCGCTCAACGGGAGATGTAAAAATGATCAATAGGTATTAAAATGGGACGGTATATATATTGCATAAAACTGCACAAGGTGATAGCATAAAAGTCAGAGTTTAGAGTAAATATTTACGGCTTTCAAGAACTCTATAATACGAGTGATGTTTATATTATCAAAAAGTTCTTTCATGTCATGCACAATGTAATAACGATCGCGCGTAGGTTGTAGGTCAAAGCACTCTATCATAAAGTGCTTGACAGTGAATGGTTCATTGCAAGAAACGCACTCTGGTGGGTCGTCACCTTTTAGTATGTGGGTGTGGGTGATAAAAGTATGACCAATTCGGATTCTTGCAATGACTACCTCCTCCCTACGAATGGTTCTGTAGGAAGGAGTCCATTCTCCTAGAGTCGGTTTGATTGCGTGAAGTTTGTTATTTACAGCATCATTCCATGATGCCTGCCACTTCTGACGTAAGAACTTTCTGATACAAGGTTTAAAATCAGTATATGGTATTTTAAAATCAGTTGGTTCTTGAGAAAGGGCCATTTTAGCAGCGCGATCTGCTTTTTCGTTACCTTTAATACCAATGTGGCTAGGTAACCAACAGTATATTATATTGTGGGAGACACTCAGCTCGGTATTTTTTACAAGTATGTTTTTCAATAATGGGTTCCCCAGTTTTCTATTGTGTAGTGACTGGAGTACTGATAGCGAGTCGGAGAAGATGATACAGTTTAAAATACGGTTCTTTTCTATATGTTGCAGAGCAAGGTCTATTGCTCTGATTTCGGCTGTAAAAATTGATGCTCCATTTGGTAAGCGAACTTGCGTTGTGTGATTTCCACAAACAAAGGCTGCAGCAGCCTTTTCCTCATCCTTTGATCCATCAGTGTAAATTCTGGTGTAGTTTTTAAATTCGGTGAGGAGTTCATGGTAAGAGTTGTGGAAGATAGAAGGGTTTGTTTCGGATTTTTTTCCATCGTGTAGCGTAAAACGTACTTTTGGTTGTTTAATTAGCCAGGGTGGTGTTTCAGAGATCGATGTTTTCTGAATTTTAGAAAGATCTATATTTGTAGTGTCAAGGCTGGATGATATTCTAATGCCAAAGGAAGGTATGGCGTTTGGTTTATTTTCGTATAAAGTTTTGTATTTGGGTTGAAAAACAACCGAAAAAGCAGGATTCAGAGGGTTTGATTTTAATTTCAGAGCATACTGTGCGGAAAGCATTTCTCTACGATGCGATAACGGTGGTTCATTCGCCTCAGTTAGAAGGCTTTCACACGGGGATGTTTTAAATGCTCCCAGAGCCAGTCTTATTCCCTGATGATGAATTGGATCAAGCATTTTAAGATACGATTTTCTGGCAGAACCATACACAACGCAACCATAGTCCACTTTGGAGCGAATAAACGTTCTGTATAAATTTAGGATGACTTTTCTATCAGCACCCCAGTCAGTGTGCGCTACTACTTTAAGTAGGTTAAGTGCTTTTAAGCATTTAGCTTTTAAGTTCTTTAGGTGTGGAATAAAGGTCAGTTTTCTGTCAAAGATTATACCTAAAAATTTGGTTTCCTCAACAACTGGAATAGGTGTTCCATCCAGCGTGAGGTTCGGTTCATCGTGATGTTTTCGTAGTTGACAGAAATGCATGCATACCGTTTTTGATTTCGAGAATTTGAAACCGTTTCCACTGGCCCAATTTTGAATTTTGTTTATATTTTGCTGCAGTTGTCTTTCAATTGTATGCATGTGCTTTGACCGATAACATATTAGAAAATCATCAACGTATAACGAGCAATCCACACCAGGAGTCAAACACTTGGTGATGCTATTAATTTTGATGTTAAAGAGCGTCACAGATAAAATACTGCCCTGGGGCACACCCATCTCTTGTTCGTGCAGATCTGAGAGGGTAGAGCCCACTCGTACTTTGAATTCTCTGTCGGAGAGAAAGCTGGATATGAAAGAGGGCAGACGGCCTTTTAGACCTAGATCGTTCAGGTCATTTAGTATCCCGTACTTCCATGTCGTGTCATAGGCCTTTTCTAAATCAAAGAAAACCGCTACTAAATGTTCTTTCTTAATAAATGCATCGCGAATGAATGTTTCTAGTCTAACCAGATGATCATTGGTGCTCCGGCCATATCGAAAGCCACTTTGGAAAGGAGATATTAAATTGTTAGTTTCCAAATACCAGACAAGCCGAGAATTGATCATTCGTTCCATTGTTTTGCACACACAGCTTGTGAGTGCAATTGGTCGATAGCTGTTGGGGTCTTCGCTATCTTTACCGGGTTTGGGGACTGGTATTACAGTTGCTTCTTTCCAGATTTTTGGTACATTACCAGTAATCCATAAATCATTGAAGAGTTTCAAAAGAGATGTTAATGATGATTCTGGAAGGTGTTTCAGAAACTGGTAATGTATCTCGTCAGGCCCCGCGGATGTATCATGGGCCTTATCTAAAGCCTCCCTAAGCTCCGATAGTGAGAACAATTGATTATAACTTTCCGAGTTGTTGGATGTGAATTTTAAACGTGACTTTTCTTTTTGAGTTTTAAGTTTTCGGAAGGCTTCTGAATAATTAGATGATGAGGAATTTTTCGAGAAACTGCCAGCAAGAATATTTGCAATGTCACGTTTTGAACTAAAGTTCTTATTGTTCAGTGTCAGATGTCGGAGAGGGTTTTGCTTTCTCTTTCCGTTTATTTTGCGTATAGTGTCCCAAACTTTTTTAACAGAGGAACGAGAGTTTAAAGAAGAAACATACTTCTTCCATGATGCTCTTTTACTTTCTTTGATTATGCGGCGAGCTTTGGCCCGGGCAATACGATATATATTTAAGTTTTCGGGCGTCGGTTGATTATTAAATTTCCTTAATGCTTCTCGGCGTAGTTTAATGGCTTCCTTACATTCCTTAGTGACCCAAGGTTTTTGGGTTCTTTTACAATATGGCGAGGACTTGGGAATGGATTCTTCTGCAATCTCTATTAAAATAGATGTAAAATGCTGAATGGTGTCGTCAACATTGAAAACTGTATCCTCATTCAGCCTAGTTTTACAGAGTGTTTCAAACTTGGCCCAGTCGGCCTTCTTTAAATTCCATTGTGGAATTACTTCATCGACTGTAGAGTTAAGATTTACAAGAAAGATTGGGAAGTGATCGCTGCTATGAAGGTCATCAGCGACCTTCCATTCATAGTCCAAAAGCAGAGAAGGAGAACAAATTGTCAAATCGATGCTTGTGTATGTACCCGTGCCTGGGTGTAAATATGTAGGTGTTTTGGTATTATATAGACACAGATCGTGTCTAGAAATAAAGTCTTCAACTTTGCGACCTCTGTCACTTATATGATTCGATCCCCATAAAATGTTATGGGCATTAAAATCCCCGAGTAAAACAAAGGGTGCGGGAAGCTGTTGAACAAGATTGTCGAGTTCGTTTGGTACTAGGTTAGTGTTTGGTGGTAAATAAATAGAGCAAAATGTAATCACTCTATGTAGAGTGACGCTTACAGCAATGGCTTGTAAATTGGTGTTTAAATGAATGAAGCTATGAGGAGCTCTGTTGTTCACAATAACAGAAACTCCTCCTGATGCCCTATCAACATTATGAGAGTAGTTGTTAAACAGGGAGTAGTTTTTAAGTGTGATGTTATCTGTATCTTTCAAAAATGTTTCCTGAAGACATAGTACTGCAGGATCACGTTCGTTTAAGAGCAAAAGAATATCATTGTAGTTGGCTTCAAGTCCTCTACAGTTCCATTGTATGATGGTGTTCTTCATTACAAGTTAATATTGAAGATTCTGGAGCTAGATTAGTCCTTTCGCGGAGGCAATGTCTTTGGTTATTTATCTGGAGGAAGTACGGGGGTGAATTTTTTGTTGTTAGGTCTGGAGCCACCTTGAGGACATGGAGCAGATTCTTCTGCATCCATATCCTCAAAGTCTCCAAACCTATTGTGCAGTTTTATTGGGTCATCAGACCCTTTTTGCTGCCTATTTCCTGTCGACTTTTTCTTACTCTTTGGTGATTTTGATGGTGGAGGATTGTTGAACGTTGTTTGCGTCGATGTTGAGTTTTTTGGGGGTTTGTAATGCGATATGTTCGAGACGGAAGGGGATTCAGGTGGGTCTGTTTGGGTTTGGGCGTCTTTCGTTGCTTTTTGATTGCTTTTTACTATGGTTGAGAAGGATGGGCCGGGGAGTGATGTTCTATTTTGTACAAGCTTCCTGGCCTCTGGATACGGGATGTTGGATGTGTATTTGATCCTTTGGATTTCCTTCTCCTGTTTCCATATATCGCAATCTTTTGAATTTGCATGGTGTTCCTTGCCGCAGTTGACGCAATGCGGAGTGGCTTTGCACTCGGATTCCCGATGAGAAGGGTCTCCACATCGTCCACATACTTGGTTTCTGGAACAGCGGTCTTCATGATGACCGTATTTTTGACATTTGTAGCATCGGAGGGGATTTGGTATGTATACCTCAACCCTAACTTGTAAGAACCCAACTTTGACAACTTTAGGTACCGTTGGTCTGTTGAAGGTGAGTATAATGGTGTTGGTGTCTTGCAGATCGTTGTTTCGTTTGATACGAATCCTACGAACTGCAGTGACACCTTCACTTTTCATCCCCTCTACGATGTCTTTGTCGCTGACTCCAGCCAAGTCACGGCAACGAATGACGCCTTTTGATGTATTTAGAGATGTGTGTGCGAAACAAGTCACTGGGATGTCATGAAATACCTTAATTTTTTGAATGTTCTCAGTGTGTGCTTTACGTTCGCACTCCACAAGCAGACCACCTGATTTAATCTTTTTAACGCTTTTTGGTTTGCCGACTAATCCAAGTATAGTCTTTTCGATTATAAATGGCGATAGTGCGGCTAGGGGTTTGGTTTCATCTTTTGATTTGATGACCATGAAGCGAGGAAACGATTCCACACTACATGGTTCATCATCTGAGTCAGTTCCCGTTTTGGTACGCTTATTTTGATTTTTTTGATTTTCCATTTTTGGCTTGAATAAAAATTCAGCACCCGTGCTCCCCACCCACCAAGGAGCCCAACAAGGGGACACTTTTCAAGTGTCAGGGATACACAGATGCCATACTCAGTTGATAAAATTACCTTTGATTGACCCTGAAGTCGCCAATTTCTAAGGTCGGTAAAATTACCCCCCAATTGACCCGTTAAGTAATTCGAATGACTCATGAAATAAATGCAATAGACATAGATGTTCGCACTATTCTTTAATTATTAAAACATACTTATTTCAGTAGAAGTACTACAAGCAAAACACATTCGATGCGTTACGATACTGAATGTGCAATTGTAAATGTGATTTACGTGATAACTTGTAAAAGGTATGACCTTCAGTGTGTTGGAATAGTGCAGCAAGTATGCTGTATGCTGTAGGATTAAATTAACATGGATAATATCTTGCTTTTGTAACTATCATTTCCACACCTTTAATCTGTTCCGATGCGAGTTAAAAGTGTCCTTTTTATATCCGGAATAAGTCATGTGTATACTTTCACACATTCCAAAACGGAAGAAAAATAAAATGTGTTTGAGAACACTTATGTGTGTAAAAGACCTTGTATGTTTGTCTGGATGCATAAGTGACCGTACGAAATCAATGACGTAAGAATTAAACTTTAGGTTATGTGGATGACGGTCATATTTTAGCACAAGTAAAACATCCTTATCGATAGTATAGCGAGGCTGTACTGCATCACTCTTCTCGCGAGACACAACATCACATTTGCATCACTTCCTTTCAGGGTAGGTGGGAACATAACGTGTATCCAGTTAGAAATTCGTGTTATGGGTAGACGTTTCTGGTCAAAATGATCTTAGTTTTTTTTTTCCCTCGCGGTATCCATGCGGTAATGTATTATGATCGGGATGTCGCATTCGTTTCTCGAAGAGGATATGACACACATTCTCCAAAGCATCACTCACGAAGTGGTGATCCGATATACATGCAATCATGGTTCCCATGTTTTCACGTTAAGGTCCTGATCTTCACCTGCCTCGCATGTTTCTTGTCACGCGTCGAAGGTAACCACTTGACTATATCGCTAGTTCAGTATCAGTCCTCTCCCTTTGAATTTGGTATCAACTTACTATGTTTGAACTTATACATGGTAGCAGGAATGATTGAGTCCGCCACAAGCAAAACTCATAATAGTATCTTTGGGACGATCCTCGGTCCACGCTCCTAAACATTGATCGTAGATATCGGATAAGGTGACAACATTCAAGCTGATCGATCCTTTTATTTATTTAATTTATATTGTGTGCTTAACTTTTGCCCCTGATTATAAGTTTTCAACAGAATGTTTACATAGCTGACTTTTGTCATTGATTTTAAGTTGTACGTTAGAGATGTCAAACATAATGTTTGCATAGCATTTATGTTATAGGGCCAGTTTTCTTTACAGATAGTGTGTTTCTTCAATGAACTGCTTCACATTTTTACGACAAAAATTCTGGATTGCATCATTGTGTTATATCAGGACAGTCAAGAATTATTCGGAGCTCTCTATATTTTTTGACTTGTGATAGGACATTCTGGATTATTTGGGATCTAATTCACACTACTGTAAGTGTCTAAAGAATTTGCATTTTCTATTGTAGACACAATATGCTTGTTGACTTTGATTCAATTATTGGTTTCACTATTTTTCTGTTATACTTTTAAACACCACAGGTCTTAAGAAAATATTTGAGCTCGTCTGCAATCTGAATTTCTGTAAAACGTTTTAGTGATATTTAAAATTGTCCTTAACATTTAAATTGACTTTGCTTCGGATTTTCCTCGTCTATGGTAAAGATTTTAATTTCACAGACTGGAAAATGTTTTAATGAATCCAGCAAGCATTCACGATGTCATCTAATGTCGAGAATTTTGTTTACAATGCTCACCGTATAGGCTAATTGTTTATGACAAAGGATCAATTGCTTGAATTTCCATATAGTATTACCTTTCTGAAGCGAAAGCATCTTAACAAAGCAAGATAAAAAGAATGTTCTGATTCATTACTTGATGGGAAAGGAAATTTTGGATGATCATTCTTTGGGTTTGATCAGTAACTCCCCATTTGGTTCTGGTAGGAAATTAAAGTAATTACAGCTTAACAAAAACAAATGGAATAGGAATTAAGAATACTTCATCTTCAGAAGGAAATAATTGGGATGCAAAGAAAAAAAAATTATAAAAAAATCAGTGAGTATAAAAGAAAATGCAGATTCGGATAGAAAGCGAGGGATGTACTAGAAGAAAATCAAAGGAAGTTTTAGCTTCAAAAGGAAATGATAAAACTTTAAATTCACAGAGAGAGAAAAATACAAATATACAGTGAGCTGAAACGCAAATGCAGATGTAGCAAATGAGAGATATACGATTACAGTTGAAAAGAGAAGTAAGAACAATACAGTATAGATTATATAAAAAAAACTTGTTGACGGAGCACTTATCCCCCCCTTTACACGCAAGTTCATGTTTTGATCTTAGCAGAAATATCAGGTTAGTAGACGAAAAAAGAAATAGAGATAGACTTTCTTAACTTTGAAATAATTAGTGAAAACTTGAAATGTCCAAGAGAACATATGATAACAAAGTGTACTTACTGGCAAAGCTCTTGAAGTCTGCACTTCACCGTCAGTACAATAGAGACCTGATTATGATATGGGTAAGGAACATATCTTCAAGCTGTATGAGTTAGTACCTGAATCATATCGACAAATTTTCCAGACTTTTAGAAAAGAAACTGCATAAACCTAAGTCGAAATTGCAAGGGAAAAATAAAAACTGTTTGATAGATGGAGCTCAGCTAAGAGGATTGATAAAGATTGTGATAACCTCATACAACTCATGTTAATAGGAGACTTTTCGAAAATCATAGAATGGCGATGTTAACATCTTAAAGAGCAGAAAGTGAAGACGTTGGAATATACACTCAGCTGATGATTATACCTTGACTCACAAAGTTTCATTTATTATTAAATCGTTCTCTAAGCAGAGTTTGAATCAAAAGGGCATTACAGTCTTATACGAGTACTTTAAAATCTCAATACAGAACAATAAGTGATAAGATTCACTAGAAATACGTATCTCTTCCTACGTGCATTTATTTTTGAAAGAAAGGGCATTTCATTTATGATTACTACAGGCTGAAAAGTAAGCAACATAATAACGACAGAGCTCTTCCAAATGATCTTACTTCAATGAGATCAAGGTTACGGTTGCATTAGTTGTGTCAAACTCCAGTCTGATTATGTTTTCAAGACATATGAACCGTTCACGTCACAAGGTTCTATATCACATTTTAGGGATTCTGCAACACCTGCCTATTAAGGGACACCGGATTTTCCCCCGAGTTTTTTTGGTATCAGGTATATTGCGTTTGTCCGGGAAGCCTTCATGTGGTGAACGTATTCTTATGCAGGGAGTGTTTTAGCAGTGATTGCTTTACCCATTGAAGGTATTGATCAATTATTAGGCAATGTCTTAGCTGGAGATAAGGTTGTGGTTAATCCACTAAAAACTGGCAAGCCTTGTTTGGATCTAAACGTTGATCATGTTGAGTATGAAATACGTGATCTTTTATCATGCTTGTGCATTTACCAGGACTATGGCGAAACGAGCTCCTGAGAATGATCTTAATCAGAAACGTATTCCTTCAACTGACACATTAATTGGTCAGTATTTGATGATGACACGTTTGCTCCTGGTATTGATCAATTAACATGTATTGCTCACAGTGATCCTCTTTGTTGTACTCATTCGATCTATTTTATTAAGGGTGACTTTAAAAAAAATTATTTATTGTCAAACGGGAACAAGCTCTTGAAATATTTTGCTTGTTCCAGAGGGTTATTAGTGAAACGGAAGCCACACAAGTTCCAGTTTTGTTTTACATTGTACAAATGTGGTCCTTATGCTAAAATGGAGAACACCCGAGGTATCCTCTGTTGACGTGTGGTTAGTGTGATATAAAGTTGTCCTTCCGAGGTCATTTCGAGAGAACATTCTAGGTCTAGCCCATGCAACTATATGCTCAATTAGAAGTGAATACGTCCTATAACAAGATCTAAAAAATATCATTTTTATTGGTCAAACTTACAATGTGATGTTTCCAGATACTGTAGATCTTGTAACACCTGTCAAATGATAGAAATACCCAATCATAAGACACCTAAGGCTCATCTGCTACCTATTCCTGCATTCGACAAACCACTTAACAGAATAATGGTTGACATCATCGTTCCCTTACCTAATATCAAGTCGTGTTACAGATACCTTTTGACAAAGATGTGTGTCTACACGAATTCCAGGGTCAGTCTCGTTGAGAAATATTTAAACTAAAACTATTTTAAAAGCTCTCGTAAAGTATTTTACACTCGTTGGGCTACAAAATTTGTCCAGGGTAAATAAGGGTCACATTTTATGTCTGCAATTTAATTTTCGAACAAGCTATGCATAAATTACTCGTTAACGGTATAAAACTTCGACTTCAAACCTGAACGTTAATGGGCTTTGGTAAGATTTCATCAAACTTTGCAGAATATGACTCAGTTATATTTAATTGATTCAGATAAGAATTAGGATGAGGGTGTTCATTAACTGGTGTTCGCAGTTAAAGAATCATTTCAGGAATCACTGGGTTTTAGCCCTTTTGAACTGATTTTTGGACATATAGTCCGTGGACTATTAAACTTATTAAAGAGAAAAAACAATTAAATTTAGATTAAATGATTAATCTTCTTGACCATGTCACTGATTTCAAAAATAAGTTGTCAAAGAATTGTGAAGTAGTAATAAACAAATGTTCACTATACGCATTCACAAATGAAATTATGGTATGACAGAAATGCACAGGAAAGAATGTTTCAGCCTGGGGATAATGCTCTAGGTCTCTTACCTATATATCAAAATCGTATTCGGGCTACAATGTATGATTCATATCCAATTGAAAAGAAAGTGAATGACTCAAAGTATATCATAAACACTTAAGGGACGGGGAAAGAGAAACACCATTGTCGTATAAATATGCCAAATGAGCGTTTTGATAGCGATACCACCTTTAATTAGTCAATCAATTTATTTGTAGATATCCCGCTCAATGAGGAACAAAATGATGGAATAGCATCTGGCTGTCATTACTCTAATGTGGCCAATCTTTGGAATTTAGAAATATTAAATAATCTGGACCAGAAATGCACACATCTATAACAACAGGACATTAGTGAATTAAAATAGCTATTACATTGATACGAGATTTTTGTTTCCTGATGTTCCAACACGACCAAAGAAAATTTGGCATGATGTTTATATTATAGAATCAACCCATGTGAAACAGCATCAGTACAAGATGAATCCTATCAAACAGGAATGCATGAGAAAAGAAATTTAATATCTTATTGAGAATGATGTTAGAAAACGAAGTAAAAGTAACTGGCGTTCACTTGATTTATTTACCTGAACAAGATAAAACCTTCCGCATGTGTTCCGACTCTTGAACAGTCAACATTGTCAGCAGAATGGATTCATTTGCAACTTCATAGTTCTAGTGCAACAATCTTGACAACACGTTCTCTAGAAAGTAGATATCTTCACCATAGCATTCATTTTGACAGTATGTTTCATAATATTGTTATATTTGTGCAATAATGCCACGTCATTTTTAAGGACATCATTTTCAATATAAAGCGGAATAATTGATTCCACTCTGCTTTGACAAAAAATCTGCCCCTGTTTCATGCTGAAATATTTAAGATGCGATCCGAGTGTCCAGTTATGTGAACCAATTTCACTTTTGCCTTATCACGTATCAATGCAGGACGCACATACACCATCGGAAAACGAGCAATTGTATCCATAGGATGTGTATGATTCTTTGATCTGTTTAGCAAGTGCTATACATATTCATTATCCTGTTTGATATAGATTACAAACGTCTTATGTCAGGGAAAATGGCAGTTGGGGCTTTCAAGGTTCTGATTACAACTGCAACAGAGGAGAGAAAAAAACCCCATACGAATTGCAGTTTGTAAGGAAAGGATGTCGCTTTGAAGCATTATTTGCAGTAATTGAACGGATAATCTTTATGTTCAATACAGCTATCGGTAATTTATAGTGAACAAACAATGTACTGGGCAATCAAAGAATCAAGGCGATCTCAACTCACATTCATTCGCTCAATAAAGACACGTTGTGTTTCTTATAAACATTAGCTATACCCGATTGCTTATCTTTAAAACGGTCACCCCTTCATAAGCTGCTTGTCATAATGTAGCAATACATTGCGAGAGGTACCAGACTTATTTTCGTATCATTTCCCTTCTTGTGAGCAATGCGAGTTAAAGGCATTTTTTTCATATCAAGAGTACGTCACGTGTGCATTTTCAAACAGATTATAACATTATAAAATCTAGGCAATGATTGTCAGTCGCTGCCAGTATTTTGATTGTATGCTTAAGTTAGATGTTGCATGTTCTGAGCAAATCGAAGTTATCTATAGGTGGAAAATTTCATCTGAATTCCCATCGTGACATTTTAGAATGCAAATGATACTTTACCACTACATTAACTATTAAGATGTGATACACTTGTTTACGTACTCCTCACCTTCTTATGCAAGGTAAGAGCCAAGAAAATAGGAAGAAATAAGGAATGTACTTATGGATAATAACGCTTATAAAGGATCAACGGATCTTGTACGTATATTCTTATCTACGAGTTAATGACTGCAATCGTTGACCTATACATAAAACTTGATTCATGACAGGAGATGGATATTTTAGAATTAACAGAAAATTATTTATATGTGAAGGTGTGATGTAGAAATGTCACCTGTGTCTATTTATAGGCTTTACGGTCGAAAATTCTTATCAGGAATCAACAGTAAATCATGACCAAGAGACTGCAAGCAAAATGACGGGTAAATCTTCTACATTTTTTCACTACTTTTAATTTTCGTCTGCCTCATTCTTTCTTCCTCCACATATTTATGAATGTCTACATCAATATAACGGTTGTGAAATACAGTATGTGGATATGCAGGGAATTAAGTAAACATAAAAAATGTTAATACTGGGGAACTACGTCTGTCAATTACATTTGTTTGTGACGAAATGGGATGTTTCGTGTGAAAATGTTTATGATTGTATTTGTGACTGTCTGCATGTCCGTAACTCCTCTCCTAAACAGATAGACGTACTTATTTTGCCATTGTGATAAACATGCGCCACAGAGATACCATTTTGGGGCCTCAGCTTTGTGGTTCCTGGTACGATGTCAAAGGTCAATTATACAAAGTAGCAGTTACATGGACCCTTTTTGATCGTGAGAGCAGACACTGTATATATATATATATATATATATATATATATATATATATATATATATATATATATATATATATATATATATATCCAGAAGAGGACAATACATACTCATAGAAGCTCATGAGTATGGTGGTATGTGGATCTGGGTCAGACAGAGCATTCAATAGAAAATGTGAGAACTAATATCAGATGGCTATATTGGAGTACATTCGGACAAGTGTGGCCTTGTGTTCACAACGATGGATTAACATTAGGGCTGCCCTCTGGAAAATATGATCTAATGTTGACATGGGGAATCAACATTTTGTCCATAAGTATAACATTTTGTGATCATATGGCCTCATGGGAAACAGAATGGGATGTTATGGCGACAAACAGAATGCGAAATACGTCCATACGATTAACAGTGTCAGACGGTATGGGGGAAATGGGAACTACATTGTTACTAACTTCCATAGAATTAATATTGAGGGACGATACGCTGACAAAAATGACTTTCTGCCGACAAGAAATAATGAACATTAGTCAACAAGAGTAACGTAAGTATGACCCTATATCGACATGCTGAATTTAATAAAACCTCATCAGAAAGGATTGTATTGTTTGTGAAGGTTAGTATATCCAACCCTGGAGTGCATTGCAACCTTCATTCCCTTTGCTGATCGATAAAAAGCAACTGCTGAAATGTATGGGTATGTCTGGATATTATCGTAAAGTGTGCTCAGATGTTACCATAACTGCGGAGCCCCTGACTAATTTATTAAGTAAGAAGACCAAGTTATATTGGCCTGAAAACATGTGAGGAGGCGTTCGATAAATTAAAGGCCATTCTTACGAGTGAAACGGGTCCTTCAGCTTCAAATTTTAACGTATCATCTATTGATTCAAGTAATGAGGGGTTGGTGGCGTATTAATTCAGAAAGATAAAGATGGCGTGGATCATCCAGTGTGCTATTTCTCATATAAGCACCATAAAAATTATTTCACTATCGAAAAGGAATGTTTGGCTTTTAGTTTGGCTTTATAACACTTTCAAATGTACATTAATTCTGCTCCTACTCCAATTATTCCATTCAGTGATCACAACCCGCCTACTCTCATCAACAAATAAAAATTAACAACCAGTGGTTGTTTAGATCGAGTTTGATTTGCAAGAATACAACATCGATATTCGGTATATCAAGCGAAAAGAAAATTTAATTGCGAATGCACTTTTACGTGTATAAGTTTTTCTATTGCTTTATTTTGTATGCATTTTGTATGCTCATTATACGTCTTTCTTTGAAATTGTGTTATGTGTGTTTTTGATTAATATGGAAAAAGAAATCTTTATTGCATAAATCTTTCTTTTCCTTATGATGGGAGGTGTTTTATACTTTTTGTAACTCCTGGTACGTGATTTTATTCAATTTTTGTAAATTTTATTCATAGTTGATAAATGTGTAGGATATCGTTTGTTATAAATTTTGTACATAACCTGGCTTTGTTAAGCACGCAAATTTCACTGCATCTTTAAAAGACGTTTATGCACGTGTTATCGGAAAACTTAAAATGGCGCCTATGGCGTAGTTTTTCAGTGACTGAAGGGATTCTAAGTTTTCAGAATAATTATGTACCTTCAAATTGGTTGCGCGGGGTCACCTGAATATTCTTTATTCGACGGAAAATTAATAGTGTATGCTGTTACGTGGAGCCTATTGCGAAGTACAGTCGCAATATACGGTGAATATAAGGAGAAAATTAAGCAATCAGATTCGCTACGATTTTTTGAATCTGTCATACTTATTGTGTTCCTGTTCTATTCTGCAGATGTGTTTTTTAATGTTGTACTTAGATATTTTTCTAGAGGAAAAAAACACATTTGCTTGGACTGTTCAGTGGAAATAGAAACTGCTCATTATTTCGACTATAGTATTATTCTGGAACTGTTGAAAATTATTCCAAGAAGTTCTGGAAAGCGCCATCTTGACAACGTCATGGTTCTTGGACGACCAGTACATTTCCGGAATAGAAAGTTATAAGGAACTTTTCATTCATTTAGGACTTTCTTTGACCTTTATAAGGACTAGTTTGGATTTACTTTACAATATTATATGTTCTTCTCAGATTGTTAATTTATAATTTTGACAATTACTTGTTTGTTAAGATCTATGAACTTGCTGGTTTTGCTTCTTTTATGTTACTTAAGTTTGTCACCATATAATCGTAGCAGAAACATTCTTTTCTTATAGGGAGTAACAAATTATAACATTTTTAAACCTAGGCGACGAATGTCAGTCGCTGCAAGTATTCCGATAGTATATTTAAATTAGGTGTTGCCAGTTCTGAGCAAATCGACATTCTCTGTAAGTGGAAAGTTTCATCTGAGCTCCCATGTGACATTTTAGAATGCCGATACCACTTTCACACAACATTAACTAATACAATGTAAGACACTGGTTTACGTACTTCGCACCTTCTTATAGTCAGACCAACAAAAAAGGAAGAAGGGAGCTATTTCTTGTGAAAATAACGTTTCTTGTATGTAAACCCGTATCACTGAGTGACGGACTAACCGGCTGCAATCAATGACGAACACCTTAATCTTGTTTCAAGTCAAGACACATTGATTATGTATAGATTTTATTATTGAATACCGCTTATTTCTAATTGATGGTTTGATGTAGATACGTCATCTGTGTATACTTATAGACATCACGACTGAAAACTCTTATCAGGAATCGACCGAAAATCAAGTCCAAGGGTCTACACCTATCTTGACAGGTAAATCTTCCGGCATTTTCCAACCAACTGAGGTATGCCTTTCTGTATCTCTCTTCTTCCTGTTCTCTTCGTGCTTCCATGTTAGCTATATGGGTGTAGACGCCGTATGTGGATATATATATATATATATATATATATATATATATATATATATATATATATATATATATATATATATATATATATATATATATATATATATATGGAATTAGGTAAATATGAAAATGTATTTACTGGAGGATTATGTCTGCGGAAATGATGCTTCTGCTTCCAGAAGGATTATATCTGCTAGTTGATTGAGTCCTAACCTTGACGGGAGGGGGGATGACAGAGAATGTCCATTGTCATTATGTATATATTTGTGTCTGCCCATCTGTCCGTAACTCAATCTCCTCCTAAACAGATCCATGTACGTATGATGCCCATGTGATTTATATGTAGCCTTTCTTCTGGAGTCCATGGTATTGTGTCAAATACCAATTAAAAACAAACTGAAATCAGAGGGACATTTTAATAGCGAAATCACACGCTGTATATGCATTTGAACTAGAGGACGATATTACTGTAATTACCGAATTTGGGATACGATCACTTTATCACTGTCCCAGACATATGGTTGCCTGTGGATCTGGGTTACCGAGAACATATAATAATTGCCTGGGGATTTGCAATGGTTATGGATAGAAGTAAATAGTGCCAGATGGATAAATGGAGAATGATTTTGCTGACAAATGTGCTCTATGCTCACAGTAAGTATTAACAATACGGCCTCCATCGTGAAGGACTCACAGTACTAATAAAGATCCCATAGTAAGTCTTTGCAAACACCATGATAATAAATATTTAGTAACTTTAAATATCTGAAGGCTCAGAATCAAACCTATATTTATCAGTATAGAAATATCCTTACTGACAGCTTCTGTGTAGAGAAAACCATCTGAACCGCTGCCGTTTCAGGATCTACGTGTGTTTGAAACATGTGTTTCAAATCCACATCATAGTGTCAGCTGCTAATTTCAGTAACGTGTTTTTCAATTACATTCATTTTCAATCAATCGATTCCACCCAAACTAATGTATACTGTAGTTTATGTTCACCAATTTATAGATTGGTTTCATTCTTCCACATCATTAGCACCATGAGTCCTATATCCATCTATGATTTACCAGACATTCCTAACATTGTAGTAGAACGCTTAAGTAACCATTGCACATAATGTCTAAACCAAACTGAGCAGTGGTGCATATCTGGCAACATTAAAGTATTTGAGCTTCAGTTCAGAAAATCAGAACAAATATTAAACTAAATCTGGACGAGCTGCCTTGTTACTATCACCATTTATATCTTTATCTATTTTAAGATTCAAATATATTAGCAGCCTTATCATATTATGCAATAATTGAGTTAACGGTCAAGGTGACAATCTATCTGTGTCTGTATTACTACATAAAAGGAGGTTTAATTAACATAAATTACCAAACAATCTGCCATACCAGATTTAAGTAAAAAGTAACATAATGGAGGCATAAGCCAATTAAATGCAAAATATGAAGTTCAAAAACCTTCATATAACAAAATTGGTGGCCACAAAATCATGAGAGGTCATCACCATTAAGCATGCTGGTAAAGACCTATTTAATTGATACTGTTTAAACACAAAATTAGGAAATATCATTTAAACTTTATACAGGTGATTGCACAGACATTAGCCAATGTGCAAAACAGTCCACCGAGCATGGTCAAATCAACACACTATACACCCCTCCCCATTCAGGTCAAAAGGTGCCATATATGATACATTTTTAATATCCCACTGAAAGATATTCTGAAGTATACATAATGCATTGATTTTGCCTGTTATCCACAAATATAATCATACTTTTGCATTGATGGTAAAGTTATTTTTACATAGATATATGGTAAAAACTCTAGTGTTATTGTTCTCTGTAGCACTCAGAGTTATATATCGGCTCCCATTATAAACCTATGCAAAAACCATATTATAAATTCAATAAATTATAATTCTAAATTCAGTAATGAGTTTTCCTAACTCAGGTCTGTAAAATGACTAAAATTCCATCAATAAAAGATTGTCTCTATTTTTGTCATTTACTAATAGGATAAACTCTCAAAAGATGTATGTACTTAAATATTACTTTCAGTATAAGTAAATACTGGCCAGCCAAATCCATATATACTGTATTTTACGTTCAGCCATTTCTAGACCTGTTCCCATTCTTCCATATTACTCGTACCGCGAGTCCTGAGAGAATGGCGCTATGATGACATTATAGGCTTAACATTAATATTGCCTTCCGGTCTGAAGGTGATGAGACTACAATCTTTGAGACGGTTAATTATCTTATCTATAATCTACCTGTGTAAGCTCGTGAACTCCCTCCCTCCCGCCCCCCCTCTCTCTCTCTCTCTCTCTCTCTCTCTCTCTCTCAATCCATAAATGCATTTATGTATTGGCAGACAGATTAAGTAAACAGGAAAAAGGGTCACTCGGAGATTACGTCTGCAAAAAGTTAACTTGAGTGGTGACGAAATAAATGTTTCATGTATAACAGCAGAAGCCTTCTCAGTGATTATATTATTGTTTTCTTTCCACAAAGGCTTAAAACATCTGACAATTACCTCCCCATATATTTTACTTCTGCGTGTTGAGATGTTGACCCACGTGATCAGGAAGAATCCAAATAATAATGGAATGCAACCAAACCATAATCTTATGTCACAGTATGCAGATGACACTAAACGCACTCTTGATGGTTTCTAAAGCCCCTCAAATCAGCAGTAGAGCTTATTTATCAATGATCCAAAGTTTTCAGGTCTTACTTTCAATATTGAATACTGAAAAGACGTTTGGAATTGAAGTAGAACAGTTAGTAAAACTAAATCCTGTTAGGGGTACAATTTAGAACGGGATTTATATCAGTTTATTTACCTAGGCATAACAGTTTCTGCGTAGGTAAAACATATGATTACATTAAACTATAATAGCAATGCAAGGGAAATAAAAAGTATCCCTCCATGAGTAACAAAGTTTACTAATCCCATTTGGTAAAATTATAGCTGTTTAAAAGTTTGGCTTTATCAAAACTTACTCATTTGCAAATGAGTTTGCCAAATCACCTCATAGTGTTCTCCAAGAACCAGATTATATTTTTTACAGTATGGTTTGGGGTGTGGCAATATGCACAATACATAATACTAATTATTAAGTAGTTTCAAGAGGGATGACTTAGAATGGTTGATTTTACTAGAATTGTTGATTCTATTACGATAGCATGG
The DNA here is from genome assembly GCA_028554795.2 of Sinohyriopsis cumingii. NCBI lineage: Eukaryota > Metazoa > Mollusca > Bivalvia > Unionida > Unionidae > Sinohyriopsis > Sinohyriopsis cumingii. The sequence goes on from CM068839.1 coordinate 44,553,243, forward strand.
ATCGGAAGAATGATTACTGTCCAGCACAAATGAAGAAAATAAAATATCTTACATGATTAATACTAAACAATGATATTTATTCATATGTAGAAGAGATGTTTTAATAAGAGTTTACTCTTGAAAACAAGGAAGAATTCTTTCAAATACAAATTTTGATGAATCATAATATCATTACTGGAAATGCTGGTGTAACGAATGAAACATGGATTGAAAAAGGAGTCTTCAATATAAATAACTTTGTGAATCAATCTTGATAAATTTCGTAATATATTTGGATTACATATAAATTTTCTAGAATTTCAGGTGCCGTTGAGTGCCGTACAAGATTAGAAAAGTAACGTTGGTGTCCGTATCGATTCTAATATGCGGTACTCATGCACGCGGCCATGTTTTACTTATAATAATAGATAAAAAGTGTTACAAAACATCATACAAAACACTCATGCGTGATAATCAGGAGCCAGCCTCGATTGCAAAATGGAATTCGACAGATTTAAATGAGAATAAGTGGCATAAGCTTCTTTATTTGCATAGCATTGAATACAGTCTAGTTTTAAACGAATTCAAACAATGATCTTACAAAGAATTTTTAAAACAAACATTAAAAAGTAAAATTGGAAAATTTTAAAAATTTTTGTGCCCCCTTTGTAAAACCTATATAGAAGTTTCGTCGCATATTTTAATAGGAGTGTCCAAAATCAGAATCAATCGGTTTATATATTCGACAAACAGTGAGCACAATCATCTCCTTAACTTGTATTCATCAAAGAGTGAATTTCTACTTCGTATACTAGATAAAAGAAGAACTTATCATCCATTTGATGTATTTGTAGTACATTTGCAGTTCTATATTTATAGCTGTAAATTTAATATCGAATTACCAAATATGAATCGTTTAAGCAAAATAAGAAATTACACATTCTGAAAAAAAATATTCTGCTTACATATACTACACAAGCAATACCACATTTTCTTGAAGGCAATAATTCTGAACATAGTTTTACAGTGTATATTACCATAACAATTTAATTGTGATGTCCTTCGCTTTTTTTCAATTTTTCTACATGATTATCTAATCGTGTTCGTAAATGTTAAAATTGTGCAATATATCAACTCCTGCCTTGCTTTGCATCACAGCTTATATTTCTAATGACATCGTACAAATGGAAGCCATCATTCCCTCTCATAATGTAACTATCGTCTTAATCTATCATTTCAGAGTAAACATGAAGTTTAGCATCTTCAAGATGACCTGATGTTAAACAAAGACACGTTGAGATAAAAATAAGATTTTTTCGTAGCAGCATCTAAAGTCCTATTAGCAATTCAATGAAACATAAACCGCTCTTCTTGCAATAGATAATACCAAACATGCATTCTGGTAACTCGAAACATGAGAAAACGTATTACAATTACACCGTTAGTAAAGTCATATACAAATTTATTTATAACGCAGTTACTTTTTTATTGCAATCCTGGATTTTCTAGTCTTATTGTTTGCAAATTAGGTCAACTCTAACGAATTTGCCTGTTGAAAAAAAAAAAACATGTTATAATCGAATAACTGTGCCAGTACCATGTGATAGAATTCTGTCGCTTCTGTTGTTGCAGTATGAATGTAGTAGTGGAGAAGGTGTGTTTATTTGCCTGGAATAGACTAGTGCCTGGAACGTCATATACAATATAATTCTATATTTTCGATCCACGTAGCAAAGATATCCATATCATGGGATAATTTTTATCGTTACTTTACTACAAATATTATCTAAAAGCCTTTTCAAACGCATGATGTAAGCAATACTAAGGATGCAAGTCTCGAATGTAACTGGTTAGTTTCTCGCAGTTTGGTAAGTGAAGAAAAAAATCAACCTGTAAAATCCTAGTCATGTTGACATTTTCCTGGAATCTGAATAAATTACAAGATATTTCTATTACTTTCAGTTGTAAGTTTATTATCATTTTGAAAAGGAGAAAACAACTTCACATTTAGATGAATGAAGTTTGATTTGGACTCACGTTCATAGCTGACGTTTTGGACCTTGAAATGTTTATGAACAATCAGCGTCACCAGGATTAAGCATGAGGGTATTAGAGATAATACTTCGCTTTTTTTGAGAGCGAGGCTAATACATGACACATCTATCTGCGATCAGCCAACCTAAACTAAACAGACCAGTGAATTAGCATGTCATCAAAGTTAGATTTTTGCTTAAGTAGGGTCGATACTGGAGTCATACTTTTATACAGTTGACACTTTCCCTCCCCCCCCCCCCCCGGGCGTGACTTGGACTAGGTGGTGAAAAATAGGTCGAAGTGAGTGTAAAGGAGCCAGAGCTTAAAATGTATATAGCAATCGAATAATGCAGCAGTTTCGCTAACCTCAACTAATATCCAAACGAAATCAATGCTTAGTAACGTATGGAAATATGTGTTTTATTAGGGAGAATTCTTTTACAACCTTGTTATTACAGCAAGGATAACCTTGAAAATAACTTACTGTCGAATTCCGGCAACATATATTCAAATACAAGTCTTTCTTTCCAAGATGGAATTTCACCGACGTATTCAAGACCTATGTGTAAATATTAGGTTGGAATCTCCAAAATTGAAACGTATATGGATGACTCTCTGTTATGTCATTGTCTGCGTAACGAATTGTCTTTAAATACAAATGTGTGGCCGCCTGCATCTGTTGATATGTAGCAGATGATATCTAATTCAGCAGAATAGACTTTCACTTTGTTTGATCTGTAAATGCAAAATGCGCTATCACACAGTAACATTTACTGGCACGACTCGTCAACCAAACGTAGTTGTTCGCATAAGGCAGTTCTTCATTGTTTCATAGATGTTTAATGTGACGCTTGTCACTTACAATTTTGAAAACAATGAATTCATAGTGGCATCTGTACTGGAGGTATCAAATAATGTCTATCAAATCGAGCTACATTTTCCATGTTTCTTCTTCTGAATCGACCTAAAACTTAAACTCGTAGCATATAAAACCAATTTATTGGTCCTGAACTCGCTTGAAATGTATCTTAATATTAAATATTTATCATCCATCAGTTATACAATAATCAACATACTCTTTTAACATATAGTTTGATCCTTTTACACGTGTTTTCCTCGACCTACTTGGTGACTTCGTGTCATTTATTTTCATCAAATTTATAGTTTGTGACATACTTATTTCGCTACTAACATAAAGTTTGGTCCTATTAAGCGTGTTCTCCTTGACCTGCATGATTACTTCCTGTCATTTATTGTCATCAAATGTATTATTGGGTCTTGTATATTTCTCTTTTAATGCTATGCCCAGATTAGGAATTACTTACTGTGACAGTTTCGAGGGTTAAGCTGGTTCCCACCTTAGTGTCTATGCACACGTGAAGTCAATATATCCTTGTATGTTGTATAGAATTCATTTTATAGTATCAGCTCCAGTGGCTGGTATGTACTTTCCTAAAATATAAATACAATAAACTTCTTCACACAGGCACATACTAAAATTGAGACACACACACTGAGAGAGAGAGAGAGAGAGAGAGAGAGAGAGAGAGAGAGAGAGAGAGAGAGAGAGAGAATTTCTTCATCACGAAAGGGAGCTTGTGTGATTAGTTTGGAAATTTCATGTCGAAAGAAATTTATATACATTTTTTAAGTTCACTTTTCTTTTTTATACTTGGACAGATCGCTGCAATCAGTACCTTGGATTGACAGACGGCAACACTCGTGCCTTAGGACTTAACTCATCTTCTGAGGATAGGATCTATTCACTCAGACGTATAGGTCTGAAAGACATCGGGTGGTGTACGTTGTCTAGAGACCCAAATCCATTCGTGCAGGTCATTGAAAGTCACTTTAATACCTTATATTACTTGTCTTTGCTCTTAAATAAGTAATAGAAAAAAGTGAGAAACAACAAGCTTTGTAAAATTCAGCAAATATATTATTTCCCTAGAACACAAAGTGTAAACGTAAAAATAACTTACGCTATTGCGAATTAAATCTAAAATAATCCTATAATAACGAATACAAGTCCTAATCTATAAATTTCTGAACAAAATTTAGTGGTATTCCAAAAACAATCCAATGCTAGAAGTGTTGATGTGCCTGTGGTGGCTTGTGTCGTGGTGTTGTAACAACAGTTGGATCACAATAATACAATCAAAGTACATAACCTTAGTTGCATTTTCACTATAAATCCAAGTCTCTATTTCAAACAATGTTATTTCTAACACTTTGAATTTCCAGAGAAGAATATCTTGAATTAAATAATTTTGAATGAATACATTCCAGCCCAATGAAGTACTGGAACCAACAATAATACAAATGATTCTACTCAGATCCAAAAGCACGAATGACTAATTTTCCAATAAACAAGATTTTTATATAAAACTAAGACACAAAAGAATATCTAGTATGTAGGACAAAATTTCATCTTTTTAAGAAGAATGCCAGTTATTATTAGAAAATCCTTTAATAAATTTATACTAAAGAAGATGATACACATAATGTTCTTGACTCGGACAAAATATTAGCTATGTATTAGTCGTTTACAGAATAAAAAAATCTGTGATTTTTGTCAGGTTCACAATGTACTTGATTCTGGAAACGGTCATCTACATGATACAAATTTACAATACTAATAGCATATAATAAAATTAAAAATTTGATTAAAAGAACAACTAACCAACAATGCAAATTAAATACGCATACCACATAGTAACATCGCATAAAATGCGACCTGATTAAATTCTGAATAATATATATGTTTCATTAGCGTTTATTTCCTTTACAGCTGTAAGATGTAGCTTTAAATATATAGTTCAAAGATGTCCAAAGTAAATTTTCTGAAAACAAATTAGTAGTGGCAGTCAGTCATGGATAATGAATTTCATCGGATACATTAATGGAGTACGATCATAAGATTTTCCATATCGTTTGTACATGCTAATAATTTGCAACAATATGCAAAATATAGGTCTATATTCTAGTATCTCAAAATAAAAATACACAAAATATATGCCATGTTAATCATGAATTCTCTTGGCTATTTTCCTGAGCCTATATATATATATATATATATATATATATATATATATATATATATATATATATATATATATATATATATATATGTGTGTGTGTGTGTGTGGTATGTTTGACAGCAAAAGATTTTTCTTTCCTTTCTTAGTCGCCACCCCACGACTGTTTTTATGGAATGGTTAAATCATAACATTTATATGAAAGTAATTGAAGATTGCTGACAGTTTTACAAAGGTGCCCTAGTATTTATTACTTTTCCAAAGATCAGTGTTTAAAAGACGTGAAGTATTTGTGTGATAGTGTATACAACGATTTTATATAAGTTGCAATGAAATATATTCATTGTGCAATTTGCAACACTGTAGTATTTTCTAACTTAGAGTGTTTCATTTAGCTCACTTAGTATTGGAAAGCGATAATGCATGGTTTAGGGTGTGCAAACATTTTCAGGATTAGGAGCGAAAAGATGATGCACAGCTTCTAGAGTCTTTACTTAGTACCACGAAAAACATTTCAACACACCAGCTGTGCATTATCCTTAGTCGTAAATTACCAGTTACTTTGTACACAAATGACATGCCACATATTGAGAAAAGTGGGGGACATAAGAAGGAAAACCCGTTAAAGAAGCAAACCGTGCATTTGACGTCTAAGCAATCGCACGTATCTAAGTAAACTGGGTCTGATCACACTACAATACTCATTGAAAATATATGTGCTATAAAATTGTATTATGGTTAACGCTTTTTAAAGGTCGACCTATTAATTGCGACGATTGTAGAAGGACTGCGGGTTCAAATCGATGGAAAGGGACAATTGTGGAATATATCAAATAAGGCTGGTGTAACGAAGTTTTTCGTTTCCTATGGAAATCATGTTCAAGAGCTTCTGAAAATCAAAGACGACAATGATACTGATCCTAAGGTAAAATTACTGCTACGACGATATAATAATAATAATAATAATAATAATAATAATGATAATAATAATTCCAATAAGAGTAACACTTATAACGTTTGTTGTTTTGATGTAGGTTTTGATGACAATTTCGTAAACTTGTTTGTAGATGATATTAGTTTATGTTCTTATTTTACTATCTCTTTATTAAAGATAATAAATTAATCGATGACATATTATGATACCGAATATTATTAATAACTCAGTCAACAAAATGTTTATATACGTGGACATTCAATAGTATATAAATACTAATTAAATTACCGACACATCCCTCCACCAGTGCGCACATCCTCACACATTAACAATTACGTTTTCATTAGGCTGGACCGCGCCGGTGGCCTAGTGGTTAGAGCGTCCGCTAAGGATGCGGGAGGTCGTGGGTTCGATCCCCGGCTGAGTCATATCAAAGACTTACAAAAACGGTACTAACAGCTGCCTCGCTTGGCGCTCAGCATTAAGAGGTTAGTGTTAGGACTGGTCGGCCCGGTGTCAGGATAGTGTGACTGGGTGGGACATCATGCTACAATGTCTGCGGCATGATGCCCCAGTGCTAGACATCACTATAAACTGCCACATTGCAGACATCGTAGCGATATGACTGAAAAAGTGTTAAAGCTACGTTAAAAAATCCAAATCACATCAAATCACTTCATTAGGGTAAGTCCTTACACTTTACCTACATAGATTACCCAATCTACCATCAACGGTATGCAACTTAGCCAGCCATAGAGCAAAACAAAATATATATTTGTCATACTCATTTGAAGACTGGTTTTCAACTGGTTCTTCTTTATTTTTATATTATTTGACTTATATTCGTATAATCGACCTTTCCTTTAAACAAACGAAAGTTCAAATTGTTTGCACGTGCTCCGCTAGCAATCCTTGTGTCTATCTGTCTCTCTCTTTGTCACTCTGTCAAGATATATATATATATATATATATATATATATATATATATATATATATATATATATATATATATATATATATATATATATATATATATATAGAGAGAGAGAGAGAGAGAGAGAGAGAGAGAGAGAGAGAGAGAGGTAATGATACAGTTTAGCTGAACAATATAGCATGTCATATTTAAGGACAAGCAACAGCAAAATACATATCTGCTTCAGCATGTGCAAAGAGTGTTTGAAACATTAAAGTTATTAAGCATCAAACTATTTAATGTAAACTCTTAAATATATTTCAGACATTTTCCTCGGCTGACTTCTGCTCAACAAATGCTATATTATTTCCAAGACCATTTGCTTCACGGTATGTGAAAATCGACTTAGTGAGTGCATGGGACAAACCTTGTCTGCGTTTGGAGATCATTGGCTGCAGGAAATCAGGTGAAAAATAGGGATATAGATAAGAGATGATACACGTATTTTCCAGTGCAATCGTTTGACCTTATTCATGTCACCATACTCGGTTAAGGATATGGAATCGATGTTACTTTAAACCAAACATTTTGACAAATTCTTTTAGAGAAGTTAATGCTCGGAAATGTATAGGATGTTTTCGATTATACGAATTTTACGTTTAATCTTGCAAACTCTTTAATTCTTAATGAAGATTTAAGGTATTCTTTAAATGTAATATTCTAAAAAATATATTATTGAGAAGTTGAATATATATATATATATATATATATATATATATATATATATATATATATATATATATATATATATATATATATATATATATATATATATGGTGACTCCAGACACTGGAATACAGTTGCCTTAACTATACACTTTTCTGCATTGTTCGACAAACACCATGAAAATAATTATGGTGTCCACTTTTATGGTTATTCTTTTCTAGCGACATCAGTTTTTGTTACACAACAGTGGGCTAAAATTGCCGTCTTTTTGCTCTATAAATAATTATTGTCATCAAGCTAACTTTGTCTTTTTAATATGAAGGGTTTAATAGGCTCATAGGAGATACACACTGGGACATTTGATCATAATGTACAATTGTTTATAGTGAACACCCTTACATAACAGACACAAATAGTTTAGACATAATGAAAATTAGTGTTTTCATGATGTTCATATTAAATCAACACTGATAACATGTATAAAGTTTCATTCTTTCTGCAGCATTTTATAAAACCCAACACAATGACGTCTTTGTTCTCCATGTCAAACCAACACACATGCAAACTAAATCGACATAAAGACTTTAGTGATGCACCAGTGTTACATCAAGTGAGAAAAATATACTAGACCAGTCAAACTTTTTTAGAAAGTAAAACGTAGTAGACATTGAAGTACTGAGATTTGATAATTTGGAACGGATAAAGGCTAACTGGAGAGCATTAAAATAGCGCAATATTTATATAGTTGAATGGTTTCTATAGAGGTTGCACAATGGAAAATACACAATCTACACATATTGAAGAAAGACGCCATTTTCTTTCAATTGCCATCACAGTAATGTCTTACACAATTAGAACTGTTTTACTTTGGAAATTATTTAAGATACACAAATTCTACAACACTTCGGGCCTGAAATGGGTGTTTATTCTTTGCACGGTTGATTAACTTTCCACGGACTCTTTTATTAGATTTTGATGCGCCATGGGCAATTAAGCTTCACTTCTGTCATTCATTGCCGATGGACTTTGTAGAGGCTCTACCGTTTTGTTTTCATGTTGAACATTTGGTGTTGGTAATGATTCATCATTGTTAATTACAGAGTCGATAACAATAAGGAACATCATGTTGAGTCCAGTCAGTGTTACGTTGTTTTTCCTCCTTTTCATCTATAGAAACACGAGATGTATTTCATTCTGATTTCAAGCTATCCTCCTTTTGCTCAACTATAGTTTGTTTGATCGTTTGTAAATCCAAAACCAGCTGCTACTGATTTAACATAAATATGTCCCACAAATGTGATCAAGGTGACAGCGAAACATAGCATCGTATAATGCATTCCGTTTGAAGCACAATATATCTTAATTCTCACGAGCATGTACGTAACCCGAACCTATGGAATAGGTATGTGTATTGAATTTTTTAAAGAATTTTTAAATGCTCCCGCTGTAATATATATCTGCATTGAACCTTCTGCAACAGGTTCTTTGAAAGATTTTCGTAATCTTTATCCAGCATGCAATAGACACTATTACAAACGTTGATATTAAAGAAAAAAACTGAACAGTTCTCGGCAATATCAGGTTATATGTTTCTATATTATTAGTTGTTACTTTAGCATCGTTTGTCTTATTGATGCGGTGCTATCAAACTTCAGAGTTCCCTTCAAATCTCTGTAACATCTCAATACTTCTATAATATCCTGGATGAGTAGATATCAGTTGTAATTGATGTTTTATTTTACTTTGCCTAAAATAAAATACTGGGTTTTAATCGTGCTTAGAAGCAGTTTAAACTTACTATTTATGGGATGTTTTGCAAATAATGATTTGGTGGTGAAATAGGTGATAGTGACTGAGAAAATAATATCAAATGTGTGGTTACATTCATGGCGGATAAGAAAAAATATCGTGGTTCATATACTTTCACAAATAAATAGTATGAAAACATAACATTATATATGTGCCACTGCAATAAATATATATGCCCTTAGAATTGTATATTTTCTACCGTATTAACAAAGTTTATAAATAATCAAGACAGTACATCACGTATTGTGTGTCTTCCAAATTTCAGTCACCAGCTCAAATCGTTATTATTATTGCTTTCCCGAATAAAAATAAAGCTGTATTTTAGTCATTTGTTTTATCTTATTAAATCCATATTTCATGCATACATTTAGTGGATTACAGGTGTAAACCCAACAGCGTCCGCAGAGGTTGGTCTTCTCATGCTGAAGGGTTTGTGCGGGCGTCTAAACTTGATATTCACGGCATAAAGACTTCCGAAGCATGTGCTGCTGAAGTGGACACTAGAAATGCTGTCGCTTTTCAATATACCGAAGAGACACAGCGATGCATAATTTTAGTGGATAACATGACTACCTTGACTTGGATACAGGAGCGAGACTACATAATACGGATATGTGCCGACGGTAGTACATGGGTCCCGTTGTTATAACGCTACATGTTTGCAATAACAACAAGCTTAATAAAAGGGGTAACCTAAATTGAATGGGAAACTATTGATGTTATACACTTATCATTTAACGAGAGGTGACCTTAAGAGGAGGTTGTCTTTCTTGAGAGTCCAGTAACTTCCAATACCAATGAAAACAGATTTGTGAAGTTTTGTGGCGATCATAACTATTTTCTTTGTGGTAAAATTTATATTTAAATTCATGTTTTTGTTCTATTACTTTAACTTCCACTTGGAAATATTGTTAATTTAGAATTAATTTGTGCAGATGTAACAGTAATGGCAAATACGAAATAGAAAATACATGCCTCAAGGTAAAAATGGCAAAGAATTTTTCTTTTTATTTAATGAAGGTTAGTGCGTGAAGGTAAATTATATTTGCCATACCACACAGACCGGGGCACAAACCTCAGTGGGAACGAATCGAAAAGTCTTCAATCTGGCTGATAAAATTCATTCTTAGTTTGCACTTTCGCTCTTTATTCACGCATCATGCAGGATCCACTGATAACAGTAATACCCTTTTGTTACGAGGCACACGAATTCGCAAGTTTCCGAATCTCCTCTTTTTTACATCAGAATAACTTTAGCAAAAAGTTGTACATTTATGGAAAGAAAATTTGAAATAGCTTAATCTTTCAAAACTATATTCGAAATAAAAATCGCATACCTGGTAAGTCCTAAATGACTCTACGGAATTGTTTCTTTTCAATTGCAGTTGTGAGCAGTTTAGAAACGCGGATAGATTCCCAGATGGACGGTCATACAATTTTCGCAAGTTATGGTTATCCCTTCACTTACAACCGATATGATCGTATGACATGGACTGTAGAGATAGATAAGTACATCTATCCTGACATCTATTTCATCCATATATCCCTTGTACGTACAACGAGGTAGACGAAAATGCATTTATTGATCCATTCTTTCTTAATAAACCTTTATTGCAAAATTAGATTTCCCAAAGCAACTGCATTCCCAATGTAGGCGTAATGTGTTCCTGGAAAGGCTTTTTGTATGCATGAATGTTTGGAAATTATTTGTTATTACTATGCTATCGTATGTATAAACGAGACCTAGCTAACTGTTTTATTATCGATGACATCTGTGTCGAGACATATGCAGTGTTATCGCTCGTTGCTTTGATAGTACGTTTCGGATTCAGCATTATCAACTTGCCTCTGTGTTAACGTCTCCTCTTCTTTTCAAAACACAACAAAGTTTGTTTTGTTTTGGAATTTCATTTACAGTTTACATCCAACATCACAATGAATCTTTTAAATTTGCTGCTTTATTTTGGCAAGATAACAATATGCACGCTATTTAGATTATCAGATACATTTTTTTATCCGAAGACCGTGAGAATAACATTCTAATCCTATTTAAATATATATCTTTCGATTTATTATAAAGCCTTTTGCGTACAGATCAAAAATTGTAAACATTATTGTACTTTATCTGCATAAATCTTTAGTTATAAATTACCTAAAGATTATAATTAATATCAATTAATATAAATATGCAGACACAATCAATGATTATCATCTAAATGTCGCATGTCAAAATTTCTTTAAGTCTGAATGTAGGATCTGCAAAGATACGTACTGGCTGTTTTGGACTACTTTATACTTTATATGTTTTTATATCAGATGAATTTAGGATTTGTCTAAGTCTGGCATATTTTTCACAGGATATCGGGGACACAATTCATATGATGCAAAACATTAACACATCTACGACAAATAGTTTAGGTTTTCAACGCATCATCAACAGTTCCTTGAATGGGAACCAGGTTCGGCATCTCTCGCCTTTCCACTCCTGCACAATCATCTTTGTAACCCGTTCATACCGAAACATGAATACGAGGAATGGAAGTGGCTTTATCGCGGTTGTGACGTCATCTAGTAAGTATTAACCACTAAATGTTAAGAGTATATAATTAAATACAAATGTATTGTGTCCCTTTAATTAGGATATGTACGTAAGTATTCGATAACAAATGTTAAGAGCATATAATAAAATACAAATTTATTTTTCCCTTTTAATTGGGACATGTACTATATAATCAAAGTTTTTACTTCATACTTTAATATCACATAAGTCTTGAAGAACAAAACTTCACAATATAACAAAATCAAACTATAACATATATACTAATGGTTTGTACCTAGCCAGGCGTGTTAAGCTTCATTAATTTAATACGTTAATAACTTCTACCATTATTACCCCAATAGAAGTAACCTCCATTAAAATAGGACTAGATTTGAAAACGCCAATATACTGAGTCACAACTACTCAGGTTAGATATCAAGAAATGTCTTGATATTAACATGTACTAGTTGTAAATAAAACACGGCGGGATTGGTATTACATTGGCTATTTGTCTGAACAATAGGTAGCAGTAGAATAATAGTAATGAGATCAAGTGATGTATTGTTGACCAAAAAAGTCAAAAGTACTTAGCAGAAGATCATTGCATACACGTCGTTCATAGCAGAATGATACCCACTGGTTAATGTTATCTAATCAAAAGATTTGTGTTAAAGCAGTCGGTTTAACAATATTTTTCAGGATACAGACGATATGTCGATGCGGTCAATTACTTCGATGATTTGCCTGGATTAATCATAAGTGAATCTCTACTATATGAGGCAGGTCTTTCCAATCATCGGATGGAAGAGGTTATCATGTTTAACAATGCCGCTCCTTGTGGCTGTATCTTAGATTTATACCTCGTCTACATGGACGTAGTATGCAGTTCATCAGTGTTACTTGTCGAGAGGAGCTATTACATCTGGAAATCCACAGAGTCTTGGTGTAACTTGAACAGACCACTCATAACTGAGTCCAAACGGGTCACGCCAAGAGGAAACCTGAAAATCACATTTCGCCCAAACCTATTCAGTGATCGCCATGAGGGATTTGAATTGAAATATGTATATAGTGGGTGCTTGTATAATGATCATAATTTGTTTTTAATTCTGCAAGTTTCGGTAATCAAAGTCTATATAAAGAGTAGAGCAAAAACTGCTTAGTAGGGGAATCTTCCACTTTTATTCCAGCGATGTCGATGACGCGTAAGCGCATTAAGAAAATGCTGCATGTTGATAAACGGTTGGAAAAGTATACCGTATTTAATTTATTATTTTATCTGTGATCTAATGAATACCAAACATGGTCACATCTAGCTGTAGGAATAATAATATGCTTGTATAGTATTATGGTTATGCTATTAAGATCTGTTTCGCCCATACGTTAGAGTAGGAAGCGAATAAAGTCATTAAGGTCAGGGTAAGAATATAGACCGCTCTAAAGAAATCTTTGATTTCATTCCTGTAAGTTGGAATAAATTGAAGCACACACCATTAATTTCATCTTATTTTTGTATTTTCCAGATCACAATACTCCTCAATGCATGAAGATGAATAGTGGTACGTATAAAGTACAATAAATGATTGAAAAGTCAAAGATAAAAATAAAACGTAAAATTGTTGATTCTTGAATAATATTTGCAACAAACTAACATACAAAACTAATTCTTATATTTTATCCTGCAATCTTCATTAATATATCATGATTTACCCTTCACCTCTTGTTCATAATTTACAAGACTAACATATATTTTCAATGAAGGTGACTGGTGGTTTCGTAGAGAAGGAATCAATGTCCATATTCTGCAATAAAAAAGAGAAAGAGTATGGAAGCATACACCTAAGAGTCGGTAGTAAATAGAAACGAAACACGCCAGAAAATCTGATATGAATAATACGCATATATTTGATATTCCTTTGTGTCTGGTGAGTCAGGTCGCTAAGTTTCACCTATTTATGCAGTGTCCCATTAGTTTGATTGACTCCAGGTCTTTACGTTTATCCTTATTTGCAGGCCATAACATGACAAAGAAGTTTTGTCTATCTATGGAGTTTAATAAACAAAAACCCACGTGGTCTCAGGCGAATGAAACTTGCCGCAGTAAACATAACGGAATACTCGCTACCCTGCATACCGAGGAAGAATTCCAAATGGCACAAGAACTTGTTCACCACTCAAGAGCATATTTCCATATGCATAATAGTTTTTCTAGCATTGCTTACATAGGTATGTAAAGATATCTCCATCGTGTATGTATGTATGTATATATATATATATATATATATATATATATATATATATATATATATATATATATATATATATATATATATATATATTGGGGTTTTTTGTTACTTTTTCAACAAAGATTATTTCATTACATGCTATTATAATGTAACATTGTATGATGAATTTGACCTGGTCCATAACTGAATTTATTTCTGCTTGACCTGATTGACTTTTTTATTTTATTTTATGTAAATAACTAATGCATGGCTAATTATTCTCTATGAGTATGGGCTTAATAACTGGATCTTTGTTAATAGAAGTAAATATATTTATTTGGGTCAGAGTTTTCGACATTCCTAAGTGAATTTTACAGGTTATGGTTTTCATTTTGTAAATATGGATCATTCCAAAAGGTTGTTTTCCATTAGATAATTTTTTCAATGAAAATGCTAATTGTGACCTGTGTTCAGGTAGAATACTATATAATCTTGTAACTGTGAGGACTTGGTCATTAGTATTTTAACATCTAGCACTATCAAGTTGTATATTACATGTTGTGACCAGTAGTTTTAAGTTGCAATCTTTTTTGTTCAAATTATTGAATTCAAGTAACTATTTTCTCTGGAAATAAAAAGTGTTCTGATTTAATTCTTAGATCCACAGGAATCATTTCAAACCAGGAATTATATTACTGTGATAAAACGAAAGATTGTTGATACATCAACACTTCAATAGCTACCACAGACATGTCATCGACTTCAGTTTTAAGATTTCGTCAGGACTTTTACTGAATTTTATTCAGGTCTTTAAATTACTAGGACTTGTGTATGTAATTTTTGGATTTTTGTGACAAACAAATAAAACAGAAAAACGGTTATGTTAGCGAAACTTTACATGGCTGTTTCTACAGGAATTCAACCTTTTCACTATATTATGTATCAGCTAGATTAGTTCAGATTGTTGTTGTTGTGGGGTTTAACGCCATATTTCAGCACACGATAGGCTATGCATGGCGGCCAGTATTAATGGTGGAGGAAGAACCCGGGAAAACACCGGGAAGAACCACCGACCCACGAGAAGCTACTGGCAAGCTTTCTCACATACCCACGTTAGAAAATATTTGTATTGACCTATACATTAATTAGCCATAACGACATCTATTATTTTATGTAAATTTATGTAAGCGCAGATTATGTCCCGGATATTTCATTGCTATAGTAGTCATAGGCTATTAAGCAAATTTAGAGAATCATTTAAAAGAAAATGTGTCGGCTGTAAAAGATAATTTTATTTGTGCATGGTTGTTTTTTCTTGTCTTCTTGGTTTAAACCGCTTGCTTTCAATGTTCTAAGTCGGCGTATCCAGTAAGATTCCTGTTCTTTCCTGGTTTGGGACTCCAGTTGGGGTCGTGAGCAATAGCAATAAGTGTTATATCACTGAAAGTGTGGCCGGGGAGGAGAAGTGTTCTGCTAACGGGCTTCTGTACAGCTTGTTTGTTATCCATTCAGATCTCAGGAGGTTGATCCTTTTGTGAAGCTTTTCAGTTTTTTCTGACATACTGAAGGCTACAGATGTTACATGTAATGAGATAAATGACATTCTCTTTTTCGCACATTTTCTTTGGACCATGTATGTTTAATCGTTCTCTAGTCACTGTGCAAGAAAATGTGTTGGTCTCTATCATATGTTGACAGGTTTTGCACCTTTTATCGCCACAGGGGCTAGATTGACTAGGGTGGTCTTGATTTGTGATTGGCGTTAGATGTCCCACTGACTAGGATATCTTTGAGGTTTTTTGGTTTCTGGTAGGCGACTACAGGTTTGTTAGGGAGGATTAACTTTAGTGCATCTGACGATTCCACCATGGGCCAGTGTTTCTCGATGATTTTACCTACTTTGGGGTTATCTGGATGGTAGTTCAGGATAAATGGTATCCTTTCAGCCTTTTCCTTCTTTCCATATTTTAGCAGATCATCGCGGTTTGTTTGTTTAGCCCTTTAGGTTGTCTCAGTAATCAGGTCTTTGTCGTAGCCTCGGTAAATTAAATGTGTAGTGAGTTCTTCAGACCTTTTTAAGAATGTTTCATCGTCAGAGCAAATTATGCGTATCCTCAGTGTCTGGCTATATGGGATGTTCCTAATGCAGTGTTTTGGATGACAGCTGCTTGGGAGGAGATTGTGGTGTTTGTTGGTTGGCTTGGAGTAGATGTCTGTATGGAGTTTGTTTTCTACCAGTCTGGTTGTTGTGTCCAGGAAGACGTGGTTTGAGCTGGAGATTTCTGACGTGAATTTTGCTGAGGGATGGAATTCGTTTCCCTTTGATATGAAATCATCCAGGCTTTCTCTTTCATGTTGCCATTTGATTTCTATATCATCGATAAAACGTACCCACTGGTATGGCGTAAGTTCAACCAAAGCTAAAAGTTGACCCTCCAGTTTTTCTATAAAAATATTAGTATACTAAGGGACCATTTTTGTACCCATTGCTGTTCCATCAATTTGGAGGTAGTTTTCTTCATTATATTCAAAGTTATTAAATTTAGGACAAGCTGCAGGAGTTGGACTTGGAAGTATGGAGGTTTATTGTCTACAGTTCTAGTTTCCCATGCTACTCTACATGCCTGTATCCCTTCGTTGTGCGGTATGTTAGTACACAATGATGTGACATCTAAGGAAACAAACAATGTATCCGGCAGTAATGGTTCGCTTGCTTTGCTTTTTATGGGGAAATCTGTCGTGTCCTGAAGAGATGATGGTTATTTGTGGACATGTGGTCTCATACAATGGTCCAAATATTCTGATATCCTGATTGGTTTTCTGTGCTTAAGTAGTTTCTCGTTTGCTGGTCTATGTGCCCGATTTGGTACGACTCGTTGATAATATTAGTGATGGTTTTTGCATATTCCAGTGTTGGATCATGGTCTAGTTTTTGATAGAACCTACCGTCACTTAGTTGTCTACTTGCTTCACTGATGTAGTCTTCCCTATTCATAACGACCACAGCGGAACCCTTATCTGCAGGATTAATTATAATGTCATTTCTGCTTTTCAGTGAGTGTAGGGCCTCTGTTTCTCACTTTGTCAAATCAGAGTATCTGTTAGTATGGTTGATGTGTCTGGAAGTATCGTTTTCAAATGAGTTGACAAAGGTTTATAGATTTGGAATTAAACTTTTCGTGGGGTCCAATTCATTTTCTTTCTTAATATGGGTTGGTCGGAGTTTATATTTTCCTCTGATTTATTTATTGGCTGCAAGGCGAAATGGGTCTTGAGTCGTAATCGTAGGCTAGACTCTTCGGTCTCCTTTCTCAGCTTCCCTCTGTCATATTTCTTTGGTTTCGGACAGAAGCTCAAACCCTTCGATAAAAGTTTTATTTCTGCCTCCATAAGTTCTCACTTAGAGATATTGACCACCGAGTTAGTAACAGTTGAATTAGTTTTTGATATGGAGTGCTTACTATTCTTCCTTTTACGGCGATTTTTCTTCTTGCGTTTGTTTTTAGAAGATATTTCGTCAACGGAAGTTTCTTCGGAACAGTGATTTGGCTGTAGATCATGACTTCTAAGTCTTCTTTCTCTGACTTTGTATAGTTTTGCAGAGTCGTTTTTGATCCTTATTTAATTTAGAGTAAAACCTTTGCAATTTGTCCTCTGTGGAGACTGAATTCAGCTGCTGTTTTAATGATTCGATGGCTCCTGATTTGACTAGATGTTGATGATTTATGTTTTCCCTAAGTAGGTTTGTGAGTGTCTTGGACGCATCGTGGGTTATTTTATTCCATCTCTTGCTGAATCTGTTTGATCTCTTGCCAATAATTTGCGGTTTGAGAGGAGTCTGAAGACCTGTAGTGACTTTGTTTGTTTCGAGGAAATGACAACAAGCAGTAAAAGATTCATTAGAGTCGAAAGAGCTCAGGCTAGCCAGATACTAGTTTCGATCTGTTCGTTGTCAGTTTATTGCATTTATTTTAATCAATCCCTGCCACACGTGATCCCCTGCTGGATCCAGTGCACTTGAAAAGATTGATAGTCGCCATATGATTTGTATTCTTGATATATACTATTGCATCAGATTAATTATTTTCCGGAAACTGATTATCATTCTTTACTCAATAAATACATATACCAGATGGCATTTTAGTTCTGTCCATTCTTTCAGGTAAATATTCTTAGGAAACGATTCATATTTGAAATGGTGGAAAAAAATGGAATGATGTAATATTATAATATACAGGTATTTATAATAGGGTCAGACTGGAAAAGACAAATTTGAAATTAACTAATACGTCTGAACGTTCATCTATTTATAGACTTGAGGGAGTTAATGTTAGTTTTGCTGTCGTAAATTTGCTGTACAGGCAAACTGTTGCATGAAATATATACATTTACGACATAACCATTTTCAGATACTCAGAAAAAAACCTGGTTATTCACATTCTAACACTCTTTGGAAATATTTATCAAACAAAAGCATACTATATAATTGTCTTTCGCACAATATAGCAGAGAGGATCACGACGTCATAGTGTCATTGAAAGTTACAAACAGTTTCTTTTAAAGTTTATTGGCGCAAAATGTAACAAGCAATTAATCTGAAAGAGCCTTACTTTCTTTTGTATTTTAGTATTTTATATCAATGACAACATATTTACTTAATAATGGGACTTGCTTGAATTAATCAACTTTTGGAATTTTTATAATAAAATTTAAATTATTAGTAACATTTGTGCAAAAACATTCTTATTAAATAAATCATTTCAGAAAGAATAGGTACTGTTGTGGAAAAAACAGTTTAGGCGCTTTAAATGCCAAGGGTAGGAAATATATAAACAATGATCAGATTTTCTCATCAAATCATAATTTCATGTTGTCTTATTTACATTTATATTTTTTGGAAGGTTTTCACAGAAACACAGACGGGCAAAGTAAAGGCGATTCACGCGATTTTACCTGGTTAGATGGAAGACCTTTAGTATATTCTGCATGGTTAGATATTTTTCCAATAAAATTACATTGCTCTTTAAAGACTTTATCTTTAAAATAATTTCATTGTTTGTTACTATGAACTATAACACTTTTCATAAGGCTTTAAAAGTAATCACAATATGTGTGAATCTTTGCCTTTATATATATATATATATATATATATATATATATATATATATATATATATATATATATATATATATATATATATATATATATATGTATGTACGGGCTTGTCTTTGCTAAGCATATTGCTAATTTATTTGTTACTTGTACAAACACTCAATTTATAATTGCAAGCAGAATGAATAATGAATGTTGGAGAATGCCATCTTTTGAAGCGTTTGAGCCTGGCGCCATATTATACGAAAATAATAAATGTTGCTACTGGCATACAATTCACGAGCCTCATCTAATCACTAATAAATGCGCAAATTTGCACTTGACCCAGTATCTTTACTCTTCATGTATGATTTCAGTCGTGGCTATACACGAATTATCAATTTTTATGTCATGAGTAATTAATATCTATACTAAAGTAAAACAACAAATTTAAATAAATATATGAGGACACATTCAACCAAGGCGGAAATAACATAGATGCATTTAGACAAAGTGTTGGTAGAGACAGGTGATATTATGGATACTATGAATGTAATTTATAGATATCTGATCTTACGATTTTCATACAGGGGTGACGGATTCCCAAACAGGTTACCAAGGTGGGACTGTGCAATATTAAATGGAGAAAACATTGATGAGAGTGCTCGTATAGAGAACACATTATGCACTACACGTGTGACAGAGATGTTTATTTGTGAAATCAATTCATCAAATGCCAGTGCAGGTCAGTATACTGTCTAATGTATTTAAATCTTCAAACTATTTCAGTTTATCTTTATGCACAAATATTCAACAAGATATTTTACACTAAAGTTTCTTGTTTTCAATACAACTGTGACAATTTACATTATATTTTATTTTCTGATTTATATTTTTGCACTTAGAATAAAGTACGTGTATATGTTGACTAACAATGGTTATTTTGAAACAAAAACAGTTATCTCAACACACATGAAATAATTCAAAAAAAGTGACAATTGTCCTTTGCGTGAATTAAATGCACGATCTTTACAGCATATATAAGTGCAGCCATACACAATATTCTTTCAAGTGTTATGTATAACACCCACTATTATTATATTGTGAACGTTGTTACGTTTATTAAGAAGGCATTTGCATGAAAATTAAATATCGCCTGTAACTGAATATTTTTTGTTTGAAAACGGTTTTCACCCTAATAGTTCTTTTAAAAAAAACTATTAAATGACAATCTTTGCAAGAAACAGATGATCATATTTTATATAACTATATCATGTAGTACTAGAAACTGTTATACTGAAATAAACTGAAAGAAGTCTGTAATAATAATCAATCACCTTAAATAACCATACAATATTTCTATAAAAAAATAATTTCTCTTTGAAATTAAGGGCGGCCTGAACAATTGAACCAGCATGTTCATCTCGGCGACGAGAGAGGCATGAATTTATCACATGTATGGAAATGTAAATCCGGAGAATTTATTGTTCTGATTTACCATTGTAATGGAATTTCGAATTGCTTTGATGCAAGTGATGAGAAGGATTGTATTAACACAGGTATAATATACAAACATGTGCATAAGATATTTCTCTGTAATGAATATTAGACCAGGCCAGGTTGTACCTTAAAGCTTATACAGTAATATCTTTCCTTTGTATTATCCTTTTTGTGGCAAGTATTTTTCTTTGATATGTGACTTGTGATGTATTTATATCCATATTTTAAGTCTGAAAGATGGAAGGTTTTCACTTTTGATCAAAATAATTGGATATCTGTTATATATATTTGAATCCCCAAATATATGTTTATAAACCTTGCTCACTAAATGAGAATTTAACAACAAGAAACCCATTAAAACAGTATTTTGAACCTGAGCGAAAAGTTAAAATGCACGATGATCTGGAAATGTAACGCTACAATTGGAGACAACAGGAACACAATTATTACCTAATACCACGAAAGTCATTGCTTAATTTTAGCAGTTTCATTATGTGATGAACATGTTTATTATCGGAAAGGAACATTGTTCCACTGATCTTTATAAGCTACAAATGCTGTGAGAACCATAGTTTATTTGCAATCTTATGACAGCATTCTTCTCTTTCAATTCAGACATAAACCTTGTAGACAAGGCTTCAAAAAAAAATTCTTGAAGATTCTGTG
The DNA here is from genome assembly GCA_028554795.2 of Sinohyriopsis cumingii. Taxonomy (NCBI): domain Eukaryota; kingdom Metazoa; phylum Mollusca; class Bivalvia; order Unionida; family Unionidae; genus Sinohyriopsis; species Sinohyriopsis cumingii. The sequence continues at coordinate 44,574,697 of CM068839.1, forward strand.
AGTTGTAGAATTGGAAGGTGCTGTTAGATAATAATAAAGCACTTTGAGTATTTAAAATAACCTATTAGTAATGTTAAGCAACATATAACTATTGTATTCATTTTTATTTCTAAACATTGCACCACCAAAATAAGGCACTCAGTGTTTTCGGATTCAAAAAGATGTAATTAATGCAATAAGAAAATGTCACGGCATTCAAGAAAAGAACATAATGACATAAAATCATTTTCAGATGTGTATTTTATGATTTTCGGCACAAAGTAATAATTGTGTTAATTCGGTTTCCATTTTAAACTATTCTTAAGCAGACGGTAACCGCCAATGTCCCGACGATGCTTTCCAGTGTTCAGATGGAAACTGTATCAAGGCCAGCCAGTTTTGTGACCATATTACAGATTGCAAAGATTCCTCAGATGAGTCTTGTGGTAATATCATTATAAAGAAAATCATGGATACAATTTAAAAGGTCTCTCTTTCAAGTGGCAATGTCACATGACAATGATTGAACGAATCAACTATTATAGAGTATATGCTGCATACGAGAAGTATATCATTCAAACATTCAAGGATATTTTGTAAATTCAAATATAAGAATTGTTGTCTGTAATATATATATATATATATATATATATATATATATATATATATATATATATATATATATATATATATATATATATATATATATATGTGTGTGTGTGTGTGTGTGTGTGTGTGTGTGTGTGTGTATAATTTCACAGCAGACTGTGGGTAAGTGTTACACAGCATTATACAGCAACTTTACATGTTCATCGTGTATTTGATTAATTTGTTATAATTTTATTTATTATATATATAATGCGTATCAAAAGAAGACTCGTAAGACGCTAAACATAATTTGTTGTAATAAGATATGTATATATCGGCAACGTCAAAACACGTGCCAAGCATACAAAACTATTGCGACTTTATCACTATGCCATTTCGTGAACAGGTATTGTGCAATTTACTACATAATCAGCATCAGTTCATATAACTCAAAAGTCATCGAAGATATGACAGGTCGATCTATTTGCATTCATGATGCAATATTATTTACATTTAGACTACAGAATATGTGGGACTAATGAGTTGCGCTGCAAAAACGGGCAATGCATATTAAAAGAACAACTGTGCAATGCTGAACGTAATTGTTTCGATGGCTCAGACGAAACGTTTTGCCGTGAGTATATTCCTTTTACTACTACTACTACTACTACTACTGCTACTACTAGTCATAATGAAAGAATGTCATAAAAAGTATCAAAATCAATTCCTATTTATATTACATGTGATGGCATTTTAAACGAGCCAGAAAGAAATAGGAAATACTTTTGAAGCTGAAGAAAAAGTGGGGAGCATCAATTTAACAACAGAAGGCATGGAATTTGAATTTCGTAGAACATAGATCAGATCAACTACTGGTGATACACAGTGGCAGGCAAAAGTGGTTAAAGGGATGACAATGAGATAAAACTTTTTGATGGAAGACGAAGACCAGGTAACGAGATGAAAGTATGTATACAATGTCTTACAAATCTGATCTGACCAATCGAAAAAGTAGTTGTTACCTACTATTAAAAGAACTTCAAACTGGGGAAGACGTTTATTACACAGAATATTGCGCATATGTCTGTGGCGGAAGAGCCCGGACACGTATTCCCAAAACTCCTCAACTGAAGTGTTAACTCAGATTAGTAATAACCTTTGTCACATATCATTTGTTTATAAAACTATTACAATATATGATATAAATAGTTGACTGATATCTGTAACTAAATATATTCCTTTTATAAAATAGATTTTCTTTCAGTTAATATATTTATATAAGACTATCAAAGTTAAAGTTTTCATGTGCATTTAGAAAGAGGGGTTTCGGTAATAGCAGATTACCTCAGTATATGCAACAATCACGCGAAGATTGAATACCAAAATTGACAAGAGAAAAGAATCTCGTCGATATACCGGGATATTTCTCAGACATCTTAGTCAGTGCACACCTGATTGCAAGATCTTGTGTCTGACAAGGTAGAATAAATTAAAGGAAGAACACCTGTAGGTCTTCAACATCCAAGCGAACATGATGATAAGGCTAAAATGGCTAGATTATATACTGTCTAACGGTAACCCGTAATAGATTATATAAATTTCAGCACCAGCGCACTCTCATACCGAGCGTAAGTCAAGACTCTACAATCTGTCAAAAGTGGACGACATTGTTGAGATTTGGAAAGCACAAACATAAAGGATAATCTAATATAACTCTGTGTAGTTTGTTGCATTATTAGTCAATGTAATAATAATAATAATAATAATAATAATAATAATAATAATAATAATAATGTCAGAAGACGAGCACGAGTATCTAGAAGAGGTATATTCGTGGGTTAGGTCAGATAAGTATTTTGCACTGGCGGCAGTCCACAAAATTTTGCATAGAGAACATATTTTGTGTTTGATTCTGGAACGAATGAATAGCTATTTGAGGGTACAGATCAGCGGTGAGGTGTAATAGGTAATTTATGGTTGACCCTATCAGTTTTGAACGTTTTCAAGTTTCCGCATCAAATACTGAAAAAACCCAGATGGAAGAGAATTACAATAGTCCTGTCAAGAAAGTAGTAAAACAAACTCAAACAAGTAGTATAGTGACATCGACTGAAACATTTGCGAATGCAGCTGTTGCGTCTTAGTTCCAGATATGCAGTATTACATATGTTCACGACATGTTGATATAATGAGAGAGTACTGCCGATAGTGAAACAGAGATTTCGTACTAATTGTGCGAACTTGATGTTGGTGTTGCTCATATGTAATGTTTGAGGTAAAGGATAGAAATGAGAAAGTATTTGTGTGGTGATCAGAATGGCTTCAGTTTTATCATCATTTCTCTGTAGCTTGCTGCATGTGAACAGTATGATTATCTATTTTTTTTAGCACAGAGATATAATGTGTATGGGTGACACTGTACTAGATCATTTGAGATCATTTCTTACCCGACAACGCTGTCAGCCTTGTAAATTAGTCATTGTTATAGATTTAATTTGTTTATCAGTTGTACAGCAAGAGGAACAGACTAGCTCTGATCCTCCATTTGCATCTGTTTTTGATGTTAGAGTAAGCACGGCTGGTTAAACATGGTTGATTTAGAAGAAATGGTTTGTTTGGTATTTTTTACAACAGCATTACTTTGACTTACTTGCTGACTCTATCGCTCTCTTTCTCAATCTTTCGCTTGGCACATGAAAACTTATCCAAAGTTAAATGTAAAGGCAGAACAAATTCTTTTCTCAACAAGTATAAACAATCCATGTACGATGTGCTGAAGTTCTGCAGTTTTCAAACTCGAATATAAAATTTCACGTTATCCCTCTGCCAAAATATGGTTTAAGACAAAGTATTATATCCAAATATTATTGTGTAACGAAAGAAACAAGATATTAATTCTCGTTCCTTTCCATGGAATTAGAATCACGTTTATAGAAACAGCAAAAATGATTTCTTAACAAGGTCCATTACTCCATGTACTCCATGTACGATGTACTTCAGCTACACCTTTTCAAACTCAAACAGAAACATTCAACTTTCCTCTCTCTTTCACTCCGTACATCTCCATGTACGCTGTATATTGGTTCAGCAGTTTTCAAATTAGAACAGAAACGTGTACTTTCTCTATAGCGTATTGGGAAAGGAGTGCAATGTTTCCTTTCCAAATCGTTGCTGCATTGTTGGAGGTAAGTCTTCCTAAAGCTCCAAAATAATCGAAAAGGAATATCACTTAAACTATCCACGATAAAAATATAGTCTAAATTTTGAATGAAATCTAGAATTTCGGTGACACAGGATGTAGGTATATCTTTGTAAATGTATATTTCTAAACATTCATATTTCTTTTGCGCATTATTGGTATTGTTATAGAACTAATAAGGGTGGTATGGAGTGTTAGTATTGTCAATGACGGATGATAGAGAAGTTAACGGTTAATAGGGATTTGTTTTGTTAATAATGGGATAAAAGGAGCGTTAAATGGGGATAGGAAAGTAAGTTTTGTTTAAAAAAGACTTAAAGTCTTGCTTATACCACTTCTTCTAAATCCTACCCTATGTGATCAGACGTTGAATGAGTGTTGATCAATTCAAACTGCGTGTTGGGATCTTATCTTGTTCCCAAAGAGTCCCGTTCACATCAATTGTTCCTTTGTTGCCATAAAGGCCCATAATGTGAAACCTATGAACGTTTCTAACAGTACGTCTTCGCCTGTCGCCATACAGATTATTAATGTTAAACTAATGAACAGTGTTAATTACTTTTACATTGTCCCAAATTCCCGAAATGGCTGCCTAATAAAAAACGTTTCTTCAACATTGCGTCAGTTTTGAGAATTTTTATGAATATAATGGATTTTTTTCAGCCCATAAATGTGATCTCTACTCGAGTATGCAAAACTACATGTTCTACTGTAACCATGTATGAACAGTTACAGAATGTACAACACGATCCAAGCAATTTTCTTGCAATCTTTTTTATTTAGAAATTCTGCCACCTTGCGTGCTTACCATAAATTGCTTTGCTTGTTCCAATCTCGTTTAAGTAATATATTATTCCTTATTAAGTTATATTTTGATAAACAACAATTTAATGGCTCTTATTCCGTTTATTAAATTTAGTTTGTCAGGATAAAAACGCTTTCTCATTGAAAACAATAGTGTTGATAAAATCTATATATTGAACATTCGGAATGGATATTTGCTTATTGATTACAGTGTACAGTTTTTCGTGTTTGATTAATGTTTGCATTGATTTTAAAGCATAATGTTTAATGTTGCAGGCAGCTGTTCCGAGGAAGGCAAAACAACGTTTAGATGTGTTGATTTAACATGCATACGCTTGGAGAGGGTATGCGATGGATTTTATGACTGTCCTGACATGGACGATGAGAAAAATTGTACAACTGAAGCAATAGGCTGCCAGGACTGGTGGAAAAATGGCAAGCGCGTCATGGGAGTTTATGCAGTGAAGTTTAACAATTCATCATCACCAATGAATGGTAAACTATTTAGATGCAATGTAACAAATTCATAAGAAAAAGAAATTAGAATGTGTTGGTTAAAATAAATATTGGATGCGTTACCTAATGTTTTGATTTTATGATTGCTAAACATTGTACTTTTCAAATGGCATAAATTGAACTATTCTGTTTGACATATGAAACATAAGATTCTTTCATTTAAAGTTTTTATAAACTCCGAAACATCGGAAATAGGTTAATAATGAAAATAATACTTCCGCTGACATAATTGTCAAGGATCTATTTTTATATTGAAGAGACCAAGTAACTAGAATATTGTATTAACTCAACCAAGCGGTACGAATTAATTATTCCCGTAACTTATGCAATAAAGATATCGACAATTCAGCCATGTCTTCATCAAGGACATCGATTGTCGCTTCAAAAAGGTTACTCGGGTGATCTAATGTATTTCTTGAACTTATTCAATCCGTTTGATATACACATAAGTATTTTCCTCTTTTCTTCACATTAAATTTCCCCGATTGCGATTTTATTTACGGTTTGCAGTTAAAGCGTCAAAGTAAATGTATTCTAGATCAACAGAAAATTGTCCATACCTAGAAGAAAGTATTCAATAATAGTTGAGACATAACTTGAATATTTTTGTTTTACTTACAGTGGAGTGCAACTTCAACCACATAAATGAAAATGTGCTGCTAAGTACAGTGTATAATGTAGACTATGTGAGGATATATGTTAGTGCGTCTGAATACTACCGCTACATCCGTAAAGTTCATATATACAACTACAAACTTATATATCAATCGGACGAACCGGAGGTTTTCCGATACAGTGTGAATACGGGGAGAAATTGCACACAGTCGATCCGGCTCGACTGTACTGTAACAAGACAAAAAATAGCAGATACCATAGGAAATTCCGTGTATCCTGAATGCATATGCAGGAAATGGACAGGTTACACAAGTATTATATCCAACGTCATGAGGCAAGGCTCTATATACAATGCGAACTTGGAATTATTTTAATGTTACCATCCTTTACTCACTATTAGATATATTCTGACGTTGTTCAAGTAAGATGCAGGAAACGTCTACACAATTGTAAATGTTATGTGACGTTTCCCTTCTATCGAACCTCTACCTAATTATAATAATGTTTGTATTTCTGTTTGTGAGGGAGTTAATGTTCTCAGCTTAATGATTTATTATATCCTATATATTTATGTATTACACCCCAAGACCAATGGACCACGTTATGCCATTCAGCCACAATAATATGAAACATTTTTTATATAAGGTGTGTGCATATGTATTCGATGTGTTGAACAACGTTTTCTAACTGAAATATAACAATTGGTTTATCATCGATGTCTTTTCAGTTTGAAACAAATCGAAGGGCCCTGCTCTGAATCTGGTTCAGATTCTTCAGGTGAAGGATATCAACCCGTCATATATGGAAGTCTTCGACAGGGTATTAAGGACATAACTAAATACCCGTGGGTTATAATTCATTTCTTGATACGCTTGACTTACAGTCAGCAAAGAATAACAGTGGGACCATTGGTTTGTAATGAAAGTAAGTATGGCATGTTTCAAATGTACGTATATGTATGTGTACATAATCATTGTAATAATTGATAATACTTCCATTCATCTAGCCAGTATCCAAATTAAGAGACCTCTGTTTAAAGAATCGAGTGGAGTTTGTGTTGTTTCTTGATACTATATCATCAAGGTTCCATAAAGTATCACAGATGATATGTTTGAAGATTTTGTCTTCAGTACATGTAGCTTGCTCGGTATTTATAATTTATCTTGAATTTTGCTACAGCGTCTAATGTATATAGAGTGTTGCATAATGCATGGACATGTGATTAAATGGCCCCAACTAAACATAATATACCTCTAAATGTTGATATATTACGATCTTGCAATGAAGAATATAGTTTATGAATGATGAGAAAAATATAATTTTGATGTTTTTCCAGTGCTCAATGACTCTAGCGAATAAGTTTAACATCTACAATTGTTTGATAGTTTCCAACCATTGTCCATTTAGCATTTTATCCAGATGACGCAAAAATACCGTGTGACAAGGGGCACCCTGTATTGAACACAACACGCTGCCTTTATGACGAGGATCGTTTTGGTTCGCCAGTAGGTTGCGCTGATATGTCTCATACCAAACATTGTGGTAAGATGTAATTCACTTTTATTTGTTTTTATATTTTGCTCCATACGTAATAATGATAACATAAGTGGGTCGTTGGTTCTACACTTACCAGTATTATAAATGAGTATACATGTTGGATATATCAACATTTATATATAATTAAAATACCTAAGTACACATATATAATTGTCAATGCACATATATATGCTTATTAAATTATTATTTCACTTTTTATTTATATTCATTTTTGTTCATCTGCATTGTTTTGCTATCACCTTATAGGTGCCTAATATTTAACTGGATGACATATGTGCCATCATAACGTTTATAGTGGAATAATATCGTTACAATATGATGTTCTAACATATCTTTAATGTCCAATGGTAAATATAATCACCCTAAATTCGAAACAGATATTTCTTGCATTTCCTCGCACATATCATTTTAGTGGCTACTACTAAACAAATTCATTTTTGATAATGAGAATATTGTAAGTGGCGAATTCTCGTTGAAACTCGAAATTGTGCAAAGAAATCTTTTTCAGAAACGTTCATTTGTCCAGATAATTTCGTGAAATGCCCAGGATCATATTGTTTGGCAGTACGATTCATATGTGACGGTTTGAAGCAGTGTCCAAATGGTGAAGACGAAGCTGAATGTGGTATATACATTCTTTTTAGTTGTGTCATACAATACAAATATTGAAATGTGCATGAAAATGATCATCACCATTATTAAAATAAGATGTTATGGGTCTGATTTTTTATAATTATCAGCATATCAAGGGTTCTGATTGCTTTAAGAAGTAGTAGTATTTTCAAACAGTTATGCTCACGCCAATTGATAAGTTAGCACCGTATATGCTCGCTTAAACGTCCAGTCATATGTAAATTGTACAGACCTATATATGCCGCCACTGTACGCGACAGCAGATCAAAGTCTATGTTGTTTCTAGTTACGTAACACTTATAAGCGAGGATAGGCGATACATGTTTTCATCCTAAGTGATGAAAATGTCTGATCAATTGACTTTCACACCTTTGATCACAACATATTATCCGTAAAGCATACAATTTCCAGATGAATTTTATTCATGGCACAAACATATATGTAATATTTTCTACAATTATGTTCGTTCCTCATTTATAACAGGTTTTCCTGTGACTTATGTAGTTTTTTCACCTTCTCAACATCTCAATCTCTACGTTTGTAAAAACGTTTGGTTGAAAATATTTTGCAAATTATTTTTTTTAAATTAATCGTAAAATGTCTACGATACACTTATTTTTATAATCTTCCTGTTTGCATATAGGATATCGAGGAAGAGACTGCCCTGGATATTTGCGATGCAATCACTCTAATATTTGCCTTCCTCCGTCTCAAGTTTGTGATGGGTTTAAACATTGTCCTGCGGGAGATGACGAGATATATTGTAATATAAGCTGCCCTAGTGCATGCATTTGTCAAGGGACCTTCGTGGATTGTAGGGATGGTCGAATAAATGCTACGGAAATTGCTTTACTATCAAAACAGTCAAGAAAAATATTCTTCAGGAAGTCCAATATCGGACAAATAATTTTGCCTTTCATCCTACCGATGGCATTTCTAGTTAATTTATCGGACAGTGGAATCGATGAAATACAACCTGGGCTATTTGAGTCCATGAGGAATTTGAGAACTTTAGACATTTCTTACAACACACTTACAGTCCTTCATGAAAATACTTTCAAGGGATTGGCAAGGCTTCAAGAATTGGTACTGGACCATAACATATATCTGAAGAAGATAGAGAGAGGAGCTTTTCGAGATTTAGAAAACATATTGGAAATCAACATCACACATTTACATATTTCATTCTTAGAAAGCGACACATTTGAAGGTCTAAACAAATTGAAGAAGCTTGACTTAAGATTCAACAAAATATCTCATGTAGAAAATCAAGCATTTTATGGACTTGAGAAGTTAGAAAGTCTTTTGATAAGTTACAATGAAATAAAGATCTTTGAGAGTGAAATATTTGCTGGACTGACATCTCTCCATTATTTAGAAACGGACGAGTATAAATTATGCTGTTTGAAACCGAACAGTGTAAACGAAGCAAATTGTCATCTTTCACAAACATATGAATTTTATTCATGCAAAGACTCGGTGTGGAATGTAAGCTTGCGAGTACTGGTATGGATAATAGGACTCTTATCACTACTAGGTAATCTTGCCTCATTCATATACAGAAAATGGAAGTTAGGCCTGCAGTTGAAAATGGGATATGGAATGTTTGTAACAAATTTGATATTCGCAGACTTTATAATGGGAATATATTTGTTGATTATGGCTGTTGCTGATGCATATTTTCGAAACGAATTTGTCTCAATCAATGAATGTCCGCAAAGCAGTGCATATTGCAGAGCAGCAGGAGTTTTATCGACATTATCAAGTGAAGCGTCCATCTTCTTTGCAATGTTGATTACATTAGACAGGATTTTAGTGGTTAAGTTCCCTTTCGGACAAGTGAGGTTGACGCCCAGAATGTGTAAAGTTGTGTCCTTTCTCGCTTGGTTGATTGCCATTGTATTATCAGTGTTACCAATGGGTCTGTACATGTACTTTAAAGGGAAATTCTATTCTAGAACACCCATTTGGTTTGTTCTTCCTCTAACAAGAGACAATGCGCCTGGATGGGAATATCTAGTTGCAATATTCATCACTTTAAACTTCCTCCTTTTGTTTCTGGTAATTTTTGGACAGGTTCTGATTTTCAAAGCGATGCGAACAAAGAGTCCAATGTTAGATAGGCAGAAACGTTCACGTGATCAAACTTTGACTGTGGCCAGAAATCTCTTACTGGTAGTGTTTGCGAACTTTCTCTGCTGGTTTCCGATAGGAGTAATAGGTAAATGTTTCCGTATTCTATAATGAACACAAAACAGATACACTTATCAGATTCTGCTTATTTTGATAATTTGCAAGATATTGTCCTCACTTTACACTTTTAGGTCCACTATCTTATTTATTAAAAGAGATATTAGTAACTATATCTATTTTAAACTAAAATACAAATTTAGTAATTTAGTGAACAAAACACTACGTGGAGACTTGGCAATGAAAAGGGCTTTTCAATATTTTATACTAGACGGTCCTTGGGTGTTTCAAAGTATAGTATTCTTTAAAGTAAGAACGGAAGATTAAGTTAATGACGGTGTTAAAAAGACACATTGAATGCTTTACACATTATGGAAACTAATACATATTACAATATTAAAAACAGATGTAGTGTCAATATTATGGGAAAGATTGATTGACATAATTTATTATGTTGCATTTATATTCATGGAATATTGTCAAACGTATGTGTGTTTGTGTGGGTCCGTGTGTGTGTGTAAAGAACACAGATCATATGGCGAATAACATCGATTCAAGTGTACTTGATCCAGCAAGACACCTTGTGTGTCAGAGATTGATTAAAATAATTGTAAGAAATTGACAACAGACAGTGCAAACATTGTTAATTATTAATTTTAATTACCCTAAGCGCTTTTGACTCTCATCGAGTCTTTGTCAGAGGGAAAATTACGACAGAGAAACAAATAAAATAAGCATTAAACATCAAAGAGAACACTGACGTTACAAAATTGTACACGTTTATGGAATTGACAGTATCTCAAACTTGTTGAAGTTTTAAAAATATAAGTCGTTATATCCACACGTTTTAAGTAATACTTCTATTAGATCCATAATTACTTAAAACTGTATTAATTCAACGTTTTCTTTGCAGGTTTTCTGTCTAGTTTGTCTCTGTTTCGTAATTGTGCCTCTAATAACAAAAAAACTCATCGCGAATCGAAGGCTCTTAGACTAGTTAATAAATAATCTTTGCACTGTTCGATGTCATGTCATAGTTATGAACTGGTTTCATAAGTACGTGCACTTGAAGAAATTTCAACTGAGAAGTTGGCTAATAGTTTTCCGTAGAGAAATTCCAATGATTTTAAACAGTTGATGTATTTATTAATTTGTTTTATCTCTTAATTTGGAAGGCATCCTGGCTTTAATGAACTACACCATTCCCTTGGATGTGTATGCATGGGCATCCGTCGTTATTCTACCTATCAATTCTGTGCTGAATCCGATCCTATACACGCTTTCTGCTGTGATCAAGAGAGAGGTAAAATCACTTATTGTTAGTGACATAACTATAACAAATTGGCATGAAGATTTTTTTTCTTCATCTCATACTAAAGATTCAGATATTTGCAAGCTCAAAAAATTATATATACATTTGTCTATTTCTGTATCGTGATCTCCTTGGAGAGTCCATGTAACTGTATGTTTCGTCTTTTTACATTTCCTTACATTCTTTATTACTTTCTCACGTTGTATGTTCTTATTCTCTAGAAATTTGTGCCGCCATCATGCGAACAAGATATGATTTCAAAAGAAGGTAATCTCTCGACATTTAATTAGATCATTTTAAGAGTTTTTATATTACATTCTAAATCACTATGATTCTAATATTGTTTCTCAAAACGACACAATTGTAAACGCTCTGACATAAATATTGAAACAAAAGATGGTCTCACGTTCAATAAAATTTTCAAAATACATTTTTTTAATTTACAAAAGATATTCAGTTTATACAAATCTTTGTTTTAAGTGTGTGTATCCCATACAATAAAGAAGATAAGATACTGTAAATATCGAATTTGTATCGCATTAAAATTTATCCACTTGTATAAATACTGAACTTTCATAGATATATGACAGATTGCCATCAACATCTAATAATTTTGTCTACGACAACTTAGTCCATTTGTGTGTTTCTGTCTCTGTCTGTCTGTCTTTCTCTCTCTTTCTCTCTCTCTCTGTCTTTCTCTATATATTTTAACTAAAAATGTATTTGTATGACCTCTTCTCGTTTAACCCAGATATTAGAAGACTTGATGAATTGTTCAGTTCTGATGTTCTATATGCTAACGATGTTAAGAAGCTGACATGCGCATTAACTTGCATTGAGAATCGTACCTTGAACTTGAACCAGATAGATCTTGTTACAAGGAAAATCGCAGAACGCGTTGATTTCCTGCACAAAAGAATGATGTACTACGGCAATCTGACAACGGACAACATATGGATTTTCTTTGATAATGACGTGAGATAATAATAATAATAATAATAATAATAATAATAATAATAATAATAATGATAATAATAATAATAATAATAATAATAATATTATTATTATTATTATTATTATTATTATTATTGTTTTAGTAGTAGTAATCTGAATTCTTGTATTATAAGCCAACAACCCAAATTTCATACATTTATAAAAAATTATAATACCAACACGAAACAATAATTATGGCGCTTCTATACGGAGTTGGTAACGTTTAAAGATTTTTGCTAGATAGAGAGAACAATTATGTAGGATATTAATATATGAATAATTATCTGTGTCAGGTTATATAAATTAATTTATTTTGTATTAGAGTAAATGTTTGAAAGTATGTAAGCATTTCTCAAGCTATTACAAATCGGACATTTACTAAAAACTTCAAACTCATCTTCTTTATCTGCACAGAAAAGGGAACATTTTTTCAACATAGCTATATATATATATACCATGATTGTTTCTACTCTTATTATAAAATCTGAATATTTTCATTGAATTTAAATCTACATATAGTTGTTGCATAAAACATTTGGATATCGTTGTTAAAAGACACTCAAAAGAGAATTATCTAGATTGTCCTTCTCACAAAACTCGTGAATTACTCAACGTTCTCCTATCCCGTGTTAAAACTATAGATTGTAAACTCGATTTCCTCAGCATTCACAATATGAACTACCGGTCAGCTATAGATTATAGACTTTCTGTTTTTGGAATCTTCACCAGTAACCTTTAGTAATTTGTACAAGTACTTAAGAATTATACTCTATCGTAATACTTGCAATTTGCATTCTACCTGAATGAGTGTAGATAAAACCATTGGTGTGTTTTTCGTAATAACAATAACATATTTATAAAGTTACATACGCACAGCTTGCTTTTTACAACGTCAAATATCTGACCCATAATTCAAAATTAGCCATATTATTTTCAAATACTTGGAATATATTTTTGTAGACAGTTTACCGAAACGATCGAATCTGCTCTTCAGGTTATAAAGTGACTTTTCTGGTTATGCCGCATATACCACGAGGTTGCAGAAGCAAAGTTATAAAACCGATATATTTATCATAAGATGACATAGCAATGAGGCTATTATAAACATATCAACTTTTATATCCTCTCAGATTACATCTTTTCAAAGCGCTACGATTTAAGTCTTTTCTGAGTTTACTTTGAGTTTATAGAAGTTGCAATATTGCTTAAATTGGACTTCTTTGAATTTGAATAAAAGATTAGGCAATGGTGTCATCCTCATACAACAGTGTAAATAACTGTAGAAATTATAATGTCATTCAGCTATACTGGCAAAAATTTGTGTCTATTTAAACACAATGAAAATAAAATGGTTGATTCAACACAACCTTGCCTTACCCCAAACGGACAATTAAATGTTTCTTGTCAAACCATTTTGGCGTTTTCACACAAGATTTGATTTGCATATGTGGCTTGCAATGTCCTAAGTTTTTACTGCTTCTATTCTAATTTACTAATTTATGTTAAAGCCACCAGTATGATCAATACAAACCAACGCTCTGTCAGAATCAACAAGATGAGTATAAAATCTGCCGCATGCTTTCCTCATATATTTACATATCAAGGTGCTAAGAGTAGATATGTTCTCTACAGTGGAATATCCACTTCTTAAGCTAGTTTCACCTAAACTTTCATGAACCTATTTAACTAATCTTTTTATTGATATATGTCCTTTTCAATATACAACCAATACCTGGATTGGTTTGGCAGATCTCGCTATAAGATATTTTACCATTACAGCGGTTCTGTTAGTCAGAAAGACATTAGTGAAGTGAACATCCTCCAGACAAACTGGTTGTGTTGATTTCAAATAGAAGTAAATACTCTGCTGAGGACTGCTAAAGACTTACTTCTCTATAATTTGCAGACATATTTATTTTCCCTTTTTGTGAAAGGGTGCGTTAAATAAAACAGCTGTTCTTCACCACTTCGGACAGTATTTAAGATCAAATATGGTATATAAAATAGATCTTAAGATAGGTCGTAATATTTCTAGTTGCCTTGAAAAAGATCTCACCAATACCACCAGAGTTCCCGCCTGTAATCTTTTAAACATATTGTACTTCTTCAGTGTTTTTATCATTAGGGATTTGCCTGAGGAGTGTCACTTGCTTGATATAACCTAAATTTTGCATTTATTCATGATCTATATCACATAATCCTGAAAAATATTGGTATCATCCGACCAGATTTATTTTTCTTGTCAACGTAGTGTAATGACATATTGAAAGTCTCCAGAAAAGATTCGAATCTATCCCTAAAGGTTCTTTTTCAAAACATGATACCTCTTTTGTTTTTATAAGTTGTTTTGCAAAGTGTAACAATAATATGATTATAAACCGGATTGACACGATAAATAAGCTTTAAATGTTCTTTTGTAGGAAATAAAAGGCGTATGGCTTCAAGGCAAGCCAAAACTTGCTGTCAGTAAACAAATGCAGTCCGCAGATATTCAGTTTCTGGAATCTGTCCGTGGAGCCCTTTTGAAATCATGTCGACATATCGTGCACGAAATCGAAGATCAAGAATGATATTTAATTGGGATTAATTTTTCATGATTTTGATTTACTGTAGTTCAACTCTTTGACAAAGTCTTTGAATATTAACATAGCCTTTTGATACTTCTAATTTCATTTAATATATATGGCTTTCTAACTATAGTATAATTGCATGTGTTTATGTTATCATATTACCGTCTTCATCAGTGTGAATGACATTCACCTGATTTGATTAACCAGTTTATTTATCTTGTCCAAAGTAGAATTATATTCAACATACTGAAAACAATTCCTGCCCACCAAGGTGGCACGACCTTGTATGTATTGAACAATGACATGTTTAACATACAAATATGTGGCCAAAGTTGTGAATATAGTGGTCTTAAACACGAAACAATACATTCACAGGACAAAATATTATTCTTTTCGCATAAAGGAAGTTACGAAGATAATCTAATCAGTCACAATTGAAAAACCTGAGTTATATACTAGTATGCAAATGAAGATAGGTAAGGTATGCCCATATATGCATACTAACTAACGCACTTCGTAAGGGTCGTAATATGTGTAGGTAGGTAGATAGATAGGTTTTATTGGTAGGTAGGTATATATGTACAAATTCATTTAGTGCATTGCTGAACGTTTTCGCTGTTATTGAAGTTAAAGAGAAATGTATTAATTGCCATGACTGTAAATCAATTATAGTGAACATGTTAAATACACAGACATGTTATCCACAGTTAAGATGACACATTCTTAGAAATTCTTTCAGTCAACAATTCGATATAAAAGCCCATATAAAATTAGAACTTGATAACAGTAATCATTCATTAAATTTGTGATCCCATTATTTAGAGCAGCACTTATTCCACTGCATGTGTATGTATATGTTTCTCTTCAGTAAAATAAGTATAGATCATTATTGTAAAAAGTTAAATGAAAACTTCAGATGATATTTGCAAATCATTTCCAGAAGCAGTTTGGACATGTTATATCAACTAAGAAAATAATTTCATTAACAATTTCAAAAATAAACTTAAGTATAATATAGTTTCTGAGCCATTGCTTTCAATAAGCCTGATGAACGCATCAGCTCTATAAATTTAAGAGGCTTTGCAGTGTTCAAAAAAGCATAAAATGAATAACCAGGTTCTGGAATTATCATTTTAAAGCGTTGCGTTAAAGAAACCACTGCACATAATTAGTATTATGTCCAAGTCACCTAAATGAAAATTTCCAACATGAAAAAATCACTCTTGATAAAATCACGCAATAAAACACGGATAGAAAACACAGGTAAAATATAAGCAAACTTAGGTCAATGAATTTATAAGTCTGTATTAAACAGAATTAATGCACAAACGCTATAAATGTTTAGTATAAAGGCATTATAGTGTCAACATTTGCTACAATAAAAAGGATTTTAGATTTATACAATGTAACAAATTAGAACACCTTAACCATGTCATGAAAGCAAATGTTACACTCTACTTAAAATAGCCATTGTACGAATATTATCAGAAATACACATGTATTACACTGGGAAAGATTATTTTACATCAGAACGATTAAACATTTCTTTTTATGATTACATTTTCAGATATGACTAACGTGATTGTGTTAGCAGACAGATAGCACAATTATATATTAGATTTAGGCAGAATCAAATTTACTGGGCAGTGTGGACTCTTATTCCCTGGATGTGGAATATCTTATTCACATCTAACGTATGTAAATGTACCAGAGTTAGTCAAATCAACATGTTGCTTTCACTTCTACATTGAAATATACAAATTCAAATCAGCATGAAAATATCTTTAATTAATGCTAATGCATATTATTGGAATATAAATACATTTTTCTGAAACAATATACCAGATTCATAATAGGTGTATCATTCCACCTAATGTTTATTGGCGATAAAACAAAAGGAGGAGCATATTAAGTCGTTAATATCAATAACACTGGACAACAAATTTTTACAAAAGTCATGTTACTGAAATAAAATTAGTCAATTCTTATCAATTTTTATGTGCTGAACACGAATATGACAGTCAAATTGCAAAATTGGCTCTAGTTTTTTTGTAATCTGCAAGAAATTAATGTTTACATAACGAAATGCATTCCAATAGTAAAAGGTCAACTGTAATAGCCTACCTATAAAAAATCAAGTCATTGACTACATCTTAGATTTCTTCGCCTGTCTCTTGTACAGCTGTTCGGAAGCATCTCTGAGGAGTGTCCAGCAGTAGTCAGCCAGCATTGTAGTGGACCATTTTCCCTGGTATCTTTGTTCCATTGTTGCGATATCTTGATGAAAACGTTCGCCGTGTTCATCACTAACAATACCACAGTTGCTAGGAAAGAAATCCAAATGGGAATGAAGGAAGTGAATCTTTAGAGACATATTGCAGCCAAGTTTCTTATACTTCATCAACATGTCTTCTACTAGTTCCTTATAGTTTTCTGCCCTAACATTTCCGAGGAAGTTTGTAGAAACTAGGCGAAAAGCATTCCATGCTTGTTTCGCGTCACCTTCCAGCAAGTTGTTGAACCGGTCATCTTTGAAAAGCTCTCGAATCTGAGGACCCACAAAAACTCCCTCTTTAATCTTTGCTTCGCTGAGTCGAGAGAATTTTTCATGCAGGTATCGGAATGCTGGCAAAGTCCGGTCAATGGCTTTCACGAAGTTCTTCATCAAACCTAGTTTGATGTGAAGGGGTGGTAGCAAGATTTTCTGAGCCTCAACCAGAGCTGGGTGTTGGATATTCTTCTCTCCAATGGCTACATTCTGCCTGTGAGTCCATTCCTTCCTCATGTAGTGCATTTCCCTTGCTCGGCTATCCCACTCGCATAAGAAACACATGTAGTTTGTATATCCTTGCTGCAGTCCCATTAAAAGGGCAACTACCTTCAAATCACCACAGAGGTGCCAGCTGTACTTGTTATACTCAATGGAATTCAGTAGCTGCCTTAAGTTATCGTATCTCTCTTTCATGTGGACAGCATACGCTACTGGAATAGATGGAAGAATGTTTCCATTGTGCAAAAGCACAGCCTTGAGACTCAGTTTCGAAGAGTCCACAAATAGTCTCCATTCTTGTGGGTCATGAGTGATTTTTAAAGCATTCATGAGGCCCTCAATATCGGAACAGAATATCAGATTACTTTCCTTTCTGAAGAAAGGCTCCAATTGCTGGTGGCGCTTTCGATATGCAGTAATTGTGACATCTTCTTCTAGAAGATTCCATTGTTGGAGTCTTGATCCTAGCAATTCTGCCTTGTTCTTTGATAAGTCCAAATCACGGATCAGGTCATTTAGTTCTTCCTGTGTTATTCTGTGTGGGGTTGATGATGCACCACAGTGAAAATCTGGATCACTGCATGCTGATGGACCAGGAGAAGAACAGGTCGACTCACCTTTGTCTTCGTCAGATGAATCAAGAGAATATTCTGCTGGAGGTTCTGGAATAGGAAGTCCCTCACCATGTGGAACTGGTCTCAATGCAGACGGAATGTTTGGGTAGACTATTCTCGACTTCTTTCGCTTCGTTATTCCGCCGGAAAGAGGAGGAACCAAGCAGAAGTAACAGTCATTTAGGTGGTTGCTTGGCTCTCTCCACACCATTGGGACTGCAAACGGCATTGATGACCTTTTGCAATTCAACCACTGTGAAAGCTGTGTTGTACATGTAGCACAGCATATATGCGGAGCCCAAGGCTTGTCTTGGTCACCAACCTTGCATCCGAAGTAAAGATGATATGCCTTCTTCACTTGAGAATTGATACTTTTCTTCTGGTTGGCAAATGTCACTTCCCCACAAATATAGCAAAAATTGTCCGCGGTATTAACACACTTTCGAGGCATTACTGTTCTTTATTGTACGTAAATGGATAAAATAATAAGTTTTATGTAACAGTAGCTTGAACTGTCTCGCACAACGTCTAAAATATTTTAAATGCTGAACCTATCTGATTGGGCTTTATATAGTACACTGCTTACGTCAGCTTCAGCAGCCGCCTGGCATTAGTATAATAGGCCTACACATGTATAGTACACTGCTGACGTCAACTTACTTCAGCAGCCGCATGGCATTAGTATTGCACTGCATCAGAAAATGATGCAATCAACTGTGGATGATGTGAGCATGATGGTATTATGCAATGTTACATCATTATTCCGGATGTTGCTGCAGTCCTACTGGAGAAATTTACACAGTGAAACATAGAAAATGAGGTATATGAATATCTTCAAAACGAGAGCCAATACAAATTTTTCACGGTTATATTCGTGTTCGGCACACCAAAATACTACAGATTAGGGCCTTTTCAAGTCAGTAATGATTTCACTGTTGACCAGTGTAATTAGTACAGGAAAATCAATCAAGACAAGAATTATAAAATTTATGAATGCATTTCTACCTGGTTTCGTTGGTATAGTAAGGTGTAAAACAAATCATATTTTGTTTTACAATAATACTAATGACACCAATATAGTTATTGGATGGACAGGTGTTGTTTATTCAGTATACTAACTAAGAGACAAATGACGTTATACACGTACAGATGAGGGAGAGAATATGATTCCATGAGCTTATGCACAGTCTCAAATGATTCGTGAAATGCTAGGCAAAATAAAATCAAGGGTGAGTAAGAAATAATGCCGAAACGACGGACCAAGTTGTAACGTATTATAAGTACAAATACATGTGTGTTCAAAGACAACGATTATGAAGCAAACAACATAGACAGATTGAAAATTGTGGTGGCAGGGGCTGACTAAAATTACTTTATCAGAATTCGACTATTAATTGCATAACGTTGTAAACAAAGCAACTAACGCTATAAGAAGTTAAATGACAGGATCAACTGCGAAAGAAACAACCTGTCCACATATCGTAAAATAGAGCTTACTATATTAACAATTATGCCTGACAACTATGCTGTTGTATTTTTTACAGGTTGACCAAATAGAAATATTAATATGCAGCGATTAACATTACTAACTAATGACTTTGTGTCACGATAATGTCATATCTATACCAATGCTAACAATGGAAAATGTTTTCTATTTTATTTAATTGATAGGTTAAGACTTTCTTCAAGTGGACGTTTGCTGTTTAATTTGCAATTTGTCGCACATTTGTTTTAAAATTTCAATTAGTTTTGACCGTAACTCTCGTTTATTCACTCCGTTTTCATCGACATCACTTAAAACATTATACGCAATGGCATATATTTGATTGTATTTGTTGTGCTTGTATCACAGTAAGTTCCTATTGACATTTGTTGTCTTTGTATCACAGAAACTCCAATAAATATGTTTTGAATTTGTATCACAGTAAAATCTAATAGATATGTGTTGCATTTGTATCACTGTAAGTTCAATGGATATTTGTTTTCAATGTATCACAGCAAATTATAATGGATATTGGTTGTCGTTGTATCACAGAACTTTATAATAGATATACGTTGCCTATGTATCACAGTAAGTTCTCATAAATATGGAATAGGTTGTCAGTTTTCTGTATCGACATAATTATCTACATTACCGCGAAATTAATTTGGTATGAAGAAGTGGAAACTATCTTAGTCTTGGTTACAATTCAACTGATAATTAGGAAACAGGTTTAGAAACTTTTTAAAACTATTTTGTTTGTTCAACTGCACATCAACCGCTTATCAAAAACTATTTCCTTTTTTATCCTTTGCGATATTTAAAACGTGTTTTCACTACTCTTTTAAATTATGTGTTTTCTTTAATATTAAATATTATTATCAACTTATATTGTTGTCGAGCTGTATTTAAAATCTCTCATTATATACATTATTATCAGTAAATTTTGACAAAAATCATGAAAATATTCTCTATAATGTTAAGAACTGCAACAGTAATTTATATATAATCATTTGCAATTATATATAAGTTATTGATTACTACTCCATCTTCCGCCACATTTTGCCATTCTGAAATTATCAGAATGTTAGATCAAAACAATTTAAAACGTAGGTTTCATTGAAAGATCAAAAGCAAGTTAACTTACCGTGAAATAAAAAAATATACAAACATTTTAAATCAATATGATAAGTTGAAAACAGAATAAGTTTATGGTAAAACTTTGATTGATAGCGTGCTGAAAAATGGACAAATAAACTCAGTGTGCAGCGAAGTAACACACAACTATAAAGAAGCGCTAGCAATTGGATCTTATTTCCGCCCTCGCACGGTATGCTTTGAGAAGTATTGGACTCATTACAACGTTATTGCTCATATGTGAGAAAGAAACAACAAATGAAAATATTTCAGAATGAATAGAGGTAGACAGGAACATGACAATTACAGATACCGTAGACGATCCCGACAGAGGTCAACAAAAAGGTCATATGCACATAGGCAGTCTCAACATAGACGTAATACATCAAGGAGACCTGCGCCATCCCAGCCTCCACAGTCGGCCAAATCAACACTAAATAATATAAGAAAATATTGAGGTGGAGGGAAAATACCAACCTACTCCACCTCCACCACCATCGCCACCACTTACGGCTGCCCAGGAAACCCCTAGTCAAGTACCAGCCCAGACAATGCAAACTGAAGTTGAAGCTGAAGCCGGTTTGCCTGACCAACTAGAAGAATCGTACGACAACTAAAATTACGAAAACTACATCGCACATGTACAACAAGAATCTGCAGCAATGGGACTAGTACCACTTTATTTTGATAAATCAGCAGCTACAAAATTCCTGGAAGATCACAAAGTAGTCTGGAATATGAGAAGCCATGAGATAGACCACGTCACACAGCAACCCTCTATAACTAAATTGAGAAAATCACCAAGCGCCCTTATGTCAAGATGAATGCATTATACAAGCTGTCCAGTCAAACTAGTCTTTTTAATCGCATTGGACCTGGTACTCCAACATAAATATACGGACCCAGAAAATCGGTCACCTCATTACACAACAGCATACAATGACTGGTGTGTTGCGGATATGACTGAACCTTGAGCTTATATAATCCATATCAGACGAGAATGGAAATATCCAGAGGACATTAAAGAAGAATTGGAGCGAATGGATCAAATCACGCCTTGGTAGGGTTAAAAGAGTGGAGATCAATATTGCCTTTAAGGTTTTCATTTTGGAATCAAAAATCCTTGTTTGATACTATCTTTATTTAATATTCTAATTTGACACGTTTCGTTACCGCCATCAAAATTTGTATTGTCTTATTTTCTCTTATGCGTGTTACAAACTATTCATAAACCATTTTCGACTTTACCGATTTGTATTTAATTAGTGTTTCGAATGTACACTCAGTACACTTAATTCCAACTTCAGAATGAATCATTATCAAAATTTCTAACTTAGTCGATTATAACAATTGAACAGGTGGCTTACACATTATTGACATTTTTATTGTCCATTTATACAACTGGACTAGTTTTAAAAAAAGCTGATTTTTGTCCGGGTGTACATGACATCCATGGCCGGCTTGCCAAGTTCATTGCCTCTCCTGCCTTTCTTTGACATCGTACGTTGACGGAGATGTGCAACTATTTTCACCTGTCCAAAGCTTGGTGTCCCGATGTGATGTCATAGTAACGACCAATCGCTACTGGCGTCACATACTGATTTGAGTTATATGCTTGATCAGTTCTGGCAGACTGTAATTCGTCTCTGAACAGGAGTGTGTGTTGGGTCCATTCCCACTCATGTAAGCCCTACATTCAGGTCGTTAAGGACTTTAGCCTTCGGGTAGTAGTCCTACGGGATCACTTAAATAGTTCCTTTATAGACATAAACCAGACGCACATACCCTTATTGGGAGAAAGTGTATATAATCCAAATGATGATGATGATGACAAACAAATCTAGAAAACATATCAAATCTGGATCACTGCATGATCATCAAAAATATCAAATTCTGTGTAAGATGTAATTATCCTAGCTACAAAATCTTTGACCATCAGATGTCATTGTTCTAGCTACAACATCTTTCACTAGTAAATTTATATTCATTAATGATCTGAATAAATTAAAGATTGAGTTTTAAAAATACTCCAAAAATAATCAAGTGCCTGTGGATAATTTACTGCACTTTTAACATTCATGTCAGTATTACCTCCAAAAGAACTAAGCAGCTACCGATATACCATTCAAATATATTACATTTAACTAAGCAGGATCAGTTAAACAAAACTAATAATAACGCTAAGTAGGTCATTGTTTAATGACGTACGGTAATATATATATATATATATATATATATATATATATATATATATATATATATATATATATATATATATATATATATATATATATATATATATATATATATATTGTAACAATTGAAAATTCAACCACATCCGGTGAGACTTACCACGCAGGCATTTATTCATTGCCCATCGCTATGTTTATTGCCCGATTAGTCTGCTGACTCGCAACTAACTCAGTGAGAGAGAAAGGCTTGGGGGAGGGGAGTAGAACGGACTTCTGACATTTTAATATTAAATAATCTGTTTTCAGAATCTTAATAATATACTTTTTATTAGGAATTAAAGAAATAAAGAGAAATAAAGCATTAAAGAAATTACAGTATGTGTCTTCCTCCTAACCAAACTATGTACCGTGTAGTCTTGGCAGGCTAATGCAACTTTGTATTATTGGTATTGCGAACACGGTATTAAAATCCCATAGAACGTGTACACCTGACTGTACGACGTCTCATGTTTTGTGAGTTACATGGTGCAAGTACGGTTACTTTATCTTTCTCACTCCACACTTACTCGAATTATCTCCCGTATGCACGAGAGAGAGAGAGAGAGAGAGAGAGACGGAGCAATATCAAAAGGAACGCACGTAGGATTTAGACCTGTATATGTCACCGCCAGAGCATTTGCTTATACAATATAAGATTTTGATCTATAATGTATATTTTTGTTTTGCAGCCACAATGTTCCGAAAGTACACTTGATCTAAATAAATGTAGTCACGATTATATGAAATATTGCAGTATGTAAATCTCAGGGAATTATCGTTACATAGCACTTTGTAAAGGAATAAAACAATGAATTGAGCACATAGTCAAAGTCGAAAATTCTCATGGAAGCCATTCCAGCTCTTTGGTGTCACAATTAAAGACATGTGATTATACGTTGTTGGCCCTATGACTTACTACAACGCTGGTATAAGATAGGTATATCAGTAATCTTCTCTGTATATGCATAAATGTGTAACAAAACGTATTGATGCAATTCGTTACATGTGTCTTTGACGTTGAAACTTAATGATATGTTTATTCCCTCTGTTATGAGTAATATGTGACAAACAAAGTCACTTTCCAGTATGTGTGCCACAGAATCAGTTTGTAGTTATCTGAGTATACGTGACACATCAATCACAGAATCAGTTTACAATGATTGAGTATATTTGATAGAGCATTTGGCAGTCATTTGAGAATTAATGTTTTTGTATTTCATCATTAAAGGCTATATTAATGCCTCTACACAACCATATGTAGCTCTTTAAAAAAACAACATAACTACGTATCTCATTTTAAGTGGAACACGATCAATGTGACCTCTGTAATCATACAATGTAATGGTCTTTCTCGTCCCCATCATTACATCTTTTTTGTAAGAAGACGAACGTGCAAAAGTCTACATGTAGGAAGTTGGACAATGATTTATGATATTTTTATTCATAATCTAAAAGGTCAATTTAAGATTACTTTCTGCAAATAGTATAGCTAAGTAGAAAAAACTGTCTATACTTGATGTATTCTCTCTTTCGGAACGAAAGCTGTAAATTCAGATTATTCGTTTATTTTTTGTACCACTTGACGCCGTTACAAGTCAAAGAATGTCGAGGAAAACCTAAATCACACATTTAGGAGTGTTCTATACATGAACTATAGAAACTGACACGTTTTTATTTTTCTAACATACGTACGTTGATTGTGCGCTGGCAAGAAATATGGAGAGGTCACAGACAGTTGTCCCTTCAAGTCAGTAGAGGGTGTACAGAGAGACGACTTACAATGGCAGGAAATGAAACATGTACACTCTGGACTGTCACAGAAAATTACATATTACATTTGGCTAGGTAGGTTACAAACCGTCATCAATTAACGGGGTAAAAATCTTTAAGTTGAGTAAAACTTAACTGGCATCGCTTTAGCTCTTAATACTACGTGTGTTCATGCCGTGATGTCTCAATAGCCTATTTAAAAAGTAAAATGCGCATTGCTGGAAATGGAATATTTGTCTCATTACAGGAATTAAGAAAATCGATTTAAACGTGATCGTTAATGAACAGTAATTGATTTCTTTTTTTTAATGGACCAACCACCTGATATAGAAAATATTGTCCAATCAAGGCCGATACAAGGTCAATAGTTTGGACGCTAATCCCTTTGACTTCTTATCTATCATACCTGTTCAGATCGGGTACGTTGTATGTACGTTGGTTGCTTATTCACTGAAGATAATACAGTTAAAGGGTCATGGTAAATGATTGCTGTGGACCGTTTGTCTCATATTTAGAAATGGTGTTATTTTGATACATATATTATCACAACGACGAAATCAAGTCTAATTGTTCAAGAGCATGCTAAACAACGAGAGAGAGAGAAAGAAAGAATTCAGCACTACCTTGTTGATGATATAACCAAAATTGGGAATTTAACTAACCTTGCAGTCATGCAACTGACAAGCGTTGGGATCAATGAGTTGGGGAGCTATATTTCTATGTCAAAGACAATACAATTAGGTAGATCTCGGATTGGAGTCCTGTCTTCGTTGGAGCAGCATCCAAACTCGAGTCTTTGTATTTGCTTTTTTCTCTGTCGTGCCTGCTCCACTGGGAGTAAATCGTATACACAGAACGAACGAAAGCATGCCACCCGGTTTCAAGATAGCTTGTTTTCGGTCCAAGTGTCAGTTCTGAGATTTGCAAGTTGTGTCAAGGCCGGCTTGTGCTTTTCTAAGAGAATTCTTTGTTTCTTTCGGAATGTAAGTTATTCAATGTAGTGATTAAACAGTAAGCCATCGCAACACTTCTTTCTAACCCATGTTGTGCACCTTTTCGTATTTGATGACATTTAGTTCCCAGCTAAT
Organism: Sinohyriopsis cumingii; assembly: GCA_028554795.2. NCBI lineage: Eukaryota > Metazoa > Mollusca > Bivalvia > Unionida > Unionidae > Sinohyriopsis > Sinohyriopsis cumingii. Next base: position 44,600,743 of record CM068839.1, read on the forward strand.
TGTTTGGGGGTTAGATTTAAAGAGTGTCATTTTCAAAGACAATATAAGTAGCCACTATGACTTTAGTACGTGATGTAGTACGAGGATGAATGTGGTTTTATATTTTTGGACAGACAAGGAAGATTTGGAAAAGGTGTATATTACTTAGCCACCATCATGACTGCGATCGTGAAAACAATTCAGGACGAAATGTTTGTGAAATCAGCGCTGTTGGTTTATCAATCGATTAGTAGATATGCGTTTTACAAACGTATGGCTTCGTCATTTATCAAAACTCAGCCATAGTGTTCTAAACCCTTGAAACGTCACTGTTACTTGCGACATATCTCAATGTTTTAATTTAAAAAACACTGCATAATAGGTATTGACATTCATCGTCCGAAGTGTTTTCTTTGATGAAACAAATGGTGTGTGATTTAAAACAACTGGTGCTGAGATAATGTTCTTTTCGTGAAAAGAAAATATTTCACTGTTCACCTTCAGCTAGCATAGCTTCGACGCAAATATTAAATTGACTGGAGTAAGACGCAATCTCGGTTTCTTATTTGAGTAAGAGTTAGCCAGCTGCCATTGTTTGAAATAACACACCATATGTTTGTGAAGGACAATCGAAAATAAGTTGATGATATTCGATGACAGGTTTGGCAACTTTGGTATTGCTTGAACTAATAAAGGTTCGCATGATCATGTTAATGGTATGGCGATGATACAAGGCCTACCAACTTTTTCGATTGTGTCAGTCACTTTTAGAACGAACGATGCCGCCATCACTGTAGACTTTCAAATTCTGAGTGTTAAACCAACAGAAGACTTGTACAGGATATAGACAACTTGTAATTTGGATAAAATATAGCACACGAAGCCAATGTCACAAAGCACTAACCGCAAAACAAAATAATTTTGATTTCTTTTGTTCTTTATTTTGCATTAGTACGATCTTTAGGATACGTTCATGCGATGATGGATAGTGCACGGCGAAAATTCATACATACACAAGCACGCACATACATACACATTTTGAAAGATAGTCGGATGGTGGGTGGAGTCTCAGTTCCAAACCTAGAATTCAAGAGCTTCTTGATCAAGTTGAGCAGCCTAATGTAGACCGTGTCGGTGTAGATGACACAGAGATATCCAGTTCATGGACATGTGATGTGTTGACATTGTGCCGCAAGTCTTTCTCTTACACTGGAGTAGTGTTGCATTTAAACCACTCGCAAGAGTTTCAACCAAATTATTTTCTTGTGAACTGACAAGTTTTATTTGTCATTGCGATCGTGTTCCTTCAAGCAATGTAGATGAATAGTGAAAAGAGCGGAACAAAATTCAAGACACGCATTCACTGATACATACACATACACTACATGTCTTCCGAATTTTAAAGGGGTATCGTGTTCCGTAATTGTTTCTTCTAAAATTACCCTGTTCAACATTTTCCGATGTAATTCAGCTCAACACTGAATACATGAGTTGTTGCGTCCAGAGTCTCATGTCGTGTTCGCCGTATTTCAGTGTCTGGCTATTTTATGATGATGTGATCAGATAATAATGATTAAAAACGTCTGTGATGTTTAGGATGAACTTGTCATTTGCGCTGAGCTTTAATCCGGATAAAATAAGTTTATAAATATTTGCATTTTTTTTTTCTTCCTTTGTCTCATCATGAATGCGTTCTTCTACACTGTCCATGAAATAATTCCCATGATCACTAAGATTCATTGTTTCTGCGACATGTTATGCATTTTATGTTACTTTTTAAAAACAACAGCACTTGGGCTCTTTCTCAACCCACCAAGTGAAAACTGTGACAGCGCGGTGATTTGTGGCATATATATGGTAAGATGTATCTATGTGTTCCCGTTTGTAGGCTTTTACATTAAAACAGTGTACATAACCACACTCTCATATACACAAAAATCCTGTTCTACCCTCAGCTATACAATTGGGTTGTTCCAGTTCTTTCTCATTTTTGAACGCATTTATGTAACTGAAAAATTACAAAATCCAGCATCGTCTTAGAAAACGTGTAAAGCGAAGTCTCAATATTTTCCTAGGGTCATGGAAAAAGGGCATTCTTCTCTCTTCCTTAATACTTTGCACGGAAACAGGAATGTTAATGGCGACATCCGGAGTTTGTCAAGGTGGTCGCAACATCCTCTGTGCAATATATAATGCCTCATCAGTGATATGGATTGCCGAGTACCTGTCGTAAATTGTTAAATCGAATTAACCAAATGCCTGATGTTAATACCCGATAGGCTACGAAGTTATGAAAGCCGTTTTGATACAATTGGTCGGTCATATGGCTGCAGGCGCCCAAAAGTTCTAGGATATGCCGGAACATATAATTTAAAAGAAAATAAAAAGGATTTTATGCTGATGGCTTGTCTTTCAACTATTTGAAGTACAAAAGGACATTACAGCCATCTCAACTGTAATTACCTAGATGTAGTATATATGACATTAGTCATGTAATGTAACAGTAGATTGTCCAAAATAATGGTTTTAATCAAACAGGTGATCAACGAGTTGATGTATAAGTTAACAGAAGCACCTACGAATTTATTCTGTTAGCAAAGAAAGCAAGCAGACGTATACGATGTAAATGGAAAAATGACATGCATTGCATATGGATTGATTTGAAAAATACTCAAGAAAACATACTACATGGAAGTGGTTTTAAATTGGTCAGTCTAGAGCAATTTATACTCATTTCAACCACCAGACGTGACATACATTCAGAAAACTTGACTAAATGTGCTTGGCTAACTGCAATATCCATGTTTGCTGAGTCTCTGATGGCTATAATGTACTCATTTGATGTGGGACATCATTACAACTTTTTTGTGAGTAGCTATTGCACAAAATATATAATAAGATTTGCACCTTCAAATTTGCAGTCAACGACATATGCAATTTTTATCTGGTGATAATAAAGTCTGAATTTGACTAATCCTGCTTTAGACGGTACGTCTATGGAGTTGCATAACTTGTCTTTCCCAGAAAAGATTGACATGTGGTTAATGGTAGGTATCTCAGCAGTTTTGAAGACCCAGGATAATGGTCTATTCGGGTGGGCAAGTATATGGTGAGAATGGTAGACTCTCAAAATCGTAGTCTTTAGAATTGTGGAAACAATTTAACTTTGAACAGCGAATTCTCTGTCTCTCTGTCTCCCTCTCTCTCTCTCTCTATCTCTCTCTCTCTCTCTCTCTCTCTCAATACAAAAAGTAGGTACGACCTTATATCATGTTACACTGCAGTAAATGGATACAAAATGTAAAATAATCTGCTTAATAGAGTACCCTAAAGAGTTAGATATGGATGGATATAGAGAGAGACAGATGGATGGATATGTATATGAATATACTATTCTCTGTGCTGCCTTGCATGGGTACTGCGATAAAAAAAAAAAAGATGATGGAATCTATTCAGTTAATGACGAATTTGGAAATGACAGATTGTACACCCGAATCAGTGACATTTGTTGACACTTGGTTAATTGATCACTAATGTGGGACATGTACTTAATAGGTTAATTGAAATATCCATACAATCACCAGAGCCCAATCCATATTGGCATCATAAAAATTTCAAATTATTGCACAATATCTGGATATTTAAACTATCTCTGACCTATGTTTCACGAGTCAAGCTTCCCAGTGTAAGAGGTTGTTTTAGTGATGCAAGTGTACATAATTCAAACTTGCAAACGGCTGCATCGGATGCATCATTTAATTATATCAAAGTCATTTACCTGGTGATTATGGAATATATTTAATTTTGAAATAGAACATTATTTTGTATACACATTAAATATTTCTCTAAAAATTGTGAGTGAATTTTATTAAAGGTGTAACGAACCATATAACATGACATTCAGCTGAAATTAAATGAAAGTAATATTACTAGCATTACATAACGAATATATATTACAATGACTAAATTTGACATTTTTTAAAAAGTTTTAATTAAAATACTTTTGCACAACAACATAACATTTTCCCTAAACTGCTTCCAACACATAATATCCACACTTTATGCTTCTAAACATAAATACACATAGTACATTTATTTCTAAAATAGATTATAACAAGGAAATTGTACATTTGGATTGCAAACATCCAAAGTAACCAGGTATAGACTTTTAAATCTTCTCTGCAACGCAATGATCTGCAGTTGCAAAAATATTGTGCAAAACAAAGGGTAAACGCATTATACATTAAATTGGTTTTCTTGAACTAGTTTTCGTCCATTATCTAATCTTCCATTTTAACATTGAATAACTTTCAACTCAAAGAAATTAATTAATATGTACTGCTGTCAAATATAAATGTAGAATTGCAATTTAATGACTAGATTATTGTCTTGATTTAGGAAGACTAAGCATGTTGTTGTTGTTATTGGGTTTGACGCCATTTTTCAGCACTAAGCATGAATTATATATATATATATATATATATATATATATATATATATAATGATTGAAAAACAAATTCTGATATTGATTTTGTTATTATTAAAATTGTCTGCAATGTAAACGTCGTTTAATACGTAGCAAATGATGACCATCTGACTGCTAGCTTACAATACAATATACGTATCCTTCTTCGCATTAACGAAAACTAAATATAAAAATACTGCTGAACTAGCTCTTTTATCCATCTGTCATGGTTAAGAATTTAGCAACAAAACTACCTTTTATATCAAGTATTAATATATTAAACGGTGAGTACTGCAATTACTGAAAGCATATATTGTTTCTCAGGGCATAAAATAATCTTCCCTCTCTCTCTCTCCAACCATCAGACTGAATTCTCCTAGCACAATCCTACGATTTATCCAGCCAGTTCAGCGGTTTACACTCAAAACTTACCAAAACCGAAACGTACCCAAGTCCAAACGTACCCAAAATCGGAACGTACCGAAGTAAAAACGTACCCAGACGGAAACATACCCAAGTCAAAACTTACTCAAATCAAAACGTACGCAAATTAAAACACGACCCACACTTGCCTTAAATGACATAATTTGAGTGGATCGTGTTTCATGAGTGACCGGCCTGATGTAAAAAAGAAGGATTAACATATACCCTTAGAGAGGAAAACTTGTATACGGTATATAATGGAGATGACATGGCTGATACGTTTTACTATAGTTTTACCTGCAGTTACTTCAAATAGCAACGAAACCTTTGTTCAAAAAAAGAATGCTACACAATGACCAATTTTTTTTGCAAACATTTAGTACTTTATTTAAATCACAGAAACATTAACCAGTCTATCTTTAAATTCACTGGTCCTAAAACATGACACATATTTGATATCATTTTTGTATGGATGTTGATGTTTACAACAATACTTCACTTATATGTCTTTCGCTATGGTATTTTATTCATTCTGCAGAACAAACTGGTTTATATTTTAAAAATATTTCTCTGTCAAAAGTATTATTATTAATGTAATTATTTTATCATGTCCTTCTCGTGTTTATCTATTTTATCATATCATTTTTCTGTGTTCGTGTCTGACAAGCTGACATGAGTAGTGTAAATATTGCATCTTCTATCTGATATAAACAAATTACTTCCCTTTAGAAAGTTTTCTGATAAGTTAACAATGTAGACCCATAACTTCTGGTGCATTGTGCGTCGGTAGATATGCGTTGTTGTCTGTCGGTAGATCTACTGATACGTAATGTGTTAGAGATCTGTATTTGTCTTACCTATTGTCAGACCTGCTGGTGTTGTAGGTCTGGTTAACGTTAGGTCTTCCGATGCGTTATGTGTTGGCAGATAAATTGGTGTGCTATATAATGTAGAATCATCTGATGCGTTTTGTGAATTATCATGTTGTCCGCAAAACTTTTTCACGCTACATTTTATATTAATAGTAATATTCCCATAATACAACGCGTAAGGAATATACATGAATACATGACATACAATTGCTTCAACATCAATCCTATGATTTTCAAACTGTGAGTCTTTAAAACAGCTGATAATGATACCATATTTACATAATAAAAGTTATATTGTATCGGCTTTCATAGCGTAACCGTGATGTAAACCTAGATTAAAAGTTATATTGTATCGGCTTTCATAGCGTAACCGTGATGAAAACCTAGACTAAAAGTTATATTGTATCGGCTTTCATAGCGTAACCGTGATGTAAACCTAGACTAAAAGTTATATTGTATCGGCTTTCATAGCGTAACCGTGAGGTAAACCTAGACTAAAAGTGATATTGTATCGGCTTTCATAGTGTAACCGTGATGTAAACCTAGACTAAAAGTTATATTGTATCGGCTTTCATAGCGTAACCGTGAGGTAAACCTAGACTAAAAGTTATATTGTATCGGCTTTCATAGTGTAACCGTGATGTAAACCTAGACTAAAAGTTATATTGTATTGGCTTTCATAGCGTAACAGTAAACCTAGACTAAAAGTTATATTGTATCGGCTTTCATAGTGTAACCGTGATGTAAACCTAGACTAAAAGTTATATTGTATCGGCTTTCATAGCGTAACCGTGATGTAAACCTAGACTAAAAGTTATTTTGTATTGGCTTTCATAGCGTAACCGTGAAGTAAACCTAGACTAAACGTTATTTTGTATCGGCTTTCATAGCGTAACCGTGATGTAAACCTAGACTAAAATTTATATGGACATAGGACACAGTTAATTTTACTATATGTTCTCTACATTGGTTTCTCAGTACTGACCTTTCCACTGTGTGACAATCAATACAAATCATATGCTAATCTAAAATACCTTCAAAGATGACTTCACGGTGAAGTTCTCGTCAAAGGTTGACTGCTCTTCTTATAGATGCTGAACTGTCAACACATCAACATGTAAACAGAACACAGATTTCACTTCCGGATCATCACCAAGGCCTTATTACTCACAGTGCACTGTCGCCGAAAAACACACATACAACAACACCCTGAGCTCATATTATGAAGAATAAACAGTTACCTATAAATCCCTACCAAAAATGCATAAATAAAACTCTTCTATCACCACCAAAATGAGAGAGGAAAAAATGTTCTAAAAATAGACTAGAACTACATTCGTGGGTACTGAACTGGAAGTATTAATTGTGAACCGATTCCATATTGTATCGGCTTTCATAGCGTAACCGTGATATAAACCTAGACTAAAAGTTATATTGTATCGGCTTAAATAGTGTAACCGTGATGTAAACCTAGACTAAAAGTTATATTGTATCGGCTTTCATAGCGTAACCGTGATGTAAACCTAGACTAAAAGTTATATTGTATCGGCTTTCATAGCGCAACCGTGATGTAAACCTATAAACCTAGACTAAAAGTTATATTGTATCGGCTTTCATAGTGTAACCGTGATGTAAACCTAGACAAGAAGAAGAACAGGATGATGATGAAGATGAAGATAATAATATAAGAATGATGAACTTTTTCAAAAATAAGAGAGCAAGCAATAATATATTTGCCAGCAAATAAATTCAGCAAGATTTCAAAACCATATCAGTTATATAAGGATCAATGCCAATGAAATCAATAATCATTATCAACATGATATATACAATTTACATCATCATTAATATGTCTGAACAAATCACATTTTGTTTCTTAAGCAGATTAAGTGCGTGTTATAGTGTAGCAAAATGCTAATATTATCATTTTCGATTGATCCTTTTCTAATTTGTCTACCTTCCAATCTTTTAAACGATTCAACATTACTACCTTTCTCTTAACAAACGCTGAATCAAACACCGGAAGACTAAACTGGACTTATATGTCCTTCTTTCCTTCCGCCTGTCCCACTTTCCCTTCTGCATAGTAGATTTTACATAACAGTAGGCTTAATTCAAATTTAGCACGCGGCTTAATGTTGATGAGGCATTGGTCTTCGCCTGAGTTTAGTTGTCATCTTACAGCAAAATACATTCAATAGTTTTTGTTTTCTTTAAACTACATATTTCATATGCATCTCTACTTGATGACACTTTGACACATCTTAATTGCAAACTTGCTGCGACATGGTTTAGTGGAGTTATAGCCTTTATGTTGTGACCCATCAGTGTTTACCCTAGACTAAGTAACACTGTTAATTATTAATGAATTTCAAAAATTGATTTTATGGATAGCTTGAGCATCCTTCTTATGGCTTATATAGCATGATCCATAAATCCACCTACCTTTGTTTCCTCACAAACACATTTTTGTTTTAAACGAAACGACTCAATTTTAGTTGACCTTTGATGAGGGTAATTATCATCAGTCTATGTTATGTTTAGTGTAATTATAGCTCATTATTGTGCGCCGATTCATTTGCATTATGCACAGTAACTCGTTGGATTTAAAATGGAGTTCAGTGCGGTTTGATGTGTTGTATTATATTGATGATATCGGTTGATTTTTTTCAGCAGAACATTGTACCCTGATTGGCATGCCCACTAAGGACTCCGTTGTTAGCCTACTAGACAATTTAGTATGCATAGTATTATTTAGGATACCGTGACGAAGATTTATCATTTAGTTTTGATATCTGTTCAGAATGCACCGTATTATTTTGGAAAAATAATTGTTCCGTGGTTGCCTGACCCACCCCATTTCCTTTCTGCGCAATTACTCCACTTTTCTCGAATTTGCCACTCAACTTTATACTGACGAAACCGATCCCTTGGCTAAGTCCAAAATTTCACTGTTGAGTTATCATGAAGTAGACTTATAATCCCTGATTATCTATTACATTCAATTTGGTTGCAGACAATTATTACCTTAATAGTATTGGATTAAAGAAAATTCTCATATGCAGCATTATACTGATTTACTTCAGCATAATTTAACTGCATCTTTCTATGTCAGTGTTACTGCTGAGATCATACATTAAGTGTTTGAATGTTTTGCTTAATGACTAGTGGCTTGTGTACAATGTACCTTGAGTAATTTACTATACAACCACTGTCAAGTAGCCATTTTCTGAACACAACTACACTCCCTGTATACAAGGACAGGTGAGATCATCAGCTCCCGAGATATGCTTGTTGGCAATAAATCAAGGTAAACATGTTGGTCTATTCAGGGGAAATATAACACGTTTGTAAGACAACATTAAAAGAACACTTGTAATAAATAGGTATTTTATGATTGCAACTGTTATTTAGATTGAGAACAAAATAATGCAGATTTGCTGACCACTGAAATTTTTAACACCTAATGGAATAAACAAGTTGATATGCTTTTGTTTTCTCAATAACTTTGAAACATGTACCTTATATTAACAGACTGTTACATCTTAAACAGAAAGATAGCATGGCTTAAAATATCAATTTAACACGAAATTTATATGCATCATGAACATTAATAATCGAATAATATAGGAACAGATTTTGTCGAAGCACTATCGTTTGTACTCCCGCGATCTCTCTCTCTCTCTCTCTCTCTCTCTCTCTCAGGCACACCCACACACATTTGCAATTGTTTTATTTTGCGTAGATCAATGTCAACTGTATTTGCCAATACTTTGTTTGTTGCGAAAAATCATTGTTTTAAAGATCTTTTCTGGAGACGATCATTTAGTTATTCAAATATATCGCCAACCTCCGCCAAATATACTGATTAATTTACATGTTTCTTCCTTGCCATCAAATTTTTAAATAGTTGAATGAATACATTGACAATGAAAACTGTAAATGAGATCTAAAAGTTTTCAAAGTGATGAATATAGGTAGGTCTGCTAAACTTGTTGAGCTCCTTGCATGCCTTGTTTACGCTGTGTGTCATTGGTACAGGCCCACAACTAAACACACCGATCTTCTCCACCTGTCGAAATAGAAAGAATAAAAAGTTTTAGTACATTTTAAATAATACTGATGGGAAACAGACGTAACGGGCAGTGACTTTTCACTGACACAATAATGAAGGTAAACATTTAAACGCCATAGCAAATGCGATTAGATGCTTTATATATGCATTTTAAATTAACTTGAAACAGACTGCCATTAACTGCATTACGATTGCGTTGTAAGTTTTATGAGTAACAGACAACTATTAGAAATTCCGAGCTGGGTAACATTATAATAACATACAACAATCGCAATTGATTTTAAAGGGAAGAAAAGGCAATGTAATAATGTATTACTATTGAAGTTAGTTCATAAGTAGTCAGTGTCTCGTGGAAAAAATAGGAAGACCTTCCTTTAAACTTGTCTTATCTGATTTATGTCGTTGGAAAGATAATAAACTTGACATAAATTTCTGAGAATCACCCAATCTCCACCTCACGAATATAGGGAAGTTTTCCCAATTATAGAGAAGTTTTCGCCTGTATGTTTCCTCTACCAAAATATAAAGCCTCTCCAAACTTTTATAACGCATTTAGTTGAATATAACGTAATATATGTCAACTTTGACACCGAGTTTAAACTATCGGCACCCCCTTCTCATTTCATAGGGTTCTATTGTTTCAATGTTCAACAGATGAACAGTCATATGTCGTAAAAATATTGCATTCTTGCGCTGTTAGAAGAAGTGACGCTGAATCATGTAGACACACATGAAGTTAATTTTGTTTCATATTAAATCCAAAACTGCCTCGAGGATCAAAGCATGCCAACTACCTTCTTGTGACTGTAGCGGAGAACTTCCAAAAAGTCATAGAATCGTGGTCTTCCAAAATGAGTTGTGGCTTTCAAGCCGGTGAACAGACTCTTTCCAGCTACCTTTTGAAAGTGCCGCTCACATATATACTTAAAGAAAAATTATTAGTATTGTTAGTAGTAGTATTAGGAGTAGTAGTATTAGTAGTCTATAGTAATAGCAGTATCAACAGTAAATAATCTGACGTTTGCTATTCCTTTTTGTTATTGTTTTGTCAATGTTATTAAAATATTTTCTCTACTCATCCTCCTCCTCCTCCTGCTGCTTCTACTTCTCTTTTCTCCTCCTCTTCTTCTTCTTCTTGTTGTATTCAATGTCCTCGTTTTTGTCATATATTTTGTTTACAGTGTACATGTACAATACTCCCAACTGCTGTGTATTGTAAATGAACCATATAAAGCAGTAATGAATATTTGCAAAGTTACTTGCCCATAGCTTTAACTTACTGAGTACACAAATTGATTTTTGAGGTAATATTTAGCTTAGCTGATGTACGTGGCTGAGCAGAACGTTATCATCTTTTCGGAAATGTACTTAGAAAATGGAAAAGATTACCTTATCTTGGAAACATTACGGTAGCAATAGATCAGTGTAGGTGACCAATGCCCTTTTATGGCAGTCTTAAATCCACACATTTCGTGTTTAGATCAAATCAGCAGATAAAATTGAATTATTTTTTTCTGCATTTCGTGCCGAGATGTAACATCCAGCTCTTTTTGCAAAATTTAGTTGATTCTTGCTTAACGGTAAAAATTCTATCAAACTTGTGCTCATGGGCTATCAATTAAAACAAGTTTAAAAAATAATAATAAATCGGTGATCTACCAGCATGGTTGTACGCAGATTAAATCTCCTCCTGAACTCGCTAACGAAAATGTACACATCTACTAAGTCATTGCAGTCGCTGTCCACCTTGCGAATAATATATGTTAACCATTCGAACTGTTTCTGTGTTCTCGTCACCCACATGAAGTACACCTTGGTAGAAAGGTGGAAACATTACCCAAAATCATTGAATGCCGGAATCAGGAAAACGTTGCTGAGTTTATATATACTTCTCGAGGTTATTTATCTTTAGTTGTATGTTCAATCACAGACATGATAATAAGACATTATTTAACTACAATTTGATATGTCGACAGGAATAGAGGTGAAAATTATTATAGTTAGAATTTTTTACAAAGCGTACAAACATAAAACGAAGTGGTTTGATAATTGACATTTAGAGCAAATAAGCGCTAAATATGATACATTATTTATTAACTACCTCATAATGTTTCTTCTTGATCAACCACAAATAATGAAAAATATAATATTTTGAACAACATGTTGGTGTAACACAAGCAGAAAAAGAATAAAGATAAAAAATTAGTAGCACATAGTTGGATAATATAATAAGTTTTGTCGACCATTGATTCGTACAAATTGCATGTCGGCAATTATGCTGCATTTGTTTATTTCTATCAAGTGTAATGCCGTCAAGTGAGTAAGATTTACTGTACAAAAGCTATCTACGACACTCATCAAAATATTTAAACTTTCATGATGATAAATGTTTAATTTTTATATATAAAAAATAGAGAATGTGGTCACCTTTTTGCAGAAGACAGAACTTCCCAGGGACGTTTTTTGGACGATATCCTGCAAAATGGATGCATAGAGTGAGACGCCAATCCCACCTCCGATCAGTACCGCAACCTCATACCGGTACCAATCCTGATGTCCCTCTCCAAACGGACCGTCCATCAAAAGCTGGAACATACAAACATATAATGCTCTATTTTTGCTTCACTGGTATAAATACACTAACCTGGATTTAGTAAGCCTTTGAGCATGTAAGAATAGCAAAAGTGCACAAAGTATTGGCAGTAGACATATAGCTAGAAGTGTGTAACAGCATGAAGAACGTATACAGCAAGAATAATGAATAACAGCATGAAGAACGTATACAGCAGGAATAATAAATAATATCATGAAGAACGTATACAGCAGGGATAAAAAATAATAGCATGAAGAACATATACAGCAGGAATAATAAAGAACAGCATGAAGGACGTGCACAGCAGGAATAATAAATAACAGCATGAAGAACATATACAGCAGGAATAATAAATAATAGCACGAAGAACGTGTACAGCAGGAATAATAAATAATAGCTTGAAGAACGTATACAGCAGGAATAATAAATAATAGCATGAAGAACGTGTACAGTAGGAATAATAAAGAACAGTATGAACGTATACAGCAGGAATAATAAAGAACAGCACGAAGAACGTATCCAGCAGGAATAATAAATAACAGCATGAAGAACGTATACAGCAGGAATAATAAATAATAGCATGAAGAACTTGTACAGTAGGAATAATAAATAACAGCATGAAGAACGTGTACAGTAGGAATAATAAATAATAGCATGAAGAACGTATACAGCAGGAATAATAAATAATAGCATGAATAACGTATACAGCAGGAATAATAAATAATAGCATGAAGAACGTGTACAGCAGGAATAATAAATAATAGCATGAATAACGTATACAGCAGGAATAATAAATAATAGCATGAATAACGTATAAAGCAAGAATAATAAATAACAGCATGAAGAACGTATACAGCAGGAATAATAAATAATAGCATGTATAATGTATCACAGCGCACATGAACGTTATTTTTTGTCTTTGTTTTAAATAAATATATTTTTTACACCTTTAATAATCTGTGTAAAGTTATTAAATTGATAGCACATAAGAACATTTGGATGTAGCCATTTATGTACTAGAAACCACAAAAAACAGTCAAATAAATGTCTTGAACAAATGTGAGCAAATCTGGCACAAATTGATCTGGAATGAAGAGCTTTGAAATCTTTGAAATGCCGCCCCCGTTGCTAAAAATAGAAAACCTCGATACAACGTCTTCTCGGAAAACGCTGAACAGAGTTCAAACAAGCTCTATATAAATTAATTTTATACAGAGATCTTTAATATTCATGCAAATGATACCGAACAGGAAGCAAAAGTAGCCTTATCTAATAACAATAAAAGTACCTGGCCGATTTCTTTCAAAAAAACGATTTCATCAAACATATCAGAAAATGTCTGGATATTTTAGGCTACATGGCTTGTAAAAATGCTGCTCATCCTCATTAAATCTGGCCGCTCTTACAAAATATAACCGAAAATTATTTAACTAAATTCTTGAAACGATTCAATTTATAGCAATTGACTGGAGTTGACAGAAAGCAGTATGGCAATAAGACCTTTTAAATTTATGTAAATGAAGCCGATTCATCATCAAATATGACCGGCGCTGCTACATATAATTAATGTTTCAAATATATATATTCTCCAAAACTACTGCATAGAAAATTACAAAACCTGACGAACACATCCCAGCTTGACATGCTTTTGAAATTTGAACAAAAGATACCCACCCGCCATTAGATATGGCGGCCGGTTCTTGAAAAATGAAATCTTCACATTTAATCTTAACAAAAAGCCATCAGAATGTCACATATGTCAAAGAAAACAAACTGGAATAGAAAGGTTACACGTTTGTAGCGGTTTTAGAGCTGTGTGGGTTTGGTGCCAAATGAAGACAATGGGACCCCAAAATCTAACTTCTCTTATAACTGAACAAATTCCGTGAAATATAGAAAACTACAGGTTTAATTTTTCAAAATCAAATTTATTTTTAAATAATCTCTTTTAAGTATAATCTGTTTTAAACAAACTGCAACATTTGTGGGCCTTCCTTGCTTGTCCTGTTTTCGTAGTAGGGGCTTTGAAATGTTTACATAGGGGATTGATTTGACGTCAAACATTTGCAATGTTACTGAAAATGAAATACTCTTTAATTTACATCCCCCAACAACGACTTAAGAGAATTTTACAAGATTTTATAGAAAGGTTTCTAGTTCGAAGAGTGTATGAACATATATATTAATGATGAAAATCTGTCATCCCGTTTGGCTGCATAGATATCAACAAAAAGCCTGTCATATACTCTTCAAAGCTTAAAAGAATTTCATCAAATTGACACCTGGAATGGCTTTAATAATTATATAAATGATGGTCAGACATCAAATATGGATGTGATATATATCATTATAAGTGAATTACACAATTTTATATAAGGCAAAGATCTGTTAATTCCAATTATAAACCTCTGAAATAAAGCGTTCTGCGATTCGGTATTGTATAAATTATCCTGAAGTACAAGCAAATATGTATGAAGATACCTATACCTAGAGAAACAGTGCATCGCTTGTTTTCATAACATGGGCAAACAACATCGTTGGAACAAATTTGAAAAAGAAGCATCCTAATTAGATTGATTTGACAACGACCCTTTCGTTTCAGATGTCAGCCATGTGAGCGACCTCAGATCCATTTAGACTTCTTGCTCAGTTTTGCTTTTGATTCTACTAGCGTATAGACAAAATGCAAACTTACACACGGCATATCCCGGCCTGGCAAATTGCTAGGGTCAAACAGGCGTCTCAGGTTCCTGGTCCATGGACCTACGGTTCGGATGTGGAAGGAAAGGTGCATCTGATGTGGTGCTGAGGTTAAGGTGAAGGGATGAAGCTCTCCGTGCCCCAGGGACGAGCATGCAACCTGCACACACTGGCCTGACTTGTATTCAAACCCAGGCGGTTTCTTTACTATCAGCGCCGTCACTTCTGTGCGAGGGAAATGTAAACTGTACAGACATTGTGGGAAATAAATTAGTTGCTACGCTTGGCATTTACGACTGTCATTCATATATACAACACATGTAAAGTTTTTGCCGAAGGAGATTCTTAGGTGTGTTGAAGAGAGATAGAACTCTGTCTCCAGGCTGAACACTTTTTCGTTTGTATTTCTTTCATATCTTAATTTCATTTTTAATTGAATTTTTGATCGAGTAGAGTGATAAGCCTTTGACAATTTATATTTTAAATCAGAAACATAGAATATAAATATTGGAATTGTCTTTTGAAAGAACTTTTTCTTTTAATAACTTCAATGGTCCACAACAGTATGTCCAAAACCTGGTTCATAAAGATTGAATCAATCTTTAAACGAGTCCCTAACAGCAATTTATAGCAAATAAACACCTTCGTCCGAATTTGTTCCTGTACCAATGCAATATGACAGTATTATAGTTTCCAAACTTTGATGAAATCTTGCGTCAAAGCTACCTTACTGTTTCTCAAAACAATTGCCTTTATCAATCCTATATGTGCAAACGTTATGGTTAACAAACATTGGTTGCCTGACTTACTCTTGGGTATGGCACCAACATAGTATATCATTAGTCTGCTCAATGGTTATTTGAATGCAACAATAGGTTGTAAATGAGCCTTATTTATCTTTTCATTTCGATTTCCTACTATTTGAGAAGCGTGTCATGATCTACAGTATTTAGAAATGTCACAGTTTTAGTTTTGGCCAAAACAAGGATTCAAGATTTGGTGATACGTCAAACTGACTCCTGTATGACAAACCAAGTGACCTTCATCGGATAGATAAAGAATGTCGTGTCTATATTACTGAAGAATAAATATCGGAAAGCTCACTAGCTACTAAACACGGCAGGTACCTCAGATGATCTCCATTTCCTCGTAAGTACCCCTGTTCTCACAAACTAACAAACTGATACTCGTGTGACTTAATTTTCGCTAGAAACCCTCTGAAACAGAGAGGAGATCTCAGGATTCTGTTTATGTTTGACAATGAATGATTGTTTTTGTTAATCTGATTAGAATAAAGAGGATGAGTAGTAAAATGAGGATCACTGTAAACAAGTTTTATTGTTTCATCAATACCAGGTGTACAAACGACCTCATCAAAAGACTGACCAATAAATAAGTCAGGTGAAGATATAGTGTCCTGATCAACATCATACTTGAGAGTTATTGTTACCATAGCTCTGGTAATTCCACGGGCTGGGTATACAATTAAGGACTTCTTTTCAATACAATAAACTTTGTGATCCAAACAAGGTTTGCCAGTTCCGAGTGAATTAACCACAACCTTATCTCCAGCTAGGTCATAGCTTAGTAATAAATGAATACCTACGATGGGTATAGACGTAACTGTTCAGATTATTGTCACGGTGCTTAGTATGAAGAAATTGACACAGTGGAGAGAAATATTAGCACTTTTACCAACAGACGACATCTCAGACAATGTGAAGCTCCTGTGTTCCTTACAATTGTAAGAGGTATGGGATTTGACAGAATCACCAATACGTGATATAGAAGGTTTCGACATGAATGGATTGAATTCCCCAAGCTAAAATCACACTGACGTTGTTTTGTTTCTTTCACCCAACCAATGTATTGGTAATAGTAATAGTATTGATGATTTTGTTATTAAAAAACTACTTATATATTTTCTCTCATACTGTCTTGGATGCCCTGATTACGTGTTTAATAAGTCAGTTATATGATCTAACTTCTTCGCCTCTTTTCGCCTTTTCATATTTATAGGGTGTGATGTCATTTTTGCATAAAATTACGACCGCAAAGACCAATATCCTAGTCCCAGCCTCATTAGTGGAGCATGAAAATTGTGTTCCTTCAAAGAATCAATATTTAATCACAAGATTCGCTTTTTGGATATCGTACAATGAGGATAGTGTTAGTAGTAATATGGGACGATCTGGAGACAATGGGAATTAGCATTACAGACCCCCCTGGGACGATTTGGCGACAATGGGAAATTTAACATTACGAAAACCCCTGGGACGATATGGCGACAATGGGAAATTAACATAGGAATATAGTGTGGGACTGTTTAGGACAATGGGAATAGAACATGGGAATATAGTGTGGGACTGTTTAGCGACAATGGGAATTGAACATGGGAATATAGTGTGGGACTATTTAGCGACAAGGGGAAATGGAACAGGGTCGGGACACTATTTTAATAAGGTCCCGACCTGATGGCTCTTTGGAAATGGAACAGGCGAAAATTGAAACAGGGAGGGGTCTCTATTTTTATTTTATATTCTTTAAAAAAATAAAAAGGGGTAGGCAATGAACGTCAAGGTCTTTTCGAGATATAGGAGTGGCCCTGAAAAGGGCCTTGGGTTTATGTTAATATTAAGGGCATATTAACACAGAGGGCACCGCATCGGTCTTCTTCTTGTCCTCAAGCTGCGCCTGACTACAGGGCCATAGATTAAGACTCTTTTGAGGCATCCTTGCTTTTCCACATAGATTCTTCTGATCCACAGGCTGGTGTCTGTTCTGTGAACAACTGTCCACTTGGATCGGACATACATCGGTATGTCCGTCCGGAACATCATGGAAGAAACAAGAGTTGATGATTGAAGGTCGGTCCACATGTTGGGGGTGCCGAGAACAGGTGAATGAATGCACTGAACTGCGCTTATTTATAGGGAGAGGAAGGATTGAAACGGATTGAGTTAGTTCACCAATCCAAACACGCGTTACAAAATTCATTCAGCCCATGTCCAATCCGAAGAGAGCAGTCTGTGACATCACATGGTCTATATAGATTCGCTAGCGCCTGTGCTCAGTCAATCCATGCGACAGTTTTTCAACATGACGGAAACTCATAAAACGATAAATTGGGGTGCACCAGACGTGGAGACTACCCAAGGGAACCCGGACTTACTTTCAGAAGAGGTGAATTGGGATTATGTGGATTTTCTTACCTCGCAAGAATTTGTTCCGGAACCTTCGTCACCTTCATTACCGCACGTGGAGAATTTTAGACAGAGACAGAAAGAAGAATTGGAGAAATTTATACAGCAGCAAAAGGAAGCAGAACAAGCTTTTCTCCAACAGCAACAGCAGCAAGAAGAAGAGGTAAGAAAAAAACAAGAAGAAAAAGCAGCAAAGAAACAAGAGGGTGAAAGTCAAACGGTCACGGTACTGTTAGACATTTTAGCGGAGTTAAGAAGTCTGAAACAAATGTATCTGACTTCTTTATTACGACCGAAGAGAATACGACCTTCCCGAGCTAAACACTCCAGCCCTGTAACTAAGCCTACCGTACCACCCATAGTGATTTCAACCAAATCATCATCAGAAGTAGAACTTGTTCGTGGCAAAGGATTAAGGCAGTTAAAGTTGATTGCTTAAACTCACCCCTACACCAAAAAGGCCCTTTTCAGGGCCACTCCTATATCTCGAAAAGAGATAGACTTTCAATTGCCAATTACTCAAAGAAAGCCCCATTTTACCCTATAGTACGTGTATGTGTATGAGTGCTTGAGTGTAGGTTCTTATTTTAAAATCGAAACCCAAAGACACTTACCTTTTATAATTAATTTATTCTTTTCTAAACATTTACAATTCAATTCACAATTCACAACAGAACACTTTAAAAAGTTCATACACTTCTTTTTTCTCATTGTTTATTCTTTCTGTTTTTTAAATTTCTTCACAGTCACATTCTTTTCCTCCTCTTCCTCCTCACTTTCTTCCCTTCTTCTTTTCTTCTCCTGTTTCTTTCTCTTTACCTCTCTGCTTTCTTCCTCTTCTTCTTCCTCTGAAGAATTCCTCTCTTCTTCTGACTCCTCTTGTTTCTTAGGGCAATCTGGAGACCAGTGTCCTTTTTCTTGACAATGATAACAGGTATCTTGACTTTTGTCTCTTTTAATCCCTGTTTTGCTTTTTTGACGGCCTGGACATTCTGAAGACCAATGTCCTTTCTTCTGACAGATATAGCAAGTATCTTGACTTTTATCTCGAAAGGAAGGAGAGTAGTCCGACGGCTGGTCTGAAGAAAATTTTCTAATGACCCCTCGCAAAGCTCTTGTGAAACGTTCGATCTGGGTAGTCTCTTCCATCGTTCTACACGGTTTGAGAGTGAAATGAATAGTGAAAGGACAAGACACATACCCTTTATATACGCTGGTCTGCCATGACTATAAATTAGTCCATGCTGTTTAAACTTTAGTCATTTCACTTTTTGCTATCAAGATGAAACGATCCAATTCATTTGAGAAGAAAGAAGAAGAAAGTAAGAGACAGAAACGTGATCTATCGGCTCGTACCAGGGCTGAAGTCTTGGCACAAATTCATGCCAGCGATTTTGAAGAGGACATGAGTGAACCAGAATCCAAGCCCAGAGAGTTTTACTCTAAACAAAGTTCACCACCCTTAGTCAACCCTGAAAAATACTATTCCATTCGAGAGACCGAAAAGCGCTCCTCTAGAAAATTTAGAACCACAGCTTACAAATACACGGTGAAGTTTAAAGATTTCAAGTCCGAAGTACTGTTAGAGAAAGCAGAGGGTTTCATCAACGAGGTGTGGGATTCTTTGCTTACCACACTCAAGCGACAATGTCAACCCAAAGAAGACGATCGCTTGAGACTTTCCATACAACACGACGGTTTGAAATCCCCTGTTTGGATCGAGTTTAGCAGCCCTGCAGAATTGACCGCTTCCAAAGTCATGGACAAGATTCAACACGTGCAACAATCCAATGACCAGTTTGACAACACCGATGGAAAAGCCACACTGGATATGACCCACGTCTCTCCTCCTCAAAGGACCGGACAACGCAGAAAGACCTTATTGGTCAACAACCTTCGCGTTACCAAAAAGAGTGTCGTTCAAATTAACAATTTTTTCAAGACCAGATGTGTTTAGCCAGGGTTATTGTGGTGGGACGAACCTATGCCGACAAGAACGACACGGCAGAATGTAAAAGAGCCTGGAAAACTATTTCAAAAATCGTTCCGAGCCAAACGACGAAGTGAAGCAGAACTCCTGTTACAACAAACAGGCCTGTCCAAAGACACAACCTGTGGCATTCCTGAAATGCAAAAATTGCAAGATGCCCTAGCTCCACGCTACACCTTGAAAGTGCACCCTCAAGAAGTACGCGGGTCTCTGTTGTTTCGAGGGACAGACTTTAAGGATGGAAAATGCATTCACCTCTATCATCACGAAGAACATTTCGATACCATTACCAGTATCACCGCATTCCTGGGATACGGTTATTACTGTGAGAAATGTGACTATGGCTATAACAATCGAGAGCAACAGAAGCATTGCGGATCGAAATGCTCTGGATGTTTGGCCTCTCAAACCTGTCTGAACGAAGGGCAAGAACGAGTGCATTGTCCTGTTTGTCTGCGCACGTTTGTCAGCCCTGCCTGTTACCAACAACATCTCAAGACGCAAGGTTCACAACAGAAATGTGCTTGTCAACTGCTGAGATTGTGCCCTACGTGTGGGCAAGGTCTATGTACCAATAATGTCAAGGCACACGTATGTCGAGGAAAGAAAAAATGTCACATTTGTCACCACATCGTGGACATGGAACACGAATGCTACGTGCAAAAATACCAACCCCAACCAGAGAAAGAGGATGGTCACAAGAAGAAGAAGAAATACAATTTCATCTTTTTCGATTTCGAATGCATGCAAGAGACCGGCATTCACATTCCTAATTTCTGCGTGGCTCATCGAGCGTGTGAGAAGTTCATTCAGGAAGCTATCTTCAGTCATTGCCCTCACTGCAGTAAAATTCCTGGAGGACGAGAAAAAAATCTTTCGAGGACCGAACACGCTAGCCGATTTCGCTCAATGGGTCTTAGACCCCATCGACAAGACGTGGAGCCAAGAGGACATCGAACGTTATGGTAATCGTCATCGTCATGCCACGGTGATGGCTCACAATTTCTCCGGATACGATGGACAGTTTCTTCTCAGATTCTATACAGAACATGGTACCGAACGTCCTAAAGTCACTTTGAACGGAGCCAAAATTATTTTGATGCAAATGGGACAAGTGCAGTTTAAAGATTCGATGAGTTACTTGGCCATACCTTTGAGTCGAATGCCTATAACGTTTGGAATGACAGAAATGGCTAAAGGGTACTTTCCACATTTTTTCAATACGGAAGCCAATCAACATGTCGTTCTACCCCATTCGCCTGAGGCTAAAGACTACGACCCCGACAACATGCGTACCGAACAACGAGAAGCTTTCTACGCTTGGTACCAGGCTCACGCCTCAGACCCTTTTGACTTTCAGGAAGAAATGTTAAAGTATTGTCCTTCCGACGTGGACATTTTACGGCGACGCTGTGGAAAATTTCGAGAACTGTTCATGGAACACGGAGGGGTCGATCCTTTGAAAGAAGCTTGCACCATTGCCAAAGCGTGTTCCTTAGTCTACCGGCAACGATTCATGCCTGAAAACACCGTGGCTGTCATCAGTCCTCAAACGACCAACTATGTCAAACGTCAATACTCGGTCAAAGCCCTACGTTGGTTACGTTACTTGTGCGACAAAGAAGATAAATGGATTCAGCATGCTCGCAACGGAGGAGGTGAAAAGACCATCGGAACGCATTCGGTCGATGGCTGGGACTTAGAAAACCCCAAGATCGTGTACGAGTTTAACGGTTGCTTATTTCACGGATGCCCCGTCTGCTACCCTGATCGTGGCACAAAAAAATCAGTTTTTACAACGAACCATGGAAGACTTGTACCAGGCCACTTGTCAGTGACGCCTAAAGTTAGAACAGGAACGATACCAACTGGTGGAAATGTGGGAACACGAGTACGATCACCGTTTGAAAACCGATCCCGAGTTTAAATGCCTCGTGGAAAGGTACCAGTTCATGGACCCGCTGAACCCGAGGGATAGTTTGTACGGAGGAAGGACCAATGCCACCTGTTTGCTGTACCAAGCCGACGAAGAGAAAGGAGAAGAAATCAAATACTTGGACGTGTGTTCGCTGTATCCCTACGTGTGCAAATATTGTCGCTTTCCTGCAGGGCACCCACAATTGTTCACGGAACACATCGACCTGAAAAACATTCGACAATACGAAGGTCTGATCAAGCGTAAAGTTTTACCTCCCATGGACTTGTACCATCCCGTCTTACCTCACCATTGCCAAGGCAAACTGATGTTTCCTTTGTGCCGTACTTGTGCCGAAACGTGCAACCAAGACCAGCCTTGTCAGCACAGCCAGGAATAACGCGCCTTGACGGGGACGTGGGTCAGCGTAGAATTGTTCAAAGCTCTGGACATGGGATACCAACTGTTAGAAGTGTACGAAATTTGTCACTTTCCCAAGACACAACAATATCACAAGGGAGACCCCACGCAGAAAGGCATTTTCGCCGACTACGTGGATGCCTTTTTGAAACTGAAGCAAGAGGCCAGCGGCTATACTTCCTGGTGTCACACTCCCGAAGACCAAATACAATTCAAAGAGAAATACCGGGCACAAGAAGGCATCCCTTTAGACCACATCGAGAAAAACGAAGGCAGGCGATCGTTTGCCAAAGTGATGTTAAATTGTTTGTGGGGTAAAATGGCACAACGCCCGTGTTTACCCAAGACGGAATATTTGACAGAACCTTCCCGCTACTTCCAGATGATTCACGACAAAACCAAATACATGAAACACGTAGACGTCGTTCGCGAAGATTTGATCTTGGTCAATTACGAAGAAGATCTGGACTTTGTACAAGACGACCCCTTTGGAAATGTCATCATTGCGGCTTACGTGACAGCTCATGCTCGCTTAAAATTGTACGAAGCTTTAGAACTGTTAGGGGAACGTGTCCTGTACTTTGACACGGACAGTTGCATTTACATCCATCACCCGAGTCAACAGCACCCTGACATCGAAGGAGACCGTTTAGGAGCCTGGACAGACGAGCATCCCGACGACAAGATTCTAAGTTTCGCCAGCGGTGGTCCAAAAAATTACGGCTACGAATACCAGGACCCACAAGGTGAAGTGCACACGCAGTGTAAAGTGAAAGGATTGACTCTGAATTATCGTACCAGTCGTGTGGTCAACTTTGGGGTATTGAAAGAAGCCTTGCAATCTGGAGAAGATGAACACTTTAAAGTGACCACCTATCAACCGAACAAGATTGTACGTTTACCCACTCACCACATCGTCAGTCGACCCTTGGAAAAAGTCTATCAAATCGTGTACCAGAAGCGAGTGCGACTGCCCAAACACTTTACTTTGCCGTATGGACATGTTGGTATAAAACATTGGTTGTAAGCGGATAGCCACCCACCAGAAGGATGACTTCGCCACAGCAAGAATCGAGTGAGAAACCCGATGAGAGCTCCAAGTTCAAACCCTACCATTTTTCGGTTTTCTTCCCTGACTATTGTGATTGTGCCCGTCGATTGGACACGTTTCAAGCATGGCCTACGGATAGGAAAGGATTACCTTCTTCGCATATTTTAGCTAGAATAGGATTTGTCTACTTGGTACCTGAGTCAGTATTGGGATACGATGTACAGTGTTTCGCTTGCGGACTGAAGTTACGAATGGATCTGTGTATCTACAAAGATTCAGCTATTCTGGAACATACTCGATGGTCTCCGCACTGTCCTTACCTTTCTATGGCCTTTCCACCCATGATACTACGGTACAATGATGACGGCACCTTAGAGACGGTACCTTCCAAAACAAGACATAAAAAACTTAAAAAAGGAACGATGTACAAGCTTGAGACTGCATTGCGACTAGTATAAAAAGGGACTATGGTCAAGATCGATAGTTCATTGTGACTACTAAGACCAAGCGACTAAGATGAATACTTTGAAAGAGACATCGTTCCAGTTTGGGGATTGTAAAAAAGTTGTATCTTCCTCTAGTGTGACTAATATTGGATGGATAAGACCAAGGCATTGCGACGGAAAATGTCCGGAAGGAAACTGCGATTGTCCATGTGGTTACCATTGTAATTGCGTAACGGAGTTTGCAGACGAGTACGATTGTGAGCCTTGCGATGGGAACGATGCTGTGCGCTGTGACCTTAGCGATGCCGTAAAGCATCATGGGAACTTTGTTCTCACTACCCCTATCCTGATAAGTGATGCTGTGCGTGTCAAACCTGAGGGATGCGAAAGCGATGCCGCTCGTCCTCTTGGACACTTTACTGGGTTTCGTTTTAAATGTGGATGTCCACCTTCACGTCTACCCCCCTTCGGATGTCATCCAGCCCTGAGCATATTCCTGTCCATGTCACCCAGCCCTCATCGAAACGAACCTGTGAAAGACGAATTTTCGTTTCCTGTGCATTTGTCGGAATACTGCGACTTTGAAAATCGTCTTCAATCGTTCAAAGGAAAATGGCCTAAGTATCTGGGAGGACCGACCCCCGAAGAATTAGCTAGAGCCGGATTGTTCTACTTGGGCGAAGGAGATAAAGTCAAGTGCTTCAGTTGCGGTGTGTCACTTCACCACTGGGAACCACAAGATTCGGCCTACGTAGAACATGCTCGATGGTCACCGAATTGTCATTCCTTACCCTTAGTGGGACCGAGACATTGAAGTAACTTACCATGTCGTTGAAGAAGAAGAAACCAGATTGGTTAGGAATCAAATGTTGGACATCACCGAGACCAGTATTTAAACTTCATTTCAAAAACGATATTGAATCATTACCTAAAGAACTGCAAGAGAAGATTTACAAGGAAGTTTGGCAGGGATTTGCCAGAGTGAAATCTCAATGGGTAACTGTAGAACTTTTGTGTCGAGAAATTCATAAGAGGAAAGTGAAGAAAGTCAACCAGTGTGTTAGATTTCTTTGGGTCAAGTGTGCATTCGTCCTATTATATCACTCTAGACCGTTTACATCAAAAGAGTTCAATGAGATTCTTGGACGTTACCCTGAATGGCAGTGGCCAGAAATTACTCATTATGTGGATTAATTTTGCTCTAGGAGAAGATTGTGAATTGTACTGACTGACCTATTCATGGATACTTTACAAGAGAACATTCGTGCTTTGCCTGTGGAGTTGAGAGAACGCATTTACCGAGAGCTGGTCAAAATACAAGTCAAACGTAAAGAACAGCTGCATCCGTTACGTCACCAGATGTTTAACCACTGGTACCTGAATGGTGTAAGAGAACTGATTCGTCAGAAATTGTTTCAGTGGTCAGACCTTGTTCAATACTTCCAGGGCCCCGATGATCCACGTGTTGATCATTTTGGTTACTTCGAGATTCACCTAGTGCAACGCATTGAGGAAGACAAGTTAAAGGATTACCAACATATTTTACGTGGAATCTACTTAGTGGAAGAGGAAACTCCTAAACAAACTTTGAAGTTTAGGTTACAGTATGCAAGATTTAGATTCCCCACTGGAGAACGAATATCTCTGGCTAGAAAGTACGTGTATTGTTTCCGAAACAAAGAGACTATAAAAACAGGCTGCCATGCCACGATTTATGTCGTATGTAATTGAACAGATTCCGTGGAAGGAACTCAGTGACCATATTCAAACCGTGGATCATTACCATCGATTATTACAAGAACTGTATCCATTCAATTTGGGTCGACAAGGGGTGTATCTTAGTGACTTGTTTTCTGGGATTTCGTTTACCAGCCGATTCCTTGTGGACTCTTTACGAACAGTATTTACCACCCCATTCAACATGAAAGTGGTGCCTTTAAATGTTCACGAGAGACTCCTTTTGCTCAAAGCCTTACGTTTTCATCCGGATACTTCTCTACCTCTACGGGAAAAAAAGATTCGTCAACTTTTAGCTACCCAAGACGTGTATGACGATGTGTGTGTAGCTTGTGACTTACACCCCCATTGGACAGATGTCCGTGCCTGGAAAAAATGGGATTTTGAGGCTTGGACCCAAGAAGTGGCCCAGTATGCTCGAGAGTTGTGATCCTTCCTTTCAACGTCCAAAGAAAAAAGTTACTTTTCAACCTGTGTTAGTGACGGTGCCAGAAGAACCCGTCACCCAGGACAAGCCTGTCGTGGACAGGCCTGAAAGACCCTTTCGGGAGGACACTTGTGTGACCTTACCCCCTATAGAACTGGTCAGAACATTACCCAAAACACGTTTTACAGACACTTGTTTTTATTCCACGTTAATGATTTTCATGTGCCGTTTATCGTTGTACTTAAGCCTTTGGCTTTTATGTATTTTTGTCTTTCGTATTCATGTTTAAAACATTCAATAAACGTGTTCTGAAAAAAGTATATAAACTCTCGTCTTGTTTGTTTTCGTGTCACAAGTGACATTCCTGACACTATGGCTACTTCTGCTGTCTCTGCTCCCTCTTCCTCTACTGTCAAAGTCATCGACGAACACTTAGATCGTGCCAGTTGGGAGGCTTTGTGTCTTCGCCATCCCTTTAACATGCTCATTGCTGGACCTAGCGGTTCAGGCAAAACCGAATTCGTCAAACGTTTGATCGAACATAAACACCATTTGATCGATCGACCACCTCAGCGGATCGTGTGGTGTTACAAAGAGTGGCAATTGGCGTACAGCCTCTTGCGAGAAAGTCAAGGCGATTCCATCGTGTTTGTAGAAGGCATTCCTAAAGAAGACGACGGCATCGTCTCTGACTCCCGTCAAACCCATTTGGTCATTTTCGACGACATGTTAGGAGAAGACGAAGAAGAAATTAAACTGTGGTTCACGCGCAAAGGGCATCACCGTAATGCCAGTGTCGTTTACATCACCCAAAATTTGTTTCAACAAAGTAAAGCCTATCGCACCATCAGTCTCAATGCGCATTACGTGGTCTTGTTTAAAAGCCCTCGAGATAAATCGCAAGTGCAAGTCTTAGCCAAACAGTTAGGAATGCCTTGGCTGACTCAGGCGTACGACGATGCCACTCAAACTCCACACGCCTATTTACTCGTCGATTTGAAACCTACGACCCCCGATGATTTGCGATTTCGTACCCACTTGTTTCACCACTGGGGCCAAGACGGAGGGCCTGTCCTGTACACGTCTCCGTCCTCGACTTAATTTCACTCCACAAAAAAATCTATAAAAACCTCAGACCCTTTTCGTCTGTCTCACACACATTTTGAACATGACGTCCCTTCAGTCGCATCTTCCCGTCAAATTGATTCGTGCCTTGTATGGCATCAGTCGAGAAAAAAATCCACAAATACGAGCTCGTGTCTTAGAAGCTAGTCTCAGAGAAGTCTTACGATGGTTCACGGTGACGGCACGTCAATTACTCCAAGGAATCATTCAGATTCCTTATCAAACCAAACGCTTTTTTGATCGAAACAAAGTCGCTTTGACCCAACTGGCCGATCCCCGCATCGACACGCAAACCAAAAAACAAATCATTTTGAAACCTGGAGGGAGCGGTATTCTAGGAGGGGTCATCATTCGCTCTCTCTTAAGATGGGATCCTTATGCCCCCAAACTTCTCCCCAAGAAAAAAGTGGCGGGATCTCCTCTTACCAGACACCACCCCGGAAAAAGAAAAGAAGCCACCAGGAAAAGAAACAGAGAAAAAGTCCCCAGAAAAAGAAAAGTCCACAGAAGAAAACTAGTTGCAAGAGAGGCACTTCGGCCAGGACGCAACCTTACACTCGCAAACCACGACCTGCCACGGCGGTGACCGCGTCTCCGGCAGCCTCAGGTTCATCCACTTCCCCGTTGATGACACCAAGAACTGAAGAGTACTTGGAGACGTTGATCACACCAAGAACTTCTCCGTTGATGACCCCAAGAACTTCCCCAGTGGCAGCACCCTCCAATTTAGTGACAGTGGCTGCTGCTCACAAAGTACCTGCTCCCAAAATAAAAGTTCAAGAAAGATCGGGCATGTTACAAAGTTTACTGGATTTGTCCAAGCAAGAACTGGCTCGATTTAGTCCGTTGCGTACACCTGCACGACGTGTCATGCCTGTCCTGAAGTTGATACGACGTAAAGACAATCAGTGGCGACGCATTCCAGTATAAAAAAGGCCTGTGACCAAGTAGGGTATCAGTGTTTTTTTTTGGTGCTCCTGAAGACTCAAAGATGTCACCCTCCAGAAAACCCCAAGGAAAGAAAAGGAAAGGACTGCCACCACGTTTAGTCAAACATGGGGACATGTTATCTGTCCTGTCCAAAGCTTCTCCACCCCTACGAAAAAACTCATTCAAACGGCCTCCAAAGAGGTCATCGATACCGTGTGCGAATGTTGTTTGAACGTTTTGAAAGGTACGATCCCTTTGTCCAAACACCAGAAACAATGCTTAAGCAAACATCGTCACGTTCCTCGCCAAATGGTTCGAAAGAAAATTCCCATTCGTCAAAAGAAGAAGATGTTGGTCCAACGTGGAGGCATTTTGCCCCTCTTGTTAGGCCCCATACTGAAAGGAGTCTTGGGAACCATGTTGGGAGGACTGGTGGGAGCAAGATAAAAAGGCCCTCGGAGGTCCCAAGATCTCAGAATCGACCCTTGACAACCCCATGGAAGGACGAAAACTAGCTTTAGTGCCTTACAAACGATGGATGGAATACCATCGGTGGCAAGAACAACGCACCTCGCATTTACCTCCCAATCCCAATTTGAGCGAGATGTCCCAGTTACAACACGAACTGCAGTCCTTGATGGATCGCCAAGATTTGTCCGAAACAGAAAAATCGCAAAAGTACGGTCAACTCTTGCAACGACTGCAACTCTTTCACCAGAAAGCTTTAGACGAAACAGCTCTACCCACTCTGAAAGATTTTAAGACCTTGATGAAAAGTCCAGTACCATCACTGCCACCACCATCACCACCACCACTACTACTGCCAGTGCCCAAGACAGAAAAAAGAGAAGAAGAAGAGGAAGGGTTTCAAACTCCACCAGAAAAAGTACGCAAGTTAACAACACCACCTACCTCCAGAATTGGATGGATTAAAAAGATGATGACCACCCCTTCTTCATCACAAGAGAAAAAGAAGGTGAAGACAGAAGTGAAACAAGAAAAAATATCCCCTGTTCAGACATTCTCCTCCTCCTCGACACCTATTGCCAGTCGCACAAGCAAAGCATTACAATCCAAAAAAATACCCCAAGAGAAAAAGAGTATCATCTTCCAAGAGTGGGTGCCTTATTAACACACAAGCCAAAAGAAATGGAAAAGGTCTTAGCCAGCATTTACTACGATCCCTCCCATCCTGCAGGTTACACAGGAGTTCAAAAATTGTATCGTGCTGCCAAAACGCGACTGAAAAGTCTCCGTTTACCTCAAGTGCAACGATGGTTACAAGAACAAGCTACCTACACTTTACACAAATCCATTCGACGCAAGTTTGTCAGAAGTCGCACCCGAGTGGAAGGCATCGATCATCAATGGCAAGCCGACTTAGCCGATGTCTCTCATTTGGCCAGCTACAATCGTGGCTACAAATATTTGTTTTGTGTCATCGACGTCTTTTCCAAATTTGCCTGGGTCGTACCCTTGACTTACAAATCGAGCAGCGAGTTAGTGCGAGCCCTGCAACGGGTGTTGAAACAAAGCGGTCGTCACCCTCTTCGATGGCAAACGGACAAAGGTACCGAATTTCTGAACCAAGCTTTCCAAAAAGAATTAAAGAAACTTGACATTCATTTTTTTTACCACCGAGAATCCTGAAACCAAAGCCAGCATCGTGGAACGTTTTCAACGCACTTTGAAAGAACGCATGTGGAAATATTTTACGCATCACCACACTCTGAAGTACATCGACATCTTACCGCACCTGGTGCAAGCGTACAACCAATCTTACCATCGAAGCATCGGCCGTGCCCCGCAAGAAGTGACTCCCGACAACAAAGTGCTGGTGTTTGAGCGCCTGTTTGGTACGTCCCCGACGAGGGCTGTCCCCAAGAAAAGTGGAGAGTTGATCGTAGGAGATTGGGTGCGCATTGGCAAAACCAAACGCACTTTTGACAAAGGTTACTTACCTAACTGGACGACCGAATTGTTTCGTGTCACTGGACGAGTGCATGGCCGTCATCCTGCCGTCTATAAATTGGAAGACATGAACGGAGAAGTGCTCAAAGGAACGTTTTATTTGCCCGAGTTACAACGTGTCACCAAAAAAGAAGACGACGTGTACGACATCGAAAGCATTCTCGAACGCAGAACCCGTAAAGTAGGCAAACGACGTGTCAAAGAAGTCAAAGTACGTTGGAAAGGATATCCACCCAGTTTTAATTCTTGGATCGACGCTTCGCAAGTCATCGACTATAAAAAGAAGTGACCATCATGCCCTTTCACACAGACGCAGCTATGTCGACCACTCCTTCACCCAGTTCTTCTGTGCAAGATTTACAAAAACAACCCTTGTGGGTGTGGTGTGGAGAACGTGTGCCTGAAACGCAAATCGTCTTTTTCTGCCAAATCTTCGTGGTGTATTGTGTCATCGGGGCAGCCATCGTCAATTTGAGTTTGCAACAAGGAGACAAACAATTGTGGACCATTTTATTGAGCAGTTGCATCGGTTACCTGCTTCCTAATCCCTCCCTGAAAATCACCTCGAACGGGAACCACGGGAACCTTGTGTCCAGTGCCAGTGCCAGTCACCACTCCAACCACAACCAGAACCCCATTTTGAGCGGAGACACGCCTCTGACGTCTAGTAACCCCTCGGACAGCCACAGAACTCTGGAATTATGAGTCACCAAAACCAATTTTACTTAACCTTACCCAGTGACAGTTCCATGGAGGTGTTTCCCCACAACACGTTGTGCTGTTACACGGCCAAATTACCTCAGGCCATCCAGTTAGATCACGAAGCCCATTGGGAAGTGGCTTTAGTGGAAATCATTAATCCATCACGAATCAAAACATCACTGAAACTCAAAACACTTTTGACGTCGAAATTCTGGACCCAACGGTGCAGCAAACCATGATGACCACTCCTCAACATAAATCACTTTCGAAGACCCTAATCCGTATCAGCAGTGACCCTTCTCCTCCTTTTTACATTTATCACTTTAAAATTAACCCAGGCCATTATTTTAGTGGTCAACATCTGGTGGAGGCCATCGCTGACAAATTTCATGCAGCATTTGACAAAGTTCTGACAGGAGTAAAAAAAAGTGTCACCATTGAGTACCACAAACTGTCCCACCGTCTACTCATCAAATTTGAAAGTGAGGACAAAAGTATACGTATTAAATTTTGCCCAGAATTGTATGACATTTTGGGTGGAGACCTCAATTTGGTCACGGATAAACAGACCAAAAAGATTCACATGGCAGACATTGACAACAACGGGCATTTTGCAAGGTATTTTCGTTTCCCGGTAGAACTGAACCAGGGACTGAATTTGATGTTTGTGTACTCCGATGTGGTGGAGTACAACGTGGTGGGACAAACCTCTGTGCCGTTACTGCGTGTCATTCCTTTCAAAGTGGATAGTGCCACAACCAATGGCCAGGAAGGTGGAAACACTTACCACGTTCACCGCGAATTTGTACATCCTCACTATTCGCCTGTCAGCAAGTCGTATTTGGACACGGTCAACATTGCTATAAAAGGAGATCTGGGACAAAATATTCCATTCACCAAAGGAAAAGTCACGGTGAAACTCCATTTTCGAAAACGGTTCTCTCACGATTCATAAGTCATGTATCCAGTGTACCGAGGGGTTGCTCGACAGCGAGGACACGGTTTAGGAGATATGTTAAAATCGGCCTTTCGTTCGGTGGCCCCGGTGTTGAAACCGATGGTGGTACGCGGATTGCACGCCTTGAAAGATGCGGCATTGACGCAAGGCAAAGAATTTCTCCAAAATGTCATCATCGACAAACAAAACCCTAAAGAAGCCTTCATGAGGGCAGGCAAAAATGTCTTGCTACAAACGGGTAAAGACCTTTTGGGCCGACGAGACACACCTATGAATGCCCTGCACGCTACCGAGTCAGTCATTCAACAAGGACAAGGGAGAAAGAGACGACGAAGAAAACACCCTTTCACCAGACTTCACACGTCAAAAGCTAGAAAGGCAAAGAAAAGAAGAACCGTTCGAGACTTAGACGTTTTCGATTATTGAGAAACAGCAACAAAAAAAAAATGATGCACCGAGAGTCTTGCGCCTGTTCCAAGTCGGAACTGGATCTGTTTGCCATGCCCCCCACCATGATGACCATGCAAGAATCCCAATGGGTGGAATTTCGCCCCGTCTCCTCTTTGACAGATTCCGCTCCCATCGAGTTTGAAATCAAGGGACAGTCCGAAGATTACATCGATCTGAATAGCAGTTACTTGTACTTGAAAGTCAAAGTTGTAGATAAGAATGGAGGTGCTATAGACGGTGACGAGAAAGTAGCTCCCGTCAACACTTTCATGCATTCCTTGTTCAGCTCAGTGGACTTGTACTTGAATAACAAACTGGTCAGCAGCAGCATGGATACTTACCCTTACCGAGCCTACCTGGAAAATCTCTTGACGTACGGAATAGATGCCAAGAATACTCATCTCAATGCTTGTGTGCTATGGGAACCTGACGAAGCGACCAAGTTTGACACATTAGATAAAGACAATGATGGCTTTGAGGAAAGACGAAGCAAAATCAAAAATGGACAGAGTCTAGAACTGATGGATCGTTTGCATTTGGACATGTGGTTGCAAGAGAAATATTTGCTGAACGGGGTAAATGTTCGCTTGAGACTGAATCGTAGCAGTACTGCTTTCCATTTGTTGGCTGATGCTGATGCTACTACTGGTGGCAATCCTAAAAGCAAAATCGAGGAGGCCAAACTCTACGTACGACGCGTGGAAGTGTTACCTAAAGTGGGAAACGACATCAGTCAGACGTTGAGCAAAACGACCGCCAAGTATCCCATACGACGCGTGGAAGTGAAAACCTTCACCATTCCCGCTAACCATCATTCCATGAACGAAGATCATCTGTTTCAAGGACAGTTACCCAAAAGTTTAATCCATGGTATGGTCAAGAATTCAGCCTTCAACGGAGACTTCACTAAAAATCCTTTTAAGTTTAAACACTTTAAGGTGAAGAAAATCGAAGTCAGTCGCGATGGCAAGACCTTGTGTACCAGACCTTTCGAACCTGACTTTAGTGACACGAAGATGAATTACTTGAGATCGTACTTGTCCCTGTACGAAGCCACCGGTCAGTTAGGGACCAACACCAGTCACGGCATTACGTACGACGATTACGCTGGAGGTTATGCTTTGTGGGCTTTCGATTTCACTCTAGACCAAGGCAGTGACGAGGGACATTTCCACTCTATAAAATCCGGCCAAATTCGTGTGGAACTTCAGTTTGCAGAAGATGTGAAAGAGACAGTGAACGTCATCCTGTATGCAGAATTCGATAATACGATAGAAATCAACAGTTTGAGAGAAGTCATTCTAGACTATTAGAAAATATGGAAGACTGTTATCCCTCTTTACCTAGTGGAGAAACTTTGGACATGGAATGTGAGGAGACCGTGGAAGGAGAATCCCAAGACAAAGACGAAGAAGTTGTCATGATGAAGTCGAGATGGCCAGAACAAGAAGCCCATTTAGTCTCCTGTTTTGCTACATTCCTGACAGATGTAATGAAAGAATTGATCAAGGAAGAGTGCTATGGATGTCACAACGATCATCTCAGTCAAATTCAACACGACAAATGTCTGATGTTGAGCCAAGAAGAAAAATTGGACGAATATCTGGACAAAGCTTGGGGTGTCATCGAGATAGAATTCGTGTTGAACGAGTGGTATAAAGGCTTGGATACACATTCTTCTCCTCCATTAACGTCTCTGGAGCGCCGTCGCATCGAATCTGTCTTTGACCAGAATAAGAAGTCGGAGCCAAACGCCTTTTACTTGTCAGACATTTTCAAGCAAAAAGTCAGGATCGAATTGATCACTTATCATTACCTGTGAAGAAAATAAACAACACAAATCAATGGATACCTGGGAACTTTATTACCTTTTGAACCACAGTTCGTACACGGCTTCTTGGAATCCTGTCGTCTGTGCTAAAGATGAACTCCCTCATCGCAAACCTCGAGACCATCTAGCTTATGTGATCAACACGGACGACAGTCATCTCCCAGGAACCCACTGGGTAGCCGTCTACTTTCCTCAAGAAGGATGTGTGGATTATTTCGATTCGTATGGATTGCCTCCTTTGGAAAACGATATCATCGACTTTATGAGAAGAAATGCTCAGACCACCCGATTCAATAATGTGAAATTACAAGGCACAGATTCCTTGGTGCGTGGACAATATTGTGTGTATTTTCTGCATCATCGCAGCCTGGGCTATTCCTTAGAACATTTAGTGACTCATTTTGATCCTCGTTCTTCTTCTAGGAAGCTAGGAAACGTAGTGTCCATCAATGGCCTAATGACTTCCAACAATGGAAATCACAATTTCATTCACAACGTTGTCAGCCCTGTTTAAAGTAGAGTGTTAATTGAAAAAAAATGTTTGTCATTTGAAAAAAATGTTTGATGTTATATTGTTGAATTATTATTAAAAATGTTAGAGTTGTTGTTGGTTAGTGTTAAGTGATTTTGAATAAAAAATGTTGTGTTTTGAAAAAAATGCCTTTGTCTTTTGTTTGGCTATAAGAATGTTGATTCATGCTCTTTGACTTCTTACTATCCCTCTCATGACATTCATTGAACGTTCCGGCTCAAAAACCGTAGAGGGATGTTTTCCTTCACGTCCGCGCTTTGACTTTAAAGCCGGGGCAGTTTACAGCCTAACCATCCATTGTCAACTCATCCTTCTACGAAGATGTGTTCCAAACTAGCTAAGCTAAACGAAGCCTACGTGAATTTGCATAGGGTCAGACACAGTCTGATACCGAAGCCAGAAGAGATAGAGAATGTGAGAATGTTAAAAGTCACTGAAGACCTGATAGAAGAGCTCTTCAGAGAAGAAGTGAACAGGGAGAAAGAAGAATGGACAGAGAAGTACAGACTTCAGAGACAGCAGCAACAGCAATAACAGCAGCAGCAGCAGCAACCTGAACCTGACAGAGGCTTTGTCGATTGTCGTATCGACACCAAAGAGTTCTTCTTCTCTTTCCGAAGAAGCAGACCTATCGTCAGAAAGTCTATCCTCAGAGGACGTCGCATTCTTAGAAACTAAAAGATTGCCATAGCAAACAAAAAAAAAACAGCCCTTTTCAGGGCTACCCAATACTCTAGAAAAGAAATAACAACCGATTTGCCAATGTGTGTATGTAGAGTAGTGTGAATATAAACACTGACTCTTTTGTGATGTGAGTGTATGTGTTTGTGTGGATAGTAGATCATGATCATGTTTTTTTTGCTGTTTGACGTGCGTGGAGAGTAGATTTGGGGTTTGATTTGATTGCTTTTGAGTATGTAAATAGTATATTGAAGTGATTAATGAAAATTTTTAAATTAGTAATGGGTAGTATAAAAAAGTGAGTGTTTCTTTTAGGTCCGCGCGTTGTTTGGTCATGATCTAGGTAAGATCAATTTTGTTTTAGGGGATGTTTTCCTTCACGTCCGCGCTTTTAGTATAAATTGAAAATCGCTGGGCAGTCTAGCTACTTCGTTCATTCGTTAACAAGACAATGAATACCAGAACTGTAAAGCTTCTAGAACTCCAGATGCACCTGGAATATGCCAGGCGCCTGTTAAACGAACTGGCCGCGGAGGCCATTGTCGAAGAGGGAAGGATGAAAGAGGAGGAGGAAAGAAGAAAAAAAGAAGAGGAGGAAAAGGAGAGAAGAAATTTCAGAATCCCAGAGACAGAAAATTGGGATTCTGAAGCCACTTATCCCGCCTCTGCACTCCCAAGAAAAAAGGTAAAGGGAGACTGGGGAAGAAGATGTGTGTGTGGTGCCAGGCCTGGAAGGTGCCATCATTAACCAGGTGTCACTGGAGTTAAAAAAAAAACCAAACAGCCCTTTTCAGGGCTACCCAAACCTTTAGAAAAGAAATAACAATCGATTTGCCAATGTGTGTATGTAGAGTAGTGTGAATATAAACACTGACTCTTTTTTTATAGTGTTTGTGTTTGTGTTTGTAAGCGCTGACGTAGGTTTGTGTGGATAGTAGATTTGGGTTTGATTTTAATGCTTTGCGTGTGTAAATAGTAGATTAAGGGTTTGTTTATTGATGCTTCACGTATGTGGATAGTAGATCATATGAAATGAGAAAAGTAGGGGATGTTTTCCTTCACGTCAGCGCGTTTTAAGTGATAATCTAGGTAATATCAATTTTGTTTTAGGGGGATGTTTTCCATCACGTCCGCGCTTTAACTATAAACCTAACAGTGTTAGCCATTAGAACCCATTCCACGGAATAAAGACAAAGAAAATGGTGGTAGCAACAGCGTTACTGAATCATTTGATAGGCATTTATTATTGGATAGTAGATGTTACGTTTGTCATGGAAAAGATAGAGAAAGAATTTAAATTAGAAAAGTGTCTTGACTGTTTTAATAATTTGAAGGAAGCAAAGGAGATAGTAACAGGAATGATGGAAGAAGAGGAAAAGAGACTGAGAGGATTGATTGACCCGCCTTATGTAAGAGTGGGAAGTTTAAAGGAAGCACTTGAAAATGTCATCGAAGTCAGGTGCTTCTTAGAAAAGATATTGAATTGGACGGAGTGGCGATACGTAAAATGGGGGTTGGACCAGCTGACAAAAACGGAAGAAGTAATGAGGAAAGTGATGACGGAAGAGGTAAAGAACATCAAAGAAAAGTGGACTAAGGAAAGAAAAGACGAAGAAAATAGAAAGAGAAAAGAAAGCTTTGAGAAACTCAACAATAACTGGATAAGAATACAGGAGAAATTCCGAGCGATAGGTCATCCTGACTGGATGCCTGAATCAGAAATAAAGAAGAAGACAGGAACAATGGCAAAAGTTAGAAGATGGCTACAGAAGTGGAGGAAATAAAAGAAGAAGATGATGATGAAACCAAAGGCCCTTTTCAGGTCCACTCATAGGTCTCGAAAAGAGAATGACTTTCAATTGCCTACCCCTTTTTTATTTTTATTTTTTTAAATTTTTAAAAAAAAAAAATCCCATGTTAATTTTCCCTTGTCCCTATACAGGCCCACGATTTATTCCCATTGTCCCTATACAGGCCCACAATTTATTCCCATGTCAATTCCCCTTGTCGCTATACAGGCCCACAATTTATTCCCATGTTAATTCCCATTGTCGCTATACAGGCCCACGATTTTTCTTCATGTTAATTTTCCATTGTCGCTATACAGGCCCAAGGGGTATTTTAATGCTAATTCCCATTGTCACCAAATCGCCCCACTTAACTACTCACATCAGTTTGAAAGGTCCTATCAATTCAATTGTTTTGACATTAGTTCGGAAGGTCCTATCAAGTCAATTGTTTGCACATATGTTTCAAAGGTCCTATCAAGTCAATTGTTTACACATCAGTTTGATAGGTCCTATCAAATTGTTTACACATTAGTTCGAAATGTCCTGTCACGTCAATTGTTTGCACGTCAGTTTGAAAGGTCATATCAAGTCAATTGTTTAAATATCGGTTTGAAAGGTCTTATCAAGTCAATTGTTTGCACATCAGTTTGATATTTCCTATCAAATTGTTCACACATTAGTTCGAAAGGTCCTATCACGTCAATTGTTTGCACGTCAGTTCAAAAGGCCCGTTCAAGTCAATTGTTTACACATTAGTTTGAAAGGTCCTATCAAGTCAATTGTTTACACATCAGTTTGAAAGGTTCTATCAAGTCAATTGTTTACACATCAGTTTCAAAGGTCCTATCAAGTCAATTATTTACATATGATTTTGAATGGTCCTTTCATATGTTTCTTTACATATCAAGTCTAAGATGTATTAATGAGTGACTTGTATATACATTATCTATATTATTTGGCTAATCTCGTGTTTCCATACCAACATCATATGACATCTAACAAAAATCATATATTATTTTGTTACGATGGTACGATAATTGCTGTATACATGAAAAATTACAGGATTATTTCCTACTCTCTTCTCAATGTTGGTGTATAGGCAAATCATATTACAAGACCTTGGAAACATTTTAATGAATAAACATACACACAACCACATGAGTACAAAGATAAAATACCCACTTAATGTTATCTTTATGTCACTTTCAATAAGATAATCCACCAGGCTCTATCCCTCTTCACAAATATCCGCACGAACGCATAAGGTGAAATATGAATTGTATTCCTCTTTCTGCATCAACCTCTCTGCCTCAACCTCTATCTCCACATAAGTTATACCACATAAAGATTGCATGTCAATATTTCGCGTCAACGTGGTTTCAAAGAAATAAATACTTACTATTATCAGAATAACGTGTTTTGATTGCTTTGGAACGGATAATAGTATAAGAGATTGATAGTAGTAAATGTGTCTGTCAAGCATGAATTTAGATTTATCGCCTGTCCATGTATATTCACTTTATAGTTTCATGCATTACTTAACTGGACATATACAAAAATATATAAATGATTTGAAAGTTCTGAACGAGTCCACCAGTGAAAAGTTTATGGGGTAGAGACATTCTGTAAAACTGTTATCCAGAATAAAAATCAAAACCCTCCTTTCGATGCATTATTAAATGCATGGATCTTTCTAATTAAAGAAGGAGAGAGATTTCTTGCACTGCTTTACAATAGTTGGTGGGGGTGATTTGGATTTTAACGTAGCTCTAACAATTCTCCAGTCATTTTGTTTCGGTGTCTGCAGTGTGGCACTTTATTGTGATGTCTTGCTCTGAGGAATCATGCCGCAGACATGTAGCATGATTTCACACCCAGTCACATTATCCTGACAACAGGCCGACCAGTCCTAACACTATCCTCTTAATGCTGAGCGACAAAAGAGTCAGCTTGCTTGTACCAGTTTTATGTCTTTGGTTTGATTCAGCTTCTATTCCAACCCGCGACCTCCCGCATAGAAAGCACTACGTCACCGAGTGCAAAGCTGAAAAGTATAAAATCTACACATACCTTCTGATACACTTGTTTATAAAATAAATTTCAACCCTACAACTATGAGACATTCATTCTTATGAAATAGTCAATACATTTAGCTAAGAACAGAAATGGTTGGGAATGTTGTTTTACTTTTCAATTGCATATATTCTGATATATAAACATTCAATTAGAGACATAATTTAGACTGTGATAACAGTTAAGCTGTAACGTGCACAGCAAGCAAGTATATGGGAACTTTTAACACACTCTGGTTGAGTGGCCCTCTTCACAATCTCGGTTGAGTAGTTACCTCATCTAGTGGCCATATTTGAAACTGCCCGCTCTAAGTGATACACATCCACAGACACCAACGAGTCAGTAGCCCGACACAGCCCGCCCTCGAGCTCTCTAAGAGCGAAAATGTCTCTAACTTGTTCATCTGAAGGTATCTGCTGTTTGTCAAAGCCACCTTTCCACGTCTCTGCAACAACTTTAATGGAGTCAGCAGGTTTATTGTCCGTTAGTCGCGTCACTTTGCTGTTTAAAGCTGACACTACGTCTGGCAGACGCTCGATCCAATCAGAGGATCTAACTTCGAAAGGAAGTCTCATTTCTACGGTATAGTGATGGGCATAGAGGTGCTTGTCTTGAGTTTGGTTAATACATTCGGCAATGCTGTGCGCCCGGTAGATGCCTGTCTCACAACGTCTCACCTGCACGTATTTGAAACGACATGGCGCCCATAACTCTCAGCCGGGCTCCACCTACAGCAGCTTGAGTCAAGTCAGTTGGCTACATCTGATATCTCATTTGACGACAGCGGATCTTTCTTAAAAGCAATTGCTGCAGTCAGCACGTGCTTGTCTTACGGCCGACTTTATCATGCAGAAGGAAGTGAAATTCTGCCTGTTGTGTCACCAAGCATGGCTGTTATCAAATCTCGGTTTGCAACACGCCTTAGGGCTAAAAAGTAGTAATTGACAGACGGCCTGTTTCTTAAGTCACGCCTTGGTAACATCTTGGGAGATCTTGACCGCGTCTGAAATTTATATTGATTTTGCCAGTTTCGCGTAATAGCCTTTAGGTCTATATCAGATGTGTTGCAATTACGTATCCATCGAGCAACCATTCCAGAATTCGGAAAAATCTCAAACGTCTCCTTATTAAAGTACCTACAAACCTGCCGTCCTCCTCTTATGCACGAACCAATAATCGACGTTTCCTACTTGCATCCTGGCGTCATCGTGACAATATACCAGACTAAAAGCCAACCGTAAAAGATTAAGTAGTATGTGCGGTTGTCAGCTTCCTTGGCAAACATGTAGGTAACAAAGATTACAAAAGCCATTCCTTGGGCCGACAAAAAAGCTAGCTCGTTTAACTGAAAGCTAAAGTCATATAGGGTCGATTAACGCTGTAGAAGCTCAAGCTCTTTACACCTGAACCTTTAATGTCCTTGATTGTTTCTTCGCCATCTATGAAAGCCTGCTCGATCCTGCGCTTGAGAGCGAAGCTTTCATTAACCCATTCAGTCTGTTCTGCTGTTTTGCGACAATACTCGACCCGGGCTTCTATGGCTTTATTGCGGTATATGCTTTCTAAGGCTTTTGCCTAGTATCGATAACAATAGATAGCTTGGAAAACAAAATGCGAGCATATTAACTACTGAGATACTATTTATTGCAATGCCTGCCTCCACTTCGGGAATGGAGCTGCCCACATCGTAGAAAGTGAAGTTAAAGCATTTAGTCAGTGGCCATAAAAGCAACCACAGCACCATGGTATAATGATACTGATAATATGATTGCTATCTGCACACATTGAAATGTTAATTGCTACGCATTATTACTGCATAATAAATGTGATGCCCTGGCCAATGGTTGAGCTCTGCATTAGTGCGACGGCAGAAAACGTATTTATTTAAAGGTTTTAGCCGCATAGTTTTTGTCGTTCGGCCTTGTTAGCACTATAACAGCGACAAGGATATCCTCCGAAATGATGGCGGGCCCAAGCCAGTCGCCGTGCTCTGCATTAGTGCTTTCAAGACGACGGTCGTTGCACTTGTCGCTGTTGTTCAAAGATGTTTCTGTAATGTCAAGAGGCTAGTAATTTTCCTTAGCCTTACGTAGTTGTGCATGGATCGCCTTATGAATTCATTTCATACACTACTCCCCTATACCTGGAGTTGACATTTTGAGACCTTTAATGCCTTGTATTCTGCCGTCTCGACTTCGACTCACAAGAGGCATCAATGCTTGTCGATCTGTCAGAGAGTCTGTGCTATTGTTTCGAGGACATTGATGTATAAATTGACAGTACTTTACTTTGGTTAAGACTTCTATAATTAGCGATAACAACATGCTATGGCGATAGCAAAGCTCACATCAGGATGTATTAAGTGTGTGTCCAAACAAAGGAGCTTCCTCACGACCACATACGAGTTTAAGCCGTTTTTCAAGAAAGGGAGATTGGCTGCAATACTGAAGTGGACCATACGTATATATGCAGTGTACCAGACCCCAGCATCTTGGTAATTGTAGCTCTAGGATGAGCATCGAACCCGTCGTAGAACTTTTCAATGTCTTCTCTTGTCCATTTCGTCCATTTGAGAGAGGATGTCCTCTCAGTCAAAGTACTGTTTAGCACCTCATCCAGTACGGATAGGCGTATCATGCACTTAAACATACTTGCTTATCAAATGTGTTCCCTTCGAGCTGCGAAAGTAGTTGGTCTAATATTTCTCCACAGTCCATTACCTTCTAATGGCATTCACTTGTGCAAATTGTGGTCTGATTGACAGCGTAAATGTAATGAAACCAATTTTCACTTCACCGATCCCTGTATCGTGCCGACAATTCTAACACAGCGACAAGTTGCAGTCCCTCTGTATATTAGATGCAAACGAGAAGAATATATATTTCAAAATATAGTTCCTCTCACAGCTGATCCTCGGTGAGACCTGAGTTCTCCATATGAACATATTTTTCAATGGCATACCGCGGACAAACCGGAGACTCGCTGCTGGTTGCCATTTACTGAAGTATTGAGCCAGATTGCATTACCAATTCATATAAATGGAGATGTCTGTCAATAACGGCCAGTTTCACATGAAGGCACAATGGAGCTACCAAAACGCAGACATCTTGGAATACTTGAGCAGACTTATGAAGAGACCTTAAATTAGTAGCAATTCATCAATGAAAACGGATTTTTCTTTATGGTGTGATCTTGTGATAATCCTCACTTATTAATGGTTCAATCCCATTTTGCCTCATTAGCCCTGAGAACTATTGGTAAATTAATCACAATCTTCAGTAGCTTTAACATTTCAATAGAGAATCGTACAAAGGTGTTGGATTCAGGGATGAGGAATCATCCAAAGTACAGGGAAAAAATCCAACTATGACAGTATCCGACTCAGTTAATAAAGTAACAATCACCATAATATCCATTATTCAAGTTTGACTGAGTCCATATCAGTTAACAATGTGTTTGTTTCAAGGAAAGGTGTTTATGGCTATTAACACGTATTACAGAGCAATACGATTTAAAAGATTGTAAATCGGCATCAGAAATGAAGATGAAATGGTAAAAGATTTGCACTGAATTCCTGTAATATGTGTTTATCCCGTTAGAGAAGGTAGGCACAGAATGTTCGGAATTATTACTCTTCGAGGTCCAAGCGAACCATCAGACATTGAACCAAAACATACGCAAATGGTACAACGCTAAGGCAAACAATTAACAATGACGAAGATGTGATTCTGTCAAAGTAACTGATGCAGCAAATCAAATGCATTTGTTAAGGAGAGTTGATACCCAGAAAACAATAAGAATGAACAATTTCGAAAACATCAAAACGACAACTGAACAAGTTGACAATAAATTAACTACTTTTGAACAGAATGACTATGAAAGTGCTAAAAAAATTCTAAGGTACAAAACGAGTTGATGGACATAATGAAAATATTTTGGCGTATCAAGACTCGTTCAAACTCGTTCAAAAAGAGATTCAATAAGTGACCTACTGCTGTAAAAGAATGACAATCAATAATGGACAAAAGCAGCTTATTAAAATTGGAAACGTTTAAGAACTAATCGAAGAGAGGTTTGATGAGTCTCTGAAGTCCAACACAACGATCATACGACAAAAAAAAAGATCATGAATGTTATTCGCAGATAAATTACTGGCCAGAATAATAATATGTCAGCGAACAACAGTATTTTGTCGTAGTTGCAGAAAGAGAAAATGAAGAACAGACAAATAAAAACATAGAAAACGTAACATACATATATAGTGTAAATGAAATCATAATTGTATCAATAAAATCATCCCGTGAGCTCCTAATTACAAACTTGAAATATATAGCGTTCAAAAACGATATTACTATGACATAATTTTTCATGAAATTGTAAACAGAGATGGAGTTATCTAACAAGGATGCAAAATAGTATATCGATCGAGAAATGTTAAATGATGTGGATAATAAAAAGGTAGCGTTGATGAACTAGACACAGATGCGGAGGCTGCTAAAAGATTTAACTGATTTTGAAGAATATTTAAAAGAGATACAAATGCCTTCGAAACTTAGTAGATACAAAAATAAACCTTTGTTAAGTGGTACCAATGATAGATTTGATACTGGCAAAGAGTCTGTTAAAACTGAAAAAGGCATTTGTCTTAATTAGTGCCATTTACTCAATATATCTTGATAAAAAACAGTTACGCAAAATAAAAATTGATCAAGAAAAGGAAATGCATGCAACACGGAAAGTTACAATTAATGACCCGAAGCAAGAAATAGATAACAACAAAAACTAGTTTGATAAAAAATAAAATAATGGCTGGATGTCAAATTCTTCCGGATTATCGCCTTACACTGATAGATAACTTTCACCATCTCTATGGTACTAATGCCAGCATATGTAATTTACCGTGACCTAACTGACCTTCATGAATTTGTGAAAGAGTTGTTAAAACTATATATATATATATATATATATATATATATATATATATATATATATATATATATATATATATATATATATAATAAACTCGAGCGCATAACCTATTCCTTACTTTATACATAGCAGTTGCTGTTTGCTGTTGTTAAGGGATAGGGAAGAAAATTATAATTTTGTGTACACTACAGACTGTCGAAACTCTGCAGCTGTTCCTGTTTAATCAACGGTGATACATTTACTGGAAAAAATCCGGACATTAAAAGAAATTAGGTGGTCGCAATATGT
Source organism: Sinohyriopsis cumingii (assembly GCA_028554795.2). Taxonomy (NCBI): domain Eukaryota; kingdom Metazoa; phylum Mollusca; class Bivalvia; order Unionida; family Unionidae; genus Sinohyriopsis; species Sinohyriopsis cumingii. The sequence goes on from CM068839.1 coordinate 44,645,299, forward strand.
TAAGCTTCTTATCTTGCATGTTTTGTTTGACATTGTGAATCTTCGTGGATACATTTATAAAGAAAATTTTGTCTAAATGAATTGCTGTGCAGTTCAGTGTACCTTTTTGACCTTTATTTAGAGGTCACCATATATTCACCATTGTGCTGAGGTGTCGTAAAACAGGAATTAAATTATGATGTTATTCTTATTTTTCCCTCGCTTTCATTCATTTTCAAGGAGGCTAGCCTGATTTTAATACGGATGAATCTTTCTCCTCTTTGGATACAATGGCGTAATTTGTCGTGAGAATATTGTTATATTAATTAATCACTGACAAAATCATAAATGTAAGATTTCATTAATGCAGAGAAAGACAACCTGGTGGTAAAAACTGCAGTCTGTGAAGAAGGAGATGTAGCTTGCAAGATTTACTTCCCCTAACTGCGAGAGTCTCACACGTCAACTATAAACCTTTGCCAGCCGTGCACCTCTAATGGATGAAGGCAAAATGCTACCGATTTAACGGCGATATGTTCAATGACGTTTAAAAATATGTTTATATTTAAAAAGCCAAAGATGGTGTTTATATTCGGAGCCTATGAAAGTATTGTGTACTAAATTTTCCGCTATCAAAACTACAATGGGTCTTCAGCTTTCCCCATGCTTTTGACATTTGCAATAGATTCAATTAATTTTATTGTATTGCCTGACAACAACGTATGACACTCACAACTTTATTCATTTAACCTCGATTGTAAGACTCAAACATATTCGTCTGTCTAAAATCTGTTCATGACAGAACATATGTATGTATATATGTATATATCAATGTATGTATGTATGTATGTATGTATGTATGTATGTATGTATGTATGTATGTATGTATGTATGCATGCATGCATGTATGTATGTATGTATGTATGTATGTATGTATGTATGTATGTATGTATGTATGCGTCCGTGTGCTTATTTTATTTTCAATATCTGTATCCATGTGTCTTCTATGTGTTTTGTGTCACACAGAAATCAGCAAATATTGTCAGAGAATACTATTGTACAATGACGGATATCGTGGCATGAAGAGGAAATCTCTCAACAGTTGAGGACATGTTTTATAGACAAGACAGGTTATGCACACTTTTTACAGTTTAGCGTGCTTTATTTTACCTTTACATGGGTATGCACTTCAGCGTGCTTTATTTTACCTTTATATGAGTATTCTCTTCAAGGTGCTTTATTTTACCTTTCTATGGGTATTCTCTTAAGGGTGTTTTATTTTATGTTTACATGGGTACTCTCTTCAGCGTGCTTTATTTTACCTTTATATTGGTATTCTCTTCAGGGTACTTTATTTTACCTTCACATGGGTATTCCCTTCAAGGTGCTTTATTTTACTTTTATATTGGTATTCACTTCAGGGTGCATTATTATACCTTTATATGGGATTTCACACCAGAAATTCATCTTGCTGAATTTCGTATTAAAACGTAACCTCAATAGAAGCCAGTAGTATAAACAAATTTATGGAAAGTGCAGAATTGTAATAGCATCACCGTAATTAATTATCGAAAGAATCTGCATGCAATTCAGTTTGTCATGTACTAATTTATAGTAACATGAACATATAAGATCCAAAATAATTTCAGATGCATAAAGAGAGCCGTCAAATCAGAGACACATTAAATTTTCGCGGTCAGGTAAACAGCCAAAGTGACTAAGTTAGTGATATGTCAAACCATATTCTTTAACCTCTGAATTTACTTTTAATAAAGAAATGTTTAATGGATAAATGTGTTATGATATGGTTTATTGTTTATTCTCCACCAAATGTTATGATATGGTTTGCATCATTACCTTCTTCTTATCTATTGCTATGAGAAGGGAATACTCATAAGTTAAGAAATGTCTTTGCCCATGGTTAGAGAGAGAGAGAGAGAGAGAGAGAGAGAAGAAAAAGAAGAAGCAGTTCAGGCTCTCTAACAAGGTGTCACCAATAACCGTGGAGATACGGTTACATCTTGGGGAATGAGGTACGGAATCCTTGTAAGGAAAAGACAGAGGTGTTCTGACTCGAGGAACGAACTTTATATTGTGATATATATATATATATATATATATATATATATATATATATATATATATATATATATATATATATATATATATATATATATATATATAATTTTAAATTCTAAATATACATTTATAGAGCCTTTATATTTAAAATACAAAAATACATAGAAAGTTACACTTTCCCATCGTCCTTAACAACTTCATTGTATAATTTCTGCCTTTAAGAATTTAATACAGATAGTATTTTTTTTTCCGCATGCTTTTCTAAATGTATTTCAGAGATTTGCGTCGGAGTCTGTTTTTGTATACCTATTTCGGGCTATAAAATGTAATATTTATAGAATTCAAGATATTGTTCTTTGGCAGAATGAATCTTTCTCCCAGATTCTCACAAATTTGCTTGTTATTACGCGCTCACCTTCGCACACGGCCTGTTGAATATTTTCTCTTCGTCCTTGACTGTGTCCCATTTGTTTTGCTTAAGAATTTTTCCAGTCTGAAAGTTGTGCCAACTGAGCCAAAAGACATAGAGGGCCAGAAAAATGGATTCTCATTGGCCCTTGGATTTCCAAAAGTTGAAAATGTTAAATAGCATTGAATGTAGAATCAACAGGTATGCTAAGTTTTAAAATTATTATGGTTGTATTGTTCTAAGAATTATTTCAAGATAAGAAATTATAATGTGTGTGTGTGTGTGTATGTGTGTTGAAAACAAATTATATATATATATATATATATATATATATATATATATATATATATATATATATATATATATATATATATATATATATATATATATATATATATATATCTTCTTTGATTTGAATTATAATTACACCAATGAAGGCACATACAGTTCATTTTCTTTTCTTATGCAATAAAGAAAATGTATTAACCTTAAAATACTCTTGTAACAGGCATTGGTATGAGCACATGCAGTACAGAATAATGAAAAGAATAGTTTTACTATTAATGTTAGTTACTTACAGTAGAATCATCGGAATGATTGCAACGTGTAGTCCTTTGTTCATTGGAGGAAGTTGGATATTGTTATCCACGGCGAAATCCATCATAATCTCGGCTAGGTTTGTGCCAATCAACAGGCCAGCACTGACATTCCGGATTCCATATGGTCATGTTTTGGCTGTGCCGTAGATCCACTTACCATCCCAACAGGATATAACAGTCTTATTGCAGAGGAAATCACAGTTGTTCGTGTATTAATGAATGTGGAAAATATTAAAGATGGATTTATAACAAAGGATTACGTCGGTAGTGCTGTGTAGTGAGTTGTAACGCTTGTAGTAATTCTATAGAACTTTACCATGTCTTTCGATCAGCATTCAATGTTTTGACAGGTTGAAGGAGGCAAACACGTTAAAGCAAAATATTCAGAACGTAGATCATCATGCATCGTATTATTTCTCCAAAAGAAACAACAGAGACGTATATACATACTATCCGTATTAATAAGTATAGAACAGCAGGGCTGTCTTACGTCTAACATGCGGTGATTGTATCATATATGCTTTATATATATATATATATATATATATATATATATATATATATATATATATATATATATATATATATATATATATATATATATATATATATATATATATATGTGTGTGTGTGTGTGTGTGTGTGTGTGTGTGTGTGCAAAAATCGGTTACATTTGTGAGGAGACATATGTTGTAGTTCTAGGATATATGATATCTTACTTTTGTGAATGTTACAATAAACACTTTTTTCTTCTGAAGTCCGTGTGAAACATTAACGTCAGTTAAATATGTAACCCTGATTATCATTATTATTATTATTATGGTTGATTATCATTATTATTATTATGGTTGTTACTCACGGTATATTTTCCGTTTCTAGTTTCTATTGGTACTTCGTCATATTTTAATCAATGCCGTTTCCGCCATAAATGTGTTTGAACTTCCTTTGATGCAATGAGAAGACGAAAGTTACGCTAAAAGTAACAATACACCAAGCAAAAAGCATCCTTTCTTCACGAAAAGTACTTAAGGCTTTTCATTTCTTTTTTTTAACCTAGGAACAAATCTACTCAAAAATGTCATTCGCTGCACAAGCACAACCAGCACCGGACAACCTCAACCCACAGTTCATGGAAATCGGACAACAGTTCGTTCAGGCGTATTATCCTATTTTCGACGATGCCTTACAGAGACCTAAATTAGAACCAATGTATCACGTAAGTGAATCGATGTAGTTGGAGGTAATTGTCATCATAATACTTCCACCGGGTTAATTGTCAGGTTGCAACTATGTGCATACTATTGCACCACGTGCAAGTTACTTGAGACCCCGCAACGGGTATTCCTAGTCGCAGGCGGGAACAAAATGGAATCTTCAAAATGTATCCGGAAAATTAATATTGCAAAAAAAGTTACTGACTAAATAAAATTATGTTCTGCAGGAATCTGTTTTAATATATTAAATTTTGTTCAGACAAAAAACACCCCCTCCCCAAACTATTTAACACAAACTGCGAATGTATACCACAGGGGCTCGTATCGTTGTTTAAAATTAACCTGTCATACATGTACTATATAATAACTACAAGGGAGGACACTTCTCTCCTTTCTCACGTGACCCATTTAAGAATAAACGCTGTTATTTCAAGCCACATTTCGCGTAAATAAATTTGGTACCAATGTTTTGCTCAGGTATTCAACTGTGTATCCCTATCAAAAGTTTGACTTACTATCATACCTTTAAGGAATGCCAATTCATTTTCCCATGGTACCAATCGACATGTACCTGATCGCGCCTGCTTAGTGTGCAAAAACAAGGCCCTGAATGGAATACTACCTTCTAATTGGCCAACTGAAAATAAGTTATAAATAAATACATGACGTCATTTTGTTTTAACCAGTGAGAAGACAGTATTCCATTCAGCGCTACGCAAAATGTGACTTGAAATTACAGCGTTTATTTTTAAATGGGTCACGCGAGAAAGGGGACAATCATCCTCTCTTGTAGTTATTATATAGTACATGTATGACAGGTCAATTTTAAGCAATGATACGAGCCCCTGTGATGTATAAGGGAGGGCAATGGTACTGTGGATCCTAATGTTTGTGATTGGCGAATACATAAATAAAAGCACATACCCTCAAGATATTATACATGTCTACTAGTTCTTTGCTCTGTATTAAAATGTATTTAATTTCCAGTTTAAATCAGATGGCTATGGGAAACGATTGATAAGCATAGTCCTACAGTGTAATACCTTGACCCTGATATTATGTTTTTGGTGTCGATGTCTTACTGCCCAAATAATGACACTGTGTAGTGTTCCGATGTCAATTAACATTAGAACAATAAGTCAAATTTTCAGGAATATCTCACATACTTGGATGCCCATATAGCTGCTTTTCTATAAATTAAAGTTGTTTTAGTCAGACTTAATTACTCTGATGTCTTTTTCCTAATAAATTCAAATTCCCACTCAAGCAAATTGACAGGTTTTCAAGTTCTGTTGGCCTACATTTCAATTGGCTGGAATGCGATGGAAGCTGGGAATACTGAAATTGGTTAAAAGGATGATAAGAATCTTGAACGAAATGGAGCTATCTAAACACTTTCTTCAATATTAATATATTTTTATTTGTTTCGTTAAAGAAGTATTCTTCAGCTTAACCTGATTTCGGCATGTCTGGTGGCACGTAACATTACACGCATTTAAGATCCATTTTTAGATGGATTAAACCAGCAACGTTATATAACAGTGATTGACCAGGCTTGCATATTGGTAGGTTCAGAAAAACATGTATGTTATAGGTGGATTATAGTGTCTGTCTCCATCCCACAAGCCATGCTAAGATCAATACAATGTGGCTAGGACTAGCTACTTTAAAGTTTAATGCAAGCGTTTACCATAAAAAAGGGGTGTGCATTGATTAAGGCATGTGCAGATATTACATCAAATAATCTGCATGATGTTATTTCTTAGAATATGTGAGACAAGTTAGTGATTTGCCATCAGTGACTTTGGTTCATCTTCATTTTATTACTACACATAGATTCAAAGATCTGTTAAAGAATTGACCAAATTTGATACTGTATATACTCCTAAGTTGAGTCCAGCTGTAAGCAACAGACCAAGATCTGACATCCCTGCACAGACCCAGATCTGCTGGCGCAATATGCGATGGCAGATCTGGGTCTTTGCAGTTGGACTTGTGTTATTTGTGAATATATACTGTATATTTGGATTTATCCAGAGCATCCTTTTTTTATTTCATTACTTATTATGAGTTCATATTATTTCATTCCTTATCAGTTGCAAAGAATCAGAGGGGGGAAGAAATGGATTTCTCATACATTCCTGGAAAATCTTTCTAGCCAGTTTTGAGTGTTAGTTCCTTCTTTGGATTCTTCTTTAGGTTCTTTTATCTTGCAGATCACTTTTTTAAATGTCGTTGCTGTACTATGTACCTTTTAACTGTGAATGTGATAATTATATTTGTTTTTTGTTTTGTTTTTTCAGGCTAATGCATTTCTCACATTTGAAGATGATCAGAGGATGGGAAGAGACAAGATAGTAGACAAATTGAAAGTAATTATACCTTTAAGAGAGATGAATTTGTTTGAATCCAGTCCATTGTGAAATTTGAAAATAAGCATTCAAAAATGATTACAGCACATTTAGTGAATATATATCAGAAAGTTTTTTTGGTGACAAGTGGGTGAAGTTTAATATGTACTGTTAGTTGTAGTTATTGTGATTCCTCTTTCACTTTTAGTACTGTTTGGAAATCCTGCAGAACATTGAAAGTGGACGTATTGAAATAAGGACTTGTTCACATGATTATTTATGCAGAATTGCAAAGAACAAATAATCAGGTTAAGAGTTGAAGTCCAGGTAAAATAAGTGAAATTCCTTATTTTAAACTGCTGCTTTATTTTTAAACAAAAGATCATAATAATATCTGATTAAAATTGTAGCTGTGTGTCTCATACTTAATTATGCCATGGCAACTTATAAATGATAATTTATAAGCCATAACTGTCACATTTCACCCTATGTGTGTTAAAGGAAATTGATATGCTGTTGGAAGGATGAATTTAATTTTTGTTTTCATGAGGAAAGTATACTTCTTACCAGTATTGCAGGGTATTTTAATGAATTTCTAATTACGAATAATTTATATTTTTCTATAGTAAACAGGTGTAGGCTTTAAAAGTAGGTTATGTAGATATGATAGTCTTATAAACTAGTTCCTTGTTTAGCTCAGTAAACTGAATTCATCTTTGTTATTTATTATATGACATCATTGTTCTCTTTCCTTTTATAAAGTTTCAGAAATAAATATATTGTCAGTAGCGAATCATTCGATCAATCTATTGGCAATAGACCAGATGCAGCCTAATAACATCACAGCTATATGTATCATGGAAACTTTCATACTCAAGGTCGATACTAATGATTGAAATGAATCAGCCATATCAATTAAAGTACAAAGTGGATTTGAATAAAATATTAGTGCATACTTTTTATACTGAACATATTTCAAAGTACATATGAAAGTAAGAGGTTTTTATTCGTTAAATTATTTTTAAAATATTTTTAATTTTGTCTGTGTACAGAATTTGCCCTTCCAGAAGGTAGCCCATGCTTTAACAAAGATAGATTGTCAACCAACAACAGATGGTGGAGTTTTGATCAATGTATTAGGGCAAGTGAAGGTAATACTGATGTGTGACATGTAAAATTCTGTACCTATATTTACTGTTGGAGTAAAGTCATCTCACTCTGTAAGAGGACCAAGTGAGCTAATGGCATGACCCTGCATTAGTGTGCGTTATACACCCATAATTTGTTGTTCTTCTCTCAACTATGGCATCCATTACTAAAAGCAGAAACAAAACTTAAATGACTTCTAAAAAAATGCTCTTACATTTATAGAATTTGACAACAGGCATCCTGGCATTGTAGAAATGATGTTGATCAAGCTTTTCAATTAAAAAATTTGTTCCCGATGTAGAATATCTTACCTACAGGGTAAATATACCTAGCAAAACAAGTGTTTCACCAAAAGCTACCTGTTGTGTGTTTACAGTGTAGCTTGACCTCCAGAATACTCCATTGCAATGCACTATAGATTTTTTAAATAAAATTAATGTTGTATGATATATAAAAAAAAGTAGACTCAATGTAACTTTCTTTATAAACTTGTTGTAGTTATATATGTTGAAATTCCCCATGGATATTGACAGAAGAGCTCGTGTATGAGCGTACAGTGTTCTAAACTTTTTATATTCTGTTTGGAAACTAATTAGATATCTACTTATATTATTGTATTACAGTCAAATTTCGATGACAAGATAGCAATGTTTGGGTTTGTTCAAGTATAAAATATGGTTTTGAAAGCTTATCAGGCCATTTCAAATCACTGCTTGTGCCCCACACAGATAATGAAGCCACAAGCACACACCTGTGAACAGAGAATAGAGAAAATCGAGTTATGTTGTTTCTCTTTCAGATATGTTCCCCAATTTCATTATGTTCGGGAATATTAGCCTGCTACCTTGTGAATTGAGCCCTACTGGAAGTCTAAAATAGTCTGTCACTGTCTATATCAATAGATAAAGGGCAATATCTCTTGCCCATGACCTCCACTTGGCAATACCAGGTGTCACCAGTTTTTAACTTCACAGACCACACATCATACAATTCATCCTCTGATAATCCAGCCATTTTTATGTTCCTATGGGCCCATCCAGGGTTAATTTTAGATTTGTTGTGTGGATTTATCAACTGATAGTTGTATGCATTATTTTACATTTCTGCCAATTTTTGAATGATTTTTTCATCTTTCGGGACTTCATCTTTTATGACCACCATCCCACCATGCTATCATTGATCTTATACAAGGTCATTATGTGTTACTGTACCTTTGACTTTGATTCCTTACTCTGTCCATTATGGTTGTTGTTGTTGTGGGGTTTAATGCCATTTTTCAGCACACGATAGGCTATACATGGCGGCCAGTATTAATGGTGGAGGAAGAACCCGGAAAGAACCACCGACCCACAAGAAGCTACTGGCAAGCTTTCTTACATACCCATATTGGCTGATTTCGAGACTCGAACCGACACAGACAGAGGTGAGATGGCAGTGATCCGTAACGGGGAGCGCTTTAGACCACTCGGCCACTCAAGGCCCTGGTCCATTATGGAGCTCCTATTAGCGACATTCTGTAGTGATGCTTGATATTTATGCTTAGTTTATTCGTATTTCGCCCAGTTTTGATAGAATTATGGTTTAATTATTAACTAAGCATTGTGCATCAGTTCATAACAGGGTCATGGGTTTCTGATACAACACTTTCATTGCTCGGTTAGTTACGACTGTTTTAGCAACTTAGTAATTTCAGTACACTACCAGTTTCCACTTTAATTTGTGTTTTTTTGTAGTCTCAGTAGAATCTCAGTTTAAATGATTTGTATGCATTTTCTGAGCATGGAAGTGACTCTTGTTTATACTGTGTATACACCATTTATGATATGCAGCCTCGATAATACATAGTCAGTGGAAGTCTGAGCTTCAATTTTAGCAAATTAGTCAAATGCTGATTTGTCAGATTATGCTAGTAGCTAGTTAGTCCCATACTAATTTATCTATGCTTTGTTTTCTCGTGTTGTTTCAGGAGAATTTTTTATTATATGCATGAAATGCACGTTCTTAGGAATTGTACTTTTGTCATCAAAGGGAAGGAAAGACGGAATAATTCAAGGAAGACAATCTACAGTTCATTGTTGGTGATACAGATTCATTGGGGAATATTCCCCAATTTTAGGCAGCTGATGAGGCATGGCTTTTGGGTCTGTAAGTCAAGGCGCATGAAATTCATGCCGGATCCATTGGATCCAACACTTCATACTTTTGTACCGTTACCAGCCGTCACCAGCTGTCTCAACAATGCCAGCAGTCCAGCTGACTCTGGCATTCTAGCCGCCACTGGATGAGGGCCTTTTCATTGTACTGGTCCAGCCAGATAGTTCATATGGGTTCTTAGTTATAGACCCAGCTAACTTATCATTATTTTACCAGAGATTTAAATGATAAATCTGTCCCTTCAGCCAGACCTTTGGTACTACCAGTACTGGTGATTGCCAGACTGCTTTATATACAACCAGCATCCAGGCTGACCACACACCATTCACTCTGGATCCATTGGGTCTAATGTCAGACCATTGCAAGCTGTCCAGCTGTTCCATCATAATGACAATTTCATCAAATCAGTCCAGCCAACTATGAGTTACAGGGATCTTAGTGACAGGTGTGTGTGTCTGTCCAACCGTACTGTTGGTTACATGACCTTCCAATGACAGATTTTGGTGAGAAATCTGTCTGTCCAGCCAGGCCTTTGAAGCAGACAGTATTGGTGATAGCTGGACCATCTTCTGTAATGCCATTTTCCAGGCCAACCATTCACTGGGCAAACCAGCCACAGTGCTGGACTTCAGTATGTTCAGTGCTGGTCAACAGGGAGAACTAGTGATATTTTCTTAGGGGTGGAAATGAGTCTTCGTACCATCTGGTGTGTCTTCTCCCAGAGTCCATAGGGTCCATACAGCTTGCATCCAGAGCTCATAGGGTCCATAGAGCTTGTGGATGCTTCTTTTGCAAGTTGAATGCCTTTCTCCAAAAAGCTGGTAATTGTTACCCATATTTCATGATTGAACAGCCATAATTAAATCTTGCCCATGTACTCTTGGCTCCAGTGTTACATAACTTTGTGTGGATTTGTCTTGATGAGTACATCACTCATAAAAAGGTCACAGTGACCAGTATCTATTTCATCATTGACTTTGGTTAAAATTTATACATAACATAATTTGGCAGGGAACTAATATATTGCACAGATAACATTGTTGGGTCATTCATGATCTTTAAAAGCATTCTACTTTTACCAGTATTCAATACCTTTGTTGTTAATTCAGTTGATGCCATTTATTTATTGAGTGGGCCCCCGAGTGGCTGAGTGGTATAAAGCGCTCACCGTTACGGATCACTGCCATCTCCCTCTGTCTGCGTGGGTTCGAGTCTCGGGCTCGGCTATGGGGGTATGTGAGAAATCTTGCCGGTAGCTTCTCGTGGGTCAGTGGTTCTTTCTGGGTTTTCCCAGGTTCTTCCTCCACCATTAATGTTGGCCGCCATGTATAGCCTATCTTGTGCTGAAAAATGGTGTTAAACCCTTAACAACAACAATTATTTATTGACTGTTCAAAATCATACGTAGCAGCAACAAAACTGGTACACCCAGCAATCATTAAACTTCAGGCTGTACAAACACATTTTAAAAATAGGCATCATTGGATACTCGTGTAACCATCTGAGAAATCATTCTTTCATGGATTCCATTTTATTATTTATTTGCATATATATTTATAATATACATGGCAATATTGTTTATATTCATAAGCAAATGACAAAATACTTGGGTTGAATGCTTGTAGGATATTTTCATACTATTGAAAAGAGATGTAATAATTTTTTCATGTTAATGATGATCAACCAATAGGTTTTAGTAATGTTTTTATACTATTGAAATGAGATGTATTCATTTTTTTTCTTCAGGTTGATGAAGATTGACCGATAGGTTTTAGTCATGTTTTTGGGCTATTGAAATGAGATGTAATCATTTTTTTCAGGTTGATGAAGATCGACCGATAGGTTTTAGTCATGTTTTTGTGCTTCGGCCACAGGATGGAACCTTTTATATCATGCATGAAATATTTCGGCTAGCACTTCACAATATACCTGATGGGAGCTAAACTTGATGGAAGAAACCTGGTTAGAAGTTCAATGGACTACAACAGTGCTGTGTATTACCAGATTTACCTTTGTATACTGGATGCCCTAATACAAACAGCATAGACCCAGATTTGCTGTCATATAATGTCCTGGTAGAATAGGTCTTTGCTACTTTTTGATAATAGTAAGTAAAACAAACATTGTAAATTCTGCAGACACATTTACTGATGGCATATCTGGGTCTACCCAGCTTGTTAGAGTGTAGATTCTGATCTGCTGGCACATTTCATGATGACAGATCTGGGTGTACTCTCTTCGCAGTTGGGTGTGCATTATACACCGATAATAACACTGTAACATCAAATGATAACAGATGATGTTCTTTTTGCATTAATCATGAAGTACACTGCATGCACAAGTTAAATCCTTAATTTTCAAAAACTGAACAATACTTAGTTTTCATACACCCACTTTAAGGTAAAGAATGTCATGTTATAATGTTCATTTGTCTCTGTCTTACAGATTTCATTTCCACACAGTAACTAGAGTTTTTCACAATCTACATTTGTCAAGCTTTTATAGATGGTTTGCACTTTGGGTAAGGAAGAAGCCTATATATTTTGGGTCAACAGGTCAGAGGTCAAGGTCACTACATCAGAAAGAAGAAAAATAATTTCTGCACAGAGATTTTTGTCTTAAAGCATTACATTGACCAAAGTTTTGGATGACTTACACATAGAGTAAAAAAAATACTATTGATTTTGGGGTCAAAAGGTGAAAGGTTAAAGTCACTAAAAGAAGAAAAGGACTTTTGCATATCACTTTAGCTCTTGACCTTGTACCTTGACCAAAGTTTGTGAAGGGCTTGCATTTAAAATATGGAAGAATCCTATTGATATTGGGGTCAGAAGTTCATAGGTCAGAATAACTGGTTCAAAGAAAAGTGGGTTTTATAGAATAATGTTTTGTTCTGATGTAAGTTCCTTAACAAAACTTTGTGGATGGCTTTCACATAGGCACATACAGAAACCTTTTGTGGATCACAAGGTCAAGGATGATGGTCATGGTAAATCATAAGAAAGTAATGATTTTCGCACATGTAGTTAACCATGCCTTACTAGTACCTGTGTAGAGGATTATTAAACATTGGGTATGCATATGATGTAATTTTATCAGTTCTGATTTGTTTTAAATTCTTCCATCGGTAGGACAGCAGTAGTAGATTGTGATCCACAATGTTGACAGTTTCAGCCATTCAGTACTCTGTCTTGTGATGAAGGTTCCAAATGGTGCAAGCTGGTGTCTTGTGATGAAGGTTTCTGAATGGTGCAGACTGGTGTTAAAGCTTAAAACAGCAACTAAGCAACACGTATTTATACGGTATTTTGTGGTTTTTATGGTCAGAAGCCATCTAGTATTTGAGAATGTGTGCTCTATGAACAAAATATAAAGTACCTAGTACTAACTGGAATTTCTTAAGCTGATATAGTATATATACATTGATGGACATGTATATTACTACATGTATATTACTATCTATGAACACCTTCAGAAGTTAAACCCAGAATGAAGTGGATTTGACCATTGGACCATCCATTTGCAGCTTAAATACTTAAGTTAATAATAGTCAGTTGTTGTGTAATTGTAATTTGGTGAATAATTACACTCACACTGAAAGGTTTTAAATATGAGCAGCTCTTTGGCAAGAGATACTGTAACCAAGCAAAGGCTGTAACATGATGTTTTAGTAATAAACAAATCGGGAACAGTCTGGTTAAATAGATATTATAGTGCTGTATTAACACATTTGCAGGTTATCTTCATGTAAAATTATGTATAAATTGCAAGTTATCATTTTAGCACCAACAGTTCTGTAAAGCTGTTTTGATAATTTGCATTTTTAGTAAGTTTACATCATTTTTTCACGATTTTCATAATAATTAGTAATTCAGTATTCTGCATTTTACCGTTAGCACTGATCTTTGATTAATTTGTTGCAAAGAATGGTTGTATCATGATGTAGCAATCTTTAAGCTGATGCCTTTCATGTTCAGTGATTTTTTTCAAATGATGTGGTAGTTTGTTGTAATGATGATATTATGTGCTTTCAGTGTTTGTGCTATTTCTTTCATCACCAGGAAATATGTATTTCTTCCTAATAAAGTGAGTCAAATTATCCCATGATTCTTAACCAGAAAATAATATGCTTTCTAAATTTTTTATATTTTGTTCTTGTCTAACCAGGGTGGAGACCAGAAGTTCTCCGAATTATGTTTTATATTGGGCTTGAGGGTGGGGGTCCCTTCAAGAATTGTAAAACATGGTAGTGTCCTGGGTGTTTCATAGAGCAGAGGAAACTTATGCAGTACATTTACATAAATTTGCCCAATGTACCACATCCACTTGAATAACTGCTATTTCAGGTATCTTGGTCTTTACTACAACCAAAGTATACAGCGATTTGAACTGCGCTTGGAAACAGTACAAGCAAAGTTTGATGCTGACATTTGTACATGAAAGATTCAGTGCAAGCACTTGGAATCTTATTATGAGTTTACTTGCATAAAAATCACAGTATTTTCATTTGTAAGATTTATCTCTTGCCTGCAAAGCATAGACAGGACATATGAATCACTTTTCAGATGGTGTTTTCATCCTCATACGTGTAAAGTTTGAGATTTGTCTTTTGGCTCAGTTTGTCTGACTTGTGCAGTCAGGAATCTTGATGTGTTCATTTTGGAGGATACTACTCAATACAGGCAAAAGTAGGTCACATTGAAATACCTTTTATGCAACAATGATTACGTTTTTTGGATTTTATGGTTTTTCTGACAATGTTCTGTGTAGTTTTGAAGCTTGATAGTTGTGTTCATTTTGTAATATAATACCCACCAGACAGTTCTTCACAACAACATTTTTTTTTCTTGCTTCTTGCTCTAGCAACTTTGCATGGATTTGGATGCTACCATGGCAGGTCTGGTGAGACATAGCATTTTGTGGAAATTTTATTTTAGTGTTGTAGTTGTAGATTAACAGGGTTCATATGGTCTTTGACAGTTTGGGGGAAATGTGGTAGCATTTTCAAGGTCTTGAAAGTTTGGTAAATTTGGTGTGATTACTTGAGGTCTTTAAAAGTCTTTGAAAGTTGAAATGAATCCAAACATTTTATTTTCTTTCCATAATCACAAATAAAATTGCCCAAGATTGTTAGATTCGGATGTAGTCAAGTTTTCCTGTTTCCTTTCTTTTGATGACGTGTTCAGTTTCATTTCATCATGAAACAATATTTTAGTATTTTGCATTCGTTGTTTTCTCGCATAACATAACTTTTATACATCTTAGCGAATATAGGTCTTTGAAATCTGTTTGTGGTCTTTGAAAGTTTGGGAAAAGTCTTTGAATTTATCATTCAGAATTCTGTATGAATCCTGATTAATCACAGGCACAATTCCATTTTGAACTTACTAGCCAAAAAAGGATTGTATGGAGAAAATGGTATGACGATTCCAGTCCTTTTTTCTCTGTATAAATTAGACTACTTGCATGAAATTTCACTTGCCTAACAATGAAAGTGTCATCTACTTGGGTTAGGGAATTGCCATCCCCTGATAAATAGCCTTTGCTTACAACCATAGTAATGTTCTTTACAATTATGAAAGTGTTAGTTTGTGTATCCTGCTTATATACTGTATATGTATTATTATATAAATGATCATTTTTTTGTTCTCACCATTGCACCTCATTCTTTGGACTGTTCATATGCAGACATGTATGTCTTCTTGCATTATATGTGAAAATGAATGGACTAAGCTTGTTCATGTGGGATTTTGTCAGCAGTACAGTCAACATTTGTTTGCCTAATTAGGAAACAATAAATATCAATTTGCAGATAATGGCTTCTTGTAATTTATATCCATTGCTTTCAGCAACAGGTTAATTCAAACTCATGGACTGCTTTTCCTCTCGCCTTATGTAAACAGGTGCAACAGAAGATATTGTCAATGTTACATGCATGTTTGATATTGTGTATCACTTTTTCTCCCTCAGATACATTCCCCAGTCACATCAATGTTAGGGACTGCTTGAGTGGACTAAGTTGTGAGAGCATCTGCCTATCGGAGATGGGTTTGAACCCCTTCTGAGTCATACCAAAGTCTTATAAAAATGGTACAGACATCTGCCTCATTGGCACTTGGCATTAAGGCATTATGATTAGTGTTAAAACTGGTCAGCCTGGTGACAGGATAATGTGCCTGGGTGATGACACTGCTTCATGTCTGCAGCATGATGACCCAGTGATACCACTATAAACTGCCACACCGCAGACATCATAGTGATATGACTAAATTTGTTAATGCTACATTAAAAATCCAAACACACACACACAAGCATGCTAACTCCCAAAACCAGCCTTAAAGATGAAAATCCCCGTTTTTGTTTAGCTCATATAGACAAGGGCAATATCTGTTACTCAGTGACTCCTTTTGCCAAAACCGTTTCTCACTAGCTTTTAAGTTCGCTTCTACACAACAACATTGAACAATACACTCCTTTGAATCCAAAGCCAAATTTGTGTTAAATTTGAACCATCCATACAGGATTTTGGATTTATTTGGATTAATATTCATTCCTAAATGGGTTATAATTTTTTTGTGGTTAATTTTGTGAAATCTTTACACTTTTCTTGAACTTGGCAATTTTTACACCACTTTGTACAACATGTTATTGCATGTAGCTTTCCATGGTTTTGCACACGCTGCCTGTTATTTGCTCACCCAGACAGCAATGGGTCTTGTTTTAGCGACATATTAACGCACTGAATCATTAATTTACACATTTTTGCCATGTTTAATTTAGCATTTGTAATAAACGCAACAAGGCTAAGGAAGACATGCACAAGTCATGCCTTGCATTTACAAAATGTACTTGGCCAGTACCATGCAATATGTGGTCTGAGAGAGTATCGACTACTGTTTTGCAAAAGTTGACCAATGCAAAGAAGGAGAGTGATGATGACATAAAATTTAAAACTCTTGCAAGTAATTAAGAGACCATGGAGGAATATACCCCCATTTTTTATCAGTCTGGGTAGTGTGAGTCCTCCAGAATTCCAAGCCTGGCCTTTGGACATAAAAGTCCAGGCCCATGTGATTATTAACGGATCCAGCTGACCTATTCTTTACTACCATATAGTTGCCCAAAGCTACACAATTATCCAGGCAGTTGAGCCAGTTGTCCATCCAGTCTAGTCAGTCCAGCCATCTCATTTGGAATCTTATTGAAAAGATCCATGTCACCAGGCATAAGGCTTCATCTTGTGACTATTGCAGAGATCTTAACGATAAATTTTCCATTCTACATGCAGTTACAATTACAGAGGATTTTAGTGATAGATCCGGCAATCTTATCAGGTATTTTGCCTTCAAATCTAAGATTATGAAGATCTTTATGATAGATTTGAATATCCTAACATGCATATGGCCACAATAACAATTATCGGGATATTTGCAACAGATCTGCCCATCTTGTCCAGTTAATGGCTTCAGATCTCTTCAGTTTTAGGGATCTTGGTGATAGATCTGTCCATCTTGCATAGTCTACAGCTTCATATCTCTGTAATTACAGAGATTTTAATGTTAGATTTGCCCATCCTAATATGCCTATGGCTTAAGAACAATTAACAGAGATCTTTGCATCCATCTTGCCTAGCGTAACACTACCCAAACACATTACGATGGGGATTTTAGGGATTGATTCATCCGCCCAGTCATGCCCATGGTACGGGCAGTACCAACACCAAATGGATCGCCTTCTGCATGACTGGTATCTGCGCCATCCATACTCTCTATGAATGATCCATCTCTACCAGTATGAAAATATGTATCCAGCAGAACAAGCATTTCCTTCTTCATTGTATACCTGCAGGGTATAAGCCATGACTTATATATAGATGATGGCGTTGCATCATAGATGCTGCAGAGATTGGTTTATCCCAAAATGGAAACAGTCCTTTAACAGTCTGGTGCAAGACACATTTCACTGTCTATGAAACTAAACTCCCAGCATTAGATATAAAAATAGAGCAGCATTTCGCATGTCTGCACCCACTTTTTACAAAGTGGATTGAGCAGCTCACAATTTGATGCCAAATGTGTTGATTGCCTCTGCCAATCGTGATGTCATCACTTGTTTGCTCTCCATGAAATTTTTAAATTAAGGATGACTATTTGGCTCATTGTTGCTGTTTGAGAGTTTTTTTTGAAGAAGTTTGGGGGCTGACAGCTAAAGAATTACCCCTTTTTTCTGCCACTCCACCTGTATCCTTGTTTTAGAAAATGGTTATCCTTGCCACATTGGATAGAAGATAGGCAAGCAAAACAAAGATATCCTTTATCTTTCAAGTGCCATTCAGATCTCAACCTTGTGCCATCAGATGATAGCCAAACCAGTCTAAGAGGCACTATTAGAAGGCAGGTAAGAAAAAACAAGTTTGTCCATCCACAATCTTCCTGTCTCCAGTCACAGACTTGACACGAC
The DNA here is from genome assembly GCA_028554795.2 of Sinohyriopsis cumingii. NCBI lineage: Eukaryota > Metazoa > Mollusca > Bivalvia > Unionida > Unionidae > Sinohyriopsis > Sinohyriopsis cumingii. The sequence continues at coordinate 44,663,693 of CM068839.1, forward strand.
CACCACCTTTAAGTCTCCTTGGGGGTCACCAGACTCCTGTGATTTCAGAGGGGCTTTGGATTTCCTTTATCCCATCCCATTCTCTTCCTCTCCCCTCTTATAGATAGGCTGTCAGATCAAGGGAAAGATGAAATCCTTAAGGAGAGACCACATTCGTCAACAAATGGGCAATGGAGTTTGTATGAAAACCATAATCTCTTGGTTCTATTCATGGCTGTTCCATACCAAAAATGCCAAACTGCAAGTTAAGGTCAATCACAGACTTTAATTGGCTCAACAAATTCCTTTTTTCTTATGCCAAGATTCAAGATGGTGAAAAGTATGCCAAAAGTCTTGATCTCACAGATGCCTACTTTCACACCCCTATTCACCCAGCTTTGCAAAAAGTTTCTTTGGTTTGCATACTGCAACATGTTTACAAATTTCTTGTCCTTTATTCAGTCTAAATATCAATTCCTATATCATTACCAAACTAAGGATTGTGTCTTCGCCCAGTTCTGGCCAACTTCCTCTAAAGCGACAGTCATCTTAACCTCCATATGGAATCAGTCACAATTGGGCAGTCAGAGAATCATCCAGATATTCCTCTCATCTGTAGATAAGTCAAGAGTAGCAGCCATGCAAGATTCTGTCTGTGCACTCAAGCACTACTTGAAGCACAGAGATGAGTCATAGCATTTGCAAAGGTCTTTTTCTCCCTGTGGAGGTGAGAAAGCGGGTAATTACCTCCCATGTCCAATCTTCATGGCCTAATGTATGTTTAGCATACTCTGACATTTCAGTAAATCAGAGTTGACATCTCGGTAAATCAGAATTTGAGCTCGTGAAGGAAGAGCAGTTTCTGCTGCAAGTTTTGCATTTAAAAATGGGGATTTTTATCTGAGACATCATAGCAGCTGTTGACAGGAATACAGCATCAATCATTTTGATATTATATCTTGGGGATTTAGCTTTGCAGAGATAAAACCTGAATCTGGTGGGTCAAATGGCTTAGTTTAAGATTTAATGAAACATATACTCTGATGTACAGAATTCTCGAAGGAAAATTTTTTTAAAACTAAAATGTTCTACAAGCAGTTGTTCTTCCACATATAAATTTATGACCATCATGGCTAAAATCATCCATTGGTGACCTTACTTAAAAGAACCTTAGTTTACATAGATGGATATCGGGAATAGAATGTACATATAATTGGAAACAGATGACATTAAAAGCTAACAGACTCAGTGTTTGAGGCATACATTAATTTCCACTTCTCTTAGATTATTTCTGGTGAAAATGGGAACAATTGAAAATTCATGAATTTGATATATGGCCACAAAGCACCTCATGCAGATGTCTTAATAGTTTTAAAATTAAAATTGACCAGATATTGTTGAATTTAGATCTAAAATAGTGAGAGTTCAACATTCTTTATGAAAGTGCATGTGTCCCAAATTGAGTCATTGAACACAGGGCGTTATCAGCCTCGTACATCACAAATTAAAAGTCATCTTGGATCTTGATATCCATGAATATGTTCCTGTAATGGACCTAACACTGCACAGCAGCCCTTCAACTTTTAGGTCACAATTGCCTTTTTATCTACAGAGATGTAGGGCATTTACTAATCATGATTAGGTCACTGACACAATTGTCCACACAGATAAAAACATATCCATATATATAGCCTTACTGAATCTTGACAATTATGTCTTTCCAAGTCCTAGGCAACAGTTGGTGTAGGGACATTTGCACATCTTGATGAGTTCTTCGCATTCATCTCAAAAGCAGGTCACAAATATCCATATTTTATTCTTCACTAACTTGGGTTAAATTTTGTTTTACGTTTTTTTCTCTTGAGTTTTGTTCATAGGATCATCCAAGTAGATGATTGTATTTATCTTGGCTAGTACTTCACATGTAAAAAAAAATGTCACAGTGATCTACTTTTCCCATTTTACTGGTTTAGGTTAAGCTTTTGCATTCGGCTCATGAACCAGTACTGTTTTGCACCCTGTATATATGCTATTACTATTTTGAATTGTGCACTTGATGAGGGAATGCATCAAGACAATTACTAAACCCTAATCACAAAAGTAGGTCACTGACCCATACTTCGCTGACTTTGGTTAAAAAAAAATTTTTTTACTCTTTCATGCTCAGATTAGTAGATTTGTATACATCCTTCTTAGTACCACACACATACATGGAAGTTTAATGTGACCAACATTTTACTGGCTTAGGTTAAAATTTTGTTTTTAGCTGATGACCATGTAGGATCTTTCAATAATAGTATTACATACTATCCAATCTAGAATAATAATAGTATCACATTCTATCCAGTCTAGAATCATAATAGTATCACATTCTATCCGATGTAGAATAATAACAGTATCACATTCTATCCAATTTAGAATAATAATAGTATCACATTCTATCCAGTCTAGAATAATAACAGCATCACATTCTATCCAGTCTAGAATCATAATAGTATCACATTCTATCCAACCTAGAATTATAATAGTATCTCATTCTATCCAACCTAGAATTATAATAGTATCTCATTCTATCCAATGTAGAATAATAACAGTATCACATTCTATCCAATTTAGAATAATAACAGTATCACATTCTATCCAATCTAGAATAATAACAGTATCACATTCTATCCAGTCTAGAATCATAATAGTATCACATTCTATCCAATCTAGAATTATAATAGTATCTCATTCTATCCAATGTAGAATAATAACAGTATCACATTCTATCCAATTTAGAATAATAACAGTATCACATTCTATCCAATCTAGAATAATAACAGTATCACATTCTATCCAATCTAGAATAATAACAGTATCACATTCTATCCAATCTAGAATAATAATAGTATCACATTCTATCCAATCTAGAATAATAATAGTATCACATTCTATCCAATCTAGAATAATAATAGTATCACATTCTATCCAATCTAGAATCATAATAGTATCACATTCTATCCAATCTAGAATCATAATAGTATCACATTCTATCCAATCTAGAATAATAATAGTATCACATTCTATCCAATCTAGAATAATAATAGTATCACATTCTATCCAATCTAGAATAATAATAGTATCACATTCTATCCAATCTAGAATAATAATAGTATCACATTCTATCCAATCTAGAATAATAATAGTATCACATTCTATCCAATCTAGAATAATAACAGTATCACATTCTATCCAATCTAGAATAATAATAGTATCACATTCTATCCAATCTAGAATAATAATAGCATCACATTCTATCCAATCTAGAATAATAACAGTATCACATTCTATCCAATCTAGAATTATAATAGTATCTCATTCTATCCAATGTAGAATAATAACAGTATCACATTCTATCCAATTTAGAATAATAACAGTATCACATTCTATCCAATTTAGAATAATAACAGTATCACATTCTATCCAATCTAGAATAATAACAGTATCACATTCTATCCAATCTAGAATAATAATAGTATCACATTCTATCCAATCTAGAATTATAATAGTATCTCATTCTATCCAATGTAGAATAATAACAGTATCACATTCTATCCAATTTAGAATAATAACAGTATCACATTCTATCCAATCTAGAATAATAACAGTATCACATTCTATCCAGTCTAGAATAATAATAGTATCACATTCTATCCAACCTAGAATTATAATAGTATCTCATTCTATCCAATGTAGAATAATAACAGTATCACATTCTATCCAATTTAGAATAATAACAGTATCACATTCTATCCAATCTAGAATAATAACAGTATCACATTCTATCCAATCTAGAATAATAATAGTATCACATTCTATCCAATCTAGAATAATAACAGTATCACATTCTATCCAATCTAGAATAATAACAGTATCACATTCTATCCAGTCTAGAATCATAATAGTATCACATTCTATCCAACCTAGAATTATAATAGTATCTCATTCTATCCAATGTAGAATAATAACAGTATCACATTCTATCCAATCTAGAATCATAATAATATCACATTCTATCCAACCTAGAATTATAATAGTATCTCATTCTATCCAATGTAGAATAATAACAGTATCACATTCTATCCAATCTAGAATAATAACAGTATCACATTCTATCCAATCTAGAATAATAATAGTATCACATTCTATCCAGTCTAGAATAATAATAGCATCACATTCTATCCAATCTAGAATAATAATAGCATCACATTCTATCCAATCTAGAATAATAATAGCATCACATTTTATCCAATCTAGAATAATAATAGTATCACATTCTATCCAATCTAGAATAATAATAGTATTACATTCTATCCAATCTAGAATAATAATAGCATCACATTCTATCCAATCTAGAATAATAATAGCATCACATTCTATCCAATCTAGAATAATAATAGCATCACATTCTATCCAATCTAGAATAATAATAGTATCGCATTTTATCCAATCTAGAATAATAATAGTATCACATTCTATCCAATCTAGAATAATAACAGTATCACATTCTATCCAATCTAGAATCATAGTAGTATCACATTTTATCCAATCTAGAATAATAACAGTATCACATTCTATCCAATCTAGAATAATAACAGTATCACATTCTATCCAATCTAGAATAATAATAGTATCACATTCTATCCAATCTAGAATAATAATAGCATCACATTCTATCCAATGTAGAATAATAATAGCATCACATTCTATCCAATCTAGAATAATAATAGCATCACATTTTATCCAATCTTTAATAATAGTATCACATTTTATCCAATCTAGAATAATAATAGCATCACATTCTATCCAATCTAGAATAATAATAGTATCGCATTTTATCCAATCTAGAATAATAATAGTATCACATTCTATCCAATCTAGAATAATAACAGTATCACATTCTATCCAATCTAGAATCATAGTAGTATCACATTTTATCCAATCTAGAATAATAACAGTATCACATTCTATCCAATCTAGAATAATAACAGTATCACATTCTATCCAATCTAGAATAATAATAGCATCACATTTTATCCAATCTAGAATAATAATAGTATCACATTCTATCCAATCTAGAATAATAAAACATTGTGAGAGGTTACATCTTAATGAGTACTACCAATTCATATCAGTTATAGGTCAATATTGCCTATATTTTACACTTAACTGTCTTGGGTTATAATTTATGTTTGATGTTTATTTCTCAGTTCATGCTAGTATCATGAAATTGATCATGACATGCATCTGTTACCACCATACACTTGCAACAAAAGAACTCATGGTGGCATACATTACATACTACAGTGACTTGGTTGATATTTTGTGTTTAAAGTTCATTTTTGTATCCTGTTCATGTTCCAGTCATCAAATCTGTTAGTACTACACACAACCACTGTGACCTAAATTGTATGCTCAACTTACATTATATATTTGTGTTTATGACCATGTATTTGTATGTGCTATACACATCCAAGTCAACACAGAAGGCCCTTTCTAGCCAGTGCAGTTGGAAGTAGGAATAAATATAATTAAATGGTAAATTTTCCACGTTAAATGCCTTTACATTCTATATTGTAATGGTTTGATACTAGCAAGATCTTTATTAATAAGAGGATCTCGTTCGCTGAGCATGCTATCACTCTTGAAGCCATAATTCTGATCTAATTTTGATCAAACTTGGAATATAGGCTCATATCTTAAGACCTTAAATGGATTTGATAATAAGCAAGAGAAACATGTTAATGAGGTGATCTTGCATCTGATTGGTTGAGCTATATACTACTCTCAAAGGCACAATTATACTCAGATTTTGATCAAATTTGGAATGAGAGTTTATATCATCAAGATCTTGCATATTTAAAGGTAGATCAGCCTTACTTGTTTAGATTTTGAAAGTTCTACCTTCTTGGTTGCTTTCCACCAAATTTGATAAAGTTTTGTTCAGCGGTTTTCAAGAATAAATCATTTATAGAATTTTGATTTATTTTAATAATAGAGTCTTTGTACAAATATGGAAGCCTTTCATGTCATTAATATGCTTTGTGCCAGATTTAATCAAAACCAGTCTAGTTGTTTTTAAAAATAAGTTTCAATAGCAATTTTTGTTGTGCATGATTGACACAGTGCTATATCTTAAACTTGCTTACAGCCAGGTGAGTTGAAAGCCTTTAAATGACTTCTCGACAACCAGTAAATAGAATTTGAGAAAATTGTGGAATAAAGGCAAGGGAGGTAATGTACAAGAGTTATTACCCTTTGTCTAGATAATGCAGACCGAAAAGACAAAGTCTTTGGAAGTACTGGATTTGAGGGGTAGTAGGGCTTAAATTCCTAATATTAATGTGATTAGGGAATGTATTTAAAGGAGAAACAAAAATGATATTTCAGTAGAAAGTATATAATGGTTTTGGACTGATGCAATGACCAAAATAGTAAAAGGGCCAATTCATGTTGAAAAGGAAAAAGATGGTTAAAAATACTATCTTTTTTAAATGTTTGCCTGACAATTAAATTGAGAACCAAGATTTGTATTTTGTATGTTGGAGATATACATTAGTTCTCAACAGAACTCTCAATGAATGAAAGCTTTAAATTTTTGTAGCAGTTCAAGCATTCTCCTGTGCATTAAAGTCAAGTTTATCCTATTAATAGCTGCTTGTCTAAAAAAAATCACCTATTATCTTGGCCAAAAAAATGGCCTTTAATAGTAAGCCTCCGTTGCATGTATCATGATTATTAAACACATACAGGGTAGAAAAGATGTCATTATGATTCCTGACTCCTGAGACGGGCATGCATTTGACAACCTGTAAGAAAAGAAATCCTTTGTTGCTGAAGTAATATTTTCTCTTGCCCAACCATCACATTCCTTTACTTTGCTTCTGTGGGTGCCTTCATGATGTCTTTGGTGGTTGGTGAAAAGGTTTTCATGTAGTGACCCCTTTGATTTTGAAAGTACATGCATACAAGTGAAATAAGAAACTTGCATGTTTTCAAGTAAGCTAATTTTTTCTTCATTTTTTTATTATCTGTAAGTGATATTAATAGTATGATACAGTGATGAGAGATTATCAAAATGAGGTTTCGATTTAATTTTTGGTTTGGAGTGATTTGAATCCCTCCAAAGTCTATAATATATACTAAAAAAATTTGAATCTTAGCAATAGCAACTTTCAATCTGTATCACTTAAATCTTACATAACAGGACAGCCAAAATGTGAACATTAGATAAGGAGACACGGGACTTGGCTTTAGTTGCCTCCCCTGATAGTTTCGTAGCTAGCAGTGGTAGAATATTGTTTAATAATATTTTGTATGCATTATTTTACAAATATACATTTTTCATTTTGAGATCAATAAAAGAAAACAAAATTCTCTGAAATCATTTGTGACTGAATAGCTTAATATGAGTCATAACTATTGTGAAATGAGCAAATAAATCCAACCTGACCAGCTTGATGTGTGTGTGTAACATGGATTTTTAATGTACCTTTAAAAAAAATTCAGTCATACTGCTACAATATCTGCAGTGTATAGAGATGTCTAGCACTGGGGCATCATGCTGCAGACATGTATCGTTATGTCCCATCCAGTCACATTATCCTGACACCAGGCCGACCAGTCCTAACACAAATCTCTTAAAGCTGAAAGTCTAGCAAGGCAGCTGCTAGGACCATTTTGTTATGACTTGGTCTGGATTCGAAACAGCAACCTCTCGCATACATTCTAACCACTTGGGCCATCAGAGCAGTCAGCAGCATGATATGGCACATTAGCATTGTTTTTTAGCATTAGTTCAGTTATCTCCTATAGGCATAGAAGAGTTTAGAAAGTTAGCTTCAAGTTAAGAATGTAAAGACAAAAGTTAGAATACACTAACAGTGGCTCTATGGGATTGGGATTTCAAGTTATACCTGTACAGCATGCATTGACACAGAGGCTCTGTATGATACGGTATTCAGGTAATAACTGTATAGCATACATTGATACAGAGGCTCTGTAGGATATGGTAATCAGGTACTAACTGTACAGCATAACATCGACACAGAGGCTCTGTAGGATATGGTAATCAGGTACTAACTGTATATCATAACATCGACACAGAGGCTCTGTATGATATGGTATTCAGATAATAACTGTATAGCATACATTGATACAGAGGCTCTGTAGGATATGGTAGTCAGGTAATAAATGTATAGCATACTTTGATACAGAGGCTCTGTAGGATAGGGTATTCAGGTAATAACTGTATAGCATACATTGATACAGAGGCTCTGTAGGATAGGGTATTCAGGTTATACATGTACAGCATACATTGACAGAGGCTCTAGGTTAGGTCATTCAGGTTATAACAAAACAGCATACACTGACAGCTCTGTGATCGGGCATTAAGGTTATAACTATACCATACATTGACACAGAGGCTCTGTGGGATTGGGCATTCATAATCTTTAGTAACAGGTGAAACATTAATACGATGTGAAGAGGAACATGTAAAAACTGTTCAAATCATTGCTCGAAACCACAAGACCTTAACCCCAAGAATGACTTGTCTCAGTTTCATAACAATTCCTACACTAATGTGAAGAAAATCCATCAGGTTTAGTCACTATAAGCAAATGACAAAACTTTTACCAAAACCTCAATGCAAACTTTCTGTGACCTTGAGTCCAAGGTCATAGGGATGAGTGAGTGTGTTGCAGAAGGAACTGTAATTGCTTCATAATGATTGATTCCTAGTAGTATGAAAATCTATCAAAGGGTTTAGGAAATATTAATAAATGCAAAACACTTCAACTGAAACTTTACAGCAAATATTTAATGAGCTTGACCTCATGGTAAAAGAAGTGAGCAAGCATGTCATACAGTCTACATGCCTGTTCTCTACTGGCTTGCATTATCGGCTAGTAAAACTTTCAACCTCTGCTCGTTTCCTTATGTTAATGTCAACAAATGTCATAATGTGACTATTCTACTGATCAGCTGACCTTCTGACAAAATATAGGCTGCTTCTCTCATACTGCATCCATCTCTCACACTGTAATGGTCCAGAGAAGACATTTATATTAGATGAATTAAGTACAATTCTTTTTCTTCACTACTTTCAAATTGCTGATTGTGATTTTCAGATAGACACTAAAAAGATACAGTGATTATATGACAAGATATCAATTTCATGATATTTTGTTGTAACTGCTTTGGATTACTTAATGCATCAGTCTCCCTCTTTTTTACACCCACCCCAACCAATGCTGTCTCTCTCTCTCTCTCTCCCTCAATGTTTAAATGAATTTGTTTTTATTAATTATTACAAAGGAGATGCTATGATTTAAGTCCTATTTTCATTAATAGGATTGTTTAAAATATATCTTGCATGAATTACTGCTTTAGTGTCAATTGGAACTCTATCATCCCTCTTGTCTGAATTTAACATGGCTGACCTTGCCAATGTAAAAGTACACTTGCACTGTATTGGGGTAAAGAGATGGAGCTTGGATGTACTCTAGCATACAAAACCTGGAAATTAGGCATGGCTTTTAGGCTCTGCCTCAAGTTATTAATTATGTCATTTTCGCAATTCCTGACAGCCAAGATTTTTTTTATTGCTTAATTTTAAACTATGAAGCTATGATGCAGTACCAGACTGCCCAATATCTCTAATGCGAGTGATCCATGTATGTTGTGAAATCTGGATTATATGTCATTCAACATAATCTTTAATAGTTGACGTCAAAGGTTACTTTTTTTTTTACTACAAATATTTAACAACCAAATATTAACCATTCTGTGTATCGATTTCCAATGAGATTTCTCCAAGCTTGGCATGGAACATACACAAGGGAACACATTTCTGATGGTTTTTTTTTATTTATTGCAAAAATTCATTTTCTAAATTTTGGAGCAGTTTTACATCGTCATATATTCAGAAATTATAAACATGCACTTTTGATGACCATGTATGTATCACAATGTATGTTATCACTATGGCAACAGCCTCTGAATCATCAGTATTTGGAATACTTTTGATTATCTATGATGATCTTAGAATCTATACAAGTACTCTTAATGGTCTGATGTTGGTTTACGGTAGTCTTCATAGAAACTGGAAAGCTCAGACTCTGCCGTCTCAAAGTATGTGTAATTACACTTCCATGTATTCAGCATACACAAGGATTGAACCTGAGATGGCAGAATGATTAAGTCATTGTATTCACAAGGCCTGGAGATCATAAAACCTGGAGCTTTTCAGTGTGGGCCTAAGTTTCCACACTTAGGTGATCCGAAGTGACATTTAAAAAGTAAAACCCATTGTAATTGTTGATGGAAACTTCAAGATTAAGTTCAAAATGTAAAGTGTTATGATATCTGGGCCGAGCCTCTTCAATTATTCAATTCATTAAATAATAAAACTGCGTCTAATATTAATGAAAACTACAACACAGATTAAAGGCAAATTCAACATTTATTCATCAAGCAGAATCAAAAAATGGTTCGCATTTTAACTATACATCAAATGTCCTGAAAATACAAGAAGCAAAATAACGACAGGTTAAAATTATCTTATGATTTGTTCTGTACAAAGAAAGGATTGGCACTAGCCAGAAATCAGTGTTGTGGTGGTTCTTGTTTGAAATGTAGTAACTGTATCATTGCATTTTCAGAATCACTGTTGCTGACCTTGTGTAGGCTAGTGTGTTTTAAAAGCATATTTGCCCAAAGATTTATACTTAAAAAGAAAAATACCAATGAATGCGCTTATTCTAAAAATTTGCTTTATGATCACACATGATCAATTGTAATTAGGTTTAAATGTAATTGTATGTTTCAATGTGTATGCAAACCTTACTACATTTATGTATCAGATATATTAAAGCACATTTTATTCCAATTTAAAACCAGTGGTTCATTAAAACTGATGTTGTTTAGCATCCTTTCAAAAGTACAGTTCTGCATGAGGAATTTCTTTCCCAATTTATTATTTACTGAAAAAATGTAAATGTATTGTAAGTCTCAAGTATGAGAAGACGATGAGCACTAAATAATGAATGTAAGTGTCTTTATACAAATTTCACTATTTCTTTTGTTTCTTCTTTTCAGCCTCCTCTTCTCTTTCTTTCTCTATTTCTGCCATATATTTATCTATTTCATCTGATTCCAGCATCTAAAATCATATAAAAAAAAGAGTACTTAACAAACATGCTTTAAATGAATTAATAATTATCACAAAACAAACCTCTCCCTGGAAAGGCATCTTTTATTTCTTCCAAAATTTTTATACACGAGAATAAATAAAATCTGAATGTTTTCAATTACAGCAAAACAAATTTCCACTCCCTATATCAAACATTGTAAAGTTTCATTGAATTAAATTGATAGTCCAGAGTCCTCACTTAGAGTCAATAATAATAATAATAACAATAATAATAACAACAATAATAAATCCATAGTTAGTGATAATCTGATTATTGATACAAATGTTCAGGGCTGTTCCATTAAAACATACCTGGGAAGACACTTCTGATGTGGGGTGCTCACCCATAGATGCAATTTTGAATTTTGTAATCATTTTAATATGAACTCCTTGAAATTAAATTACACTGGCATGTATATTTAGAAAACCACATTCCCTGGGTACCATGTATGTTTAAATGGAACAGTCCTCACCTGAAAGGAGTGCAAAAAAATGTTTTATTTTTAAACAAAAAGAAACCACTGAATGCTAGGATGGTCCTTCACTGAACTTTTAATTAATTATTCCACTCAGTGCAAACTGTTATGTTGCCTTTCTACAAGTATTTAACACCTTTCTAGTCCTAACTAAAACATGTGGCATCTCTGTAAATGAGATGTACTGGAAGCTGATCAACCGAAGGGTCAATTCATTAGACAGAATGTACCAGAATGCCAATAACTTTGTACAAGTGGATCAATCTTGTTAACTGATCAATATTTAAATCTGAGACATGACAATTCACCATATACTTACAAAAATGTAATGCCACTGTAAAGTCATCACTCTGTCTCAAAGGTATTGCCATGAATTATACCTTATGCATTGTACAACAAATATTGTATATGATATTGGAACTGGATAACAAATCTATGATTGGTGACTGCTGATGATGATAACAGAGGGTTGCATCTAGGATTTAAAAAATTTGGACCATGTGCCCCCTTACATCTAAAATAATGGTCCCTGGGTCCAACCAGTTGAGTTAGGGTATCAGAGTTTCTTAAAAGATTTACTGGATTATACTGAATAAATACATCCTTAGGTTGCCTACATTAGGTAAGATACTTGGGCATATTATGTATGTTTATGATTCTAGCTGTTTCTATGTTATGTTAAATTACTGCATCTGAAAACCTTAATGTGACTTTTCAAACCCTGAATATCAACTTAATTCTATAGATCTGTCCTCTGTCCCAATATAATGAAGTAAAGAAAACTTCTTTTTATTAAATTCATTTGGATGACTGGAACAGTATTTTCAAGCACATCCATGAATACTTGCTGTGAATGTCCAGTTTTCATATTTACATGTGTTTATGGGAATGTTTCAACCTACATGAGTAATATTTCAGTTCCTGCTGCAGGGACAGATTTGGAGTAGCACTTTTCTGCTTAAAATAGAAACTTCAATGAGCACTTTATGTGTCAATGCCTTATAAATCCACTAGCCTGACACCCAGGATGAGTTCAAATCTGGCTCAGGCAAGCTCAGGTTTGCAAGGCACATGCTCATGGGCAAGTAAAAATAATTGACAGCAATAAAGAAAGGGGTGACGATCAGTTTGTAATACTTTATGTTTTGCAAGTCTGATACCCTGCCATCTCACAGTACATATATCAGCATTTTTATTTAGTGTTTATATGTAAAGCATTCTTCTATTACATAAATGGCTGCAGTTTCCCTCATCTACTATCATTTACTTCACACAATATACTGTTAAGTCAGTGATTTCAATCTTGCAGTCAATATCAGTCTCACATTTTCTTGCATATGTGTGATAATCTTAATATTTACTGTATAAAGTAAGTTTTGAAAAAGAAGAAATAAATATTTTTTATTGTAATATTTGGATATATCTGGGACTCACTCACTTTCAAGCCCCATCACAGCCCCAGGCAGTTTGTGAGCTTGTCAATCCTAAACAGCTGATTTGTTAAAGACTGTGTTGATGCCTCTCAGCAATATCAAGGCGATAACTATTAATAATACAACTCATGATATTTCTTTCACAGGTGTCTATGCAAATAAAATGCACACTGTCTCTAACAATTAACCATCAGAATATCATTAAAAGTGGGATAAAGTACTGAAATCTTAGCACACACAAGAGGTGTTTATGGTCTCTTATTCACATGATAACTACAAAAGACGGACGCAAACTTATCATTAGGCAAGCAATTAAATGGTTATTACCAAGTGTCTTAGATCTTGCCTGTGCCTAGGTGATCAACAATCCAAATTTCAAGCCCTGAATACTGACACAAAAAATTGAATAACATCACAGACCTTGAGTGGTTGTCCCCGTGTCATGATGACCAGCTCCACATTTTTGCCACCAGACTGGACAACTTCCAGCAGAGCTTTAAGAGTCAGCTTGATACACTCCTGGTCACTAGCCGCGATTTCATCTGTGTAATGCTTCTCCAAGAATTCTCTGACTGATTTAGCACTGCGACCAATTGCATTTGCCTGAATATACAGATTTTGATAAACTTTACTCATTTAGTATACAATGAATGTATCAAAGTTCTTACCATTTATAAGAAGCACTCTTGTCGGTCCAGAGATTTTTGAGGTGGAATATTAAAAAAAACGAGTCCAGGGGAAACCAGATCTTCAACTGATCACATACCCGTGCATATATCTAAACTATGAGAGCTAACTTGTGGCAGCAATGGTGCTACAATGTACAGAAGATGGATAAAATGACAAGCCAAAATTGTATTACTTTAAACAAGGCAAATTAGTCAAATAATTTTGGTAGCATAATGATCTATACAACAAAAAATTTGAAAAATGATGACACAAATTGCAAAATGATAAGTATATCATTGATTTTGCCCATTTATGCATAATTTTTTATATCAAACTATTTGCACTGTCTTGTACAATTTTCCTTTTGATGACATATTTGTACTGTCTTGCTGATTTTCTTTGTTTTTAACAGCATGGGTTCTAGTGGGTAGCCCACTGTTTTTACTATTTATCAATATTACAGTGCTGACACCAAATAATCATGCCAAAATGGAGTAGCAACTACAGAACCAGTTTAATGGGCTTTATGACCATATCAGTCGTGTGTGGTAGCGCTATACTGCAAAACTTCACTGACCGGGGCTTAATGTATAAATGACTTTAGTATTTTAATTTGTTTGACATGCACTGTAAGCATTATTTCCATCCTACAGTTTGCTTTCTATTAGGGCATAACCGATTAGCATTTTTCTACTGATTTCCGATTCCGGATTTTGGGCATGAAATTTTTCCGATTCCGGATACGATTCAATTAATCGGAAATGCTAAATTAAAAGGTTTTTCAAATTAATTTTTTAAACCGTGTTACACACGTTTTGCATATCACACCGATGTCACAAGGGGAAGGATATGGCAGGACTATAGCAAAATGCAACGAAGTTCAAAGCCACAAAGAATCCATGAAATTTTTTATTTTTTTGCCAGTTCCGACCCATTCTTTGTTCAACAATTAGTTGATCTTGCCGCCAGGCTTTTATTTTCCCGCCTTAATCATTTATGTCGGCAAGCGGCCAGTTCCATCCTGTACTTTATTCAACAATTAGTTGATCTTGCCGCCATGCTTTAATGTCGCGGTCAAATAAAAATAAAACAGGCTTTTGTTTGGTCCTATAAAGTTGGCCTCTTGCGGAATCATTTTCTTTTAATACCTCATTAGCATGTGTCAATGTATTCAATATTATGCCTTCATTATTGAGGATGTTGACATAAACGGGTAGGACTGTATTATATATTTTAATAAATTTAAATCTTTCGGTCTAACTCGAGTATTATCGTTTCACCCCGTTGTGTTGACCATATTGGACTTTTCTGACTTCTTATTTAACTTTATTAACGCACTATCGAATGACACGCAGTGTTAGACACGGTGCTATAGAAATTCAACTTTATTATTTTTATTATCCGAATCGGTCGTTCCTGCCTTGTCCGACTCCGATTAATCGGAAGTTCATACTATCCGGTGGAATCCGATTTCCGGATCAAAAGTCGGTTATGCCCTACTTTCTATAAGTGTAGTCTGAAGTGATAAATGCAGGTGATAAATGTTAAAGCATGTATAAGTGATAAGCATTCTGTTTGTGAATGAGCTCATTTATATGGTATTCATCCAATCAAACTTCCTGACATTAGCAATTGCTCTTTTAAAGATAATAATTGCAAGCTTCCATTTTGGATACTTTGCTGTTAACTCAAATAATTTTTCCCACAAATTTATATTTTTCTTTGTTTTTATTTACAATGTTATTTACATTATTTGTTGCTGCTTTTGAACGAAAGATCTGCTTACTGTGGGCATCAAATGTTTTATGAAAATGTCTTTAAGCACATTCTTGTAACTTTATTAAGTGTCTTTGAGTACATTCTTGTATCTGCTGGTAAGGCAGACCATGCCAAAGGAGTTAATCCCAATTTAGTGTCCAGTGACTAAAACAGGCCAGAATTTATTAAATCTGCATTGGAATGAAAATTTTATGATACAATTACTTCGTGCAGACCCTCGCCTTGGATGGGAGGGTTTTTTATGCAAAGGACCTTACAACTCACTTTCCATTCATGGTAGGTTCCTGAGGGGTCTGTTTGGTACAAACGTGGAGATCCATCATAGTCAAATCCGATAATCAGAACTGAAAGTCCAAAAGGTCGCCGTCCATTACTCTGTGTGTATTTCTGAAGAAAAAAATATGCGCAAGGTTTGCTTAGAAATGGTTATGTAAATAAAAGCAGCACAAACCTAGGTTAGTTAAAGACCAACAAAATAGTATAATGGGTAGGGGTAGGGGGAGGTGGTGGGTGGGTGTATACTACTGGTGAAATGTTAAATCATATTAAATTAAATTAATTTCCTTCAACTCTTCCTCAGTCATAATTATTTACATGTTGGTCTCAATTCAGTGCTTTTTTTTAGAAACAAATGCAAAAACATCGACAGAGAAGCATATAAAGATAAAAGATTTCATGTATGATGCAAACAAAGCAAACATTCTTAACAATGAAGTATTTAAAAACATTTTTTAGATTTTTGTTGTAAGGAATTTGTGTAATTCTATACCATTCAAAATATGATATAACTATATGGTATTTAAAAAAAAAATGTTTTTTATACATCATAAACCTTGAATTTAATTATCCAACCAATAGCATTATGTCCCTAGTGAAAGAAAGAAAAAAAACTATATAATTTTAACCTAGAAAAAGACCAGATTCTATATCTTTAGAACATACAGCTTAACCTGATGTAGTGGCCAACTTCATATGCAGGACACCTGACTATAAAAGACAACATTTAAGACCTCATTGCCTTTACTTGTTTGACTGCCATATAAATAACGTTAATCCAAGGACAAAGTTTCATTGTCACATGAGTCTCCTTTGTACACAGCTTTCACTGTAATATAGGCACAGATTACAGTGTTTGTACTGTTGGATACTGTGGGCAAGACTGAAGGACAATGAGGTCAGCATGTGAGTCCCATACACTTCTGGCAACACCACAGTTATCCAATGGTAAAGAAATATAATTTATTTATCTATGATATACAACTTTCTATTAAATAATAAACTTTATTTAAGTTACTTTTCACAAAATTAAAGTGAATACAAAAAGTTTTGATGAGAAATAATGTTTGAATTACTTTTATGACTCAATCACACATAAACAGATAATACCATATATATTTGTTTTTTAAGATTACTCAAAATGCAAACAACAAAGATCCTTATCTGCCATAACTTAATGCATCTGCATACTAGGGTATATCTTGTTTATTCTAGTGTAGTTTGCAGTTGGACTCAACTTATAAGGGAGTATATATGGTAAGAAATGACAATTTTGTGTACTTCTGCAGTGTAACAGACATGCTGTGATATAATGTTATGTAACAACACACTTACTGGGTGCCTTATGTACTTGACAATGTTCAAATCAATGGAAAATTAACTGGATCATCCACACAATGCATTTGCACAGGAAGTCATGAGCTGAGTATAATCAGGTGTGATTCTCTTTGTATCCTACCTGTTTTAGTTGTGCAATATATCTGGTTATATATTCTAGTGTTACTGGATCTTCTACAGTTAGCTTGTGACTCTGACATTCTATCCTGGCTCTGTTAATCAAAATTCTGGCATCTGCTGTAAGTCCTGTTTTAAAAAAAATGCAATATTAATTTGCTATTAAAAGCCATCCAGGCACAGAAACTTCAAACAGCTGAAGCTAAATTTAATGAATTCTGGCTTGACTGTGTCAAAAATATTTTCAGAGACAGCTGATTTCAGATATATTTACTTTGATCAATGATGTCATGCTGAAGTTACATTTATAAATATGAAATAATTTTATCTGGCAGAACATGAAAAATCTGACTCAACTACATTTTACACACAATATTTTAAATTTCTGTCACATCACATTGTGTTAACAGGGCATGAGTAAATCCAAGCATTTGCATGAGCTATAGATACAGTACCCCCTCATTATAATGCTATCTATAGAGTAGATCATCTTATATTAAGATCACTTTATAATGAAGTCCATGATATATATAATTTTACTACCACTTAATGAAATGGGGTTGATGACCATACTTTTCTTTTAATATGGACTATGTTACAATGATGGGCCAACAGCAGCAACCCTGTTATAATGGACAGCTTTAAGTTAAGGAGAGCTGTGCATGTGCAATAACTAATGACTAACTTACAATTCTACAATTAAATACAATTATAAATTAATTAATTCTTTAATTGTCAGTGTTGCTCTATTGACCCACTAATCCGCTGAGGTCCCTACTGCAGTTAATTTGGCAATTAGAACCTTATGCTACTGAAGCCAAATAATAACTTTTCATCTCATGACTTGGGAATAGAGGCAAATTTTTTGTCCTTATAATTGACTGATATTATATATTAAAACCATGCAAATATAAAAGCTATAACTACCTTCTGTGTGCAATTTTTCAAAAATCTATGTAACTTCCACATGATCAATAAGAAAGTTAATGTCATTAAAAAAACACAAACATGCAGTCACACTTAAAAGTTGTCTGCCATCTTGATACCAAATGATATGTAAAATTGGTACACATAAATACGTGGACAGATTTCAAACATAATCTTGTCATAATTTGCAGAACACTGGGTGTCTAAAAGGCTATGTAGATTGCCAAACTAAGGTACATGCTAGTTGAGTCAAGACTGATAACGCTAGGTACATATCTAGAATGGCCTGGGTTTCTTCAAGAGTTGTGGTTTGCCAGAAAGAATCAGGCTTCTCTTCCAAGTATTTTGCCACATAGTTGTTAGTGTCAGTCGTTCTTTCAATTATTGCCTGGAGAAAACTTTACGAGAATAAATCTCTTTTTTTTCCCTTTATCAAAAACAAAAGTATGACTCACTTTCAGTGGACTCACTGACATGCAGGACATGTGGCTCTCTTGTCCACATTGTGCAGTCTTTATTGTCCGATTCTGCTTAAATTTCCAACAGAATGGACAAAGAAGATAGTTCAATATCACTGCTAACACTCACTAATTCAATATCATTAATTTCATACTCTGAAGAAGAAAAAAAACAAAAGAAAAATCTGTTTCTGAATCACTAGCAAAAGCCCCTGTCTCCAGTATCAAAAACAACCACATGCATCAAGTATCACTTGGTACCGATTCCAAACCACCCCAATACTAACCATATTTAGCATATGATGTCCTTCACAGCAAAAACCATCATGTCTTAACTCTACTTTGCTTGATCAAATGATCTTTTACTTCCCACTATTGACCAATGAGATCATTTGTAACATACATAGTGGATCTATCAAACTATAAAGTCACATGTACATAACCTGAAATTAGATATAACAGCTATTGCATTTGTGAGTGCTTGATTGCAAGAGTTTATCAATCATTGTGGAGGCAAGGCACATGTATGCAGTGGATATAAATGACTGGGAATGAGTTTTCAGAGAGAAATGTTTACTTAAACAATCATGATTTTGATACCAATGACAGGAAATAAAGATCAAATCAGGACACTCTTAATTTTCTTAACTGCATGTCTTTTTAAAGATGAAATAATCCTCATGAACAGTACTTTGTACAGTTCAGGCTCTTTCATTCAATACAAACTGAATCTTAATTGGAACACACTGACAAGACCTTAATAAAACAACCGCAGATGAAACATTTCAGACAAAACTACTTCAGTGACTCACCTTCATAGTAAATTCCTATATTTTACAACTCTGCCACACCACCACACTTGATTGTAACCCAAAATTAATTACATATATTAAATGCCATCCTTCTAAGTATGTATGCCTGTGCAAAGTTTGGTCACAATAAAGAAAATATCACTGTAATTGCAATTTTTTTATATTTGCCCAATGACACTATCAGAGGGACCCAAGAGGAAGGGCCCAATGACACTATCAGAAGGACCCAAGAGGAAGGGCCCAATAACACTCATCACATGGCAACCCATGTAATAAATTTGGTGGATTTCCACCCAGAGCTTTAGGAGTGTGGATATGGACAGATTGACAGAGAGATGGACAGATTGATAAGCGGCTAGTGGGTGTCAAAATATAGGGCTGAAAACTGATTTTGTTTGGCATTTGTTTTTAATACAGAACAACACAGGAAGACCACTTGGTGCCATGGCAATAAGAATAAAGTTCCTTGCCCAGCGTCACCATGAGAGCTGTCCACGGCTGATGCAATCACACAACTACATCATAAAAACATACTTGACTTCAAAGGCAGCTACCCCGTTCTTGAAAATGTAAAATGTATCCATCCAATTCAGAAAAGTTAAAGTATTGGCATTATTAAACCAACTTAATTTTTTATACTCCAAAAATTAACAAGAGCATCACAACTGACACATGATACCAGTGTTTTATCTACCCATGCGTCATATATGCAAACTTTTCTGATTTGACGCACAAAAATTGATGCACCCCAATGTTATATTTTCCTGATTTACAAAAAAAAAAAACAAAGGTTCAGTCTACAAATCATCGATGGTACTTAAATTGACACACCCATTATTATGTGTTGCTGATTAACACAAAATTAAGGTTTGGTCTAACTTCTTTAATGGCTTGATTACAACTCTCCCAAACAGGGAAAACATGCGCACATCAGTTTCTTACGCTAATGTTATCATAATACATAGGGTTCAACTGAGTGTGGAGCCTGGATCTGACCTTATGTGACCTGTAACTGTCACATCATTTGTAGCAACAGGATGTTAGAACCATATAATCACCTTACCCAAGAAAGAGGCGGAAACTAAACATGTCTGTCAGCATTCGACTGAAAATGGCATCCAAGGCAAAAGCATTAAAATTTATCTGAAACAAACAAAATTATCTTTTGGACTGTGTTTATGACATACCGATGATAACAGTATTGTTATCAAACCAGTGGAGCCATCATCGTTCAAAAATGAGGTAACGGTTACTTGTAAGATAAAATGTAATTTGTGCAGCAATGGTTGAAAACACAACTGGCTTCGTTTCAAGAAGTTCCGTTGCATGAAAAATGTGACAGTGAATACGCCTTCATGTTTTGCCCTATATGTATAGAGGCTAAAAAATGACTTCCATGACCAAATGTGCAAAAAACAGTAACTTTCAGAACAGTACACTGGCAAGGCATGCTGGGTTGCCAGAACACAAACTGCTGATTCAAGGTACACATCACCAGGCAGATTTGAATGCAGGTTCAAAAAAACATTCTTTCAAACAAGACATAGCAGTGAAAGTGCTACTAAAGTGTGTACATTGGCTGAGTGTAGAAGACATCCCTTTTTAAAAATATAAATCTCTTCTTAATTTAATACACGACTTAACAGCTTAAGAAAGTGATGCCATTGGCATTTTGAAGAATTCTGCCAATCAGTATAACTCTGCTATTACCTGTTCAGAGTGACTTGAGAGCCTATCAAACATTGTTGAGGATAGTCTTATACGTGACCTGCAAAATTTGTCATTTGTGACTGCAGTAGCAGATGAAAGTACTAACACAGTCAGCAATAAACACATTGTCATATATGCTCAGATTATTTCTGATGACATGAAACCATCAACAAGACTTTTAACAAATATATAATGTTCAGATGCTTCTGGCACGGGAATTGCCTTATTGGCTTTAGTCACACTATGTAACTAATATTTTTGTTGTGTAATTAAACACTATAATTATTTTTAAAAATTTCTGAAAACTGATCATCGGCTTGAATAAGACTCAAAGGTTTGGATTTTGACTCACTGTTTTGTGCATTGATGAGTCAAACAACTTACATGAAGCCATGTGTAGATAAAACTCTGATGATACCCTGCCAACATGTGGTTAGTTCCTGCCAACATGTGGTTAGTTGCTGAATGTACTATGAATGTAGTTTCTGTTGCCAAATTCAACAGGATTCCTTATTTGGTTACGGGCAACGTATGTATCAAACCTGTATATTAACACAGCTGAGTGTAAATATCAAGTACAATTCCTTTTCATCCAAACAAACAAACATCCAAAATAAAACAAATACATGTACCTGCAAAAGCTAAGGCAACATGATCATCTAGGAGAGCTACTTTTCTAACAGTTCTGTCCTCCTGTAGTTTGGCCACTGCCTTCTTCTCTACACCAAGCACAACTATATTCTTTCCCCTTACTCCAACCTGAAATAAGATGGAAAACTTACTGTCATAGCTTAAATAAAATCATTAGAAAATGGGTGTATTGATTATAAATTTGAAATAAAACTTCATATTTTGCTGACCTAATTAGATGAATAATGATAACATCTTAGTAATACAGTACTCCCTCATTATATTACCATCCATGGGGCCATGGATTATATCACCTTATAGTGAGACTGCATTATAATGAAGAATATTATACATAGAGTATAATTTTACTACTATATAACAAAATGAGATTCATAACAATAACCACCTTATAACAGCAAAGATTTTAAAATAAAGGGCCCTACAGTGAAGTTAGAGTAGAAAGGTAAACAAGAGACCCAAGTGAGTCTGAGATAGCTCACCTAACTTACTCCTGACTAACAGATACTCAGGAAGATTAGTTGGCAAAATATCTGGGTCAGTCCAATGCATTATTCCAATATTGCTGATTGCATATATTATGAAAACAATTCTTGCAAGGTTAAGTCTATTTTTTTCTATATATTTTGATCCATATTTGATGACTCATCAGCATTTGTTCAATACTCAAAGACCTTTACGCCAGAACACTCTTTCAAAAGCTAGTCAAATTCTGCTGAGTGTTTTATCTGAGTGCTTTGTCAAATGTGTTATTCTTTCCCTCTGTTCATCCATGAGTCCACCTGCACATGAACACACTTCATCCTAAACAACTGGGTGGAATTGTATGAAACTTTGCTGTTATGTTGCCCTATGGTATCCATTGTCAAAAGGATATTAGCCATGGCTCCTACCAAGGGGTATACCAGCTGGAATTGGTCAAAGTTTCAATATACACAAATTGCAATTACAATGACATTTTCAAAAGTTTTTTGACTGAACTTTATATATGTAATAACTGCAGGAGGACACTATACGTAACATATTTTGCATTACAATCTCTAGGTCATCATTCAGTCGGTGAGGGGAACAATGTAGCTTCACAATCTCATATTATAATCAGAACATAGTAGGTAGTTCTAGCAATGTTACATTTTTACTTCATTCAAAAAGAATCTGAAACAACCTGTGCAGTGAGCAAGAGAAAAAGATTTTCAGCTTCTAATAAAGGCATAAATTTATCTCACTGTTAAAAAGGAAATGTAATCCCATAAAATATGGACAAATCCAAATAACAATGAATGCTGTTTAAAACAAGGAAGAAAAGGAAAACAAACAAACCATGAAATTTACACTAAAATACAAACCCTCTACTTACTAGAAACCTTGGATCAGTAATGGCAGTACATTGTCAACAACAACATATGCTCACCATACACCACTTTAAGCAGTTAGATTCTTTTACAATAGGCATGTGTATCGTAATAGGGACCTGACTTCAGTGGATGTTCTAAAGAAGTCATAGCAGTGACCATCATCAACATTGTTTAAAAATACTGACAAGAATTAGCATCAAATGAAGATATGACAAATGTCAGATCCTGGCTTGTTAAAGGTATTATTATAGTTCATGAGCATCACATTTAACAGCCCTAAACATAGCCCAGCAATTAACTGTGGAAGTTTGATAACTGTCAATAATCAGGGCCTCTGCTAGGCTTCGCATTTGTCACCAAATGCAAAAGAATTTTGAAAGTGGCGCTATTTTTTTTAACTAACTGGCAAAAGCAGCCGATGACAAATTTGCATACAGTAAAGTTTGTATTTTTCATTGATATAAGTGACTCAGACCACCTAATACTTGTTTTTGCTATCTGTGGCAGTCAATGGATCATGTCGGTAGATGATGGATAAGACGTTATTTGAACATGATTGCAGCTAAATGCAAGCTGTCAGTCAGTTTTGAGAAGCAATTAAATGTGATTAGTAAGAAATAAGGAATGCCCGGGGGATATACTATACTCTATTGTTCAACAGGTCAGAAAAAAGATTCAGTGTCATTTGCATGTGTTGTTAATTTATGTTTATTACAAACTGAGTGTGTGATATGCACTTGGGACTGCTTAGAGTTTTGGGATTATTTACTTACATAACACGTTTTTTTGGTCTGAACTTAACTGAGTAACACAGGATGCCAATACAAGGATGCCTGTTGTCAACTGCAATGGGCCCAAGTCACTTAAATCAATGAAAAATTAAAAATTTATTTTATAAAACAAGTCTGTCTCAAGCACAAAGTATATGGCTATTCTAGCTCTGAAAAAAAGATTTATGCCCAGCTGCATTTACCAGGTTACTTATTGCCCCTATTTCTACTGCAGACTATGAGAGGGGGTGCAGCCACCAGAATCTAATCAAAACAAACTTACAAAATTCTACAGGTATATATACTCTGACAAATTTAATGAGAATTTCTATTGATGGGCCCAGTGTTTTCAGGAAGGCATTTATGAAATGGTCTGGGAAAAAAAAGAGGCAGACATTGGTGAAGTGTCAGTGACATTGTTCATAGAGACTAAGCATTATTTTGTATTATCAGTTATAAAGAAACATTCTTATTCATTCTTGCTTTTCGTATGCTACACACTGAACTTCACATGCATATAATGGTATTATTATATTTATTCATAACTATAACTTATGCTTTGAAATGTAATAAAAGCATGTAAAAACTGTTTTATTATCATGTTTATATAAATGTAAAATAGGGCCAATGTCAAATTACGCATATATTTAAGTCCCTGCATCATGGCATAAAATGCTTCCTTTGGCTGAAAAGTGGCTCCAAATTTTTAAATCTGACACATTTCATGGTGCAAAGAAAAATATTTCCAAGGGAGGCCCTGATGACACAAAAGTGAACTGATTGTTGATATTCATATCTGACAATGTTTTATCTGTTCAATCACATACACCAACAGTATAGAGAAAGCTAACCTGAAGCTTATCATCCTCACACTAAAGACTTCACTAAAAGACTTATTTAATCCCTACTGACTGTTAAGATCACTCGATGGAATGATGAGTGATGTTAACAGATTGTCCCACATATACAGCAGGTTGTAATGGCCCCTGTCCTTGTTCAGCGTTGGTTTGTGCACAAGGATGTAGATTCTTTAACCTCCTGCTCAAACCAGGCTATTTCTAGATCTAAGATTTTTACTTGAGTTCCAAGTTACAGTATGCCCAGGGCAAACATTGTGGATGTGCCATGATACTTCACATGAGCCTGAACTTGGTCTTCTATGTTCATTACATCTCGTTTTCAATGTCCTCTCTATTTCCCCAATGTAGTCATGATGGCACTGACTTTCACCCTGTCCTTCACACTTAATGTGATAGATAGGTCCACAAATATCTTTCTTATCAGACTTACCATTTGGGCAAACTAGCATCTGTCTTAAGGTCCAGTACAGTTTGAAAAACACTAATTCTGTGTCGTTGAAAAATGCGCTTCAGGCATTTGGAATTCCCTTTTACATATGGTAGGATCATGATACTTTTCAAACCTATTCTCCCAGTTGGTCTTCTATTCCTGGTATTGTCATCAGGACTAGCGTTCAACTGTTGGAAACCTTCTTGAACACCTATTTTAGATAATGACACCACTTGACAGGATCTAGTTCCAATTTTAAATCTTTTGGTGTGATGTAATAACTCTGGCTCAATGATTTAATGTTCTTACCACCCCTGATCTAATGGAAGGTGTGAGTCACAGGTACAGAAATGTGGATGACAAACACACTAAGCAGAAATCAGAATATGTAACTGAATTCACAGATCATATTAATCCATATATTAAATTCACCATTGAAAGGAAAAAAATGTCAGACTGACTTATTTGGACACAAACACCATCAAAAACATAGATGGCACTTAGAAAATTCTGGTTTATTGTAAACCTAACCATACCGGCCAGTACAACAAAGTTTTTAAAGTCAACACCTGTCAGTTGAGAACTCCACCAGAAAACAACATCTGTCCATACTTCACAATTTTGCTATTATTTGCTATCATAGATTCGATCTCTAGGTTCTTGACAAATACGGTAATCATGTGATCTAACTCTTGTATAAGATCATTGGATATTATGAGATGACAAACTGGTTAAGTGATTTGTTACAGTAATATCGAATTTTAAGAAGATAGTTTTGCTATCTGAGAACATGGGGTAGAGCTATTATTTGGAAAGTTATATTCATGGGTGTCTTTTTAAAATAGTGTACTCGACAGCAATCATGAGATTTTCCCGAAATCAACTGGTGATGCAGAACTTTTAACTTATGGTCACGCAGTGTATGTAAGATAAGTACACGATACGTGACGATATGCAAAAATAAATACATATAAAAAAATACAGACAACTTCTAGTACCCCTATACCACAACCCACGATATCGTAGGAAGCTACCATACCACTCTTTCCATTACCCCCCCCCCCCCCCCGCAACGAAGCATGAAACAGCAAAATTATTATTGACTTGTCGTATGCAGAACGATACATGTTGTGATAGATAATTGTGCACATACAGCAGTTGATCCCTTCTTTACGGCTTCTTGTGCATATTCAACTTGAAATAAATGTCCGTCTGGAGAAAAGACGGTAATTGCACGATCATACCGGGACGACATTTTTGTTTCACTGGAAACCGGATATTAGATGCATTTGCAGCTCCTCGGTCTAGTCTGGTTCCCGGCCAATGTGCAGCTACACTTTGAGAAAAGGGAATAGTCTACGTCGAACCAAAGACATTTTGATCCACCGCCAATAAGTAAGCTAGAGGCGATTTACTATCCAACAACGAAAAACTCCGAATACACTTTATATTCGAAAATAGTTTCAGATATCCGGACCCATTATTTTGTTTATTATCATGACTTGCTAAAGTCAGTGTGATATATGTCTTGGTTGTAATTAGGCGAAGTAAATTAATAATTAAAAATATGGTAACATGTTAGGTGGCGAGAGTATGCATAAATATTAATACTAAGTGTTTTTCTGGAGCTCTTTAGTTGCCATACCTTTAGTTTGGGCAAGTTTACGCTTTGCAAAAACATACTATGGCACAATTTTTTAAAAGGAAGAGCTGTGCTTAGTTTAAATTACAGTCAAGAGATATATTAGACCAACCATGGCATGTCATGAAAATAAACAAATTATTGGGGAGACGTATTTGGAACTAATTTCTTACTCTTAACATACAGGTGTGACCTCCGAGTTGGTCGGTGTACGGATACTATTTAAATTAGATAGTAAATCGCCAGATAGTTGAGTAGCTTACGTAATGGCGATATGGCAGAGTAAAAAGCAGAGAATTAACATCTTCCATCTGACTGACAGCACTGGATTGATTAATCGGGTTCCATGCTTCGTATGCTCTCTGCTTTTACACTCCGTTAGAACGTATACGCCACATTGTCATGTGATCAAAACAAAAGGCCGCTTATGGAGAACGCTTATTGTTTTCATTTTCAATTTTATAGTGACACAATATGAACTTAACTGATACTTTTGATCATAATCTCGTGTTCAAGTTTAACCAGCAATTTGGTCACATAATTATTTCTTTTGCAAATATTTTTACTAGTAGGCGAAGATGAAAGAATAAAACGATATTTTGTTAATTTTGCACATTTCGACGATATACAATGCAAAGTAACTCAAATTTGTATATATACACACTTTTCTAAAATTTGTTCGTGACGGTCTGCAGCTGCAAAGTAACACAGGTACACATTATTATTACTTTGAGTTATAATTTGTCGTAAGAACTAAAACTAATTAGCAAACCGTTCATAGTTATATATTAGAAAGAACAGCCGTACTCTCTGCTGGGGAAAACCTCTCTTGTCATTAATAGAAAAAGAGTATTCATTCATTCCGATACTCCCAAAACGGACTGTGAGGATACTTTTTTAAAACTTAATGAACTTAAATGGCAGATAGTATAATAACAGACAATGTATCATCAATACATGGTACAGCATATACAAAAGAAAACATAACAAGAAACAAAACTAAATATGCATGCAGATAAATTCAAATGAAATAAGCAGGTTAATTCATTCAAAAAATTCCTGATTGAATTCTTCCTTCATAAAGGTAATAATATGAAGTTAGTGTCATTAAACACATGGAACACATGAATCATATTTATAGGAAATATAATGAGTATTTATTAAAATATGTAAATAAATATATTGTACAAAAGGTCAGTGATACGAAACCTGAGAGACTCATGCTTGCTTTAAGCTGTACCGATTTTCTAAATGTTGTTGACACAAACGCCAATCATTTTTTTAAATATATCCATTAGCTTCGTTTACAAACTTTGTATTTTCTGGAAGAGAACTTTTGACCCACATCCTGGTAATTTTATTGTATCTTAAGACTATTAAAGTTGTGGTAAACAATTTATTTTAATTCCCTTTTTAAGTTCCTTCAGTGGAATCATTACAGTTGTGTTCAGATATAATTCAAGAGGAATCGTTTATTTAAGATATAAATTGGAATTACCAAGTGTTCTTTGACTTTTTGGAGTAAAACACTATTTTGGGATGGTTGTGAATTCATTCAAAGACATTCTGGATAATATCATTGTGATACATCAAGACTGTCAAGACCTCGTACATCAGCACATTCAATACTGGAATTCATTCAGAAAACTCTGTTGTTTTGGACTTGTGATAGAGCTGTCAGGATTATATAAACTTTGTGGTTTTCCTTCTTTCTGTGATATAGTTTATGACCATAGAGAGAGTTGTAACTATATATATATCTTGGTTCCAAAATAAGGCTGATGCTATCGATTGTCATATCCATTTTTCTGTATGCTTGTGAAACATGGACGCTCACATCAGATCTACAAAGAAGGATTCAAATCTTCGAAATGAGATGCTACCGCAAGATCTTGGGCACCTCACACATTGACCATGTAACCAACAAAGAGGTTCACAACAGGATCCAACGAGTCATCGGACCCTATGAAGACCTCTTGACCACTGTAAAAAAAAAAAAAAAAAAAAAACGCAAACTGAAGTGGTAAGGTAAAGTCTCAAGATCATCTGGACAGGCAAAAACAATCTTGCAAGGCACAATGCGAGAGTGCAGAAGAAGAGACAGGCATAAAAAGATGTGGGAAGACAACATTATGGAGTGAACAGGCATGGGACCTGGAGTTTCCCAAAGGGCAATAGAGAACAGGGAAAGATGGAGAGAATTTGCTGTAAAGTCATCTGTGGTGCCCCAACGACCTCTTGGGCTAAGGGATTGATAATGATGACGATGATGATCATGATGGTGGTGGTGGTGATGATGATTGATGCACACACACACACACACACACACACTAAATGATGTTGAACGATTTAGAAGCTCTACCCAGTAGGTAAATTTGGTCATATTTAGTTTTACAAAATTGTTTTCAAGATTAGGTTTTTCTGATGTTTAGTTTAATCAAGGCATTAATGACACTTACATGTTTTTGCTTTTGTTTGTTTGTTTGTTTGCTTTTTTTATAAAGGCTATCGTCAGATTTTATCCAAAATTGTACAGTATACTATAGACGATGATTCCTTGTTGTATATTGTATTCTCCGCTATTCAATTAAATTATTTGAATAAAATGTATTAACTAGGTGAAACATCAAATATTTTCAAGCTT
Organism: Sinohyriopsis cumingii; assembly: GCA_028554795.2. NCBI lineage: Eukaryota > Metazoa > Mollusca > Bivalvia > Unionida > Unionidae > Sinohyriopsis > Sinohyriopsis cumingii. The sequence goes on from CM068839.1 coordinate 44,693,252, forward strand.
TAAAGAATTTAGAAATTGTCACTTGAAACTGTGTACTTTTAACGCTTTTTGCATTTATTGTTTTATGTCTTCTCTCTGTTTTTCATTTGCCTTTGACAAAGACACGAATTCGAGTCAAAAGCGCATTCGCTGGTCAAAAACTAGTTTTGCACTGTTTGTTGTCAGTTTGTTGCCTATAGATTTAAAAGAGACATTAGTGAAAGCATCATTTTATTAGTGAAAGCATCTTTTCTATTAAAAATGTTTCGCCCATCTTACGCTGTTCACATTAGTTAACACCCATTAAAATTAAATTTAACTTCCCAGAAAAAAGAAACTTAATAACAAGAAGATTTCATCATACACTTTGGAAGGTACACATACTTTTGGAATTCTTGAAACAGCAACTTGTTTAATGCCCATGTAAACACTGAGGAAATAAAGTTGTTACTAATTGTACATTTTGAACGAAAGTCGTAATCGAGTTTTTCATACGATCACTCTGTTTCTCTCAATATTTGGATTTAACACAAACAATATTCTGTCCAGTAGATAATTTCAACATTTGATTTACTCAGGTCTTATCCTTTATCTTGCACTACACGAATCTAAGTGAGTGATCACAGGACTTCTCAAAATGAAGATAGGGAATATATTGGGAATACATTTCATCATGTTATTAGTGATAAATATTTAGTTTTAAAACAAAATAGCAGGCTATAAAAATTGTGTTCACTATCAAAAACAAAGGTCCTAAAGGATAAGACAGAGTCAGTCACCTAATCGAATGAGTCAGATAGCGATGTTTGATTGGTTGAATGCCATCGATAACGTCAGTGTGAAATTATCAACCGTACGGTACTAGAAATCTTTGCTTGACACAAATTATGACGAACTTGCAAAAAATCGTACTCAAACTTCTGACAACTTGAAAAGAAAAATATCATAATTTTGCAAGAAATCTTAGCTTCACGCCAAATTATGATAACCATGCCAGAAAACGTAACTTCCGCACTCCTAATTCTGACAACTTGAACAATTTTTTTTTACATGACTTGACAATTTAGCTTCACTCCAGATTCTGACTTAGTTTAAAACCGTACTACATTTAACACTGCTCAAATGACGTGTTTTTATTCATCGGACGATAAACAAACTTTGCAACAAAAACGAAGTGGCTTTGAGTTAAGTTGGTCAGTGTACAAAATCTAGGTTTGACAAAATTTGAAACAAACTGCTGAATGAGAAACCGAAATCTAATTTACTTTAATTTACTTTACACTCAGGGAGCGCTCACAAGTTACTATATACTTTTGAGAGAGTGACGCATGTAAGGTGGAAGTTGTTTTCATTTGAAACATGCACAGTTCAGATAATGCTGGCATATCTCTATGCTACTTTGACGAAATGTGGCTGACATTATTTTGGATATTGTACTTATGGAAATTATTTATGACCTAAGCACACTGCTAATTAAAATGATTGCTTCCTTGTGCTAAAAAAAATCAGCCTAAATTAGTCTTAGGTCTTAGAAAAACTCTTAAATCTAATACAAATAAAAGAAACAGCAAAACTATTTGTAATATTGAGATGGGATGGTAAAATCAGTGTTCGCTGACAAAATCGTCTAAACTTTGCATCACAGACTTAAGACCAAACCTGGCTCACGCTAAATTCTGCCTACATTCAACAATGTCGCAAAATAACTCTCAGCAGCAATATTTTCACTCCTCGCATTGGGTAAGCCAGTGTAGGGTTCACAAATTTGCAAAAGACCCCCACCCTCCAACCCCTCTCAATGAAATAACAACTACAAGACAACAACCTAAAAACTTATATATGAAAAGTTTTCTGACTTAACACTGAATATTTTTTTAACGCAACATGCGGACAGTAGGTAGCCGTTTAATTGAGCACAGTACATCGAGGACTGGAAAACAAAAACAAACCAGTATTACATCTGCATCCATGCAATTCAATAAATGTGTGATTACAATTATAGGAATAGAATGGTATATGGACAATACTGTGTGCATTTTCTTTGTCAACGTAGTCTTCTATTCCTCTTAGGACCTGTACCCATGCCAGTCAAGAAATAATGCAAGTGACTCTATGTTTTGACTTTATTTTAAGTATGGATGAAGCACAAACGCATACACATACACATATTATGTTCGAATGTGTGGTTATTTGTTGGCCCCTTTAAAAGGCGTGCTTTTGTATAATTTCAACATTTACCGTTAGATCATAGACAGCCGTTCCCATTTTAAATTAGACCCCTTTGAGACCCAGACACGTTAAAACTATGGTCATTTAACATTACATTTTCAGTTAGAGGTCAGAGAGCCCCGCCAAGTTAAATTCCCTTTGGAGGCCATAGTGCTATTACGTGCTATATTCCTCTCAAGCCCCATAGCGCCATTCTCATGTTAAGCCTATGGACAATTTTAACATTTCATTTTTCCTTATCGATATAACCCCTCACCAAAAAGACACATTTTCACTCAAGTTATGCAACGAGGGTCGACAAATGTAATATTAGGTAAACTGATGTTTGTTTTGTGTTTTCGAGTGTAATAATTTCTTGCTGTAATACAAAGTTCTGTCGTAGTCAAAATGGTTATGTGCAAAAATGAGGAACCGTTGTGTTCTGCTTCCCATCCTAGCTCTTCACAAGAAACAGTTCACTCATCATATTCAATGTGGAAACAATTTTGCCGCTTAAAACCTTGATTATCAAATGTTGCAACGTTACAAGAAATCTTAACATCATACAGCCAAATGTGTTAGTTTGACAATGTAGCAACATAGACAATATTTTAAGTCCTCTCCTTAAATCTAAGACGACAAATGTAACATTAGGGTTAGCCAGGGCAAAGTCAGTGCAAGCTGGCAGAATTGTAAAATTTGTAACATAAACATTAAGAACGAAACCTAGCTCGCGTTAGAGTTTGCTTCGTTTGACAATGTTGTAAAAAAACACCACTGGTCTTAAAAAGCATTGTTTTTAATTGCGCATTGAGTAAGTTAAAAGTTCTGTCAGTTTACTAAATCTAGCTACTGTGGCATATCGTAAAGTTTTCATATTTTTCACAAAGGACACATCAAATGCGAACTAACAAACAAGCGAAAACAAAAGAAAAAATAAAATAAAAATTATATTTAAAAAAACACCCCACCCACCCCCAAACATAACAGAAAAACAGTTGTTGTTGTAGGGTTTAACGCCATTTTTCAGCACACGATAGGCTATACATGGCGGCCAGAATTAATGGTGGAGGAAGAACCCGGGAAATCCCCGTGAAGAACCACCGACCCTCGAGAAGTTACTGGCAAGCTTTCTCACATAACCACATTGGCTGAATCGGAGACTCGAACCCACGCAGACAGAGGTGAGATGGCAGTGATCCGCAACGGAGAGCGCTTTAGACCACTCGACCACTCGGGGCCCCCACAGACAAACAGAGCCAAAGCAAAACAAAACAAAACAGAAACTAATGAATCAAAATTTGCCTGACTTTACATCAAATATTTCTTTGTATTAAAATCTGCTGATAGTAAATACCTGTTTAAGTGACAGCGTTACATCTATGACTGGACAATAGTAGAAAAGCAGTTATTACAGCTGTATCCACCCTATTCAATAACGTGCGAATGCAATTCAGTTATAACTGCGACAGGACATATCTATTTTGTTCTGATTTCGACACAGTATTCGCACACCCTCCCGCTTCTTTGTACCCCTTCACACTAATTTTAAAACGAAAAGTATCAAAAATAAACGTGCACAAAACTTAATCAATGCATTCATCATTTTATAATTTCTAACTGGATTACCAGAAGGTCCCGACACTGTCAGCTTATTGGTGATTCAAACCAAACGCGGAACCTATCGATGCAAACAAGCAGGCATACTGAACAGTGCCCTTTTCTGATTTCTAGAACAATCCAAGTCAGTCAAAGCTGTGTCCAATTTTTGCATGATCTAGTTTTAAATTTAAAAATTAATTTAACAAAATAAAAAGAAGGAACCCTTTTATGTATGTGTTCAGACATATATAACTACAATATTTACGGATTTATTAAGATTATCGAAGACGGCAACCTATATCACACCTGTTACTTGAAAATATAGACTCGCCCTTGAGAATATGGCGACCATGTTGTTAAAGAATCTTCCATTTGGTTCGAAACGCCAACAACTTGATAGTGTTTGGGACCTCAAGGCCAGGATCAGGTAATAAATTGTAAGTTGATGAATGAAAGGACTTGTTATGTGCATTTTTCATTCTTCCTTGCTGCTTTTTGACTTGAAAGTCCTTAAGGGGATACAACTATGCTAAGGACAACACACTTGTAAAGAACACCAACAAACAACCTGATACCTTCTCTTCCAGCGAGCCTATTCTATCTTGTGAAGATTGCGGTAAAACTTCTTGGAGTCACTTTGGACTTTATCCAAAACTTTAACCAAGTCATTTGTTCGAAAGCAGCAAACAATTAAATGTGCTCACACGAAATGGAAAATTCTTTACAACCGAAGGAAGACTATCTGTGTACCAGTCAATCATCATGACAAACTATAGTTTCTGTCCACTAACCTGGCATTTTAGTCTCACAAATATGAACAAACTTTTAAAAGAATTCCATGAAAAAGCTCTGAGATTTGTTTTAACTGATTTCAAGAAATCTTACTCGGAACTCTTGGATTTGGCAAATTATCAACTTTTCACATCAAAAGAATGACGACAAAGGCACTTAAAGTATTCCAAAATTTTAAACAAGAAATGTCCAGCATACTTAAATAATCCATTAGTTAAAAATCTTTCGCTTTTATGCACGTAAACACCGTTTAGATTCCAAAATTAAGAACATTCAGGTATGAGCTACCATCTTTTAGGTATGCAGCAAAAAAATGATGGAAATATTTCTCTAACAATTTACGAACTCCTCATATTTTAAGTTTTAAATCCCTGTTAAAGACCTGGGCGATGAGCTTTTTGTGTAAATGCTCCTCATGTAAACACAAGTAAATCCTAGTTCTTCATAAATGCTTGTAGCTACAGATTACCTAAATGTGGGCTTGTGTGGATGGATTATACTCCTTTTAGACGTTACTTTATTTATGAGGATGGATTATCCCCCACCCCCCACCCCTTTAGACGATACTTTTATTAATTATACAATTCTGATGCATTAACACTTATCGTATATGTTTGCATAGAATGTTTTGGCACAGCCTGTCCTTGTCCTTGTAACCTGTATGCACGTAAACGAAATCTTAACGATCTATTGTCCAGTCATTATTTTAATCAGAATGTTTTAACACTGCACGTAAGCGTAGAGTATATTATATTCCTGTAAATTGACTTCTCTGCATTTAATTTTTATTCAGACAATATAAATTGTGTGGGGTATCTTTAATGTGTATTGGAATAATAATTTTACATCTACCCCCTCATAAAACCCCCATTATGATTGTAAATACACTATGTCTGTTGAATACTATGTTATATTATTGCTGTAGTCGGTAAGATAGCTCCAAAGAGGTAATGTTTCTTATTATGTTATGCAAGTCCAACTTTTACAAAAATGTCTATGTCTATCACTAAACAAACGTTTGGGTGTGTGAATACGTCAGAAATGTACCCAAAACTATCTGATGTAAATTTTAAAACTGATTACTAACGTTCTTCTTTATCTTGCTAATTCTGCGAAAACATTAATAACTACCAAAATAAATAGGGTATCCATGTCCTTTTCAGTGCCGTACAAAGCTCAAACGGATGCCGCTCTCTGCCACTTGTTTTAGGGCGGTGTCATAACCAAGCGCGGTATCACCAAATATTGAAATATTATCCTCCTTTACCCCTACCCCCCTTTCTCTCTCTCTCTCTCTCTCTCTCTCTCTCTCTCTCTCTCCTTTTTCTTTCCATTTTTCTTTTTTCCCTTGTTTGCCACCCTTACAAAAGTGCCTCCCGGGGTGATTCTCCTTAGTTGCCCTCTGTTTGGTTCGACAGTGGTCGTCCTATTGACTTCTCATAATATTTCGCATGGTCCAAATCAGCCTGGCATTTGTTCTGAATCAGCGATCATTCATCATTTTGCGCTAAAAGCCGCTCAACACCGGAACTTGTGAAGTTTGATCATTCATTTTTTTGTACATTACAGCCATTACTTTAAGGGATGTGAACCAGTCTGACTCATAAACATCCGGTTTTGACGGCGCCATTTGTGTAAAACTGAAAATATTTCGACAAAGAACATGTCGATCGCATTTGTGCAACAACAACAGAAAGGAGGGAAGGGGTCTGCCCCTTCTACAGCCACTATTCAGAAGGTCGAATATGTCAAAGAGTACAACAATGACAACTTTGTCGTCATGTTGCGTTGTTTTAACTGTTCTTGCAGATGATTTGATTATAATGATAATATTTTTTAAATTATTTTAATTGCGTAAACTGAAAGTTATTTTTGAAAATAACTAAAATAACAATTGTGTAGCATACACTCCAACCTTCCAGACAATGTTGCGGGTGGTTGGGGTTGGTACATAAGACTTAAAAAGTGTGTGGTCTCGTAGGGTAACAGCGCGCGGCTTAAGTTCATTTCGAGCCAAAACTAGTTCGCTCACAGGGGCTCGTATCGTTGCTTACAATTGACCTGTCATACAAGTACTATATAATAACTACAAGGGAGGACACCTCTCCTTGCTCGCATGACCTTATTTAAGAATAAACGCTGATATTTCAAGCTACGCATTGCGTAGCTTAAAGCTCAATAAATTTGGTACCGATATTTAGCTCAGGCATTCGACTGTGTATCCTTATCGAAAGTTTGATTTAATATCATACCTTTAAGGAATGTAAAATCATTTTCCCATGCTACTGCTGGACATGGCCATGATCGCGCCTGCTTAATAATGCAAGTGAGATCCCGCTGAATGGATAGTCAGAGTTTCCTCTGACCCATGTCCATTCACTGTCGAAAAGTTGGAATTTGCCGACACCATTTGGTAGCATGGGGTAGCCTCAGTGGCAATTAACTGTAGCATCTGCCCCATGGCAATAATTTTCCATGTGCAGTACACTTAGTATACAGTGGATACAGACTAGAAGTATACAGTGGATACAGGTTAGGGGTTATGAGCATATATTATGGTGTCAAGAAAGGTTTCCCTTTTTTTATTTCTTCATAAGACTGGAAATTGTGCACAGTGTTTTCATGGTAGGTTTGATAGTCAAAAATGATATTTTTCATGTGACACATCACAAGTCTAAGCTTTGTAAAATTTGACAAATAATTTATTTCCCTAGAATATCAAGTGAAAAAAATGAGAAAATAGAACTTATGGTTTTATGAATCAAATCCAAAAATAATCCAAGAATTAAACAATAGAAATCCATGTAATAAAAAGTCCTGAATGAAACTGAGTTTGAATCCCGATGAAATACAAAATGGAAGATGATGTCTGTTGCAACCTCTGAAGTGCTGCAGTGTCAACAGTCTCTTGTTGAATCACAGAAAGTATTATTCCAGTTTTTGAATTCTTTATAAATTTTGATAAATTAATTTAGAGCACTAGGTAAAAGAATCACTTGAATTCAAAATAATTTGAAGAAAATAAAATAATTAGCCCAAACTGGACACAACATAAAACACCTTGATGCCTCAAGTGTTAAGGCATGACTGACTATTCTTTCTCAAAACATTAGTAATAAGTCTAATTAAGACACAAAACAGATTCCCAGATGGGGGTCAACTGTCTAGAAATGGAAGTTTGTTACATCATAAATATCGCATAGTCTAGGTATGACCTTGACTTGACTTAATAATTCTTACTCTGAGAAAGAATACAATTTTCTTTTTTACAGAAAAGTTGTTTACTAAAACTGTTACTAATTCTGAATCAAGGTCAGAAACTAGATAGCGTTCCTGTTATTAGGTGTTTACCAATGAAAATTAAAAAAAGGCAGGTGAAACAGAACTGAACTTAATTCTAAAAAAAAAAATTAAGTCCAATAGACAATATTACATTACAATGGCATGTAATGAAATAAAAGATTAAAACTGTCAGGTATTCTCTGTTGCCAGTTCTTAATGGCTTGACAGAAGAAGTAGATATAATTTTCAGTTGTTCAGTAAAACCTGTCTTGTGTGACCACACCTTCTGCCAACAAAAAGCGGTCACTCACAACAGGTTTACCATTTGTCAAGTTCAAAATTCAGATTTATGAAGGGAAAATTTGTACATGCATTTTTTTCTTTATTCATTGTTTTTGTCAGAATATTGCAATCATTTAATCTCTAGAAATTTTCTGTACCAGTTAAGATACACATCTGTCATAAAACATTTCCAGTTTTTGTATTTGTATGTTAGCATATTAATTATAAGATTGGTAAGGTAATATTTATTTATCCTTGTGGACTTACAATACAATATCTCATTGCTGGCTTTAAATAACTAAAAAAAAGTTGAAATTTAACTTGAAATGATTAAAGTTCAAATGTTAAGATAATAGATTGCAAAAAAGTTTTAGTCTGAAATGATGTCAAGATGTTTACAATAGCTAATTGGAGTCTTGTGAAATTAATGTGAGCTGTCTAATTCTTGATTACAGTTAGGTTTCATTTGGTACCAATTTTGTCTGTGCATAAAGTTTAGAGCTTGATTACTTTTGTAAAAGTGGGATGCTTTCCTCTTTTTAAAAAAACGTAAATCTCATTGAAATCAACAGTTGCAGTTCCTCAGTTATTGACCTAAGTTGGCTGTAATGTGGTTGTAAACTATGGTAACAACATGGGTTAACACTGTACCAGTGATCAATGTTCATTGAAAGGAAAAATCACATTAAGCCAAACATTGTTATATTGTTTGTCTGTTGTTGCACAGCCTTAATTACTTAAGTGTAAGAAAGAAGCGGTTTCTGTGCCACATATTGGCAATGTTATATCGTTATACTGTTGACTGGTCACATAAATTAAGTCCAGGTGTCGGTTCTGTATTACAGATGCTTGATGAAAACAACCAACTGATTCAAGCAATCACAGATTACCAGGCAAAGGGCAAAGCTGCAGAAAGTCTACAGTAAGTACCTGTGTTTTTTCACAGACCATGAAAAGCAACTGAAGTTTGTCCTGCCAGGTTAGAAGGGCATTTGCAATGCATATTAATGTATAATAAAGAAATATAGCCAAATAATAAAAAGTAGTTGATCATCTGCAGTTTTAAGGAAAATAAAGGTATATGGCCAGTTAACCGAATGATGACAGAAAAATAGATTCAGCAATTATGCAAAGCCCATCAGTGGTCATCTTTTAAATAATATATGCAATGAATTAAGATCAAATTAAATGTAAATATTTATAAAAAAATGCAAGTGATTAAATCATGTTTTTGATAAAGTGTATGCAATACCTCCAAGCCAGATTTCATTTCTTTTTATATTTAACTTTCACTTCTTTTAAGGGTCTAAACTTGTTAAGCAATTTGTTCATAGGCAGTTTGTTTACTTAAACAACTGGGCATATTTGGTGAGTGAAAGTCGGGTTGTGATGTCTCTCCAGGCTAAGATGACCTGTATAAAACACAAGTAACTGGCAGAACAATCACTGTTTGGGAAAATCGAGCAGATTACCCTGAGGTCTTTAACTCAGTCGGCCCCAATTCCGTCTGTACGCGTGATCCAGTTTTTGCATTAAATGGCTGATCCTGTCTGTAGTTGTGGTTTGTTTTCTGCCATTAATGGCTGATCCCGTCTCCAGTTGTGGTGAATGTGTGTTAGATACGTCTCTCATTGGTTACAAATGTTTTTTTTCTCCAAGAATCAGACCAATATTAAACCAGTCAGAAATGATTTTACTTTCGTTTCTGCAAATTTGAATTGTTCACAAGCCAAGGGCTACTAATTGAGAGCAGGTTCACTTCATGTGTTCTGTTCATGAAAAATCGTAAATGATGGCAGATGTAAGAGTGTTTCTTTATGACAATGAGAGCAAAAATAAAGAGTTTCTCAGGTTTGATCTCATAAATATTGAGCATGCAGAGGATAGATATGTTTGGCAGTTGGATATTTTGCGAGATTTAGATTCGGACATAGAAGTTTCTGAGATTGAATCGTCAGAAGAAGAGGATACTGATAGCGATGATGCTAGGGCTGATGACATATTTCTAAAAATGTTGCACATAATTTTGTATATAGTGGATAAATAAGTTGTGAAAGACTTGGGTAAATAGGGAAAAAATACATCACTGTGTAGACAAATTCATTTAGAATAATTGGTGAAAATGTTGTGGTTTTTTATTAAATATAAAAAGAGAAATTAAGGTAAGAGTGAATGCATGTGCATGATGTTTACAAAATTTTCCAAATAGGTAAAAACTGTCTGGGGCACAAGCAACTAGACACAGCTTAGTGCTGCTGGGGCATAGCAGCAGTGATACTGATAACAGTGCTGGGGCTGAATGAGTTAAAAGTCTTTGAAATTTGAAATAAACCCAAACATTTTAATTTCTTTCTATAATCACAAATAAAATTGTCCAAGGTTGTTAGATTCGGATGTGTAGAGTTTTTCTGGTTTCTTTCTTTTGATAACCCATTCAGTTTCACTTCATCATTAAACAATGTTGTAGTATTTTGCATTTGCTGTTTTCTCATATAACATAACTTCTATACAAAATGTTAGCGAAAAGAGGTCTTGGAAATCTATGTTTGTTGTCTTTGAAAGTTTGGGAAAAGTCTTTGAATTTATCATTCAGAATTCTGTATGAACCCTGAGATAATATGAACTGGTGGGGAATGATGCCCTAGTGATTTAGTGATTTACATCTACGATAGAAATCTGAATCACACACAGACACACACGCACATTTAAAGAGAACAAAACAAAAATCTTCTTTCTCACCACATAAAGTGATTTCTTTATTAAAATTATGCTCATCAAACCTCAAAAATGGCTGTCTTGAATGCTATCCTGAAAATCTTTAATGCCTATTTCTCCTGAATGGATAGTCTTTTCAGTTTTTTATTATTTACTGGAATACTGTTATAGCAATATGCAGCTGATATGAACAGAAATGGTGCAAATCTATCTTCCAACATGGCACAATAGTGGCCACTTTACAAAATCTTGTTATCACTACTACCTGTGTATGCATTGTGGCACTGACTTGTAGTTTTCACTTTAGCACTTCTTGCAGTATTGGTTCAGAATGAAAGTGGTGCAGACAGAGATGGTTTCAGTATTCAGCAAGTGAAAATATAGTCGGAAGAAACAGTGTTATATTGGATTTCTGGAAATTCTTTTCAGCCAGTAGAAAAGGGACTATTATTAATTGCACTGTCAGCACATTATATGGTTATATCATGTACAGAAAATGGCAGCTATGGGCCTTTCCCAAGGACACGTTTTGGCAAACTGGGCAAGTTTGAAACCTGCAAATCTTAGATTATAATGCTCTTCCATCTGAGCCATAATGGCTCTTGGCATATTAGTGTCTGTGCTATTCATAGGTAGGTACATATTATGCACAAGAAATATGGTTAAGTTTTTGTAGATTTTGAGATGGGGAAAGTGTTCATTGAAGGTGTTACATTCATTGTCAGTGTTATTTTAGACATTTGTTTGTGTTTTCTATTGTAGGTACCAACAGATGCTGCATAGAAACTTGGTTTATTTGGCCACACTAGCAGATGCCAATCAAAATATTCAAGCCCTGCTACCAGTAAGTCAGCCTTACACCATATCAGACTTTTCATTATCTCTTCAAGTAGCCAGCTCAGACTGAAAAATACAAGACGGGATCAGTGCAACAAGATTAAAAGGAAATGTTAAATTTGTTAAAGTAAATTTTCAAGTTGACTGCTAAAGATTTTTTTTTTTGGTCAGCTATCTTTGGCTTCAATAAAACTACTTCCTAATGTTGATTTTGCATGGCCAGACGTACATTTTTCTTCTGGTTTTCTTGGGCCAGTTGTTTTTCATTGACACATTGCAATTTGATGATGCCTTATCATGGCACATCATGCTTCAGTGTCATTATTATATTAAACAGGGGCCGCGAGTGGCCGAGTGGTCTAAAGCGCTCACCATTCCGGATCACTGCCATCTCACCTCTGTCTGCGTGGGTTCGAGTCCAAGACTCGGCTAGCGTGGGCATGTGGGAAAGCCTGCCAGTAGCTTCTTGTGGGTCGGTGGTTCTTCCCTGGGTTTTCCAGGGTTCTTCCTCCACCAGTTATACTGGCCGCCATGTATAGCCTATCTTGTGCTGAAAAATGGCATTAAACCCTAGAACAACAACAACAACAATATTAAACAACATTTTTATTTTTGGCACGTTAAAGAAGTAGAATATTAAATGCACAACTAATGTACTTATTTTTACTCTCCTGTGGGTAAAAAGTGTACGAGAAAAATAATGTTGAGGTTGGCACCAGTTCAAAGAACACTTGTTCTTGGACATGCATTATTTGCCCTCTGCTTGACAGAGCCTTATAACTCATGATAGGATGTAATCGCACAGCTGGAATAACCTTGTCTCGATGCCAACCCCCAGAAAGATTCTTATAGTCTCTTCACAGTGTTCTGACTGTCATCTGCTTCAGACCATTCTGAATTGTACACCACCTTCAATCATGGAAAACATTTACTTGGCACTATTACAATCAAGCTCAGATTTATTTAATCCTTTCATGTATTATAAGTTTCAAACCATAACTTGCTCCATTTCTGCAAGACTTTTGCAATTTGGAAAATTTAGTTTGAGTGCAATGTTAAAACCATGCTATTTTTTGGTTTGTGAGATGGAGCAGCCTGATGAATATTGTACAGTATGGTGATATTTTCAAAACTCTTGTTCAAAAATAAGTAGGTATATATATATATATATATATATATATATATATATATATATATATATATATATAAATAAATAAAGCCAGTGTAAAATAAAATTATATATTGAGTGGAATATATCACAAATAATTTGACAACTTACTATTTGTCCTAATTGAATCCATTAAAATCCATAATGCTTTAAATTCATATATATGATAAATCCATAGATTCAATTATATGTCATGTACCAATATAAAAAGAATAGCTCAGAATGCTCATTCCACACATTTAAAAAATAAACGGTGAAAGTTAAGTCCACATTTTTGTGACTCACAGTATCCTATAAATATCTCTATATGTTGTCACTGCTCTAGTGGTTAGAGTGTCCACCTCATATGCGGGAGGTCATGGGTTCGATACCCGGTCAAGTCATACCAAAGACTTACAAAAATGGTGCTAACAGCTGCCTCGCTTGGTGCTCAGCATTAAGAGGTTAGTGTTAGGACTGGTTGGCCTGGTGTCTGGATAATGTGACTGGGTATGACATCATGCTACATGTCTGCAGCATGATGCCCCAGTGCTAGACGTCACTAAAAACTGTCCCACTGCAGACGTCGTAGCAATATGACTGAATGTTTTTAAAGATACATTAAAAATCCAAATCACACACACACACTATCTTGCACTATCTAATGTCATCTGGTACAAAGTCCAAGAATTCATCCTCATTGTCTGATAAGTTCTGAAATTCTTATGGTCTAGTCTTTGTAATTGACGTCATCTAGTCATTGTCCAACTCATGTTGCATCGATGTAATTGTCACATGCAAGTGCTTATGTAGGGACAGCTTGGGCTCTGTCAGTAACACTTTGATCATAAAGTTGGTGAAATCTTTTAACGGCTGCTACTGAACATGTGTCAGTTCTGTGGAAAGATCAAAAGGAGTTCAAATAACCACCCTCAATTACTTGCCATTGATCAAGTATCGAACTCACAGATTGATTATGATGTCATGTGGGAAAACAAAGCGGATGCTGCATTTGTAAGCCAAGGGATTATACATACAGAATAAGTCATAGAAGTCTTTTGGTACTGAAAAAAAATACATTAAATCCATGGCTTAATCAAAAAGATTGAACTTGAAAACAAAGTGATTGCTGCCTTTACAAGCCATAGGCTTAGAAAACTTGGGAAATATGAAATCAAAAGGGAGTTTCTTTAGCAATGTGGTCGCCATATTTGCTTGGGCCAATCTATGTTTTCAAGAAACAGATATTATGTAGTTCACTATCTTTGAAAATCATGGGGCCCTGAATGGTCTAGAGCGCTTACCTTTACGGATCACTGCCATCTCACCTCTGTCTACGTGGGTTTCAAGTCTCAGGCTTGGCCAATGTGGGTGTGTGAAAAAGCTTGCTGGTAGCTTCTTGTGGGTCATTGGTTATTTCTGGGGTTTTCCTGGGTTCTTCCTCCACCATTAATACTGGCTGCCATGTATAGCCTATCTTGTGCTGAAAAATGGCACTAAACCCTACAACAACAACTATCTTTGAAAATCTCAATAATTCTGTAAATTTTGGATTTGTTTCTTTGAACACATGTATACAAGAGTTCCTCCAATTTATTTGTTCATTGCAAATATTGGATGCAGACACAGTTTTTACAGAAATGGACTGTTCTAGGAAAATGAAATGAACAGTGAGCAGCCTGTTTGCTTGTTTACATCAGAAACTTCTGTTTGTTGTTTTTGTATGGTTTAATGCCATTTTTCAGCACAAGATAGTCTATACATGTCGACCAGTATAATTTGAAGAACCTGGGGAAAACCACGGAATGAACCATCTACCCATGAGAAGCTACCGGCAAGCTTTCTCACATACCCACATTGGCCAAATCAGAGACTTGAACCCATGCAGATGGAGGTGAGATGGCAGTGATCCGTAACAGTAAAGTTTTAGACCACTCAGGCACTTCTGTTTGCATTAAAACATCACAAAGTTGACATTGTTAGGTACCCTTTGTAGTCAGGTTAGAAATTATATATCAGTGAGTGATATGACTAAGCTTTGTACATTTTTTATATTGATGATGCTTTTCTTTTTTTATATAAATCAGTTGGGGGTACAAACAGGCTCGAAGGTACGCGAGGACTGTAGTCTGTATGTGGACAACAGAGCAGACCTATTCATTTTTTATGTAACTACGTAGCCATTACTCTGGTTTGATACATGCAAAAATGTTTTAATTTGTGATGTCAAAATGTTTATCCATATATAATACACCAAGCATTTATTATATAAGGAAAGGCCTAGCAACAGAAAACACCATACCAACAGTAAAATTTTATGTTTAAAGATCACTATGATCATAAGAAATCTTTTCACAGCTATAAAAACAAAACAGAAAGAAATTTGCAGCTGACTGCCTTTAAATAAGAAAGTTGTTGTTTTGTAAGAAGGATACCTAAGGGACGTATATTTAGATGGAATACATTTATAAGGAGTTTCTTATTAAAACAATTGTGGTGGAAGAACCTTAATACAATGGTCTCATTCTGTCTTCTGTACTGTCTTTGTATAGAATTCTTTTCATGTTCCTTGGATTGTATTTGCAGCCCCCAGGGCAGACTAGCCAATCAGGGCAGCAGAACCCACAAATGAACCAGATGAGACCACCAGGCAGTATGCCAAACCAGTTGCCTCCAGGTATACTATCCACAATAAATCATCCATACACAGTAAGCCTGTTTAATTAAGCCTTTAATTTTGTTTACATTTGTCACCATTGGTAGCAGTTTGAAATCTTATCATTATATGAAACTTATTTCAGATTTGAGATGTGATATTCTTTTTTTTTTTTTTGCCAATTGTGGTGTCAAGTTTTGGCTTCGATTGAGGTCAAGTTACATAGGATTTCAGTTAGGTTTAAAATACTTGTCTTCACTTCTTATTTTGTAATTTGTCCGTTAAGCATCACCCTTGACTGTGTGACAGTCCATAAAAAGTTAACAGTCAACATATATTAGTACTCATTTTTAGTTCTGCTGGCCATTCACCAGAAGAGCTTATGTGATGGTCCATCATCCATCATCCATCCATACGTTAGCACAAGTTTGTTATCACCACTCCTCCTAAACTGTTTGGAGGATTGCCTTGAAACTTTATCCACACATTCGTCCCATGGTCTAATTGGTCCGAAATGAAAATGTTACTGATATGATCGCCAAGATGGCCACTATAGCAATCTTGAAAATTGCTACTCCTGCATGATGGTGATATCAGCTTTGAAGCAAGAGCAAGATTTTGTCTGAAAACTGATATAGGTCCACTAGTGAGACAAATCTGAAGGATAGTTGAAACCGATGAAAAGTCACAAATATAGGCCTCTTGTAACTAGAAACTGATGGAGCCAATCCCTCTATCCAGTGGAGATCACTCGCATCTTCTGTTTTGGCAAGCAAATGACTTCTTGGAACTTTCATTACTAAAACAAGCTGAATGATGTGGTAAACATCTTTCTTAGCTTTGGAGGGTTGGATTTGCAAGGTAGTGGATGTGCCCCTAGTAGATTGACTGTGGTGGCCATCTTGAAAATCTTATCAATCCTCCTCTTGCATGGATGGTCATATCAGCTTTGGCTTTTCACTGAAAAATTTATGAAGTGTAGTTGGTTTCAAAATGTAAAATTGTGCTGATTTGATGTCCAATATGGCTTCCACAGCAGTCATCTTGAAAATCTTGTGATAACTACACCTCCAGAATGGATGGTAATATCAACACAAGGTTCTCACTAAAAGGCTGCTTTTGATATATAGTTGGTGCTGAATAAAAATGGTGCCAATATGACATCCAAATTGGCTGAAACAGTGGCAATCTTGAATATATCGCTACTCCTGTTGAATGAATGACTGAATTGCTATATCAGCATGGGGTTCTCACCAAAAGATGTCTGATGAAGTCCACTGTGTCCTAAATGAAAAGGATGCTAATCTGACTTGCAATATATGTACCACAGCAGCTAGTTATTGCCTAAAAGAATTGGAGATGGTTTCAACAGTCAACAATTAAAAGGAATAAATGGTCTTACTTTGTATTCTTGGAAATTCTTTTTGACCAGTAGAGCATCAGTCTTGTTATCTGATTTGCCTGGCACACAAGAGTTCAAGTGCCTCGGTCAAAAACTTATTTTTAGACATAGGTTGTTCTGTCAGCTTGTATGATATGCTTTAGATGGCTTAGATGTTAGAACTAGGGATTGAACCTGTGACCACAGAAGTGAAATGGGAGAGCATTATGGATGTGTCATCCAAGTCTCTATTATGACTGTTGCAAGCTTTGCAGTTAAACCCATTGATCTAGTCTGTATACTTGCTTTATTATTTTTTAAAGAAAATCAGGGTCTAGTGGCATGGAAGTTATACTGAAGATATTGTGAAATTATATTGCTGGAAGTTTATTTTAATTGCCTGGAATAACTTTTGTTCAGCAGTGTTAATTTTGTAAATGACACACAGGTCAATCCATTTGCAAAGAGGGAAACTGAAATTGAATACTAAATTCCAAAGCTTTGAGGCTAAATCTGGACATCAGCAAGTGTGTGTCAAAAGTTTGAAGTGTCAGATCTTTTTACTGAAGTGTTACTTTGTTTCAACCTGAAGGCCAAGGGGGTATGAATAGCAGTCCTGCCAGTAACCAAGCCAGCTACATGGGGGGAGTGGGATATCCCCAGCAGGGATCCCAGATTCCCCCACAGCAGCACCAATCTGGTAACCATGGAAACAACCCTATGACACAAAGCTCATACAGTGAGTCAACATGTACAGTCATCTGGCGTGGTGTGGTGTGGTGTTGCATGCAATCCATATCATATTATAGTTGTGCATCCTCATATAAAATATTTAATCACCCATTTTTTTTTTCAAATACATCGCCTGATCATACTATATTAGGAGTACATCCACTAGTACCTTGCAGATCTAACCCTCCAAAGCTAAGAAAGCTGTTTACAACATCATTCACTGTTTTAGTAACAACAGTTCAAAGAAGTCATTTGGTTGCTAAGACAGAAGCAAGACGAGAGTGATCTCATTTGGATAAAGGAATTGGCACCAGATCCCATTAGTTTCTAGACTTTTTGGCCTCAGGTCTAAGGCAGACCGATCTGAACTGCACACAGACAGGCAAACCTTTGCAAAAAGTAGGGTAAGATGGGCCTTTGGAATAAAAAAGTGGTCTGGATATGAAAATGATGGGTCCATTAATCAAAAACAAAAAAAGAACTCACACTTTTACCCTTCTGCTTGTGCGCAAGTGAAATAGCCAATGAAAAATGACGTTTCTAACAACTGGGCTTTAGGTTAACCGGAAATATCTTGGGAGTCTATGTATTAGGATGTATTCAGAAATAGCCCCCTAAAATGTGTTTCCTTCTCAAATTTGAGGCGAAAATGATAAAAACTTCCAGGGGTTAATGAGTAAATAATCCAGAAAAGCTAGTGAACTTAGAGATAATAGGAGTAGTTCCTTAAAACTATACTCTTAAAAACAGGATTACTCCAGTGTATGAATCTACTTATATATGTTTTTCTGTTTATTATTGCTCTGGTTATTGTTAATTTTCTGTTCATAGGAAGACAGGAGGACAAAATTGGCAGTTTTTTTCTGTGTGATTTCTGTTTATTATTTGTTAGAGATTCATAATGTGATGCATGCTGTTTTATAAGCTGTATTTCTACATTGTCTCAATCTGTTGCATTGCAATGAAAAATGAATGATTATAGTCAATACATTCATTGGTAGAAATAAATATGTTGACACTAAGTGTATAGATAACTTGGGGTCAGATTAATGACACTTGGGCAAGTTTGATTTCCAGTGTTCCTTTACAGGAGTTATGACCCCTGGTTACCTGCCCTCTTGGCTTTGGTTTCCACAGCATTCCTTTACAGAGCCTTGTTGCATTTCAACCACATTTGGTATGCAGCTTCACGTTGATGAGACCCTGGTCAAATTGAATTTCAGATGTTCCACATTAAGGTTCAGAAGTTGTTATTTCTTGTTGCTGACCTCCAGTTTTGTTTTTGACAGCACAAATATACTTAGGGATAAAGCTGTCCAAATTTTAGAAAACTTCTACCAGGAACCCATTGATCCTACTGACTGGTCACCCGGGTACCCGATCAAAGGGAAATTATATTAAATATGTGCAGAACTGAAGTTAAGTCAGGATTTTTATTAATTCATGGTATCCTATAATTATCACTACCTAATGTCATCTGATACGAAGCCCATGAATTCGTCATCATTTTCTTATAAAGTTATGAAATCCTTGCATCATTATCTACTAAATTTTCATGGTCTAGTCATCATAAATATTGTCTGACTCCCTTTCCTCAGCCTAACTGTTATACACAATGCAAATGTTCATGCAACTTTTCACAAACCACTGAACATAAGGGGGCCCCAAGTGGTCTAAAGCTCGCTCCGTTATGAATCACTGCCATCTCACCTCTGTCTGCATGGGTTCAAATCTCGGATTCCAACAATGTGGGTATGTGCAAAAGCTTGCCAGTGGCTCCTCGTGGGTCAGTGGTTCTTTCCGGGGTTTTCCTGGGTTCTGTCTCCACCATTAATACTGTCTGCCATGTATAGCCTATCTTGTGCTGAAAATTGGTGTTAAACCCTGCAACAACAACTGAACATAAGTTTACCAAACCTGACAAAAAGCTTTCTGACAAATAAGCCTTTATAATTTATACAAATGATGCTGATTTTCTGTTGAATTTGGCTGTTACTAACAGGAGGAAGCATAGGTTCAAGTCGGATCTGCTGTCCAGTATAGTTGCCATTACTAAAAGATATAGCAATCTTTTTATGTTAGAAAGCATTATATTAACCTGGCTTTCTTGGACAACTGCCCTTGCAGTTTGGCTTGAGGTGGGTGTCAGCCATGTGAACGATATCATGTCCACTTGATCATCTTGTTTCAGTGCTGCATTTTTGATGCATGCAGTATTTCTATTGGTGTACATGATTACCATTTTTCATTCAATTGTGTTGTTGGCCTGCTTTCTGTGTGGCATAAATAATGTATGACTAATCATATTGGTGTTGGTAATTGCTTGATCTATATGGAATTGCACAAATAGTATTTGGGTGGAATGCATCTGTATTGTGATGAGTAAATGAAAGATTGCTTTTACCAGCTTGGATGTTTTTCCAGCTTCACACTTGTCTTTTGTAATATAAATAAGTTGCAACATGTGATGATTTTCAGATATTAGCAGGTACTTCCAGCATACAGTTTTGATGATCTCTTAGCATTGTGAACATTTTGGCATTAGCTTGACTACCTGTATGTTTATTGAACTCTTGTACCAGCTATTTTTGAAAAGTGGGATTGACCACAATTTCTGTTTATCACTTTAAAGCTGTCAGAGATAAATGAATGAAAATTGGTAGAGTTCTATTATCATTACAAGGCATTTGATTATCACTTTTGGAATCCTAACTTTGAGTTCATGGTCACACAAAAAAAACCAAAGCTTTTTGCCATCACACTTCTTGGCTGTATGTTTCTTAATATACAGTGTGAAATATGCTATAACAGAAAAGATGTTTCAAGCTGAGAATGTAACTTAAATTTCTTTGTAACAAGAAGGACTAGTAGACTGAAATTTGTAGGCCCAGCTGAATCTTGAATGGTCCTGATGATGACCAAAGCTGCAAGCCAGTGGACATTTGAAATTATAAAAACTACTGGTGTGATAGAAAATCTACCAGCTGCAAGCAGGCAGACTGCTGCTAATTTCAAGCCCCGTGTTCCAGATAAATTGATGAAATCTAGTATACCTATAGAGATCATTATTGAAAGTATATTTTTGTGTTCTGCATAGTCAGGGTTTCAAAATTACTATTGACTGTTGCACAGGACAAGTAAATTTGATACAGGCAGGCATGGGACCAGTTATGTTATTATTAATCGTAATACAATTACAGTTTGAGCTGTACTCACAATCATAATTGTTGAGTTCAGAAGCTCTGTAATTGTCTTTCATTGGCATTGTAATCACTTAGTGTAATCATGTTTACAAGTGATTGCAACAAAAAAATCACTATTTATATTCTTGATAATTGTAAGAATAATAAAAGTTTCCATAAACAAAAGATGAATGTTGACTTTTAACATAAGGAATGGGTAATGTTCGTTTGCCAATATACAAGCTAATTTTTCTAAGAATACACTGTCTTATAATTATAGATGACCATTTGTCAATTTATAATTCATGTTCATTTAGCAACCCTTTCATCAGGTATAAGTTAGCACTGAAGTAGACTTCAAATAAATGTACTTTACTTGGCTTTGAGCAGAATGCCAAGTTTATACATATTAGGAGAGAAGTTCAGAAGGCTCTTCGAAAAAGACCTGTTTTGTGACTCTTTGTGGTTCACTGTGAAGTCAATTATTCAACATGCTTCTGTGTTTAACCACTTCGGGCTGTTAAAGCACAGACAAGCCTAGACTTTTTAAAGCTGCTTGCAAACATTGCTCTACAAAGTTGCTGTAAGTGAAATCATAATAATACTCATGTAATTGTAATCATAGTGCCTAATAACCTGTAATCATAATTGTTATCGTAATCAAACACCTGTAATTGACCCCATGCCTTCAGGCAGAGCAAATATTCTGATGTAGACTAATTGTCAGGAAAGATGAAATCTGCTGTTACTTGTTAGGAGCTTTCAAATCTTTAGTGTTTTATATAAAGAATTGCATGCAAGATGCTTGGATTTTATATAGTGTATTGTTATTTAATTATATAGTTTTGAAAGATTTATTTTTGCCATTTGTTTTTACGCTTATGTAAGGAAATTAAAAGATGGAATAGGAAGTAAAAGTTTATTTTCCCATGAGCAAATAATTTTTATAAAAAAAAGGAGTTTGACTGTCTGCCACACACATTTTGGGGATTTGTCTTCAAAGTTGTGTTCACAGTCAAATATTTCCACTCCGATGTCTTCAATACTGACCTCCTGGCTCTGAATAAAAATCTGACAGCAGTTCATATGTCTTTCCCACTGTTTTTTAAGGCGGACCAGAAGTCTCCATGCTGCTATAAAGCTGGTGCAGAATGTAGCTATGTCATCAAATTGGCTTCATTAGCAAATTTCTTACTCACAGAAAATGCAGGTAATGAACATCCCTGGTAGGTGATAGACCAAATTGCACAGGTGATTTACAGGGCAGCTCACCATTCCACGGCCAATTCGTTGACTGCCTCTGCCAGTTCTTACTTGTTGTGATGTGACACATCTTTGCGCTCCATAAAGTTCAAGCCACATCCTATCCCTGCATTACAGATTACCTTCGGCTCACAATTACCCTCTGGGGTTCAAAATTGAAGATGTACAGAGACAGGTAGCTCAGGTACAGCTTCTCCAACATGCTGCCTGACCCAAACAGGCTTTTAGGACCAGTCCATCCCTGCCACAAGGGAGGGACAATAGGTGGACCAGGGACAAAATATCTTTTCAGTCGTACATTTAGTTATGTTTTATACCATGAGGCAACAGCCTAACCAGATTAGAAGGCACTCTTACAGGGAAGGCAAGAAACCAGGTTTCTTTGCTGCCAACCCTCCCAACTCTTGATATTGACCTGCCAACCCCACTGCCCACAGATGGCCAACTGGTGGGCACCCAGCTGCTGCAATTGCAGTTTCGCTTGATCACACTTTTCCCTCTGAATGAATGGGTGATCCAGGTCATTTAGGAGGGTTTTCACCTTTCGTATATCCAGCCTCCTCCCCATTTCATGGGCATGTCATTAGAATGGGAGAAGGATGCTTTTTTACCACTGGAATAGGGTTGCTTTTATTAACAAATGGGCTGTAGAGATGGTGCAAAAAGCACAATCTCAAGGTTTTATTTTAGGTTTGTTCTTACCCAGAAATCGCAAACAACCTGTTGAGGCTAAACCCAAGTTGCTTCCACCCATACATTATGCCATGGAAATTCAGGATGGAGGCAGCAAGATTGATACCTCTTACCATCAGAAAAATAGACTGTGACAGTGGCACAGCTTCGGTTGCATAGCTGCCAACCCTCACGAATTTGGTGTGAATTTCATGACTTTTTCAGCGATTCATGGATTCACGCCGCAAGCCAAAAATTCACAAATTCTTCAATCCTCAATTATTTTAAATCTTTAATAAAATAACCGATTTCCCGTTAAGCGCTAGTCGTGATATTTGCAGTTGCCGAAACAGTCCGGTACTGCTGGTCGCGATATTAGTAGATCTACAGCCGGTTAGTACAGTTGGCCCGGTAGCAAGCATTTTAGCCTATTTTAATCTATATGTATAAGAGTAGTTTTACAAATGCTTTTGAGAGAAACTGGGGCCTAACTGGAATTTTGCTCCGCGCATGCGTCACCAACACTGATTTGAGTTACGTTTTAGCATCGCATGTACGATTTTGAAAACGTCTTCACCACTAAGAAAAAAAGAACTATATTACTCAAAAAGTGAAGTTTAATTTGGAATATATCAAATATTGGCCGTGCATTCTGCCATTAAACATTGATATTCATCATGCTTTTTGCACTCAGTGTGCCATGGCAGAGACGCTGTGAGGAAGCACATCGGTTGCAAAAAACACGTAGAAGTTGGGAAAATTAAGAATTCGCAGATTTCAGCTCTGGAATATTTTAAACAATTGGCGGAAGAAATGCAGGCTACCAATGCTGAAGCATTATTTGTGAGTTTTCTTGTCGAACACAATCTACCTTTATCAGCTGGAGACCATGCTAAACATTTGTTCTGACAAATGTTGCTGGACTCGAAAATCGATTCCAAATTTTCCTGTGGAAGGGCCAGAAGTGCTGCAGCTCCTGTGCATTCCTCAAAGCAACAGTGCAAGCAAAAGTGTATTTTCTCTTGTGAGGAAAAATAAGACTTTAAGGCCTCCTTAGCTGCAGAAAATTTGTAAGTAATTTTAGTCAACAAGATAACCAGCCGGCAAGAAGTCTGAACTGTTTAGAAAACAAATTTACGATCAAGCAGTTGAGGAAGTTCAAGTCTGCCACAGTATCATGTCTTGATAAATAAATATTTCTGCATATATGTAGTGTTTTAGTTTTATATTGCAAACTTGATATAGTGTAGTTTTGACGGTCGGAGTGGTCAGAGTGGATGGAGTTATTGTCATGGTATTTTTCACAAATTCTTATCAAAATTCACGACCTTTTATCCCTATTTTCACTAATTGTGAGCCTGGAAGGTTGGCAGCTATGTATACTTCTCACCAATATATTCTCCCTAAGGAAAGACCACCATCTTATACAAGCATTATCCCAGTGCAGAAGGGGTGGCCACATAAGAGGGGGGACCACTATGTACCAATGCCACTATGTCTGATTGGGCTGCCCACATGTTGCTTGACTTAATTCAGACATGATTTTTCTCCGTTTTAAAGCGGAATTCCGCTTTTCTCCTGACTTGAATCAGATTTTTTTGATATAGTTCTTTTTTATATTATCTCCGATATGGTTTTTAAAAAACCGTCTGTTCGTTCCAATTCCGCAACAACCCTTGTAAATTATTTGTTTCATATATAAGTTAGCAAACGACTGTCATAAAGAGTATTCTGATTTGTCAAAGGTTAAAATTCATCCAATGACTCTTTGTGTAATGGAAACTGATGGCTATGGAAAGAAGAAGCATGCTTGAAAAACATGGCGTCCCAAGTTGTTGAGAGAGACCATGACATGAAAAGTATAGATAAAGGAAACTTATGGAAATGGGAATGACTGGAGTGAAAAGTTGATGGAAATTTAGTTGGTCAGTTTATAAGAAAACAACGCTAGAGGACTGGCATTTTGTGACCTCTGCAATGAAGATCTGAATTACTGTTATCGTGGTTGTAAGAGTTTAGAACAGCACCTAGAAAAGAAGTTGGATATGGAAAAATTGAAGCTCAGAAGGCATCTGGAAAAAGTGCAATTAATTACTATAAAAAGAAAAATTTCTTCCTTGAAAAATTATTGTGACTTTATTATGATGTGAATACTGACATGCACATGAAATATCTTAAGCATCAATAGAATTGGAAAACAAATTCATGTGACAATAAATATTGTGAGATTATTGAAGTAAAATTGAACATTTTTGGTAAGTTTGTTAGTTTTTCAAATTTTTTGGGGGGGGTTTGTTTTATGATCATAAGTTGCACCATGAGCAGTTTTTATGAGTGTAAAATGTGTTTTTGGCTGGGAGCCTTTGGCCCCTGGATCGGGGGCGCTGCCCCTCGAGACCCCATTGGGGGAGGACACCCAAAACTCCATTAAAATTTGTTCAGCTTTCTTATGGAAGGCCAAAATCATGTCTATTAATTACTGTCAGCAGCACATGTAAGCCGGGGGATCAGCCTGTCCATATCAGCCTTCTCTAAATGAAAGCTGTCATCAGTGCCTTTCAGTTCTGGAAGGATCAGAAGACAGTTCTGATTTTTTACAGACAAATCTGGTGGTGCTGTACTGCCTCAAATGGTGTGCCTTTTGTGGGCATCCAATGGTTGATCTTTATGCGACAATGTGGAGTAACAGGTTGCCAACCTTGGTCTTGCCAGTTCCAGACCCAATAGCCTGGGCTGTTGATGCACTGTCAGTCAACTGGAGGGTTTGTGGGCCTTTGCCTACCTTTCCCAAGTGCTGGTACCAAAAATAATCCAGAAGTTGCAGGGTCAAAACTGCAAGATGATTATGATTGCCCCTCTCAGATGGGACAAGTCCTGGATCACTGTTCTTGATTTTTCAATAGATCTGCCCATGATGATTCCAGCCAACAGGAATCTTCTCAAACAGTAATGGGTGTTCCACCAATGCCTGGACTGTCATTATCTTCGCATTTGGCTCTATAAAGACAGCCTTTTGAGAGAAAGAATTTAAACCTTCTGATGTGTATAATCTCTGAAGCAAGAAAGCCCTCCACTTTGAGGGCTTATGAGAGGAAGTGGCATGTTTTCAGGCCCTGGTGCATAGTCAATAACATTATCCCATTGAGTGCTTCAGTCCCTGAACTGGTCAAAATTTTGTCAGCATAAGGAGAAACAGTTGGCCCCAGTAACCATCAAAGGCTATTGCTCCATGTTATCTGAAACATTCAACCATCATATCAGATGCAGTATCTATCAGTCCTTTTAGCCAATTTTGACTTTAATTGACCAGAATCCCTCACACTGTTTCAGAAAATGGAATACCTTAGTTCAATTTAGATCAAATATGAGCCTTTAGCTCACATTTCAAGGAAGCTACTCTCCTACAGCATGTGATGAGTTACTTGCTGCTGTTTCCACTGACTATCATAAGATCAGATTGGATGGTTTGGAGATAATGAAGATTTCACTTTATGAAATTAGAGCCTCATGTTTGAATGTAATCTTTCAATCTGAGATATAATAGAAGCTGTTGGCTGGCATACAAAGCCCACCTTCTGCATTTTTTATCTCAGAGGATTAGCTTCAAAGAGACCAACTTTGAATCATGCAGCAGCCCAAATAACCATCATACCCAATTAAAAGTCAACACAGCCTATTACAGACCTGCCAACCCTGATGAGTCCATCTCAGTAAGGCAGTTGATTTTTTTTCCATAAGATTGACCAGTTTTCAGTAAGGTGTAACAAAATATCAATTGCTATTGTAAAGCTGGAAAATGTAATTAATAGTTCGATGCATCGACAATAACCAATATGTTCAACTGAAAAGTTTGTAAAGTATGCATAGACTTTATTTACTGCTAGTACAGTTGCACAAACTCTAGTTCTAAACCCTATGCAGCTCAGTGACTTGTTGCTATCTTTCAGCTTGACATAATTCTTGGAAATTCTTTTGCATTTCAATGACGACAGCAATCATATCACCTGCCACGAAACTTACTCAAATTGGCAAATGAGGTCCAATAAATGTAATTGTGTCCTCTCCAGCTCTTATTCACAAGAATCTGATTACTCTGTTTTATTCTTATGTGTTGATTATTAACACTTTTCTAGAGCTTATTTTCCCTTTTGTCTTAAACATGCTTCAGTTTCTGGATGCCATTTAAAAAAAATTCTATAGTCAACAGTTTGATCATGCAGATGCTTCGCATGAACAAATAGATGGCATTTTAAAGCCTCTGGGGTGCTGCTGTAAAGTTAGTCTGATTCCCTGACTAATTTGACTAATTCTAAGATGAAGCCCAGATCCAAATAAAACACAGATGAACCAGTTATCCGGATTTTTCGGCACCGATCATTTTTCCATAGTTTTTGCTAGGATGCCATTAAGTCGATATTTTATGAGTAATTTTCTAAGACTTATGGTAGAATTGTAAGAGTTGACAGGTCTGCTGTTAGCTTCACTAGATTTGCCAATGAAATCTTCTTGGTACAGAAATTTCAGTCAACTTAACTGAATCTAGGGTTCAGGGATCATGTAACCTTAGGCAGGATCAGGAGAATGGGTTATCATTCACATGGTGAATCCAAGCATTATTCCCTAGAAGGATACATGAGGTAGAGATTGCATTTGCAGCATTTCCTCCTTCTATGTGGTCATGGAACATATTTCAAGGAAAAAGCAATTTTGTAAGTAAATTATATTCTCAGAGAATATTTATATGACCACATTACTTAAAAACCCTCCCATCCACCATGCCATGCAGCATCCTGTTTGGTATATTGCTCAGCTTAAAACTAGTGTCACCAGGTGGTGCAGTAATGTTCAAGAGTAATTGCCCTTTGTATATAGAAGATGGACTTGAAAAGACAAATTTTCTTCCTTTTAGAGGGGCTGGATTTGGGAGGTAGCAGGCTTATAAAAATGGTAATGTGATAAGTATTCTTGGAGAAGCATATTTGCCCTTGTATGAGAAAACAGAAATAACTATTATAGACATGGAAACATTTGTTTAAAAAAATCTTTTTGATAACTTGTATGTCAGTTGAATGGTCTCTGCTTTATCTTAATCACAAAAGTGTCAGTCAAATGCTACAGTTGAAGTATGAATGGGGATAATTTACATGTTTGTGCAGTAGCTTTATCATTTTTTCAGGTCAGGGTATGGGGACACAGGGTGGAATGAGCAACCAGTCCTATGGAATCCAACAACAACAGCAACAACAAGGATACCCTAATCAACCAACTCAGCCTATGATGTCTCAGGGACAACCCATGATGCCACAGTCACAGTCCATGATGTCCCAAGGACAGCCTATGATGCCCCAGGGACAGCCAATGATGTCACAGCAACAGCCTTTGATGCCTCAAGGTCAGCCTATGATATCTCAGACTCAGCCCATGATGCCCCAAGGACAGCCAATGGCACAAGGACAGCCTATGATGTCACAGCAACAGCCAGTGATTTCCCAGCAACAATCAATGGTACCAAGTCAGACTTCCCCCAGCAGTTCAGTGAGACAGATGCCTCCACCAGGGGCATATAGACGACCTCAGATGCCAGGTATATGAAAGAATGAAATCAGGTAGTTTAATGCAGCCACTATCTCCCATATGTTATCCAACTTCAGCATTTGTATTGAAGACTAGTGTGAGTAGATTTGTAATTTGTTTTGGTCCAGATATTCACATCTTGTTCAAAATCGATCAGTTTTGGGTTCTTTTGTTTAAGGATACAAAATAAAGGAAATAAAGCGGGAAAATGGATTTAAAAAAGGCTGGAGTAAGTTGCTGTTTGCAGAGTACTAGGAAAAGGTGTGCAAAGTTGATTCTTTGGCTGCTAGGAGAGTTTGCTGCCAGAAGTGTATTAGATGTGCACGCTTGATTCTTTGGCTGCTAGGGGCTAGGGAGGTTGCCACCTGTAGGGTACTAGAAGGTGTACACACTTGATTCTTTGGCTGCAAGAGGTGGTTGCTGCCTGTAGGGTATTAGGATGATGTGTGTACACTTGATTCTTTGGCAGATTTCACATTGACTTCTTTGTCCGGACATCATTATCTTCTGATGTTTAGGAATGAGTGATTTCTATGTCATTTTCTTCTCTGAATGTTAATATATATCATCCAAATAAGAGTTCAAACTGGTGCATATCATCTCTGTTTATTGAAACTGATTAGCTTGGATTCTTGCACTTAAAGCTATTGAGGATTCTATTGCATATAGTCGATGAATACATTTTGGAAGAGAAAAAAAATACCATTTTGTACATGAGTTCATTTGACATTCAAGTCCAGTCTCTCAGAATCAAAATATTCAGAATCATGAAAATTTTCCAGAATTTAGTGAGAACACTGAATGGTCCATTTTTTTTTTTTTCTCACACTGTGATATAGAATTGTGGAAGGTATTGTTTATTTAGCTGAGTATTAATTTCAAAAATTGGGCTTTATATAATATATAATTCATAATAAGGAGAAGTAATGAGGTTTATAGAGGACTTTGATCTCATTTTCCAAAGTTTTGGTCTTCACAGGTCAGCAATATGCACAGCAGACATATCAAGGCCAGCAGCAGTATGCGGGCCCTCAAGGGTCATACCCGCAGGGTTCCCAAGGTCAGCAGTCATACCCCCAGGGACAAGTCTACCCTCAGAACTCCAACATGCAGCAGCAACAGTATGGCGGATATCAAGGTCAACAAGGGGCACAGCCGAGATTTAATCCTTACCAGAGGCCCCAGGGTAACATGGGTGCCACTGTGCCAAATGGGCCCATGCCGGGACCAATAGGCAACCAGATGCAATCAGGAGGCATGAGTAGCGGTCAGATGCCACCCAGCCAGATGCAAGGAAGTATTGGAAGTCCAATGCAGGGTCAAGGTCCAATACCCAATCAGGGACCAATGGGTGGACAGATGCAGGGTCAAGGTCAGATGGGAGGTCAGGGTCAGGGGATGATGGGCAGTCAAATGCACGGGCAAGGCTTAATGAGTGGGCAAATGCCACTACAGAATCAGGGCACAATGGGTCCTCCGGTGTCGGGACAAGGCCCTCCGACCTCAATGCAGAATATGGGGCCACAGATGCAGGGTCCAGGTCAGGGTAATTACCCTGCTTATAGTCAGAGTCAATACTAATTCATGTAGTGCACTATAGGCCTTGAAAATAGGATGTTTCTGTTAAAAAGGGTGTTTTGAGAAAGCTCCTTATGTAGGGTGCTGACACAACTAAGTGCAATGTTTTCTGCTGATTGTTAAAGCTGCATTACCTCCTAAAAGAAGTTGTAAACAGATGTAACAAACATTAATTTGTAAATCTAAACTTTTAAGCAGTTTGTCTTACCACCAGAATAGATCAAGATGATTCAGATTGGTCATTTTGTTATTTGGAACCCACAGACATTGCAGATTATAACTGTTTACTAACTTAGTGACTTACTTCTCTTGGAAAAAGAGGCTCTTTTTATTATAGGTAAAAAATTGTAAATATGCTCGTTTTTTTATGATTGTTTTGGTTTTGATTAGGACGATTACACTGTTTTAAGTTGAATAAGTTATGGGTTTAACTTGTTTATCATAAATATCTCATAGTTTCAGTAGAACAGCAAGAGCACATGCTCACATAGGAAGGTTGTTTGCGATCATTTGTCCTATGATGACCATTTTGTCATTTTTTTTACATTGTAATACACATGCCTGAAGAGCATGCTACTGAAAATCACTGTGGTGCATTTCCATGATTTTATTTTTGATGTGTGTAATTTTTTGGAGAGTATTGACTTTTCTATGTTAAGACAACCAAATCTTAGTGTTATTCCGTTACTATTTATCAGAAACTTTATGGATGACAACAGTTCTGTAAATTTGATGTGGAAACTGTTCGTTAAATTTTTTTCACCAAAATTAATAAAGTAATATAAGTATTACATACTTACAATAAATGTATGTTGATAACATGCTGAATTGACCATTTATACATAAGGAATACTGGATCACTAAAGTTAAACAAGTTCATATTTTCTGATTCAAATGAGAGTGCCAGGTGGCTGTCTAAGGCACTTGTATCTACAGACCTCTCGGTATGGGTTCAAGTTTCATTTCGACCATCATGGATATTTGGGAAAGCATAGCTTCCCATGATTTATTGGCTCTTCATAGGTTCTTCCTTCACCAAATATATTGGCTGCCATGTGTAGCCTATATTGTGCTGAAAAATGGCATTATACCCCACAAAACCAAATTAAACCCGATTCAGATGCAGTAACGTTTTTTTATCCTCCATTGTTTTCTTTATCTAGGAGCAGTTCTAATGTGTCGTCTCTTTGTAACACATGGAGAACAAGATGTAATCACGGTTCCCACAATATCAGGAACAAGTCGGGAGAAATTATAACTTTTTTTTTCACGACTATGAAAATTCCTTGAAAATATGCAAATATTGATGAAAGTCAGTAAAAACCCAGAAATTGTTCGCCACAACTTGACGCCCAAAACAATCACGTAATTGAGTTATAACTAAACTGATCTTGAGTTAAATTTATCAAGTTCGAACCAGAATATTCAGAGGGTGCAGTATGGATCATTTGTTGTTGGTATCACGTGACTATTGGGCTTCCGATGTCGTCATTTGAGATTTGTGAAGTCATGTGACTAGTAATGCAAATGGAGAATACTGGGTCATGTTTAATCTAAGGCATAGTTTCGTCTTGTCTGTCTGTGGATTAATGACATAAATATTATAATACTTGCCATTTCTGAGAAAATAAATAATTTCCTTATCAATTTCATGCAGGTACGAGTCGATATAACATAAGTTTAAATTTTCTAGGCTCGCTGGTAACGTCGCTACTGCATGGTGGTGGCAGATTCCAGATTTTTGATATGCAGTTGCAATGACCCCACACTCCAACCTAAATATCCAAATGTGTAAAATGGGGTGGGAATATTCAGAGGTAACTCAGATTAGAAATCCGACTGCTATTCGTTTTAAGCCAAATTTGTAGTCCAAATTGTTGAGCAGAAATGAGAAATTGTCATCCCTTGTATTATATATTAAAAAATGATACAAGCCCCTGTATCAATACAGGTTTGGAGACTGGTTTAACAAATTACAAGAAGACAACTTGATTTTGCAGAAAATTCAGTCCTTGTTTATACAACAGTATATCATTTTGAAGGTCTTTTGTCAAACCTTTTGAAAATGTTTTTTAAATGATGGATTTTTAACCAGACCGTCTTAATGAGATTATAGTATTTGAAAACTCTTGTTTGGGATTATATTGACACAGATAAATTCAGGGTTAACTGTTTTTGTTACAAGACAAGATTCAAATTATTTGCGTTTATTGTTTTCTTTTTTATACTGTAATAAGAACTGTTAATTTCTATGAGATGCGTGTATATATATATATATATATATATATATATATATATATATATATATATATATATATATATATATATATTGCTATGAAATTCTCTAGAATTAAAGGTTTGAAAGGAGACAAAACATTATGTTCATTATGTCGTTCCCACTTAGCAACATAATGCAGCAAAATAAAGTTAGAATTTATATTCTGTACATTGAAATGACTTTACATGCCAATTTATAGGAATATAATCAAACTTGTTTCATGTGATTCATTTTGTGGTTTTGTACATAATCATTTTTTCTAACTTTGATGTATTTGGAGAGTCTTGAAAGAGAAACATCTTTAGATTTTGAAAATGCATGTTTTATAATCTAAAATGTTCTTTAATTCCAGTCAGTAATGCATTGAGTTACAGTAACATAATTTACCACTATTTGTGAAGAAATGCAGCTTTAATTTAGTTTGTGCAATAATGTGCACAGGTGCTGACTGCGGCCAAATTTGGGTTTGTTTAGTTCATCCAAATGTAAGCCTCAAAGTTAGTTTAAAAATGTTCTGATAGTGGCAATATAATATTTGATGGTTTAATTTCAAGTTTGGATTAAGCCATTGGTATGGAATGTTTGTTTGACATGAATAATATGATAAATTACTGATCATTGTAATATTGTGGCATGTGTAATTGCTTTGTAAATCTGCCTGAAGATAAGCTTCTGTTTTAAGTACAGAAACTTTCATTGAAATCTTCTTCGAATTCTTAACACCTAGGACACCTGTCTTTCGTAAGCATTGTATACTTTTTGTCTTACATGTATTTCCAACAGCATATGTACAAGTTATTGATTTTGTTTTGAATTGGTTTTAAGTTTATAATAATGAAAGATATTTTATGTTGACACAAAATATTTTTTTGCAAGGTATTATATTTTTTGTTCAGCTTATACAAACTTTGAAGTCGAGTCCAGCTGCAACTGGCACAGAACTACCTCTGCCATCACATAATGTGCAAGCAGTTCTGGGTCTTTGGGGTATGTTAGGTGCTAGTCAATAGAACAAACAACATACTTTGATCTGCTGGCATATTATGCAAGGGCAGATCAGTGCCTTTGTGCATTGCTATGGACTCTACTTATAAGGGAGTATATACAGTACCAGTTTATATGCTTGCTACAAGTGTATCGTTTGACTTTTAGGGGGCATTTTTATAATACATGTTATATTACAGTAAAAGAAAGATGCAATATGGCCCAGACAACTAATTAAATTCTAATAGACTGTAACAATAATATTAAACTATATTACTATACTTTTATGGCAAGATCAAGAAATCACACGGGCATCTTATGAATAATCTGTAGAAGAGGAAATTTTGTAAATGATGAAAATGATGTACTGCACATCTCATTTTTAATAAAAATTCTCTTCTAGGTGCCTGTTATAAAAATCCAGCCTGGTGAAATCTCTCTCTGTTTACATACAGTAGAACCAGTGTGTTGACAACAGTAAAATTAAAACGGGTTTAGGTTCAAGATTACTAACCTTGGAGATGCTCAAACTACTGGATCAAGGGTTTCTCGCAAAAATGATCCAGAGTGACACATCTTTTTAAACCCAGTGGGGGAAAGATCACAAAAATCACCTGTGGTTTCTGCGACTTCTCGTACTGGCTCAGCAGTTTTTCAATTTTTTTGTTTTTTAAATAGGTTGGTCAGATCACGTCCTTTCTGCCTTTTCTCCATGAACTCAGTCCTATATATGGAGAATATTTTTTAATACAATCACTGATATGATGGAGCTTTGTATTGCAGAAACTAGGTAGGTATTCTAATTGAATTGCTTCCTGGAGGGATTAAGTAATTTGATCCATCAATCATCCATTAGGAAATTTATAAAAAGGAGAAAAATTGTATCATGTTTAAAAAAAGATGACTGATATCTTCAGAAAAGTCAATGAGATGGAAAGATAACCTATTTAGGACGAAACTTGGGAGGATGAAATATCGGATGGTTTGCTGCTAAACAATCAGTTTTCAGAAAGTGGTGATACAGAAATAACTGGCATCATGTTGTTTACTACGTTTTTGGCCTTGCAGAAAATCTGATACATTGACTGAAATGTCCAAGGTACCCCATGCGTGGATTGTGGAAGATTATGTTTTAGTTACATGGCTGTAATTGCTGTGGTTCTGCCTTTATTATCAAGCTGATTGCAAAGTAGGATTCTGTACTCTTAGCAAAATTCACACCACTATGAGGAAAGGGCTAACCATAGACCTTTCCAACTGTAGTAAGAAAATGTCAGAACATCTGAGGAAGACAAAAAAGGAAACAAAATTGTAAACAGATATATAATTCAGATTTTTATACAGATAATGTTTATTTGTGGTCCAATAAATGATTTTCAGTTTGCAAAGGCTATTTTGAAGGGGAATGATAAGAAACAAAGATGTGATGTGATTTGGATTTTTAATGTAGCTTTAAATAAAATTCAGTCATCTTGCTATGATGTCTGCAATGTGGCAGTTTAAAGTGATGTCTAGCACTGGGGCATCATGCCGCAGACATGTAGGATGATGTCCCACCCAGTCACATTATCCTGACATCAGGCCGACCAGTCCTAAACTAACCTCTTAATGCCGAGTGCCAAGCGGGGCAGCTGTTAGTACCATTTTTGTAAGTCTTTGGTATGACTTGGCCATGGTTCGAACCTACGACCTCCCACATTCGAGGCGGACGCTCTAACCACTAGGCCACCGAAGCAGTTAAAGAAACAAAGAAGAATATTTACCATCTGATCAACAATTAGGTATGCAGATACGTGGTACATTTATTGTCAAAGAAGTGATGCAAAATTATTACGTGCTTATTTTAAATTAAGTGTTTCAGCACTTTATATTAATGTTGTCACCCATTCAGCTACCATTTGTCATAGTTCATCTCCACCCCACCCCCAATGATTTCCCCCACCCCACCCCGAGGTAGGTGTGGGGGACATCCCCCTCATAAGAAATCTTCTGGCAGCATCTCTGGTGACCTTAATTTTTTAAAATACAGTATTTAATATAACACCACAGACAGGCTGCTTTCATAGCTCATAAGAATTAGTTGCCTGTGTCCATATTTATGCATATTCATGTGTAATTACAAAGAGTTGTCCATGTTAAGGACACCTGTTTATAATGAATTATCTTGCTTAGTCCTCTGGCTGTCCTTTGCAGACTGGTTTGCCAGCCAGACTTTATGTAAAAAGATTATTAACTTCCGTTTGTCTTTCAATAAGTTGCCATGTGAAACATTTTTAAGGCTGATTTTGTTCTATGGTATTGATATACATTGTGTGTTATATCAACATAAGTAAACTTAGCATCCAGTAGAATTATGAATAACAATGCAGGTTCAAAGCACTGGCCATAAAACAGAAAACATGTCTATATAGCTAAAAATGGTGTTAACGCAACAATACCCACATGGGATAACAGTGATTGTATTGTATTGGATATATAGTCCATGAAACTTGCATCCAGTATATATGTTTGTATTTCATGCTTACAGCTTGTGTTGATTTTTCATCCTTAATCAGTTTTAAATAATGTGCAGTTTTTATACTGGCAAGGAAGTCTTGAGATCAAGATTGTGTATATAATATATTCAGTGCTCAAATTTTATTTTTTTGTATAAATATTTGTATAAATATTATAACAGAAAACAAAGTAATCTCACCTATCCAAGAAATGGAGTGGTGTGATGATTTGCATTATTCAAGAGAGGTGTCTATTTGTGGAAGTGGCTGTTAATGAAACTTAAATGCAAGTCGAAAATGAGAGTAAAATGGGATAATGTTGGAAAATGGTGACTTTTGATGAAAGGTGAGCTTTAGAGGAGGTAGGACTGTATATCCCACCTATTGAAAGGTCACCTATATTAAGCAATCATATCCTTGTAACGTTTAACCTCTATTCAACAACCACTTGTCTTTTCTCAGTTCATATTGTTGACTAAAGACAGATTAGAATGTATTACTTTTGCATGTATGATGGAGCCTTGAATGGGTATGTGGACTTGAAAGTTGATTTCGGTTTAAGGTATCAGTTGTCATTTAAAGCTTTGTTGTTGAATAATCACAGCTAATTATATCAAACTTGCAAATACATTGAGGTTGATAGGGACAACCTAGCTGATCTGCACATTTTACTGTAGTAGTATTTGTTAACTTTTGGGTGTTTCTGTTATTGATAAAAGAGGTTCTAGCTTCAGTAACGCTCCCCAAAGTTTAATTTGCTGGCAACATTCAATTTTGAACATTACACAGTTCTTGGTAACTTAAATAAGTTAACATTGTGCTTGGTTGTCTTGTAAAGAGTTTTTATATTCAAGGAAAACAAAAATTGCAGTTTTTACTCAAACTTGAGTAATTCTTCAGCAGCTCTTCTCAAGAATGAAAAAGATTTCAATGTGTACAACTTTGAAAACATTTTTTGCATCCATATTAGTATCTCTGCCTCTAACAAAAATCTGAACATAGATGTATTGAAAGTAAGGTAAATAGAATCTCAGTTTTAGGATAGATTTTGAAACATTTAATGAAACTGGGTCCTGACTCCCCAAAACAGGATTATCATTTTGAAATTGAGTTTCGTCAAAAGAGTTTTTATCATGTGTAGTTGGTCCAAAACAAAAATGATACAAATTGACCTTCAGTATGGCCACCATGGTGTCCATCGTCAAAATATTATCTCTAATATGTATCTGTTCAAATGGATGGTGTTATTAACATGGGGTTTTCACCAGTAGTCTTCTTAATGTGCCTGCTTGGTCCTAAATGAAAATGGTGCCAATCATTAGTGTAATAATTGCTGCCATAATGACTGTCATGAAAATCTTGCTGTCAATACTCTCCCTGAATGATTGTTCATATTGACGTGAAATTTTCACCAAAAGATGATGTCTAATTAGTCCCAAATGAGAATGGTGTCAATCTGATAACCATTATGCCCACCACAGCAGCTATTTTGAGAATCTTGTTATTACTGGAGAATATCAGAAATGGTTTCACCACTCAGCAGTTAAAAGGAAGAAATGGTCTTGTCTTGAATTCCTAGAAATTCTAAGTTTTTGGTGCTCAGTAGAGCAACAGTACCTTCAAAGGACTCTTGTTTTTATTGTTCTAGTCATTCTTACTTTCAGTCTTATCCATCTTAAATTATTTAATTAGTACAGCTCTCCCCACTATAATGCCCTTCATTATATCACAGTTTCTGTTTATGAGGCATGTATAGTTATTGATCCCATATTATTCTGTGGTAGAATTTAGAAGTAGTTCGTTATAAGAAAGTAATGAAATTACTACAGTACTCTCTTACTATAAGGCCCCTCACTATAACAGTTACTGTTATAATGCAAGTAAAGTCATGGATCTCGTTTTGTAAACTAGTAGTAAAATTATATGTATCCTATAATTCATTATAAGGCAGTCCCACTGTAAGGCAGCATTCTTTATGGACAACATTATATTGAGGGAGGACTGTATCATGTACTTCATTATAAAGCAGTATCCTCTGTAGCTTTCATGGACAGCATTATAACGAGGAGGTATTGTGTTAATGTATTCGGACAGGAATTTATACAGATTTCATCAGTAGGCACTTCTCACTGTGGTCATAATTGTTCTCTCGTTTTATGTCGTAGTATGTACAAAGAATAGGTTTATGTATTGTGTATGTCTTTTACAAACCTGAATATAAATGATGTTTATGAAGCTGTCACTGAATAACTGTGTCAATTATGAATATAATTTTAGCTGTTTTGTACATTTCTGCAAAGAGTTATGGCTAAATTGATTTTATGGCATGCTTAATTTCAACTGTTTTCATTGCATAAATTGTTCCTCTCTGGAAAAGATCTGTAATGTAATTATAATATTGTTAAACTTGAAACGGGATTTAGAATTATGAAGGTAGCGTTTCATTGGAAATGAATCCACAAGTTGCCATTGAGATTTATTTCTCACATTGACTTTGTATAATGTTAAAATCTACACGAATATGAATTTTTTAAAATTGTTCTCTATTTTAATTATTTGGCCCTACTGTGATTGAAAAAGGGACAAATGTTTCATATGTCTTTCAGAATATCTGATCTGTATCTAACCATCAAAAATCTATTTCAGTTCAATAGCACAAAAGCTGTTAGAGCTTGAGTGATGAAATTTTATGCACTTGATTATAGTCATGTGTAGATGGCTTGATTAATCTTTGAAGTCATTATACCTTTCATGGAAATTTTTGTTAAAATACTTTTGGGGGGAACTTTTTTTAATTTTTACATAAACTGATTTTTATTTTTTTTTACAATTAAGCAAAAACCTCATGAGGTGAACAAATGAAATTAGGTAGGCATTTATTTATATGTAGATGACCTGATTATATTTTGAGTTCATCACACACATTTTAAAGGTGTTTGCAATTTTTTTTTACATATTTGGACTTTGTAAAAAAATACATATGTCACAGTTAAGCAGAGAGCACTTGAGGTAGAGAAATGAAATTTGATATTTATATGAATATGTACATAACATGTTACTTTTTTAAAACAAACTCTGTGAGCACAATATTCGGTCAAACTTTGTTCACTTTTATGCCAACATTTCAACATTTTCTACATTTTTGAAACTTTGGGAAATTTACTTTTTTGGTGTATTGGGCATACATTTTACAAACACAACTCTGGTACATATTGTATGTAGAAATCTTGTTCCTTTTTCATTACATTGTTTTCATTTAGTAACAGTCGCCAGTGACATTTGTATTTTGTCTGTCCAAGCTAAAACATTTCATTGGAGATTCTGTTCTATCCAGAATATTTGCAAATTTTGAATATGTGCTAATTTTGTTTTTATACTCATTTGATATGCAAGTTGCATAGTTATTCAGGGTATACCATTGTGGTAACAGACTTATTTTACGTCTTGGTAGTTCCGTGTTTGATTTCACAAGTCTGCATGCATATACGTGATGAAGTGGCCATGCATCCAGAGTTGTTATTTTCCATGGGTTTTCTGGTTTCCACCACATCAGAGAGTCACCACATTATGCCACCACTGGATTCATTGAGATGATGAATATTACAGGATTACTCTTGACAGTGCTTGCCGGTAGCTTCTATTGGGTCAGTGGTTCTTTCTGGGGTTTCTTGGGTTCTTTCTCCAATATTAATACTGGCCGCCATGAATAGCCTATCTCATGCTGAAAAATGGCATTAAATCCTAAACAGCAACTCTTGACAGCCACCCCCACCCCACATAATAAATACCCTTTGCAGATTTTTATCATTGACTTTAACTGCAGATTTGCCAACCTTTACTTTTACCCTAAGACTTACTGAAATGGCTTTTAAATTATGGGTTTTGTTATTGATATAAAAAAACCCAACATGAACAGCACTTATGGTCAGATCTGGATATTGGTACAGGTTTGGTACAGATGTAAGTTTTCATATTAACCTACAGGATTTGGTCAGGGAACCAGACCAGTTGTATAGGGGGTACTGAAGATGTTTCAATCCACCCCAATTATTTATGCTAAATAGCTGTATGAGCTTTTTGCTTTTACATAATTGCATTGTCAGGAAATGTTGTTAAACTACAAAAAACACGTTGAAGGTGAAGGGGACAGACAAACTCTTTGTCTTGTAAAGATCAAACAATTGGCACAGATATATAAAAAATATTTGATTATTGCCCATGGCATGTAAGTACCATGTGATCTTTAAAAAACCCAACAAAACTCCCAAAGATTATGTCAATTTGAGATCTAGGAAGAAGTCATTTTCTTGCATTGGGTTTGGAGCTGCAGTTTCAGAAACCTAACTGGATGTCATTAGGGCCCAGTTGTGCTTTGCAAATTTTTTAGTTGAACATAATGCTGCTTTCACGGAACCAAACCACTTTTCTGAACTTGTAAAACTGTATGTTTTCCAGTTTAAATTAGCAGTACATGATATTTTGTTAGACCTTTCTAAAAATGTGCTTTACTGAAGTCTTTTTTTGGCCAAGGTTGGCAGGTCTGTAATAGAAATGAATGAGTATTAAGCTTTACTGATGTCTTTTTAGCTAAGTTGACAGGTCTGTAATTAAAAATGAATTGGTATCTATGAGCCAGCGAGGGACATAGGGCATGTAATTGTTTGTTACATGTAACATAACAGTGAACAGCATGGACCATGATTGGCATTTGATACAATAGAAGACCTGGGTCTATTTTGTTCAGCATATGATGCAGTAAAAGAACAGGATCAGTGTTGCTTGGCTTATGATACAATCTGTGACCAAGGTCAATGCTGCTTGGCACATGATACAATCTAAGATCTGGGTCTCTGTTACTTGCAGTTGTGTGTGTATATTTATCATGTAGGGTTGTCTACTTTTTACATAGAAAACTTTGGTACATTTTCTTTTCAGATGTGTTAAGTTGGTTTCTCAGTTAGGTATAAATTGTTAAAGCTACATTAAAAATTTAACACACACACACACACACAGAGCTAGATACAATGGTCCCTCACTGTAAAGCACCCCAGTCTATCATGGTCCATGATAGAACACAGGTATGGTCATGGATGCTATCAGTCTAACATCGTCCATGTTAAAACACAGGTATGATCATGGGTGCTATCAGTCTCACATCATCCATGTTAAAACACAGGTATGATCATGGGTGCTATCAGTCTCACATCGTCCATGTTAAAACACAGGTATGATCATGGGTGCTATCATTCTCACATCATCCATGTTAAAACACTGTATTATATTTTTAGTTAATTCCTCCCAATATTGACCTTGACTACTGTTTAAATTTGCTCATGAGTCCGGCTGCAAGGTGCACAGACCCAATTCTGCTGGCGCATAATCTGCCAACATATCTAGGTCTGTGTAGTTTGTTAGGAGTAATCAGTAGAACAAACTACATAGATCCCAAACTACAGGCACATCATGCTATGGTAGATCAGGATTTATGTTGTTTGCAGTTTGACTCAACTTGTAAGCAAATATATGCAGAATATCACAATAATATGAGGGCTCTCTTGTAATGAGGGAGACCAGTAAGCATTTTGATTGAAAACCTTTCCCCAGTTCTTTAAAAAGCTTAAAAATGCTGTTATCAAAAGTTACAAATTCTTGACAATTACTTGTAAAATTCTTGTTTTTCGGATTTTGTGTGCACATAACGCTGTGTTGTATGACCTCATTTGTAGTGTAATTGTTTTATATCAAATATAATAAAGACTGAAAAATAAATAGAAAATATGTTGTTTTCAAATTGTACATTTTACTCACAAGAGAAGCAAGTTTAATATCTCTCAAAATAAGTTGAATTTTCCATTTTCTTCAGATGTCAAGTCATTTGGTATATTTTGTTTATTTTCAGTTTCAAACTGAGGCTATGGATTCACTTTTTCTGTACATCAGTGAATTTATCTGTCTTACCTTGGCTGTAGCTTGTTTTTTTTACTGCACCTTTGGAGATCAAGATTGAGAGAGAGGGATGGCACATCGTGATGATGAATTTGTGTTACCACCAAACACCATTATTGACTTGCTTCCCTTGATCTTTCAGTGGTGAAAACATTTTCAGAAAGCGTGGTTGCCCACAAATAGGCTGTCCAAGAAAATCAACTGGTTGTGCAATTCCAGTTGAAAATGATATACTAAACAGTAATTAAATTAATTCACCAAATGTATAGTCATATTATCCCAATTTGTCATGTGAGTGATTGAGCCACTCTTATTGGTTAAATGTCAGGATTAGTGTAAGTATGTATTTGCAT
The DNA here is from genome assembly GCA_028554795.2 of Sinohyriopsis cumingii. Lineage (NCBI taxonomy): Eukaryota > Metazoa > Mollusca > Bivalvia > Unionida > Unionidae > Sinohyriopsis > Sinohyriopsis cumingii. The sequence goes on from CM068839.1 coordinate 44,735,190, forward strand.
AGGATTATGAAAGAGTGATTGCATTTTAAGATACCCACATCATTGCTGCTAATTTGATATTGGTAAGTGATGAAGAGTAAACATGTCTTGTGTAATGAGCTTAGCATCTGGCATGTCCCCGTCCTGAACTGCAAAGTGATGACTTGAAATCGGATTATTATGTAATAGTGGTTCAAAGAACCATAGTCATCAAAATCGAGTTGCCTGGCTAGGCATTGACTTGTTCACACTTGGTTGCCCAGAACTAAAACTTGGTTGCCTTGGGCCATTGGGTAATGGATTTACCTGTCCCTGTTTATATCGAGCCTCTTACTGCAATACACTTTCACTTAATACCATCAACTTTTCCTTTAGGGTGTATGTCGGAATGACTGCTCTGGTGACCTAATGGTTAGAGCAGACGCGGGAGGTGGCGGGTTCGAGCCAAAGACTTATAAAATGGTACTAACAGAATCCTCGCTAGGCGCTCAGTATAAAGAGGTTAGTGTTAGGAGTGGTTGGTCTGGTGTCAGGATAATGTCACTGGGTGGGACATCATGCTACATGTCTGTGGCGTTATGATCCACTGCTAGACATCGCTCTAAACTGCCACACTGCAGACATTGTAGCGATATAACTGATTTTTTTTTATATAAAGCTACGTTAAAAATGCACATACACGCATTTTGGAGTGAAGGCCTTTTGCACAATAAAATTGGGTTACTATGACCTTCTTTCTGGGATTTATTTATTTATTACAGATTGATTGCAATGGGATATCTTTGTCTTCATCTGTTTGGTGACTACAGTCCTATTTATTGCATACTTGAAATATGGACAATTATTGGCGAAATATTTTTCATATTTTGTCAATTAATATTTTGTGAGCTTGAGCAATAAACCCAAACTGCCTTCATAATTTTTGCCAAAGATGTTTTACATGCCACCATTTGCTTTACAAAAAAGTTATGTCCCTCAAACAACCTTGACAAGAATGTAAAATATCGGGTGTGCTGCATCACTCAGTTGGACTTGCTGTAATAGCCGGATAGAGTAAACAAAATTCAGTTATTGCAAAATGATAGTTATCCCAAGCCTACCATTTCTCATATCACTCATTTTTATATGATAAGTGAATAAATGCAATTGAAGTTGAGATGAATTTGTGAATTGGTGGTGGGCTGAAGAGTGAATTGAACTTAAAAACGTAATAACTTTCATTCAGAACCGAGTTTTGGCATATAAGAAAATTTATTTAAAAAATTCTTTACTGGTGTAAATACGGAATTTATTTCATATTGTAAAGAAATTAAAATGAACTTATATATATATGTGTGTGTGTGTGTGTTTCTTCTTGTATCACATGATAAAATCTATCCAGTATTAACATACAGAAGGAAATATCCTCTGCTGATTGTTAGAAATGATTGTTAAAATAATGGAAAAGAGCAAAAACCAACAAGTTTAGAAAAATTATATAATTGATTTCATTAGAATACAAAGTGACAATTGAAAAAGAAGAATTGTGAATTATATCTCAAACAGTCCAAATGTTCTATCACAAATCAAAACGTATAGAGTATTTTGAATGAATGTCTGTGATGTTCCAAGTGAATTCCAATCTTCATTGTACTGATGTACCAATAGCCTGGAATAGTGATGTGCTAACAGTCTTGATATATCACAGTGAATTCACAATAATCCCATTTAGTGATTTAGTTCTAAAGTCAAAGAGCTCTTTGTAATTACAATGAATGATTTAAATAAATAAATCCTTTCAAATTAAATCTGCACAACTAAAACGTTCCATTAGTCAGATGTTAAAATAAGAATGAGTCATTTTGATATAAACGACCCTAATATAAAAACCTAAAACACAATAAGAGGACCATGATGAAGGTCATCTCAATGACAATTTCCATGAACTTTGAATCGATGCTGTATCTAGCTCTCAAAACCAAGTAAAAGTGTTAATCTACAAGTGATAATGATTTAAATATATAATCCGTAATCATAGGCAAATACTACATCTGTAATATTTTGTTTACAAGAAAATAACATTAGGCATGTAGGCCCAAACTCCTCCTCAGTTATGGATAAAGGTCAATCGCACAATACAAATTAAATATAACATATAATCACGGACACAATAAAAATTAAAGATAAATACGTTCTGGATCTTTTTTTAAAGGTGTAACTTCACTAATTTAGTCAATTGGCTTTTATTGCATCCTATTGCAATTCCTAAGAAAAACATTTTTCTCGTTTTCTTAGTTTCTACTGGTCACAGGCCAGAAGAAATTGAGGAATGGTCTGTTGTCTGTCTTCCAACGTCCGCCCATCTGTTAGCACAAGTTTGTTATCGCTATTCCTCCTAAACTACCTGCATGCTTGCCTTGTATCTTTACACACACATTCATCCTATTGGTCCTAATTGTCAATGGCGCTAATCGGACATCCAATATGTCAGCAAGATCGGCCATCTTGAAAATATTGGCTGGCACATCAACATGAGATTTTCAGTAAAAGACTTCTTATGAAGCCCTGTTGAGTCGAAATGAACATGGTACCGATCTGACTTCCAATATGGCCATCACGGCAGCCATCTTGAAAATCTTATCGCTACTTTTCTGCAATGGATGATCATAAGAACATGGGGTTTTCATTTTTAAAAAATCTTATTATGATGTCCTGATGGTGATAAATGAAATGATGCCGATATGATGTCCAGTATGGCGCCAAAGTGACCATCTTGAAAATCTTATCGTTACTCCTCCCATATGGATGATCATATTAACACGAGGTGTCCACTGAAAGACTTCGTAATCAATTGCTCCTGAATGATAATAGTGCTGATATGAAGTCCAATATGGCCGTCTTAGCAGTCATCTTTAAAATCTTCTTGTGACAACTCTCATCGAACAGAAGGTCATATTGGCATGCAGTTTTAACTAAATTACTTGTTATGATGTCCATTAGGTATTAAATGAAGATGTTGCTGATCTGACATCCATTAATATCTCCATGATAGCCATCTTGAAAATCGTGATATTGGTACTCCGGAATGGAAAGTCGTATATTGAAAACATGTTATCTCTACTCCTCTCCAAAAGGTTGGTTATATCGCCTGTGTTATTCACCAACAGGCTTCTTGTGATACCTACCTAGTCCTAAATGAAAAGTATGACAGTGTTATATGGCTTCTACGATGACTGTCTTAAGAATCTTGGCACTACTTCCCCTGAATGGGTGATCATTATGACGGTGTTTTCACCAGGTCCTAAATGCAAGTGGTGCCAGTCATACATCCAGTATGGTTGCCATGACAACTGTCTTTAAAAAATAATTGTTGTTACTAATAATGGATTATCATTACGACATGGGGCTTTGACCAAAAGATTTATAACGATGTCTTCATGGTCGTAAATGAAAATGGCACCAAGCTGGATCCTGTCTGTGTACCACATACGCTAGTTAGACAATCTTGTTATTGATGAAGAATATGATAGATTGTATCAACACTTAACAGTTAAAAAGAGGAAATGCTCTTATTTTGAATTCCTGGAAATTCTTTTCTCCCAGTAGAGCGTCAGTCCCTTCTTATGACTCTTGTTTTGTTTTTTTATACTGGAGATTTTCTAACCAGTGAAGAATGTCAACCGCTTTCACTAGGAGCAGTATTAAAGCCTATACAGAAAATAAATGTTTATTGAGTTCAGCCATTGATTCTGCTAGCTCCAGCAAGATTACTTGCACTAAACACTCCAGCAAATTTGTTCAAATGGAACTATTTTCTGAAGATGCAACATAACCAATGCAGAGTTTTGGATAATTTGGTGGGGGTGGGAGATTTTTGGACATGTGTATATTATTGCGTAACATAAGTAAGATGGTCTTGTGTACTTACAGCTGATGAGCAGGATTTCATCAACATTTTAGAAACAAAATTAAGGAAACTTATAAGAAACATATTTGATAACTGTACCTTAGAATCGGATATTTACTTTATCAGTAAAACTATTTACAAAAAGAATTTGTTGTGCCAAATGACGTTATTGACATGCATGTGATAATTCTCGATTTCCTGGAAAATTATCTCGTTTTAATTACGATTGCTGATACGGCGGTTTTTCCTCATCATAAATCCCGTTTTCAACCTTCAAAAACTACTATTTTTGAAATACAAGAATCCACCCCATTGTGCATGTTGAAAGACAATGCTCTGTCATTGAAATCAAACTCAACAGCTTTTGAGTACCTCTTTTATAGAGTGGGTTTTGGGTTGTAGAATAGGCCTGATGCATCCTGGCTGAATGTTACAAGAGGCGACCGAGGGGTACTTAGGTAGAGGAGACGTCTGTTCAATGCAACACCCTACTTTGGTCTCAGCATCAGCTAGACGGGTTATCGTATGAACCCGGTATGATCAATCGGCTGTTCACGTCATGGGATCAAGGTCTCTAAAATTTAACCACACGTTGATCCCATTCATGCAAGTTTATCCAACCTTAGTGTTTTCTATCTTTGCTATTACTCAGTAGCCTGCTGTAGACATGGTACTAGAAGGTGGTGGCTCCCTGGTCAGCTATTACCCAGTACTGTAGACATGGTTCTAGAAGGTGGTGGCTCCCTGGTCAACTATTACTCAGTACTGTAGGCATGGTACTAGAAGGTGGTGGCTCCCTGGTCAGCTATTACCCAGTACTGTAGACATGGTTCTAGAAGGTGGTGGCTCCCTGGTCAACTATTACTCAGTACTGTAGGCATGGTACTAGAAGGAGGTGCTCCCTGGTTAGCGCTATTACTCAGTACTGTAGACATGGTACTAGAAGGTGGTGGCTCACTGGTCAGCTATTACTCATTACTGTGGACATGGTAAGAGAAGGTGGTGGCTCACTGGTCAGCTGTTACTCATTACTGTGGACATGGTAATAGAAGGTGGTGGCTCACTGGTCAGCGCTATTACTCATTACTGTGGACATGATAATAGAAGGTGGTGGCTCACTGGTCAGCTATTACTCATTACTGTGGACATGGTACTATAAGGCGGCGGTTCACTAGTAAGTCAGACAGCGATTGAAATAACACGCTTTCTAGCCTTTCCCAAGTATACCACTGATGTAACCATGACATTTGTGTGCTGGACCGACGTGCTTGCGTACTGTCGCCTCTTTGGTTATCGCAGTAGGTGGTGAGCATAGGTGATGACATTTTGTACAAATTAATACCAAAGAAACATTTTCAGAATCAAACGAATTAGAAACGATTCCACTGACTCTGACTCTGACACTAATATGGAAGTGAACTGATTGACCACTCCCAAAGATGTCATCTTTTGCAATTACCAAGACCGTGAAAAATTTGACTAGAGTCCAAAAGGTTTAAAACAAGAAAGAAAAAATAAAGTAAAACAAAATTCAATTCCGCTTAACTACTTGTGGAATGTGACACTCATACAACTTATTAAGTTAAAATGTTTGTTGATACATGTATACAAGTGTCTCCACACAAGTCAATGAAATCGTCAAAACCTATACAATGCAGTGATCCAGAGGACTGTGATGAATTACAAATATTCCAGAATCTTAACCCATAAAGTTTAACTGAGATGAAGAGAATTCAGGTGACACGACAAGGTTCGAAAATGCCCACAGTAACCCAGCATCACAGATTGTTCTAGTGGCAACACTTCAGTTTCCACAAAGACAACAGCAGGTGAATGTCGTTTACGCTCGCTGCTTCGAGGACGATTACAATGGCTTTACTTGACATGAAACTTAAGTCGCTAGGACAAAGCACCAATATAGCTGTTCGATCCGCCAAGGTGTAGATAGGGTTATCTGAACCTTGGCTAGCGCAAATGACGGCCCTAAAGAATTGCCGTTTCAGTCCGGCTCACAAACAATATGTGATGTAATGTGATTTGGATTTTTAACGTAACTTGAACAATTTTTCAATCATATCGCTACGATGTCTGCAGTGTAGCAGTTTATAGCGATGTCTAGCACTGGTTCATCAATCCGCAGACATGTAGCATGATGACCCACCCAGTCACATTATCCTGACACCAGGCCGACCAGTCCTAATACTAACCTCTTAATGCTGAGCGCCAAGCGAGGCAGCTGTTAGTACCATTTTTGTAAGTCTTTTGGATGACTCGGCCGGGATCGAACACACGACCTCCCGCATCTGAGGCGGGCGCTCTAACCACTAGGCCACCGGAGCGGTCACAAAAAAAACATCAAACCGCCAATTAAAAATATCACAATGTAAAGCAGCATTTCAAGAAATGCTTATCAGGCTTGCTGGATACGTGTCCATCATTACACATAATATCACTCCTTACAGCCAAATTAATCTCAGTATTACTTTTCAGGCCGTAGACGTTCTTGAGTCTGCTCTTTCACTCCGTTTAATATATTTTCCTCCAAGCGCTCCAATCAATCAGTCTGATCTTGACTATCTTTATTGAACAGTTGCCGACGCCTTTTGTTTCGTTTGGCGACTTTAACAGCCACCATACACGTTGGGACAGTATATTTATCAAGAAAGGATGGAACATGATAGAAGACTTTGGTTCAAAACGCAGTCATTACCTTTTTAATAAGTCGTATACTTACCTGCATCATGCCATAAGATTCGAACTCGTCCTTAGAACTGAATACCGCCAGTCCATCTCTTGTGCTTGATTTATCTTGGGAGCTTAGTGACAACCTAAGGGGTGATGAACACTATTCAAATATACATGAAAAAGTTACACTATCAAACATGAGGGGCTCGGACAGAGATGGAAACAGAACAAGGCAGACTGGGAAATGTTTCAATCCCTTTGCGAGTCAAATATCACAGTTGAACATTTTGACAAGGAATTGGATAGTAAAGTTCTTTTTTTGCAACGATACCACATGAGGATGTTGGGGATACAAATTATAAAATTTAGTCGATTCATAACCTTGTCAGCAAACCATGTCAATACGGCATCCGTGTACAGAAAAAGTACATTAATATATAAATGCAAATACAGCAACTAAAAATCTGAATTAACGCCGAAAATACCGAGCAGTAAAAAGCTCGTCGTACCATTTTAGAGAGAGAGAGAGAGAGAGAGAGAGAGAGAGAGAGAGAGAGAGATTTAATTAATATAATTATCAATTCATTATAAATTTGAAATTAGGTGAAGACAATTTTATTTGCCAGTGGCAGTTATTCAGTGAAAAACAAATGCTCATTTAATAACGTAAAAATATGACAAAAACAAAAGTTTTGAAAATCGATATGTTATCAAAATTCCTTTATTAAAATTAATCTAACATTTTTATATTCCTTTTTTAAAATTAATCTTATTTTTTAAAATAATTTTAGTTCTAGATAAGAAGAGCTTATGTTACGGTACTTCGTCCGTCCGTCCGTTGGCACAGTTTTATCATGGCTACTTCTAAACTTCTTGGATGATTGCCGAGAAATTTTATTTACATTTATCCCATGGTCTAATTGGTCCTAAATTAAAATAGTGCCTCTCGGAATCCAATATGGACGCCACAGTAGCCATCTTGGAAATCTTGTTTTCGCTACCGCTCTTGTATGGATGGACATATCAACACAGAGTTTTCACGTTATCACATGTGTATATTGAAGATTGTAATATAATCTACTCCATGATAGTTCTGGGGTTAAAAGAACATTTGTTGTACGTTTCGTTTGAGGGATTATGAAACTGTGTAGATTATATTGTCTGGCTCTGATATTTCTGTTATTAAAAGATTTGATGGAGAAATAGCTACGTGATAATTAAGAAACAAGATTCATCTTGTTCTAAGTCGAAAAATATGTTCGCGACTGAGTTTGTATTTGGGTAACGTTAACAAATGTACATATTGTATCACTGAACATTCATGCTATTATCGTAGTGGTTGTTACGCAGAAAAGCCTTAAAAATAATATATCAAAAATTGGTGAACAAATGTGCCTATTCCACGAAAAAGGCGACGTTTTGTGGGCGAACTGTTTTCTTCACGATTATTTTAAAGGGCTAAGTCTGTGATATTCTATACAAAAATATAAATTTCTAATGTAAATTCCACGAAAGATTTTTCTTCTTCTAATGATTCATCTATCTTCACAAAATAAATAACATTTTCATGACGATTGCCTCTTTTTGTGAAATGAATCACATTTTTTTTAGAATTGCACTTTTTCACAAGACTTATTTTTGTGTGTGGAAACTTTGCACCGACACGTTATCACACGTTTATTATGAAACAAGTTATATTCTTAATTAAAATGAGGTTTATTTTTGTAAAGCAGTACCTTTTTATGACAAGATTACAATAACGTGTAAAGGCACATTTCGCCAGGAAAGTAATATTCCTCATGAAAATTGTATTTTTCTACGAAGTAAGTAACATTTCATAGACCAGGTAACTTGTTTTGAAAGGCTGCACTGACGTGTAAAGACATATTTTATGGGAAGAAACTAATATTGTCAAGGATTAGTACTATTTGTTCACTAAAAATAACTTTTTCATTAAGAGTTTGCCCATCCCAGCTGACACTGTGTCAATGTTACCAGACCCTGTCTGTGCATAATTGCTGATTAAAGTGTCTTGTTCGCGGGCTTATGTATATGAACATGAGGTTCCTCGAGGTATAATCTGTAGGATCGACTTCGAAGTTGCGAAGTGGGGGGGGGGGGGCATTCTTCAACATTTCATTACGGTTTTGGCTCCGGTTTTCATTTGCATATACACACTTATTTACTAAAAACCCTTCAAGAATCCCGTCACAACTGGCACGAATCATTATAAAAATGAGACAATTCAGTATGCGATATACTCGATAGCTTCTTTTACCATAGGGTCAGGATCAGAGTAATCGGAAATTTGCGTTAAGGTTTTGGTTAATATATTTTAATTTGCTTGTCTCTTGATGGATTTTTTTTTTCATATTTAGGATAAATTATCATAAAGCTAAGACTATTTATTCTATGATGTGCTGTTTGCGTAAAAGTTTTGGTTAAAGTTGTAATTTTTTAATTTGCCAACATTTCCCAAATCTCTGTTAGATTCTCGCCGTGCTTGCTATACATCATTATGAATGTACAAGAGGGTTGTTCGCCCTTTTGACCTTGATGTCAAGATGAAAGATATAACAAAATGTTAAAGTTTTGGTTCAAGGCGTCTTGTTTGCTTATATTTTCGAAACTACTTCATGCTTTTATTTTTTTTCATACATGGCATGAGTAAATGTGAAGCGAAGACAATTGATTCGACGACACGCTTTCTCCCCTGTTCACATATGGGTAAGATCAAAGTCACATAGCAAGTTTGTTCAGCCTTTTGACCTTCGGGTCAAGGTCACACATTTTACAACAAAGCTTTGTTCGTGGGATCTACATGCAGGCACTGGCCATCTTGTTAGTCATGTGACCCATCTGGTATTGTCCCTTTATCAGCCAGTGAGGGCTGATGCGTTTGACTACATCAATGGTCAGTTATACAATCTCTATTAAGACTAATTTCTTTCCGAAAAGATGATGGCATGACACAACCAACTGTCATATGTTGATGTGCCGTGAAACATGCAAGCACACACCTGTACCAACTTCAGAATCGATTTTTTGACAATAGTTCTTTTGTTATGTCCCCACTGCTTATACGTAAAATGGGAACATTTTCTTTTGGTGCTGTCCGTACGACCGTACATCCCAAATCTTTTTTTGCACGTTATCGTGATAGACAGAGCCGCGAAATTTTACATACTTTACTATTATGTTCGTAGACAGATGAACCGATTACTTTTTGAGGCCATTATATCAATTTGTAATTTAAAAACAAATATGTTTTGAACTTTTGGGGCTTTGATATTTAGACAAAAAGACCTTGGTAGCATGATGAAAACCACTTGAAACATAAAAAATCAAATCGAGAACACATGTATGCAGTTATATGCACATGACCTGATTAGATTTCAGTCAAAATTAAGCAATTGTTTATTTTTTTAACACATATGTTTGAACTTGGATTTTTTTTAATACGAAAATTTTGTAAGCAAGATTAGGCAAAATCTACCTGAGGTAGACAACTAGTATTTGGTATGCATGTTTCTATGCGTATGGTTCAGGTTATATGCCGTTATATGCATATTGTTTTCAGAATTTGTTTGGTTCTTTCAAGTTTTTTACTTTATCTTGTTTGTTCTGCCGAACACTCTACTAACATATTTGCGAAGGCAAAATCAGACATCGGAAATCTTTAGCCAAGATGAAGTCACGTGAACACCCCTCTCGAACCCATTATATAACGTTTTCTCTAGGCTGCGTCCTTGCGCATTTATTCAGAAGATCGACAAGAATGCACCTAAATATAGGCGACGCGTTGTAAAAGGACCCAAAAGTCGTTTCCAATTTTAGTGATCCGTGTCCCGCTTCGTAGTCGCGGTAGCTTAGTTGGTAGAGCGTCAGAATAGTAATCCAACGGTCGCGGGATAGATGCACGCTAAGGCCAGCCCATGTCGGCAAACCTCGGTATATTAGGAAAAGCATTTGCCTCTCATTTTCTTGACATGATATAGGGAAAAGAGTTAAAAGTGCGCTAAAAATAACAAAATAAAAATAAACAAACAAACAAAACATACACTAGTAAGCTGAAAACTGCGGCTAGTAAGTCATCAAAACGTAATATTGTATTACTGAGACTGCGCAGCAAGCATATCATTGATAACAATTACTCCACGGTCGATAGCACGGTATGTAAGCGAATAATAAAGAATAAAATAACGTTTGTCTTTGTCATGTTTAATACTTACGTCACTGTGTATACTGTTTATTGTAAACAACTGAATGTAACCTAATGATGATGGCAATGGGAACTTTCTCAGCGTCTGCTACCAGTACCGGCGTAATAGCTCGACACGAACACGCGTATAGAAGAACTTCATGTAAATATGAATGATTTATTAACTTCATCATACAAACACACATGCATACATACTTCAAAAACTCTTTTCTCGTGCTCCGGCAATCTCAATATATTTTTTGATCATTGGAGCTAAATAAATATTTAAAAATTCAAAGACATTTTCATATTTATTGAAATTTCTTCTACATTTTTCTTTTTAAATGATATTTTATATTTTATTTATTTCTGGAACTCGCAATAAAAACGAATTCCTGAAGAAACCGTCAATTTTCTGCGTCACAAAATCGAATAAAAATGATGTCTTGTGTATAATTATGTTTCTATTTTGAAATTTAATGAGCACACGCCTTTTAAGAGGGTTATTGTCACAAACAACAAGACAAATCTTCCATAGAATTCTGATTAATGGATCCAGTCAGAGTTTATAATGTGAATATTCATACGGTTAGATTTATGAGTGAAAATGCTTCCATTAAACACAATTTAGATTTTTACAGTGTTAATGAGCAAATTTAATGAACTTTTTGTAACAAATTATCAGCAGTATCCTTGGCGGTTTTTGTATCTTCAGCAAGGTCCTTGCTTCAGAACGTCAATTCTCATGCGTCGTCTGAAAAGAGAAAAGCAAATATTGAATATACGTGTTTTTTTTTCAACATTTATTTTTAAAACGTCAGTTTACATGGATACACCATTTACGCCCAAGATAAATACAACCCAACCTAACCCCGCTAGAAAGAGGAAAAACAAAAACAAAACAAAAACAAACAAACAAAAAAAAAAAAAAAAAACACAAAAAAAAACGTTAGGCTGATTTTTGTCGTTCAATTTCCTAAACTCCAATATTCCGAAAAGATATAAAAAATGAGAACGTTATTACTCTCTGTATTGTGTTCATCAAGGTATATGTCAGATCGTAGATGGAGAAACAAGGATATTCTTATGGGACAAGTACCAAATATGTGCTAGAAATTTGTTTTTATCAGTCTTAACCCATCCCACCCCAGCTCTGACTCCTATCATTTTCACAGTACGTAGGATAAACTCGATTTTAATAATCCCTTTTCCTGCTACTTTCCTGCTTGGCAGGCATCGATCGTTTTATTTCACTGAAATAGAAATGTCGTAAAACATCTAAATGCACAGGCATGATATGAGATAGAAATATTGCCTGGAACTTATATATGCCCTACACATACAATTGCGGTCAAGACATAAATTTCCTAAATAGTATTTAGGAAATTTTATCATCATCGTTCTCCTGTCTCACTACAGTTCAAGCCTAAATGTGTTTCTTTTGCGAAAACGCCAAATCACTTTGAACCAATACTGGGGTTTTGTGACCGACCATGCAAACTGCTATCAAATGTTTGAAAATGATCCACGAAGGTATATAGAAAAAGAGCTGCAAAATTGTGCATATCCGTGCACTATTTTTCTAAATTTATCTGTACTAGTTTTTGCAGCACTGAAGAACAGTTGTCGATGCTTAAGCATTTTCACACCGGATGCAAGGTACATCTTCTATTCCTATTCGTTATTTTTCCATTCCCGCGTGTTTGTCACTTGTCCTGTGCGTTGCTATTTATAAACGTTGTATACGTACGTGCAGGCCGCCACTCGTAGCTCACAGTCATTGGAATACGTATTGCTGTCCGTTCCACATACAGGGCTGTAGTTCATGGGACACATCCTTGGACAACCACTTTGTTGTTGACGCTCGTCCAGGCTGCCGTGGAAAATGTTCCCATGCCCACCGCTTTGTTGGCGATCGTAGTCTCTCTCTCTAGCACGATGGTACCATGACACTGGTTGATCTTCCCTGACACGATACCTTCTACCATCGTGGAGTGCAATCGTCTGGCGATGTCCCTGTCCATGGTGACCTCCGTGATGGTAATGTGGATGTCGCATTACGTCATCAAAGTCATGCCGCCGATGAGCGTCAGCTGAAAATGTAAAATACGAAATCAAAAGAAAGACAGAAAACCCTTTCTCAACATAAAATCATATAAAATGAATTTTTGTTATTGTTAAGATGGTGTGTCAGATTAACATTTATTAAGTTACAAGCGTTATTGCCTCTAGGTTTAATTTATTGTACAAATTTGATATTATATTAAACAACTTAAGGACAATCGGTCATTACAGTATATATACTAGAAATAAAACGGAAGGAAAGTGTCGAGAATTATATCTTCAAACGTTTGATATAGTTATCTAGCACTTGGTGATATAAACGTTGGATTTAACATGAATTTATATCGTTTATTGATCGGTATTGACTCAGGGTAAAACAATATGTCCCTGAAAACGGCATTAAAATGTCCTCAACGTTACGTATCTAGAAAATTTATAAAAGAGTTAAGAACTGATCATTTCTCAATAGGAGCATAGGCGTATTTCACGTACTCAAATCCAGTTATATGATACAACAATTTTAATCAAAGGGTAGAACACTCTCCTTTCTTATGACTCAGTGGTCATAAACTAAATAACCGAAAGAATGAAAGGCAACAATTTTTGTAAATCTTAACAAACAATTTAATTATCAATATTATAAATGAAAATATGAGAGGAACTTACAGCATTATGTAGCGACAAATTAACATTATGGCAAGGAATTTGAATAAAAGCGCACTCTACTCCCTGAACAAGAACACTTTCAGAAGAAGAAGACTTCTCAGACAAAGGCAAGGTATCTGACAATAAAAGACTCTAAGAAACTCTTGTGTTCCTTAATATTTTAATAGGAATATGGCTGACCAAATCGGAGACAGAACCTTTCGAGATAAATGGTTATTAATTTTCCATAACAAAATCAGACTGGGGTTTGTTTGACCCAACACATGTATTGTTTCCAGTACATGACCATGACCTTGATCTATGAGAAACAAGAGCATTTAGAACGGCTCTGTCTTTATTCCGTTGCTTATTATTTAACTTAAAGCAATCAGAAATAACGTACCCCAATTTCTTGCTCGTGCTCATATGATAAGTATTTCTGTTCAGTCTTATCAGACGTTTGATTCTTATTAGTTGTACCAGATTGAAATTTGTAAGTATTATCTTGAGACTGAGTTCGTTTCATACAAACCATCTGCTGAGAGGAAAACTTATAGACAATGAATCTTTGTGTGCCAAGGAATATTCGTCAATTGTACGGGCAACGCGTTCTAAGGTATCTATCTTGTGTTCATCAAGGTAAATTTTTGACGTCATTATGGACACAGTTCTTGAACTCCTCGACTAATATGAGATGTGTAAGTTTGTCATAATCTTCATCAATACTTTTAGATGCATACGTCCAACTGATGTTTTTTTTCCCTTGCAAACTCGACATAGGTTTGGCTATTTTTTTTTCGCAATTCCGAAACCTGTCGATATGCTTCATTTACCAACTCATAACCCTTCAAGATACAATGCTTGAACAAACCATAATCCGTACTTGCTTCTACTAACAGAGAAGTCTAGACTTCGCGAGCTTTGCCAATAAATATATCCTGTAATAACAAAGCCAAATGCTCTCTCGGTAGTTTTAAATATTTAGCAATGTGTTTTTCTTCAAAATGTAAACAATACTGATCTACATTTTTTTCTTTAAAAGTGGATACTAATGTATTACGTTTTGTAACATGAACTTTCATGCGTGGGTTACTTTATTCTTGCCAGTTGTACTTTTAAAATAATTGACTGCATTTCCATCTCTCTGTTTCTTGTTTTGTATTTTCATTTGCATCTCCATTCCTTTTGCATTTGCAATTTGAGTTGCATCTATTCTTTCTGAATTTATCTTTCTCTTTCTTTCTCCTTCGTTTACATTTTCATTTTCACGTCTTTTTTTCTTTTTGAATTTGTCTCTCTCTTTCCTCTTTTTCAAACTCCCTTACATTCTTGTATTTAAATTTCAATTTCAGAACTTGCAAGTTAGAGCCAGATGGAGACTTACTAATCACACTAAGGAAATTTATCCAAAATATTCTTTTCTACCAAATATTAAACCAAAACTTTTTTGTTTCTTGTTACAACAAAGATAGATTTTCCTCTAAAGAATCATGTTGTCAAACATGTTGGAGCAATTTGTCATTTTTCAAGGATTTAAAAAAGTGTTCTTCTTTAAACCACATTGTTTTTTTAATTTCAATTTCTCTGAAATATTTGTAAAAATTCGGATCGCGGACGAGCCCCTAAGTTTTGTTATGATTCTATGGTCATAAAATAAGTAAAAGAAAGAAACAAAACCAAGTTTTGTAAGCCGTAACAAAAAAAAATTGATTATCAACGTTATAAATGAAAATGAAAATGTTAGAACAAATTACAGTATTATGAAGTGAATCCAAAATAATCCTGATAAAGTTCTAGAAGGTCCAAAAGAGTCAAAAGTTCCGTATGAATTTCAAGACCCGAAATGCACTGGTCTTCCATGAATCGTGACGTTGTCAAGATGGCGTTGTCCCAATTTGTAAAAAAAATTCATAAAAGTTCCCGAAAAATATTTTAATCCAAAAAATGAGCACTTTCTAGTTCCACTGAACAGTCCAAACAAATGCTTTTCCTCGCGAATAATATCTAAGTTCAAAATAAAGTACGTCTACTGCAGACTTACAAGAGAAACACAAGAAATGAGGATGACTCCAAAAAGGAATGAATCTGATTGCTCAGTTCCCTCCTTGTATACACCTTTCACAACATACCCCTATGTGACAGAACATACTGCTCAATAAATTGAGAAACTGCCTTATTCATGTGACCTAGCCCAACCAATGGGGAACTACTTAATTCTTCTAGAACCGTCCCAATCCCATCTGCTAATAAGAAATTATCCCAATGTCGCCATCAAAATTATTGTTAGTACTTGGCAACAAATACTTAAGTATCTGTTTATAGAGCCTGTTTAATTTTTACTCTCTTAATAATCCCAACACAAACGTACGCAAAATCTAATTAAAGATAATAAGAAATTACTATAATTTACGGCCACGAATAAAAATTACAAAAATGATATAAAATCATGTACCAGGAGTTACAAAAAATATAGACATACATAACACCTAGAACTCCTTTGGCAATGAAAACCTTTTATTGCAAACATAAACAATACGGTAAATTAGACCGTGTCCTCTTGTGCATATCTAGAAAGAGTGAATATATAATGTCAAGAGCACAGTATTTTTGATGGGTATCTGAACTGGGTACTACGGTTTAAGAATCCAAGCGATTCATGAAGTTGTTTTATTAATTGATTGGTACAAACCTACAAACATAATGAGTGGTCGACCGTAAGCTAGTATGCTCTGTATATTACAGTTACCCAGATTCAAAGCGATTAAACCAGCTTAAAGTAGTCAAAGCGCTTGAAATCGTTTTTTTAAAATTTTATTTATAGTGGATGCCTCCTTTTTATATGTAATGAGATACTAAAATTTTCGGTACATCCGTAAAATACATAGTACTGAAAGGTGGCGCGGAAATATAACAATGGGTCAAATACATATATAACCTTACTGATCTACGTTGGTGGCGCTCGACAATTTCGCATTTTGCGTAGGGAGGGGTAGAGTTTTAAAGAAAATGAATTTATCCGGCCTTCCTCACTGGTTATACTGGCTATTTAAAAAAGACCTTGTATATCTTAGGTATAGTTCAAAGAACCTTTAATTCTCTTTATTTTGATGTATGATTGATGAGTGTACTATGGGTTATTGAGTATATAGCTTGGCCTTACTCAAGATGTGCACCTTTCAAAAAAGTGCTAGCTCCACTTGGTTATTTTCACTTCCTGAACTTCAGAGGTAAATTGTATAAAAATGAGCCAATAACATTTTTTTATAATACATTTTACATATTTGATAATTCATTCATTGCACTTTCAGAAGCTGGTATTGTCTAGTCTGGCAAAATTCATTTTCCCTATTTTAATAGCTGCTATGGAAAGTGTACTTTAGACTAATTCAGGCTGAATATTTAGCACAAGGGAGCAGTCATTTTAATTAGCAGTGTGCTTAGATCATGTATAATTTCCAAAGTACAATATCCAAAGAAATATCATCCACATTACATTAATGTAGCATAGAGGTGAACCAACATTCTCTCCATTGTGCATGTTTTAAATGCAAACAACTTCACCTTACATACGTCACTCTCTCAAAAGTACATAAGAACTGGTGAGCGCCCCTTAAAGAGAACATAGGTGTTTTTATTGTATGATTTAATTTTGATTCTATGGCCGAAACATTTAAGTCGCAAGCATCAAAACAGCCCTTTTTAATAATTCTCTTGTATTTCCCCCCTCCACAGAAAGGTATTTATGAGTGTCAGAGTCTCTAACAAGTCAGCCCCAACCCCCCACAAAGAAGTGAGCTATTTTAAAAATGCACATTACATTTTGTCAACAGAGCAACCAATGTGATGCTGAATGACAGGGACATGGAACTAGTCAGAGTTATTTATGAGATATCAACAATAAATTTTACAGTTTGAAAAGGGATGGAACAGATCAGGTTCATAAAGGTCAAAGGGTAAATTATTTGCTTATTGATTAATATGGAAGAAGCGAATTTGCTATCTCATCATTTATTCATTTATTTTTTTATTTCATTGCAAATAAATGAAAAGAAACATTTTCACTATATATTTCATTGACTTATTGCAACAGTTTTAAATTTAAGTTGACTCTATTCCTATATTCTAAGACTTCTAATTTCCCCATAATTAAGGTCCCTCCTCACACAAACATGCCTCATGGCAAATTTAGTATGTAAGAGCAAAATGAGCATAATTAGCTTATTTTCATGCTAACATCAATATTAATGTACCATTTTATTCAGAACATTATACATTCTGATACGAAAATTAAAAACAAATAATTGCATACATTTTTATATTTGTTTTAAGGTGGCGCTCTACGGTTTCGCTATTTGCATTGGGTTAGAATTTTAAAGAAAAAGAATTCCCCCGGCTTTCCTCACTGGTTATACTGGCTTATAAAAAAGACCTTGTATATCTTAGGTATAATTCAAAGAACCTTTAATTCTCTTTATTTTGGCGTATGATTGATGAGTGTAATATGGGTTATTGAGTATACAGCTTGGCTTTACTCCAGATGTGCACCTTTCAAAAAAGTGCTAGCTCCACTTGGTCATTTTCACTTCCTGAACTTCAGAGGTAAATGGTATAAAAAAGAGCCGATCACTTTTGTTTTACATTTTATATATTTGGTAATTCATTCATTGCACTTTCAGAAGCTGGTATTGTCCAGTCTGGCAAAATTCATTTTCCCTATTTTAATAGCTGATATGGAAAGTGTACTTTAGACTAATTCAGGTCGAATTTTTAGCACAAGGGAGCAGTCATTTTAATTAGCAGTGTGCTTAGATCATGTATAATTTCCAAAAGTACAATATCCAATGAAATATCATCCACATTGCATTAATGTAGCATAGAGGTATACCACCATTTTCTCCATTGTGCATGTTTTAAATGCAAACAACTCCACCTTACAGACGTCACTCTCTCAAAAGTACATAATAACTGTACATAATACATAATAAATTGGCATTGAATCTTGGTAATTGTTACACACACACAAATATATATATATATATATATATCCGTAAATGAGACTGTTTAATCGCTTTAACCTTGTTTATCATCGCTAAGCCAGCTATCTACGGTGAATGGGTTTTCAAAATGTTTGAAAGAGAACATAGCCCTGCCACATGGCTTATTCTTTCAAAAAGCACTCGTCTAGGAATATAAGCAATGCTTTTTAAATGTTTGTAAAGATCGATCAACATCATTTTCATTTTCATTTGTTAAAATATGGTTCACTCAGTCAACCAGTTTAAAATCCTAGAATAGAATTGTACAGAAAATGATTAGAAACGAAGCAATCTTATTTAAATGGCATAAACACAAGAAATAATCAACTATTATATAAAGACGAATGTGACAATCAACAATGTACTTTTCAAACGTTTAGAACTAGATGAAGTCTACCCATTTTTGTGAATTAATATTTTCAGCAACATTCAACAAATAAAAGTTTCCAGCCGCAGTAATCTCACGGAATTTTAAGATTTCTACATTTCATAGTCTGTTTTAAGATTTCAAATTGTAAATAGCCAGAAAAGCTTAGATGAATTTGCCTTTGCTGCAATAACAGATGGAAAGAAAGAAGATAAAATGCAATAGATTAAAAAGCACAAAATTGCCTAAATGAAAACCTTGAAAAAAAATGACGAAATGATAACACATGAGGAAGAATTCAAGATGATATCAAACGATATGAAGATTCAAAATATAAACATTAATAGTTATGACAGAGAGTCAAGCTTTAACATATTTTTCATTTTGCAACTAATGGAACAAAATGAATTAGATCAAATTAATAATGATCTGAAACGAATGGTGTGGGACATGAAAAATAAAAATAATACACAAATATTAATACGTTTATTTTCAGCAGCAATTCTCACCTTAGAAGCCTGTCTCTATGGATTTGGTACAAACAATTCTGATGAACAGCGCCGCAAAGTCACGTGAACTCGATCCGATTACCAGTGCTTTGATTCAATATTGCTTTCACTAAGCAATGTTATGAAACTTCTCTCTCTTATGGAGAATTCTCATCAAAAGTGCCATTGTAAAGCATGTGTTGAAGAAACAGACGCTTGACCATAATGGTTTAAAGAACTACCGCTCTCTCTGTAACCTCCTATTGATGTAAACAATCTTAGAAAAAGTTCTTCTATCCCAACTTGGATTTCATTTGAATTAAATTAGTCTTTTTAGCCGTCTCCATATTACTGAAACTGTCCTTCTGAAAGTAGTTAACGACTTTTGCTGCGCTTTGGATAGTAGAAATATTAGTCATCACCCTCCTTGACTTGTCTGCGGCAACTTCACACAAGAGACCATCACATATAACTTCACCGTCTCCAGCACGTATTTGGTATTCACAATAGTTTTGGATTTAGTCTTATTAAGTCAACGGGAGACAACTTGTGTCCGTAAATGGGAAACATTCTAGCTCAGGTAATCTATGTTTTCGGTGTTCCACAAGGATCTGTTCTCAGCCACATTGTCTTCACTCTTTACACGCAACCGCTCTCAAGTGGCATAGACCGACATCCGATGTTTTAAAAGTTGTACGCTGATCACACTCAAATATTCAAATCTAGCTGCCCAACTGAAGTTGAGGCTACTATCCACGTCGTAGCGGTGCATTTTCGATGTGAAGTTATGGATGACATGTAACAAGCTGCAGATGAATGATGATAAAACTGAAGACATCATTATCACTACGCAAATTCTTTTTCATTTACATCCTTTACCAATAAGTATCAGGTGTCATTCTCGACAGTACGCTCTAATTACACCAACATGTCATGAACATATGCAAGGCTACCTATCTGCAGCTGACACGAATCAACTCCATTCGAAACTTTCTTCCGGCTGACTTCACTAAACCATTTGTGTTTTCCATAGTACTTTCAAGACTGGACTCATTAAATTCGCTTCCGTCTGGTTCATCTCAGTATCTGCTACAGAAACTTCAAGTTCAAAACACATCTACACAGATTATCTTTAGAGTACGAAGAACGGAGCATACCTCCCCCTGCCTGTAACCTCTGCTGGCTACCCGTTCAATCCAGAATCAAACACAAAATTTGTTCACTATTGTTATGTATATCTATATTATGCGCACTATCATTCATGATTGTAGTTTGTAAGAGTTATTTAGTCAATATTTTAAACACTTGTTTTCTAAATGAATCGGTTTGTACTATAGGACGAGTCATTCTAATAGTGCGCAGAACCATTCATAGCTTCGAAGGTTGAGTTATCCAAGTAAACATTACGTACTGTGAATGGTCGTAATTTTTTAAAAGCTAAGATGACCCAATTCTCGATTAGCTATCTAACCCACGTGACACTGTTTACCGGTTCGATGCGCAATGTGAATGAGTCATTGAAACGTCTGTATGTTTTATTAACTTTGGCTTAGCAATCTATATAAGAGAATTATTGCGTATAATTAAGCGTCCTTAATAGAACCACCATTTACGGAATTACTGTTAATTCATTTAAAGACATTTTGAAATTATATCACAGTGATTCTTCTGTACTGTTGATACATCAGTACATTATTGAACATCATTCGGAGTACCATTGAAACTCATTCACAAGTAATATTTGTACAAAATCATACATTAGACATTGACATTGGGCATTTGAAACAATATGTTTTCATAATACGATATACCACGTCCCTGACGCTCGCTCTGTCTCTCTGCCCCCCTCTCTCTCTCACTCTCTGACACACACACACACACACACACACGGAAAAAAATATATAAGCTTTAATGGAATTCATGCTCGGACTCTTGATGTTTCTCAATAATGGTTCTCTTAAACATCGACTTCTTGTTCACTCTTTAATACCATTAGCACTTATGAAAATTTGTTCTCCATATATTGCAATAAGTAGTGTGTTGATTGCAATACACTACCGCGTAACGTAATATATCGCAGTAAAGTCTGGTCGGGGCGCTGCGGTAACTTAGTTAAAAGAGTGTCGGACGTGTAATCAAAGGGTCAGGGTTTCGGCTGTACTCCCAGGCCAACTGTCTGCAGGAAAGGTGCCTAGGTGGCATTTCTTCTGCCTGATATAGCCAACAATGTCGTAATATCTAGCAAAGCTGAGAAAGGTTTTAAATTAGTTTCCGGAAATTAAACATTAGGAAGTCACGATGGCGAACGTGCATTGACTTTGATATTTGTTTTTATACGATGACTTTTCTATTACCCTTCCGTCTTGCCGTCTCTTACCTCGGGAACAATTTCACTTAAGGTAATTCAATTTTATTCCTGGGCGACCCATCTAGCGGATTCACATTATTTTTACATGAATGATCCATTCCTTTGTTTGACAGGAAGAAAGCTGACAGATGTGTAAAGATTACACAATAATCTAATGTCTGTTAAATTACATTAAAAGTCAAGTTTTTTGTGAAAAATTTGATTTATTTTTTATACAGTGGCGTCGCTAGGGGGGTGCGGGGGGGGGGGGGTGCGGACCGCACCGGGTGACACCATCTCAGAGGGGTGACACCAAAATGAAAAACTGCAAATTTTACAGAGCACACACTGCTCGGTCTAGTCGGATTTCATAAGCGGATAACCGATCATAGTTAAATACATGACTAGCAGGCACAGGGTGCCACCATGCAGTCTGCAAGTAAGTTTAATGTAAAAATAACTATAACTTAACGTTGTTACAGGTCTTAAATACTTTTACCTTCTGACCTTCAATTAATTTGTTTTTGTTCTTGTCATTTTTATACTGTGGACTTATTTTAAGAAGAAGAAATCCATGGTGGAAGTCTGGAGGGCTGACACCATGAGTTTACCGCACTGGGTGACACCAACCCTAGCGACGCCGCTGTTTTTATATTCATGATAACAAAGTTTATAATAACAATACACAAACCCGTGAAGTGCAAAGAACTGAGAAGAATGCCAAAGTCCAAGAAGTGTTTAAGAAATGAGAAAACTATACAAGTTCATGAAGTGTTTAAGAAGTGAGAAAAATGCGAAAATCACTAAAATGGTATTTTGCAAGAAATGCAGTCGATTTAATAAAAACAACAAAACTCATGAATAAGTCACGTGGTGTCGCAGCCGAATGGAAGAAAGGTGAAAAGATGATTAAACAATGTAAATTTTAAATCACAAATGAAACGGACATATTATGTGTGGGGTGGGGTGGAATATCACATACAGTTTATATCTTTTTCATTACAAAAAGTCTGACCCAATTTGTGATCAATGTTCTTATTACCTATCCATGTGATTAAGTGATTTAAAAAATAATCTTTCTTTAGATCTCTATGGTGATTGTTACAACCACCGAATAATTTGTATCCATCAAAATATGTTTTCTGTGTAATAATATTAATTTAATGTCTTTAGTTATTTTTCTATCAAACTTTCTAAAGTAGTGCACCGACATATATATATATATATATATATATATATATATATATATATATATATATATATATATATATATATATATATCTGATCTGCAGGCCGAGTTTAGGTTTATATTGGTGAAACCCGTAAATGTACACAAGATAATACAGGCTCCACAACTCCTTTCTTCTCACTTTACCTTTATTATTAGTTTTAATTTTCTTTTCATCCATATTTTATTGTCGAATGCACAATTAATTAATTAGTATTGTTGCAACTTTTTATGTACTCTTTTTCTTTGCATTGATTAATACACGCTATAAGTGAGGTATCATCCTCAAGAAGTTAGAGCACGTTGTGGTCTATTACAAAACGTCATTGCAGCGTGCTATTAATACTAGAGACTTTCGAGATGGAATGGCCAGACATTCCTAAACATGTTTATCCCTACAACGTAAGACAGTCACATCCCCCGATATTTTTGTTCTGGGCGTGATGGGTCTTACAGCCTAACTAACGGCGCTGTCTAGCGTGTTCTGATGTTGACTAACAGTGTAACTAAAGTCAATTTTTTAGGAATATCACACACAACTTGCAACCAATAATAACGCTTTTCCACAAAGTGAAATTATGTTTTTGTCAGACTTTACTTACCCTGATGTCTTTTCTCCAATAAATTCAAATTCTCACAAAAGAAATGGACCATTTTCAAGTTTCTTTGGCTGGAAAGCCGGGAATGCCGAAATCGGGTTAAAATGAAAAATTATTCTTTAACGAAACGAATAAAAATATAGTATGCCCATTGGAATTGTAAGCAGCGTTTTGTTTCGTTCAAGGAACATATCCCCTCAACGAACGTACTGGAACATACTTCGGCGTTCCTCGACTACCATCGCTTTGCAACAAATTAAAATGGATTATGGACGTTTCGCCCCATGGACGTTTCGGCCCAGGACATTTCGCCCCACATCAACGGAAATATCGGACATTTATAGAAATTCACAAGCATTGCACCATTGTCTTCATTTTACTTTAGGGGCCTACCGTTAAGATTTAATTTCATGCCCCATAATCCCATCACTCTCATCCATTTCAATTACATTCAGCGTGCCGTTATATCAGACATTATTTTCCTCTTTTTTTTCTTCATTTATGTAATAAGACTGATCAGAAAATTAATCTATCGTTTACAGTGATCATTTTCTATACGGCAGTACTTTTATTTTCGCTGTTACACAAACTGATGAAAACTACTTTTACCGTTTGTAGGAAATTATCAATCATGCTGTTCGTTTACCCAATCGGCGAGCGTAAATTAGACACAACTTAAAAGAGGGCTTTGTAAGCCTAACAGTCAATATCAAGATCGTATATATGGAGTTAGGTTTATTCCTTTCGCGAAACATAAAAAACTACGATGATTAAAGACTTGTGGTCGCCCGCAAAATAGCTTTTTTTTTAAATGTTGAACTTTGCTCAATTTTTTTAAGCTCGGGTTAATTGGCTTTTTATCTCCTGCCATTTATTGGCATTGTTACATTGAATTTTGTAAAACTAGCTATAAATCGGGTCCTAATTACTCGACTGACCTGCTGACAGAAACAATCCAAATTAATGTATTTCATTTCTATAGCCCGATCGTTATACATTACATCTTTTCAAAGCTGTGCACAGAATAGCCCGACATATCGCGAGCAAGGAAAACACTGGGGGCGAGGAATGTTAATTGTAATTAACAATAAAGAGATATAAAAATGGTTTCAGAGATTTATATTTTTGAAATATGAAGCATGTATTTGCATTTTTAAATCAACACACATCACTAATCAAAATTACAGCTCATGACAAGGTATGGGTGTCAAATTATGATGTGCAAAAGTAACTATGACTTTTTTTTTAAATGCATGCAAGTAAAACATCAGCTACTACTATACGAAATTGAAATACAAATATACATATTATCTCTACTGAAGTATAATGTTTGCAACATATGGACAACGCAAAAGGCACGTGCATATAAAATATGTCCAGTTTTGGAAAGCAATACTCCGTCCAGCTTATTATATTTTCTTATTGGATACAATCCATCCAATGATAATTTATCATTGTTTTATTATTTTAAATTTAATTTGGGATTTTTATTTTAAATTTAATTTGGAATTTGGGCGAATAAACGGTGTATTGTATTTAAATGACAAATAAACCATATTGTTTTGTATGATTGATGATGTGTGTCGTTTCTCGCATTACCATTATACTGAGACAGGCTGTACTCGAGTGAGGGTCCATACGTTATTTAATTGTACTTCTCCCGACTGTAGCAGGCCGTCTCTTTAACTATTTAGAATAATGCCAAAGAATTCAGATCACAAAGGACACTTAATTATATTTTTTGATCATTTTAAAGTAAAATGAAGAACGTGGTGTAATGCTGATGAATTTCTATAAATGTCCGATAGTTCCATTAATGTGGGGCGAAATGTCCTGGGCCGAAACGTCCATGTACCATGTGGGGCGAAATGTCCATTGAAGTGGGGCGAAATGTCTTGGGCCGAAACGTCCAGGTACCATTAAAATGTATGTTAACCGAACATGAAAATGCGTCCATTTGCTATGTCATATATTAATTCTACCAGGATAAAGACAGCTCATTAAGTACATTAATTACACATACATTAGTGGAAGAGTGTCGATAAAGGCTTCCAAATGTTAGATATTCCTGAAACTTTGACTACTCGTTCCATTGTCAACACTCTATACAAGGCCGTTATTTGGGTAGTAAGACAAAGCACTAAAACAAAAGCAACATGTATTATGTCTTACATTGTAGGGTCTAGAGCATGTCGAGATACATTAGGGTTAGCAACGTAAATTTTTACCAAAAGGACACCAGCAAGTAGAAAGAAAAAATATCCGAGTTGGCTTACAAAATCTTTAGAGCAAGGAAACGGTGTTGTGATATTCGTACATCTTCTCTATATCAGGAAGGTTTTTGGATCCACAGAACCCATTGGCAAGCGAAAACGATTCTGGTAAAACATGCATCATACTTATAAATTTAGCCCTTTGTAACATATACAAAAATGCAACTTACTTGCATCAGCGACGAGAAGGAGTAGGATCGATGCACAAATTAAATTCAGCATTTTGTTCCTATTGTAGATGTAAATAAGACTTGACTCAGGATTTGGAGTTAATAAAGACTTTCTCATACGCCTGGCAAACAGCTGCTTGCATGGGGCGGATGTCTGTATTTACTTCCCAAAATTTTTATTACGAAGGCAGCGGCATCTAGTGTTATTTTATTGAGAGGTTAACAGTGGGGATAGAAAGGGGAATACAGATGTAATACCCACGTCTCATTAGGTTGAAATAAATTAACTCCGAAGGTCTAAAATGACCATATAAATGTTGTCAGACACCTTTGCCTTTTAATTTTGTTGTCAGACATATATTCTATTAAACGCTGTAAATGATATAGGCATTTATATACAAATTTGTTTCCACTGATTGTCTTGCTAAATTTTTGCATTTCCTTTTGGATCTCTTACTGATACTCGCCTTGACCCTGCTCCAACATTGATACGCAAATACAGGAGCAAAGTGGCAGTATCTGCGGATATCAATGACGCACGAACATTTACAGAAAAGTTTTCTCGGCATTATCATGCCTTGCAGATTTTGCATTAAAAACCCATAGCGTTGGGTCAACAGACTTAGACAAACGGAACACAAATAATTCAAGATGAGGAAACCGGACGTGAGCACTTGGGTTAAGGATAATAAGTTTAAGTGAGAATGTTTTTCTCTTTAGGTATATACGGCAGCCAATTAAACAATAAATTAGAGTGTAGAATGGTGAAGTGTTACAGGTGGTACAAGACGTCCATAACGGAGGGAAGGTTATTGTAAATTAGCCACAACATAGCAATTAAAGATCAACGGCTTTACTGCAACATGTTACTCGTAGTAATATAAACTAAGATTTCTCATGTGACGCATGCAGTACAAATATATACTGGCAATTATGATTCCATAGATGATAAACACTTCCGTATTTCGTAAGATATATCAAGAATTAAATAATTTTGCACATATTTTCTACACAAAAAGCATTGTTTTCCATCTCAATGATAAGAAAAGAGCACGTATAGAGAGTGTATGGCCACGTCCTTTCGTGTTTTTGCAGGAAATGCGGTGCATCTTATTTTGTAGTGTAACGAGACTCATTGAAAACTGTTAGGGATTCAGTCTCAATTTTTATTCGCTGATTAGTTTTGTCTGTCAACCGGTGGCGGATAGAGGGCGAGGAATTGATAATGGATATTGGCTAGAATGGGCATGGAACTGGAGTAGAGATTGGGGTTCCTGGATGGACATGGGATGGTGCTGGGGATGAGAAAACAGTAGATGATTGGCATATACACACACTTCCGTGCTAATCTTATCAATAATTATCGTCGTCGTCAAGACTGATTAAATTTTCTCAGTTGCTCTTTCTGCTGCCGATGTTGCTGCTTTTTCAGCTGTCGCCGAAACGGATGTTACAAATATATTGCTGAAATACAAGGTCCCCATTACATTAAATGATGTTCTCATTACATTATCTTATGTCCATATTATATTACTTGAAGTCGGCATTATATTATCTGATCTTAGTATGAATAAATATAGATTTGCAGAGACTGGTTTTAATGCCAGGTTGATTAATTAATTCATTAATTGGTTCTTCTTATTCCTGAATGATTGGAAACTAAAGTATGTGATGTTAAGCAGAAAAAATGAAATGATTATCTCGACCGGATCTTTTTAATCGATATGTTCCTTATGCTCCTTACTGATATTGATAATGTTGACAATATTACGACGATTATCTCGACCGGATCTTTTTAATCGATATGTTCCTTATGCTCCTTACTGATATTGATAATGTTGACAATATTACGACGATTATCTCGACCGGATCTTTTTAATCGATATGTTCCTTATGCTCCTTACTGATATTGATAATGTTGACAATATTACGACGATTATCTCGACCGGATCTTTTTAATCGATATGTTCCTTATGCTCCTTACTGATATTGATAATGTTGACAATATTACGACGATTATCTCGACCGGATCTTTTTAATCGATATGTTCCTTATGCTCCTTACTGATATTGATAATGTTGACAATATTACGACGATTAACATATTCATCGTACAGATAAATAAACTTGCAAAGAAACATCTCCAAGATTGTCTCATATATCAATCAGACAGTTTTACTTCTTCATTACAACGATATCCTTCTTGATCCCGGTATCTGGATAAACATTAATAATTCTGTAGTCTGAAAAGAAGGTTGAGGATCGTTGGGCAAGCCAACTTCCTTCTCGTTAGCTATAAATCATGTCAAAGTTAGATACAGATCGACTTCATTCTATGAAGGTGTCTTAAAAAGTCAATATTTATTTCCCAATCTTGAAAGATATATTGCTTCTTTCTGTACGAAGTGGGCTGTAAAAGTGGAAATTGTATATTATCTATTATTGTAGAGACCTCAACTATCCATATTGTTTTTAATTTTGTTCTGTAGGGTGTTGTTATTATTATTATTATTATTGTTATTATTATTATTATTATTATATAAGGTTGGATTGAATTTTGCGAAGACGCTGAAAGCAGTTTCATGAATGAGATGTTTATATATAATGCACCTGAATCTGAACCATACCCATGCACGCAAAGCCCAGCAATGGAGTTAGCAGAATAACGGGTACGGAGTTCAACAAATGATATAAAGAAATTATATCGTTTCTAAATGATTCTAAACAGACCATGTAACTTCAACGAGTAATCGACCAAGAATCAAGGTATGAAACTATATTAATAAATACGATTGGTGTATGGATCTATCATCATGGATGATCAAAATGTCGAATTCATACACCAATATGAACAATGTATGATTCGATCATCATGGTATCAACGTATTGAATTTGTACAAAAAGATGTATGGTTCAGTCACTTAGGGAGATCAAATTACATAATGTAATCAGATTTATGTATTGTTGATTTTCACTTTAATAGAGATTTTGAATTATTGATTTCGCTCATACAGTGATATTGAATATACTGATTCAACAATGGAACATACGAATCTCATAGCGTCCATTTGAAGATCACGATGCATTTCTGGTTCCAATGCTTTTGTCGAATAGTCAGTGAGCCACCACGCATTGCCCGCCCTCCCAGTCTCCCTTCTGACCACTTGGTCCCTCACCGCGCGTAAACCAATACCGTCCTCTGAGCCAACGTCACCATCGACCACAGTAAACGGGATGCACAAAAACCTACCGAATTCTACGACTCCCGTCATAAAGCATCAATAATACTGAAGAATTATTTGCTGTTTTTCTGTTATTTCATTTTTTCTTCATGAAGTGCACAGTTTCCTGACAAAACTCGCTATATTGTGATAAGCCAAGGAGACTTTACTCTTCATGTATCCTGGTTGTGGTGAAAATCCACAGCCAGAGATCTCGAGATTATCGGGTTTCTCGTTGCAGGCATTTCGCGCGTACAGCAAAAGGTAAACCGATCTGGAAATAACCACAACTAAAAAATAGACCACCTTAGGGCATGCTGAAAGCTTCAAACAATCCGAGTACATTTTCCTTCATATGATGCATTAACATTTTATTACAGACAATGCCGTGAGAATTATTTTCTACACATATGAGCTAAAAATAGACAGAGGAATACAGTATTCTACACAAGTGCATGGTGAAAGAAATGTTGTTGTTGTAGGGTTTAATGCCATTTTTCAGCACACGATAGGCTATACATGGTGGCCAGTATTAATGGTGGAGGAAGAACTCGGGAAAACCCCAGAGAGAACCACCGACCCACGAGAAGCTACTGGCAAGCTTTCTCACGTACCCACATTAGCCGAATCCGAGACTCGAACCCACGCAGACACAGGTGAGATGGCAGTGATCCGTAACGAAGAACGCTTTAGACCACTCGGGCACTCGCGGCCCCTTGGTGAAAGAAATAGGCAATGTATCAGAGCTGTAGACTAATTGACATCAAAGCTGTCTTATGTTGTCAGTTTTTAATACATGCAAATGAAAGTCCATTTTATGATTCCTTGTTATATGATCTACATTTAGTAGTATATGCTGTGTATTGTTTCTTATATAATGTGAATAGTAATGTGCGATCCTCTGGCCACTTACGGGAATAAAGACTGCGCCGTAGGTTTACATTGTGGAACCCTCTGGCCTCCTATGGAAATGGTAATGTAACACATGTCTAAAGGTTTAACATGATGGGACTAGTGAATTCCACTCATGTAACCTATGGAGCTTAGCATATATTTTGAAATGTTATACTCTCTGACCTCCTATTGTGCATCAAATATTAAACTATTTAGATCCTATCCAACATTCACTCTTTGATTTCTATCCAACACCAACGTTTTAATTACTTTTTGACGCACACCTTTTGTTGTTATCCAATACCCCATGCACACTATCCAGTAACAAGTATGTTGTTGTTGTTGTTGTAGGGTTTAACGCCATTTTCAGCACACGATAGGCTATACATGGCGGCCTGTATTAATGGTGGAGGAAGAATCCGAGTTAACCCTGGAAAGAACCACCGACCCACGAGAAGCTACTGGCAAGAGCTTTCTCACATACCCACATTAGCTGAAGTACCAAGTATGTAGTAACTTAAACCCCACGCTTCTGTCGAACAAAAAGGGAAGTAGCGCATACACACTCCATACTTTAAACAAACAAATAATGCCATCACATAAGAGGGGTAGAATGTAAAAGAAGAGGGATTAAGTACACACACATACACGCAATGACACATTATATCAACATAAAGAAAGAGTTTTAGTTGGGTGTGAACCAACACACACACACACACACACACACGCACGCACGCACGCACGCATACATACATACATACATACATACATACATACTCTCATATAAAACACAGAGTTTTGGAAATGTTTTTAGCAGTATCTCTTTTCATGAGATCAGGATCGCCCTGAAAAAGGACCATTAGGTTTTGTCATGGATTGCTGATGCTTATCGATATCAAGGATAACTGCACCTATCGTGACGGGCTATATGACAAGGGCACATCCGTTCATGTACCATGGTGTACGGTGGATGGATAGATTGAGCCTAAATTCAGGCTCGTCGGTCTCTTTCTCTCAATCCTTTTTACTTGAATCCACTAATTTTCTTCCACCTGCCGCATTTTCTCTTGTGCCCTCATCCAGTTATCTTTGAACAGCAGGAATTGGTTGAAAGTCATTTAAAATGGCCGCTGAATTGCTGTCCTAGATCTTATTGATGATATCCAGGAAAACGAGGCCTCACCACGGGTTTGACTACATCACAGTGATGCCTCTTTTCATCTGTAAGCCTAAAGCTGCGGCTGCCGTTCTTTCTCCTTTTGCAATACTTGCTTTTCTTTCATTCCTTCGTCTTTTAAAACAGCTTCTTATTTAGTTTCTTTGCCATCTTCAAATATATACTTGAATTTCTGTCCGGTCTAACCACTATGTGCATGTGAACCAAAGCAAAATTTAACATTCTGAAAAAGTTAGACGACATATCAAAGATGGATGGCAAGTCTCTCTCTCTCTCTCTCTGTCTCATGGATTTGAGTCGCGTATAACCATTCGGCCTTGTAATACAAGTTGATTAATTAAACGTCGAGTGAGAGCGAAGTCACAAATCGTTGTTTTAATGTCCTTACCTCACTTGCGAACAACCATGCCAGGGAGCAGCAAGGAAGTAGAAGTACCACTTTGGTCGTCAAGCGACAGCAAACCTCTGAAACGCCATAGCTGTACTATGAGCCAATTCTGCCCCATTATCTAATTTGGGCTATCCCTATTACCCAATTCTGTGTAAACCACGCCTGAAAATTAGAAACAAGATTTGCAGTTTTTTATTTAAAATTTCCCTTTAAACATTATTTATTTAGAATTTCCCATTAAACATTGGAAGAAATAATTTTTTGTACATTGCTTACTTTTGGGGTTCCGAAAAAATTAAATTTACTCCAAAACTGGGTTGGAATAGCCCTTGTCTTCCTGTGTCTGAATCAGGTTATGATAATTTAGAGTAGTTTTAGAATGGTGTTCAAAAGGATCATATTGATAAATTAGAAGGGTATTTTGGTTTCTCAAGTCTAAATGTAAACTAACCATCAGTCAATTTGTTGTATTCTTTGTAGCCCTAATAATCGCTGTTTCGTTCCCTTTATGGCTTGCATAACTCTTGTAACAGATGTGCAGAGAGCTGGTAACGTCTTCTGCCACTTTTGTAGGGTCCCGGATCAATAAGGTCTGCTACTACCAATCGTGACTGACGCTATTGGGACCGTTCCGGTGGCCTAGTGGTTAGAGCGTCCGCATCGGATGCGTCGTGGGTTCGATCCCCGGCCGAGTCATACCAAAGACTTACAAAAATGGTACTAACAGCTGCCTCACACATCACACACTGACGCTATTGGTAAGGGATGGCTGGTCTTCGTAGTAGATGCTGTTCTATGAGCAAGCTGCCTATCAACGCTGAAAAGGGTATCGGGATTTCAAGATATTTTCCCCCTTTTTTTTCTGAATGTTGAGTACTGCTTTTTTTGATCCGCTGTTTGGATGGCCTAGGGTGTTCTTGAGGAAAAGCGGTCACCTTACTTTCGATGTCATGGACAAAGTATTCGGCTGCTACTGGATCGTACCATGGGTCGTCGATTTCATTTTCCTGTGACTGTTCCCAGGCATACAGAGTGGTTTGATTGAAACATTCAGGTTTCTTATGGCCCTCTTCCGCCGCTTATTGGGTTATAGGTGTTGCCACCGGCGGGGATACCTTAAACACTGCCACCTCTTGATTGCCGTCTGGATTTTCCCCTGCTACCTTTCCCTTCTGCCTAGCCCATTGTTTTTTTCCTTTTGGTCGAGATTGATATATAATAATGATGGTAGTAGAGGCTGCTGGGGTGCTGGTTCGGCGTGGGATGCTTCGATTAGGGTGCACGACAACTAGTCTGAGTAAATTGCCACCTTTTGTACTACATTATACTCTTCTTTCTTCATGTCGAACCTCATCTTTCTCTTGTCTCTGTGTTTTTTATTCCAAAATTAGGAGTAGAGTCTTAAATTTTCATTTAATAACGTGGCGAACGAAATTATTTTTGTTAAGTTTTTCATAACTTGTTGGTTTTGCTTAATTCTATTACTTAGTTTAAGAACATAGAGTCGTTGCTTATATTTCTTTAACTGCCTTAGAGATTCTTGGGGTGCGTTGTTTTTAAAGACAATTTATTATTATGGGGTCGTGACCACTTTCACTGAACATACAACTTAACGTGGATTCGACAGAACTTCGAATTATTTCAAAATGAGTTTCGGCCCCCAAATAGATTGTACCCCCCCCCCCATATTATTATGATTCGTAGAAAACAGAAAGTATTATGTTCATCATATTAGTTTCAAAATATTCTCTTGAGATTTAAAAACAATATATTGGTTGGAATGAAAAATCTCATCCACTAAGTAAAGCTTTTATGTCTTTGTCGACAAAAAGACACTTGATTGATTAGACAGGGTTTTAGATTTGATCTCTGCAAGCAATGCATCGCAGGTGATGCAAATGGTTGGAGATGGTTGTCATCCTTGCCTAGCGTAATCCACTTACAATATTCTGGTGTTCAATTCAGTCTGAAAGTTGGAATTGCACAGATCCTATAAAATAATCGTAAATGACACTCCTTTCGTACAATTTTATCTGAGGTTACTTTAGGTTTAAAAGTCGATTTCTATTTTTCTTAGGGGGTTTAGAGCTCCGATTACGATGTGACACTTCAGCCAGTTGTATTGTATGTCTCCCGTAATTTAAACACAAGAAAAATTGCGATGGTATTAGACAACCACTGTTTTCTCAATGGTTCCAAGTGTTTCACCGTGTAAATTGTTCAGAACCCTCTTGTTTCCAATCAGATGCTACAAGACTTTGTACAGTATCTGATGAGTACAAGACTTTGTACAGTATCATATGAGTATAAGACTTTGTACAGTATCATATGAGTATAAGACTTTGTACGTATCTGATGAGTATAAGAATTTGTACAGTATCATATGAGTATATGACTTTTGTGGGGGTGTAGTGGTTGTCTAGGGGTGGGGTTCTTCTTATAGACTTTAACGAATTATGAGAAGTTCCCCTGGTCCTTATTCAGAAGGTTAATTCTGGACACTATATTATTTATTGACTAAATATATTTATGGCTACGAGCCCCCAGTCAGCAATGCCGACAGTTAAATTAAAAGAAATACAAAGATGAAATTTAAACAATAACAATTTAATAAATGAAATTTAAAAGAATTTAAAGTAATCAATGTCTCTCTTTCACCCAATGATCCCTTTGATCATCATTTGAGTTCACAGTGTGAGGAGATTTTTCCCTTCTTGAGTGCTACTCATCTAAATCTCTTCGTTCCCTTGTCTTTCTCTCCTTTCGTGATCTCCACTTCCGCTTCCTCTTCTATAATCCTTGTTCCTGCCGTTATCTTGACTTCCGGTTCCTCTTCTAGTATCCGGAACCCTTGACGATATCCCTTGAGGTCACCCGAAATTCACTCGGTATCTCTCACCGTCACCCGAAATTCTCTGAACTTCTCTCGTCCCCGAAATTCTCTGAAATTCTTTCGTCCCCCGAAAGCTTCCTGTTGAAAGGTATAATGCATTAGCATAGGGTTATAAAAATCTTCCCTCACACTACGTCACTGAACTGAACCATCAGTTTAAGGCGGGACATTTGGGTCGCGCATGCGCACACATCGAAATTCCCATACACTTCCGCCGCTTACAAAAATGGCGCCATAACACAATCACACAAAGGATTCAAATATCTACATACTGAGCCCTATCAGTATATACATACAAAATATTTCAAATACGATTGTACTAAAATATTACTACGATTAGTAATATGACTATCTATATATTTATATATATTTATATATATTTCCTACACAAGCGTACCAAATCCACAGTATTCACATTCAAATGGTGATAAACGGCAATCCGTTACTCAATGGCAAAATCTATCATTACGTAAACAAATTTCTTGTCTACCAAAATATAACTACGCAAAGAATTACAATATTAATTCTTATAGCGGCTAGCGAGCAATACAATTCTTCACAAATACAAATCGTCCTTTCAAAAGGGCGTAAACGTAATAATCCACGAAATAATATGCACACATATTACTAGCGAAAGAAGAGAACATTTTCGCCTCACAAATAAGGTGTACATAGTAACATTATGAATAATGATGCAACGAATCAACATCGTAATCAATCGTAAACAAAGGTACTAGCTAAAGTCATGAAAAAAATGCAAAATATTAAGGTCATAATTAACTATTCATACTTCAATACAAGTAAAATGTATACATACGACAAATTCTCTTCAATTAACAGCAGTCGTATCAAGCAGAATCAACGTAACATCCAACTTACCTGATCGAAGCTATTTCATGAATTTCCTAAATTCCGCCAATTTTTACGAATGGCTAACGGAGTGTGTGTCACTGCGACTCTTAAACACCAACTGACGAATTTCAGGCTTGTACCAGTCTTATGTCAGTTTCTCGAATCAAGTCCCACCTACAACGCATCCCGATTGGATGGCGACGGACTCTGGTCATTTGATCGAACTGTCAATCATAAAAATGTCAGTCTGTGTGTCCCCATGTACTGTCCAGCCTACCATTGTCGGCTTCCGGCTCTTTGAAGTTGTCTACGTCACGTGTTCCCAGGTACAAAGATTCCCGCCAGATTTCCACTCAAGAGCTCAAACAAAGACTGGGTTACGTAAGAGGATTAGCCAACTTAGGCACTTGGAAAAACAAAGCTTACCTGGCTCCACTTACAGACTTATAAATACATGTATAATACAAGGGGTTGGGGTAAAACATCACATCCCCCCACGCTTGAGAATAAAATCAGGATTTTATTCACTCAAACTAAAAAAGCAAAAGTGTTACACGATATAAAGAACAAAATCAGCAAAATGAACTAAATGCTAAACCGAGTATGAACACGAAAATATAACAAATGATCTATATCATTTCGGCGCTTCTACTCATGAAATCTGCGCCTACGTTTTCAGATCCTTTCACGTATCTGATCTGCATCTGGTACTGCTGTAAAAACAGCGACCATCGCATCAATCGACCATTGGACAACTTTGCCTGCGCCAGATAGGCGAGTGGTTGGTGGTCGGTCTCCAATATGAACTTACGTCCATATAGGTATCGCTCGAACCGTGATATGCCGAACACGATTCCAAGACATTCCCTCTCCGATACTGAGTAATTCTTCTCGGCAGCAGACAACTTCCGGCTGCCGTATGCGACAGGAAAAAGCGTCTTGTCATGCTCCTGGAGCAGTACTGCTCCCAGTCCCGTGTCGCATGCATCGGTGCGCAGAACGAATTCTTTATCCAAGTCCGGTAGACGAACAACTGCGTCGGATGTAAGTCTATCCTTTAGCGTTTGGAATGCGTGCTCACACGCATCTGTCCAAACGAACTTACTCGGGGTCCGTTTCTTGGTTAGGTCAGACAACGGGCCCGCAATCGCGCTGAAATTAGCGACATACCTCCGGTAATATCCGGCCAGTCCCAGGAATGACCTCACTTCCGTTTTCGTGGTGGGGCGTGCGGCGTTTCTCAACTGCTCCACCTTCGACTTCTCTGGAGACAGCGTGCCTTGGCTCAGGGTATGTCCTAAATAGTCTAATGTCCTGAAACCAAGGTGACATTTGGAAGGGCGGGCTGTCAAGCCCTCCTGACGTAGCCGCTCCAAAACGTCAGCTAACAGAGCGAGGTGTTCACCCCATGTCTCTGTAGCTAACAAGAGGTCATCCATGAAGTTGTGGACACCCCTATCGCGCAAGGGCTCCAACAACTTCCGCATCATTCTGGTAAAGACGCTGGGCGCGTTTTGTACCCCGAACGGCATCACCAACCATTGGTATGTCCCGTCGAGAGTAGCAAAAGCAAGCTTCGGTCGGTCTTCTTTCCTTACCGGAATTTGCCAATACCCCTTGGACAAATCCAGTTTGGAAAAATATTTCGCTTTCGAGACCGAAGCGAAGATATGTTCGGGGTCAGGTAGCATTTCAACTTGAAATTCTGTCACCTGATTCAGCTTCCGGTAGTCGACGCAGAACCGATGGGTGCCGTCCTTCTTCTGCACTAAGACTACTGGTGAGCTGTACGGAGAGTCGGCAGGTTCGATTACTCCTAGAGCAATCATCTGCTCGATTTCTTCCCTTACAACTTGTCGTTTCGCGTGGGGCAAGGGGTAGGGTTTACGCTGAACTGGTCGGTCGTCCACCATCTTTAACCCGAACTCGACAAGCGTCGTCCTCCCGGGTTTTTCTGTTAGCACGTCGGAATATCCGGCCAGCAAGGTCTCTATCTCGTTCCGCTGCCCTTCAGTTAACATGGGGTCACACTCCACGTCCGACGGAGTCTCGGCCCTCGTTAATGGACAGCTCGGGACAGTGTTAGCACCTTCCGTATCGCCTTCGATATCCTCGGTGACTATCGCTGCGACAACAAAATCGCTGGCGGTCTCCCTTTCCCGGTACCTCTTGAGCAAATTGGCATGGTACAATTTCTCTTTTGTCGGTAGCTGTATCCGGTAGGTTTGACCTCCGACCTTCTTGGTGACGACGTATGGACCCCTCCAGGAAACTTGCAACTTGTTGTGTTCCTGGGGCAACAACAACAACACTTTGTCCCCTACCTCAAACTGACGTGGTTTTGCGCGCTTATTGTAATTTTTCGCCTGTTGCGCCTTAGCTCGTTTGAGATTTTCTTGCGCGAGAGAACAAACCTCTTCCAGTTTGTTGCGCAAGTCCGCGACGTACTGGTAGGTAGTGCGTACTTCCTCTACAGCGTGGTCGTCTGTCCACAGCTGTCTCAGTACGGCGATTGGGCCGCGTACGGTTCTCCCGTACAAGAGTTCAAAGGGAGAGAACCCCAAACTCGCTTGCGGTACTTCCCGGTATGCAAAAAGCATGGCCGGAATATACCGGTCCCAATCCTTGGGGCGGCCTTCGCACAATTTCTTGAGCGTGTTTTTCAAGGTCCCATTAAACCGTTCGACCAATCCGTTACATTGGGGGTGATACGGTGTAGTCGTGAGGTGTTTAATCGACATGAGACGATTCACCTCCGCCATCACACGACTCATAAATTGTGTTCCTTGATCGGTCAAGATCTCGTCGGGCACTCCGACTCTTGACCAGATCGCAAACAGAGCTTCCGCGACGGTTTCCGTGTCAATGTTACGCAACGCAACGGCCTCCGGATAGCGTGTAGCATAATCGACAACCGTTAAAATATATCGATTTCCGTGCGCAGACGCGGGTTTTATCGGTCCGATTAAATCCACGGCAACACGTCTAAATGGTTCATCGATAAGGGGCGTACTCCCCAAAGGGATGGGTCGCTGATCCGTTTTCGGTGCCATTCTCTGGCATTTGTCACAGGAGAGACAGAACCGTTTTACGTCTCCCTGGACCCCTGGCCAGTAAAACTCTTTTACAAGACGGTCACGCGTCTTAGCAATTCCCATGTGTCCACCCATGAGACTCTCGTGTGCAAGTTTCAGTACTTCGCAACGCTTTTCCTTTGGCACGACGACTTGCTTGAAGTGTTCGTTGTGTTTCCTGGCGTGGCGATACAAGATTCCCTTCTTGTAGACAAACTTCACCGCGCCGTTCGGAGTTTCCCTTTCTGTTCCCGCTTCTGCGTGTTTGTGCAACTGCGCCAGAGTTGCGTCCTCCTGTTGCAGCTTCCTTAACTCCGCTGGAATAACATTACTAACCGGTGTCGATGTAACTTGGATTGGCTTTTGTTTCGGCTGTCGACTCATGGCCCTGGTTTCAACAGCACTCACTGGCATAGGTGTGCAGGTTTCGGGGTTCGGCTGGGGTAACACATAACGGCAACCCAATATGACGTCATGTGATAGCCCCTCCAAGCAAGCAGCTTCAATTTTCCCCTTCACGTATGGTGAATCGAGGTCAATGACAGCTACTGGTAATGAGTCACGCGCGCAGTTCGCGTACTGAACTTCTATTACCTCCCCTGTATAGTCCTCCGGCTTGACATATTTCTTGTCGACAAGCGCGGGGACGCTGCACCCAGTGTCATACAAGATGGTGGCGCCTTCACCATTGATAGTTGCGGCCGCAAGGTTGGCTGGGTTGCGACTCGCTTCCGGCACACCTTCCTTCTTAGCTACGACATTCACCTGGGTCTGCCTGCCCTTGGGACAGTCCCTGGCAAAATGCCCCAGGCGCTTGCAATTAAAACATGTCGGCGGCCCTCGCCGACTTGCAAGTCCTGGTTTCGTGGGTGAGGCCTGTCCAGGTCGATAGGCGGCAGCCCTACCTGTAGGTGCCCCTCCGACCTTCCCGTCGCCCTGACGGTTACGGACAGCCGGCTCAACCTCCCCCATACGACGCGACTCAGAGGGTCGGGGTCGGTCAGCAACCCCGGAACCTCCACTCTTCGAGTGCGCCTGCTCGTATCGCTCCGCCATGTTAGCGATCTCTTCGAGCGTCCGGTGTTCTCTTTCTGCTAAGAAAACTGTCAACTCG
Organism: Sinohyriopsis cumingii; assembly: GCA_028554795.2. NCBI lineage: Eukaryota > Metazoa > Mollusca > Bivalvia > Unionida > Unionidae > Sinohyriopsis > Sinohyriopsis cumingii. The sequence continues at coordinate 44,774,773 of CM068839.1, forward strand.
CGACGGTAAGTACCCAGGACATGTTCCTTGAGTATTACCTCGCGTAGCCCTTCGTACGTGCGTTCGACTTCGGCCATTTTCATCCACTTCTCAAATAAACCTCGAACACGGTTGTGGAATTGAGAGTGGGTCTCTGTTACCTTTTTCACCGAGTCCCGGAAAAGTTTCCGGTAAGTCTCGGCGGTCAGCCGATAATGGCAGAGAAGCGCCTTCTTGAGGGCAGTGTAGTCATCAGCCTCTTCTGCAGTTAAGCCGTGGTAGACTTCCCGAGCTGCACCTTGCAAAAAGGCTGAGACATTAATGGCCCAGTGCTGTTCAGGGACCTGATGAGCGCGTGCGAGTTTCTCAAACTGGACGAGAAAATCGTCAATAGCCTCCTCCCTATCATTGAAGCGTGACATGTTGATCTGGACTATCCGGTGGTCGATGAAAGGTCGGCCGGTTGTTCCAGAGCTTGTACTGGCGTCGTCCCGTCCGTTGGTCCTAACTTCAACTCTGACCTTTTCCATCTCCAGAGTGTGAGCGAGTCTGGCTAGCTCCAGCTCTTTCTGGGCGTCTCGGTCCGCTGCTTCTCGGTCCGCGGCTATCTTGGCTAACTCTTGGTCCGCTGCTATCTTGGCTAGTTCTCTCTGGGCTTCTCTTTCCGCTGCTTTTTCGGCCTTCCATTCCTTGATCCTTTCTTCTATAAAGGTTGCCAGGCGATCTCCCTCGTATCCAAGATCTTCCGACCCCATGGCGCGGTATTCCTTTATCATTTGTCGTTCGGTAGCCATTATATTAATGTAAAGTGATACCTTGTCTCAAAATTCAAACAATATACAGATATTTGTAATACCAGTTTAAATACTTACCTGTCGACAACAACTAGTTTCGTTCAGGTAAGATATTTGTTCGATATCTGCTTCACACGTACTGCTATGAATGGAAGATCTACAAAGCCTGCACATACGACAATAAAAATACAAGATGAGAAAATCACAAAATTTCAAATACAAAGAATGGAAAATATCTCACACTGTTCACTAATACTTCTACCAATAACTTTAAGTCCCCAAAATAATATATATGTCTAATTCATATCCCGGACGAAGCGCCCACTGTGGGGGTGTAGTGGTTGTCTAGGGGTGGGGTTCTTCTTATAGACTTTAACGAATTATGAGAAGTTCCCCTGGTCCTTATTCAGAAGGTTAATTCTGGACACTATATTATTTATTGACTAAATATATTTATGGCTACGAGCCCCCAGTCAGCAATGCCGACAGTTAAATTAAAAGAAATACAAAGATGAAATTTAAACAATAACAATTTAATAAATGAAATTTAAAAGAATTTAAAGTAATCAATGTCTCTCTTTCACCCAATGATCCCTTTGATCATCATTTGAGTTCACAGTGTGAGGAGATTTTTCCCTTCTTGAGTGCTACTCATCTAAATCTCTTCGTTCCCTTGTCTTTCTCTCCTTTCGTGATCTCCACTTCCGCTTCCTCTTCTATAATCCTTGTTCCTGCCGTTATCTTGACTTCCGGTTCCTCTTCTAGTATCCGGAACCCTTGACGATATCCCTTGAGGTCACCCGAAATTCACTCGGTATCTCTCACCGTCACCCGAAATTCTCTGAACTTCTCTCGTCCCCGAAATTCTCTGAAATTCTTTCGTCCCCCGAAAGCTTCCTGTTGAAAGGTATAATGCATTAGCATAGGGTTATAAAAATCTTCCCTCACACTACGTCACTGAACTGAACCATCAGTTTAAGGCGGGACATTTGGGTCGCGCATGCGCACACATCGAAATTCCCATACACTTCCGCCGCTTACAAAAATGGCGCCATAACACAATCACACAAAGGATTCAAATATCTACATACTGAGCCCTATCAGTATATACATACAAAATATTTCAAATACGATTGTACTAAAATATTACTACGATTAGTAATATGACTATCTATATATTTATATATATTTATATATATTTCCTACACAAGCGTACCAAATCCACAGTATTCACATTCAAATGGTGATAAACGGCAATCCGTTACTCAATGGCAAAATCTATCATTACGTAAACAAATTTCTTGTCTACCAAAATATAACTACGCAAAGAATTACAATATTAATTCTTATAGCGGCTAGCGAGCAATACAATTCTTCACAAATACAAATCGTCCTTTCAAAAGGGCGTAAACGTAATAATCCACGAAATAATATGCACACATATTACTAGCGAAAGAAGAGAACATTTTCGCCTCACAAATAAGGTGTACATAGTAACATTATGAATAATGATGCAACGAATCAACATCGTAATCAATCGTAAACAAAGGTACTAGCTAAAGTCATGAAAAAAATGCAAAATATTAAGGTCATAATTAACTATTCATACTTCAATACAAGTAAAATGTATACATACGACAAATTCTCTTCAATTAACAGCAGTCGTATCAAGCAGAATCAACGTAACATCCAACTTACCTGATCGAAGCTATTTCATGAATTTCCTAAATTCCGCCAATTTTTACGAATGGCTAACGGAGTGTGTGTCACTGCGACTCTTAAACACCAACTGACGAATTTCAGGCTTGTACCAGTCTTATGTCAGTTTCTCGAATCAAGTCCCACCTACAACGCATCCCGATTGGATGGCGACGGACTCTGGTCATTTGATCGAACTGTCAATCATAAAAATGTCAGTCTGTGTGTCCCCATGTACTGTCCAGCCTACCATTGTCGGCTTCCGGCTCTTTGAAGTTGTCTACGTCACGTGTTCCCAGGTACAAAGATTCCCGCCAGATTTCCACTCAAGAGCTCAAACAAAGACTGGGTTACGTAAGAGGATTAGCCAACTTAGGCACTTGGAAAAACAAAGCTTACCTGGCTCCACTTACAGACTTATAAATACATGTATAATACAAGGGGTTGGGGTAAAACATCACAACTTTGTACAGTATCATATGCGTGTAAGACTTTGTATAGTATCTGATGAGTATAAGACTTTGTACAGTATCTGATGAGTATAAGACTTTGTACAGTATCATATGAGTATAAGACTTTGTACAGTATCTGATGAGTGTAAGACTTTGTACAGTATCTGATGAGTATAAGACTTTGTACAGTATCATATGAGTATAAGACTTTGTACACTATCTGATGAGTGTAACACTTTGTACAGTATCTGATGAGTATAGTATAATACTTTGTACAGTATCTGATGAGTATAAGAATTTGTACAGTATCATATGAGTATAAGACTTTGTATAGTATCTGATGAGTATAAGACTTTGTACGGTATCATATGAGTATAAGACTTTGTACAGTATCTGATGAGTATGAGACTTTGTACAATATCATATGAGTAAAAGACTTTATACAGTATCATATGAGTATAAGACTTTGTACAGTATCATATGAGTATAAGACTTTGTACAGTATCAGATAAGTATAAGACTTTGTACAGTATTAGATGAGTGTACTTTAATTGTGCAATTTAAAAAATTGTGAATGGCTCATGAATCAATGTCACGTAGATGAAAATGAAATGAAACATCATACTGTATGGAATTTATTTCATTGTCATCATGAATGTGTAAATAGGGAGCTACCGATATGCCAGTATATAATAATAATAATAATAATAATAATAATAATAATGATGATGATGATGAGGACTTTGTATAGCGTCTAATCTTAAGGAGCTCTAAGCGCTTTACAACATTAGACAAGACCTATAAGATAAAAAACATATATAATGATATGATTACAAAAACAAACACCATGAAATTAGAAAATATAAAAAAACATGCTGAAAATATTTAAGGTAGGAAATATTATTAGGTCTTTAAGTTTGTTCTTGCAGTCGAAATAAGTGAGTCTTGAATGTGATCACTGTGTCTTTGTGTCTAAGTTCAGTGGGCAATTCATTCCACGTTGCTGGGCCCTGGTATGCAAAAAAATGCTGTCCATATGACTTTGTTTTCATAGTGGGAATAATGAGTATACGATTGTCAGAAGAGGAGCGTAAGTATCTTGCTGGTGTGTACACATGGGTGAAGTCGGATAGGTATGTTGGACATGAGTCCTCAGTGAAACATAGCACAGAGGACAAATTTTGTGCTTGATTCTGGATCGAATGGATAGTCAGTGTAGGGTACAGAGCAGCGGGGTGTGTGTGTGCTCTGATCGCGGTACTCTAAATATGATGCGAGCAGCTGTGTTTTGAACTTTATGAAGTTTCTGGAGTAAATATTGAGAGGAACCAGACAGAATTGAGTTACAATAGTCTAGTCTTGAAAGTACTAATGAACACACAAGTGTTTTAGTGGCATCAACTGAAATATATTTGCGAATGGAGCTGATGCGTCTCAGCTCAAGATATGCAGCCTTGCATATGTTCATGACATGTTGGTGCATTGTGAGAGTACTGTCCAGAGTAACACCTAGGTTTCGTACTGATTGTGTGAATTTAATGTTGGTGTTGCTGATATTTACTGTTTGAGGTAAAGGATGTGAAAGAGAAAGTATTTGTGTTGTAATCAGAATGACCTCAGTTTTATCATCATTCATCTGCAGCCTGTTACATGTCATCCATGATTTCACATCAGAAATGCACCTCTCTACACCTTGGATGGTAGCATATACTTTAGTTGGGTGGCTAGATTTGTATATTTGGGTGTCATCAGCGTACAATTGGTGAGACACTGGATGATAATCTATGATTCTTGAGAGCGGCTGAATGTATAGAATGAAGAGAACAGGTCCAAGAACAGGTCCAAGAACAGACCCCTGTGGAACACCACAACATAGATCAACTGAGCTGGAGTGTATTCCATTTGCAGACACAATTTGTGTCCTGTTGACCAAGTAGGACTTGAACCACAGTAAGGCTGTATCATGAACACCAAATACATGCTGGAGACGGTGAAGTAATATACCATGGTCTGTTGTGTCAAATGCTGCAGACAAATCAAGGAGGGTGAGGACTGTAATCTTTCCGCTATCCAAAACAGAGAGAATGTCATTAACTGCTTTTAAAAGAGTAGTTTCAGTACTGTGGCAAGGGCGATGTGCAGATTGTACATTGCTAAAAAGACTGTTTGAATTCAGATGAGATACAAGCTGGGATAGAACAACCTTTTCTAAGATTTTTTTATATGAATGGGAGATTAGAAACTGGGCGGTAGTTCTTTAAATCGTTATGATCTAGTGTTGGTTTCTTCAGCAGAGGATTTACAATGGCAGTTTTGAAAAATGATGTCAATTCCCCTGATGAGAGAGAAGTATTAATAACATCAGTTAGTGAAGGCAATACTGGATCTAAACACTCAAGCAGCAGTAATGTTGGAATTGGATCAAGTTCACATGACTTTGGTGCACTCTTCATCACGATTGTACGTACGAAATCCATAGAGACAGGTTCAAATGCTGCTAATCGTTGCCGCTCAAATTCTGTATCCCAACTGTATGGTGACGACTAGTCAATTGAAATTGTGGTGTCAAGCTTATCTCTAATGGTTTGTACTTTGTCACGGAAGAAATTTGCAAATATGTCCGGATGGTCGACTGGAGAGAAGGTAGTTGGAAGTGGTGTAGATTTGTTCCTTGACATTAGCTTGTTAGTAATCTCGAAGAGCTCTCTGCAGCTGGAACTTTCCATGATCTTAGTAGTGTAGTGGGCTGATTTCGATGCATGGACTTTATTGGTGACATTCTTCTTAGCGGCTTCATAGGTTTGCTTATGAATAGTGAGTCTGGTGGAAAGCCAAAGCCTCTCAGCTTTACGGCGATCTCTTTTAGCAGTACGAAGCTGGTCCCTAACACTGCTATACCATGGAGAACACTTTTGAATTGATACTCTGCACTTGGTAGCTGGGGCATGTTTGTCGAGTAATGAACGCAGGCAGTTATCGATTTGTTCTGCTGTAGGAGGTAAGCAAGTTGTTAGGTTTGCTTGGATGTAAGAATTAGTTTGGTTCTACTTATCATACGAAGGTTTCTCTTTGTAACAGATAAAGGTGGAGGGTTAGGGACTGATACGTCAAGATGGCATATAATTCAGAGGTGATCTGATGCAAAATCATGGGATACCATTGAGGACCGTAGATTGTTATCATCAGGTCTGTGAAGAATCCAGTCTAAAATGTGACCATGTTTATGGGTGGGTTGGTTAACTGACTGCTTGAGTTTGAAAACATGAATGGAATTTAGAAGTTTTGATGTGTTTGGGTTTCCGGGACAGTCAAGGTGAAAGTTGAAATCTCCAAGAATAATCAGGTTGCCACCTATTGAATTTTCATACTCCAGGAGATTCGGAAACTGCTCCAAAAAGAGAGATTCATTCAGCTTTTTTTTCTACTAGGAGGAGGGCGGTATAAGCAGAAAAAATGGACTGACCTTTGCTCCATTGTGAGCGTGGTTTAGACTAGTTCAAACGATGTGTGGTCGAAATTGAATGTTGTGGTGTGGTTAAGACGTTTGATCATGGAGTTCTTTGTGATGACAGCAATTCCACCTCCGGGAGAGTTACGAGGGAACGACTTGATGGAGTAACCAGTGGGTGTTAGATCCGCACACTTGGATTCATCGCCTGATGTTTTTAGCCATGTTTCTGTCAGGAAAAAGACGTCGATATTCTGGTCGTTGATAAAATTAACTATTTCTGTGCGCTTTTCCGGTGGTCCTGCTGATTGGGCATTAAATAATGCAATACGCAGACATCCTATTTTCCCAGAACTTAATATTAAAATTAAAATGCCAACATTTACACGCGTTTAATTTCATATTACTAATCTAAAGGCATTTAATTTGCTTTTCAACTATACAGTTTGTTCACAGGTGGAGTCTTCAGACAATAAATCATCTCTTGAAAAGTAACACTAAACTGTTGAAAAATTCATGGTGATATGTTTTGAGGTTTTGCGAGGGACACTTTCATTTCTCAAGCAATCGGTAAAGGTACATAGCTTTGCAAGAATTAAAAAGTAGACAAGAGCTTAAAAAGCCTTTTGGTTTTGTTTCGTACAAAAATACATCAATTTGGTATTAGTCTTAAGTGCAGTTATTGGATTTTAAACAAAAATATACAACTCGTCGTTCATTCTAATGGCATTTAAAAAGTCCCCACTTGGATTTCTACTCACAACATTTTTAACAACCGTATAAAACTGTGCAAAGAAAAAATGAAAATGAATGAAATTAACACATAGGCCTAACATAACAGTAACCAGTATATATAAATATATGATGGGTGAAAGCAATGTAGGTTGTTTTGTAAAGAAAGAAGACGATATAAGGGGCCGAAACTCTAACTAGCTTAAATCTGACACATTTGGAACAACTCACATAATGTATTGATTTATATCTTCTCAAGATTGTTCTATTAAATGGTTTGCTCTTGTAACATGATGTACTCTGATCTTCGCTAGCCAAGGTTCCGATAACATTATCTACACCTTAGCGGATCGAACAGCTATATCGGTGCTTTGTCCTCGCGACGTCTATTGGATTTCATGTGTTGCCTCCCTTAGTATGCAGTGCCAACTAACCAATAGCGTGGTGCATTCTACATCGGCCGAAAACGGTAATGGCAATTGACCTAAAAAGGATACTTTGTAAGTTTAAAATCGAAAGTATGACTATGTACCAGAGGGAAGCCATTACAGGTCTATTTGAGTGAAAGGTATTTGTGCAAACACGGACCAGTACTGGAAAAGAGCTGATGTATCAGTCCATTCAAGTTGTGTGCTCCCATCGTCTTGATCACGTAGGAACAGTGTTCAAATTTGAATAACTTAATTTTAATTGGATGCAGTGGCTTGCCGCTGCATCCAATGAAATTCACAGAATCGAAGCACAGAAATATCTGCTCTATATTCCAAGGTGTAGATAAGGTTATCGGAACCATGGCTAGCGAATATGGCTATACCCTATGAAAACCCATCTACAACTAATATATAAAGAAGTTCCATATCAATTATGTGTACAAAATATGATATCGATTGAGGAGGTTGTGTTGGAAACAAAAGATCACTGTAGATAAAATGTAGAGGTCAGCAAGTTGTACTTGTTTTCCCTCAAAAAACATAAAAAAAGGTTAGGAGGTCCTGAGATGACAGCTTGGTCTGAGTCAGTTCGAGAAATGTGCGTTTACAAGTGCACAACTAAAGATATGAAGGATGTCATATTCACAGTTCTGTAATTTAGAACAAAATATTTTAAACAGAACAAGACATTTGAAGGATACAATTCTCTTAGAAACAATTACATTGTAATCTTTGTAAATTAACAACATTAGTGAAAAAGTGAAGCAAGCAATATAACCTTTGTGTAAATATTTTCTTCAGAGAGAATGGTGGACAGCGAGGAAAAGAAGTTTTGTGTTCTGTAGCAAATTTTGGTGCTAATTCGATGATCATAAATACCAGAAATTAAATTGCTGTGGAATTCCAGCCGTAAATTCAAACATGATCCTTAAAATATTAAATTTTTGTAGCTCAATAGGAAGCAAATCGTAACTCAGTAGAATTGTCCAAGTCCATTACTCAAAGCATTAAAGCCACTGGTGTGGCCTAAGTGGCAAGAGCGTCCACTACGGATGCGGAGATCGCTGGTTCGAACCCCGGTCGTATGATATCAAAGACTTATAAAAATTGTACTTAAGCTGCCTCTTTAGGCGTTCAGCATTAAGAGGTTAGTGATAGGACTGGTCGGCCTTGTGTCGGGATAATGTGACTGGGTGGGACATGATACTACATGCGTGTGGCTTGATGCCCGTGTGACAAGCTTGATGACGACCAGAGTAACTTCCGGTAAGGATAAAGGTAAAATTACAGATAGGGTCTAGAAACACGTGTTACGGAAATGAATCGAATGAAGAACAAGTTCTTTTTCTATATGTCTGCCAAATGTATATTACGTTTATCACCGATTGACAACTTAGCAGACGAAACAAAACTTTTGATTTCCGTTTGTCACTATATTCTCTATCTTTTTCTATAGCATAATCGGTATTGAAATTGCAATTTGTTTAATATTATACTTGGGATTGCAAACCATTTTCTTCTTACCTGGTACATCAGCCAGTTCTCACTCTTTCTAATTTAATCCTTATCAAAAAGAGTTTGCATAGAACATCTACCTCATATAATGAAGCTTGCACAGCATGCAGGGCCAGATTAGGGGGATGTTTTTTTTTTCTCCAAGGTTTCCGGACCAACACATCCCGGCTAAAAAACGTACAAACACAAACAAACGTTCAGTCACTTGCCACTTCAAATTTGATTACCGTTTTATTTTTGCGCACCTTTATCGGGTATTGTTCCCACGCTGAGTAAATAGACACATATACTTTTACTTTGGAGCCCTTTCGAGGAAAGTTGGGGCTCTTTTAAAATTTTGGACACCCACCCCTTCAACACTTGACCTGATCCAGCCCAGGAATGTACAGTTTTTATTTTACCACATCGTACAGTAACAAATGCACATCAAATATTATTAAATGTACTGCATATGCATATAATCAAAAATAAACATAATATAATTAATAAACCACATCATGTAATAGTAAAGACTCTCTCTCTCTCTCTCTCTCTCTCTCTCTCTCTCTCTCTCTCTCTATATATATATATATATATATATATATATAATTTAAAAAAACATATAAATTATGTAATAATAAATGCACATCTATTAACACCAACGTACAGCATTTACCAATTAATGCACATCATAGAATGCAGTTTCATTCACATGTATTTAAAACGGACCACTTAAGATAGAATTGGCGCTTCATGGTAAGCAGTATTATTGAATGTTTGCTTATAATTGCGATACACAGTCAGAAGTCATTAGTAAAACTATGCATTCAGTGGACCTTGTTTTTCCCTAGCTGACTGGTACCTTTTGTTTATCCTTTTTTCTTCACTCTAATCACTTAGTTCACTTTTGTATAATGACTTATATGTAACAAGAATTCACGTGACAACTCAGATAACCAGTTAACTACTATTTGATCAATCATAATATATTCGAACCTTTAGCAAATGTTGTAGAATTTACTGCTTGAGATCAATATTTGAAAGGTGAATTTGGAATTATTATTATTATTATTATTCGAATATAATTAAGTTTTTTTCTTCTTCTAAATTTATGAAATACTTCAATAATGCATAATTCAGCCTCAAAGTGTAACTCAGACAATAAAATATAAATTTTCATCAGAATAGGACGATGTATAAATTACATCATTTTACGTTCCTAGTAAGAGCTCATTTACGAAAACATAAAACATTATGGACTTTTACTGTGCTTGTGAAACTTTGACAGTTACAAAAATAAGACTGGTTAGAGCGTCCGCCTTGGATGCGAGAGGTCGTGGGTTCGATCCCCGGCCGAGTCATACCAAAGACTTACAAAATTGGTATTAACAGCTGCCTTTCTTGGCGCTCAGCATTAAGAGGTTAGTGTTAGGACTGGTTGACATGGTGTCAGGATAATGTGACTGGGTGGAACATCATTCTACATGTCTGCGGCATGATACCCCAGTGCTAGACATCACCATAAACTGCCACACTGCAGACATCGTAGCGATATGATTAAAAAACTGTTAAAGCTACGTAAAAAATCCAAATCACACAAACACACACACACACACACACACACACACACACACACACACACACACACACACATTCTTGTATTGGGTGGATATAGAGGACTTGTGTATGGAACCGCGTACCGAGGACATTTGTTCTGGCGATGTTAGAGCAAAATCAAATACTGTTTGAGGCAGTACATTAATAGGAAATGGTGATGTATCAAGGAGGGAACCGTATTATCAGTTCTAAGGAATATGAAATTTAGCAATGCAAGCGAGGACGCACACGCATACACAACTTTTCTGTATAATCCATACAAACTAAGGACGCACACTATTTGACAAAATCACGGAGACCGTGGACATTCGTACATCATGATCAACAAGGACATATTTGCACATCTAATCCAGTCTTAACAATCAGTACGACCCCTCAGGTGGCCTAGTGGTTTGAGCGTCCGCCTCGGATGCGGGAGGTTGCGGGTTAGAACCCAGGCAGAGCCATAACAAAGACATGACAATGGTACTAACAGCTGCCTCGCTAGTCGCTCAGCATTAGGAGGTTAGTGTTAAGACTTAGTCGGCCTGGTGTAAAAATAATGTGACTGCGTGTGACATCAGGCTACATGTATGTGGCGTAATGCTCCAATGATAGACATCACTATAAACTGCCACACTGCAGACAACGTAGCGATATGACTGAAAGATTGTTAAAGCTACGTTAAAATCAAATCTAAATCACATATTATTATTACGTAACTGTAACCTCTATAAGGGTTTCGACTACAACTGGTCTTTAGGGCAATTCCATTATTTTTTTAATATATATCTTGTTGTTATTGACGGACTGATGAATTTATTGATTTACTGATTGTCCTGCAATTAGACTTTGGTACGACATAACACGTTTCGGACTAATCCATCGCTTTGGAGATCATCTCGTAATAAATTTGGAGTATGCGCATTTGGTTGTAACGCCCCGTTTTAAGGAATTCTTAGATTTGTGTGATTACTTGTTTGATTATTGGAACTCGATGCAATGGACACATTCCTTAGCCTAAATTACTAGCCATTGAGTAGGAGCAAATGTCAAGGAGTGAAGTATTAGTGAGTTTCCATGATGCCATGGTTGACTTTTAGTGACTTCAGGTCAAAACCGCATGGGTGTCCCTGTTGTAATATAGTCCCTATTAAAACCTAATGGTGTACATTGGTTGTGTGACTGCAGTGGCAATATTTACAGCAGGAGACCGGTAAATTAAACAAAAGAATAAACAAGAAGGGACTCGGCAGATACCGTTTATGCCGCCATGGTGGCAAATGTGACGCAGTTGTACTGGCGAAATGTGCCTTGAAACCGTGAATTGACTGGCCTAAGGTGGCGCAGGAAAAATAGTTCCCTGTGTTAGAGGATAGTTTTATACTGCATCGTACGAACATATACGTTGTTGCGGTTTGAAGGCCTTAACAATATCAACAATTCCAGGCTTGTAGGCTGTAACAATGGACGTATCGGGTGGATAGTTGTACAGTTTGTACGGCGTGAACTGCTGACGGTACGGAAAGTTGATGAAGAGAAACCATGCAGATGTGCGGTTGATATATATTTGGCAAATTTTGAGATCTGTGTTCTTGCAATGATTAGCGAAAAATTTATGTATAGAATGGACACGTCGGGCTTTCTAATTTATAACCGAAGTTGTAGAGAAGTCTTTGGAAATTTGGGGTAAACTTATGACTTCTAATGGAATCGTGCCAGGGATTGATACTGCTCGGTCAAGCAAATACCCCTGGATTATAGCAGTACTATTTGGCTGGATTAGATCATTTATGGCAGCAAACTCGCCTTATTGGCAATGACTATTCGCTTTCTGACAAAATATAGTAATATCTTTGTTACATAATACGCGTACGAATCTTCTCTCTCTCTCTCTCTCTCTCTCTCTCTCTCTCTCTCTCTCTCGGGCATGTGCAGATATAAAGTTGAAAATAAGAACGAATGTTTGTGTTAGCCATATTGTGTATTTCACGGAGACTTTTTATTTTTCAAGTAACTTTGGTTGAATAAATCGATGATCCATACAACATTATTTCTGTTGTAATCTGTATGATGTTTTATCTCAACCTCAAGACAAAGAATAATGATAGACTAAAACATCGATAACAACAGCAGCAACAACAACAACAACAACTTATCTATGTTAACTGAATCGAAACCTCTTAAAATGCAAGGCGAAGAACAAAGTTCTATGAGAGTAGATGTATGCATACATTTAGTGGATGGGGATACTTGTCTAATACCTTTTTACAAACAGTTTATTCTGTTTTTTTTTTGTTTGTTTTGGAGCCATGAATGAACAAGAATATACGTTAATGGTACAACACTCTCTTGGTTCACCTTCAGAATCATTTAGTTTATACATTTGCTAATTCAGTGTATCACGTAAAGGTGTTTTGTATCGCTGATTGGAAGTTTTAAACAGTTTTTTTTCCGCGTCGCCTTCTGTATTAAACATACTGAATAAAAGACTAAATGAGTAAGAATATTACAGTCTAATGCAGCTCTAAGTAAATGTCCTGTTAAGTTATAAATACAAGTTCGTCCTGTAGAACATCCTGAGCGTTTTGGCTATTGTTAAAAACCTCTTTAAATTTGGGAAAGCAATATAGATTGACGTCTTGTATTTATATGTTGTGTGTTGTTTTAATAAGACTTCGTTTACAACAGAAATAGCGATACAATAATTCATGATATGTTCAGCAAAGTCATCCAATCATCAACGGAAGCAAGTAAATACATTTAAAAGAACATTGAATGCATTCAACAGTTTATAATTGCTTGCACGTTTAGTCGCAGGTCTTAAGAGCGTAATAATGAAAAACATATTCCTGAATTAAATGTTTCATTTTGGGACTGATCGTCTTGATGATAAATGTTTGACCTCTATATAATACATTTATCTTTCTATATATTTACTAAAGTTCTGTGCATGTAACTTCCAAATTCGGTTAGTGATAATTCGATCTCATCGTGACGGGATTTTTTTTACTCGAATCACATATGTTATATCCTGTTTGAATACTAAATAGGCAAATTACGAAATAGGGGAGGATATAGCTCATTTAATAATCACAAAATAAATTTTGCATATCAAGGATGTCTTTTCAATATCTTAACGTGTGTAAAATCTCGCCGCACACAGGACGTTTTAACTTTACAGATGGGTCGGATAATTAGCAGTTTCATTCCAAATCTACAATGAATTCATGCGTATTTCTAATAGCGTTTTGATGTACTTCTTTTGTACATGTCATAGATTGAACGTGTGTGGTATGAATGTATCCTGAGTTTCCCAACACTATTGTCTCACATGTATAAAATATTAATACAAATACCAGGGACTGTTATATGCACCAGCTTATCTTCTTATAGTTTAGCTTAGTAGTTTGTATCGGATGCTTGGATCTAAAGGGAGATAATACGTTTTTGCAACGTGTAATTTGATAGTGGAGATCTCTCAAAAGTTTTCCACCGGGCAATCGAGAACATGGTTTCGGGCGTGTGTATCACCAACTTAGAAGTATAGATACACTCCAAAATCGCGAACAAGTACCAAGCGTGTAAACGGGGACCTTCCTACAAATCATGATTTTACGTTATTCTAGGCTAAAATAGTTGGGAGAAGCAAGATTTGACCATTTTACCAACCGAGGACGTCCTCGGTAGGAGGTGTGTCCTCGGTACGTTGGTGTGTAATCTCATTAATGTCTTCGGTTTACACCAAATACAAACGCACACACACACACACACACACACACACACACACACACACACACACATAAGTAAAATAAAATAAAGTACAAAATTAAAACAACATGAATATAGTTCCCTTGACAGAAAAGCACAGACCTTTCCAAGGCATATATAAACTTTTGTTTTATTGATAATTACACAAAATCAAATATGATCTTTGACTCAGATCAATATATCATTAAATCGACCTGAATGTCTGATGCACCGTTTGACTTCTGCGAAACACTTGTCCTGAAATTGCTTATTCAAGTTGGAATATACAATTAAGTGAAGGTGATTCTGATCATATCCATGATAAAGAAATTTAATACAATAGGAAATACATTTGTAAACTGTTATTGCCGACATCGTAATATAAAATACCCGATAGTTCGTACCACAGTGCTCATTAGATCATGCATTATTAGGCACAAGGAGTTTGGTCAAAGGGCTTTGTTGTTCTGCAGTACAGTTGTTTTGTAGTTCTGTTTGACTATCGACCATATTATTGTGCTATCGCAGATTGGGGGTCAGGGAGGCTTGATATTATTATTTTTGAATAAGATTTGATAACATATGTGCATGAGGACTGACGTTGCCTTCTGTTCTATGAATTTTGAGACCTAAAGAATTCATGAACTGTTATCGTCAGTCAGACATTACTGTGTGTCACTATCGCCATCTAGATCTGGCAAATATGAGGAAAACTATATAGGACAAACAAGCGTCTCGCTTAAGAACATATTTGCAAGACAAAGATTGGATATAAAAATAATGATATAAACAAACTAGTTTCTAACAGTTTTTATCGTTCATTCATTAAACGATTTCTGTATCCTTTCAATTAATGAAATAGAAGTCTAAGAAAAATGTAGTTTTGGATGTTTATTGCACGACTGTGACAAACAATAACACATTTTAGTCTTACTTTTCAAGAAGAAAGGGAAATAGTTCTTATATTATTACTTACAACACAAACTCAACACTAGTAGAAAGATTGGTGAGAGACGGCCACACAAAATACAACAAAAGCGTTCAGAAATTGTTCAGCATAAATTTGTCACGGTCATTATAGAAATAAGGATTTAGGTCACATTTTAGGAATAGGCTAGCGAGCACGAGTAATTCTCCAATGGGGAATGTATATAGGGATAGTCATAGCCCTTACATTAACTTTAAGAGCAGCCTATATTAAAATAAATTAGCGACAATGAAGCAATACAATTCAGCGACTTTTTGTCCCCCGCCTTTTGTTATGGGGTGAAAAATATACAGTAAGGATATATAATTGCAACTTGTGTGAGGGAGTCGTAGAATTGACGGCAGACAGGGGAATTATAAAGTTTAATGGTTCTTTCTGATAAAAATAACCATTTGTGTAAAAGTGCAGAAAAAGGGAGATCAGTGATCTAGATCGGGCTGTAATACATGAGGTGCCTTCAAATCGAGAAAAGTAAGTATGCAAAGATTTATCACTGCATCTGAAACAACTTTCAAGACATAAAGCAGAAACGACATAAATATGAAACTATTGGCCCATGAAGATGACTTGGAAGGTGGTAGCCCAAATGTGGAATTCGACATGCCTTCTGGTAATAAATTATATTTACTGTGTTTGCTTGTCAATTACCTGTAAAATCTAATATTGAGCCAGTTCCCATTTCAAACAATTTGCCTATCTTTATACCAAGCCAGCTTTTGATCTTTAATTATGATTTTCCAAGGACATGACATGTTTGTTCATCAGGAAAGATTCATGTTATTTTGATGCACGTTAGGCAAACGTATTACAGTAACTTATCTTTGTTACTTCGTATAGTAAGAAATCAACAATTTATGGATCAAAGACACAAGCTGAGTAATTTTGAAGATTGAGATAATATTTTTTCAGCTCCTAGACTTCACATTGTACAGATACATGACTCTGTCCATTAGTGTGATACTAAATTAAATTTAGGGAAACGGGTAGAGTTCTAATTGAAAGAGCTTGGCATAGACTAATTATGGAAGGGCTTTTTTTGTTGAGCACACGTTAGAACACAATACATGATTTGCAATATTAATTAAAGATTATGCTAAGTGAATATGTAACTCATATAATGGACTGGTATCTTTTCTCATAACAAGTGACAAGGCCATAAATCAAACTGAATTACCAAGGCAATTAAATTAAATATTCACAGATAAAAAGTCACCGGAAGCTTGTATTACAAAAAGTAATCCATCATTTATATGACTTTAGACAGTCTGCTTGCAAACAAAATGATTTTAAAAATATAAACAAGACTTAAGTATAGACATTTAAGAGATTCAAAAGGAACTACTTACAACAATGAACTTTCTTTAAAAAAATTACTCGCTTAAGCCGAATGAAATTTTAGTTGTTTCTTTTATATTTCTATAGTTTCAATGGATGTGCATGGAAATTCTTCATGATGACATTTTTTCTTCATGTGCTTTAGACGTTGAGTGTCTTATGTTTCATTGAGATTTTGGCCATGATTGTAAAAGACAATATCATGATGTACACTTGTAGCTGTCACGTGATACTCACATGCGAAGTTTTACCTCCGACATAAACAAAATGTTCCCGTAAAAAGATATATTTCTTAACCGCTAATTTGATTTAGAAGAAAACAATTGTATATTATGCTAGATAGTTGAATTAGTTGCTTACTCAGCTGAACTAAGTTATAACATGCTTCTATCCAAATAAAACTTAAGTGTGTTTTCCTAGTAAATATGAGATAAAATCTGTTTTCATAATCATATGAAATTTTGTTTGATCCCGTTTCCTATGGAGCTTCTCCATGTAGTAATTCTTTCAAGAGTTTAGCAAGATTGTAAATGAACTGGAACATGAATGGGTATTTTCGATGGATTAGAAAGATTACAAATATAGTGTTCAATGTGGGAAGAATAGATGATCTTTGGTTCGAGCCCTTCTTGGTAGCAAAATGGAATCCTCATAAACGTTGATTGTTTCTCAAGATGCATTATCAGGAGCAGCAAATGTTAAACAGATGA
Organism: Sinohyriopsis cumingii; assembly: GCA_028554795.2. Taxonomy (NCBI): domain Eukaryota; kingdom Metazoa; phylum Mollusca; class Bivalvia; order Unionida; family Unionidae; genus Sinohyriopsis; species Sinohyriopsis cumingii. The sequence continues at coordinate 44,792,180 of CM068839.1, forward strand.
CATGCTCGACACTTTGAAATTGAAACAAAGATAAAAAAGTTAGTAATATATTTTTATAAAATAATCTCTTTGCTGTCAGGAGATGAAATTAAACTCATTTCAATACATACTCAATAAACAAAGTCTATTTTACAGTTAATTGAATGGATTGTATATCTTTAATCACATAAAGAACATACAAATAAATTTATATTTTATATATGCGATTTATACAAGGATTTAAACAATCAATAACGCTTGAATGTTCATACATATTATTTTGTAGAATGATGATTATAACTAACGAACTCTTTGAAAGTTAACTGATTGCAAAATGCATCTGAGATTTAAAGAATTATACATCTCTAGTTATAAAATGGTAGTTAGAAATGCTTCTTTTACAACAGCGAGTTCAAGATAAATTAAGTCTAGTAAGGTGGCCAAAATTACAGTTTTTCATTGTCAAGTGCTGACATGGCTCTAACAGAACGTGATCGGCCTTTCCCTATTGACAATACATTCAGTTCTAGATTTAGTTTAAATGTACAATTTAAAACTTTCTAATAAAACGCAAGGACTTTAAAAACCGAATTCCATTTTTGTATCCTATGATTCAAGACTTTGAAACATAAGTGCAACATCAAGCCCACTTGATTGTGAATGCGGTTAATTTAGATTGTTATTGATAAAAAAATGAATAAGACATTTTACGTGCTGAAAAATGCCGTTAGTAGGGCGTAGGTGTAAATCAAACCTACGCGAAAACACTAACTATAATGGTCAGTCGTAACATTCGAATACTCGGGGAATTTCTTTGTTAAACTCTTCCAAAACAAGACGATTTACTTTAGTAAATAATAAACAAATGGCCTGAAATAATGGAACTCATTTTAACAAGATCAGTTGGCAGGAAATTAAGCATCTTTGATCGATAATTCCTTGTTCAGCCTTCTATCCGCTGCAGCAAGTCAGGCAATGCGAAGCTTTGAGCCGAATATACCTTCTAATTTTGTTTAACTATCTCAGATACTGCTCTGTGATGTTATTCACTATGGTTAATTGTATCAGAATTACTCTGCAGACTTGTGGCTCGAAATAGTTGTGGGTTAACACGATTTTCACGAGTCAAGCACTCCTTACTGTGGTGTTAAACTGACACCCAAGAACAAATACATTATGATATGTTGAAATAATGTTGATAGTTGAAAGAAATTACAAACCTGTAAGATCTACAATTTTCTTTTATATTTTAGATTCTTGGATCAGGCAATTATTATTTTTTTTATTTACTTTGATGTATTAACTACATACTATCTATAAAATGTTTGTAATTATTTTTATAAGAGGGTTTAAAAGTTTACCAATTTGATTCAAAGACTTGTGTGATGAATTGTATTTTCTTCCTCATTAGTTCTATTTTGCAGATACCAGTAAACCTTTCATTCCACAAAAGATACACCAACAATATTAATTTGTTTCTCTAAGAAGGTTATTTTACAGTTTAATACATTATAGCCGCTTAACGACTTACAAGTAACAAAATCATAGCAGTAATAAATTAGATTAAAACAGACGAAGAACGAATAATACAACTACATCAATTCACTTTATAATCTATGCTATTGCTGTACAATTATTTGTTCCCAAATAGCTTCACTATCATTTGTTTCAATTTACGGGTGTGTACTTTACATTTAGCAAATATTCTGATTTGTTTGTTATTGCGTTAACTATCTGTTATCACATTCCTATCCTAGAAACAAACTAGGCACTTTCAAGCAACCAATGTATCACACGCCCATTAATTTAAGGATGAAGAGGTTGCCAGCATTTATTAAACTATTTTCAATTTTGTCAACGAACAAGTCAACATTATCACCTAAAGGAATACTTCCGCCACTTGTTCCTACACACGTACCGAATATTTTGCCATTTGCCATATAAAGAATCATAGATATTACTCGAGAACACCATTTCGCACACAACTAGTTTCGTGCTTAATTCAACGAATGATTGAACCCTGCGCAGAAATCAATATTGATTGTTTCTAAAAGAATTTTAGGATTCAAGAATTCCTTTCAGAATCTCACCCAAATTTGCTATTTCAATATGAGCCAAATTCTTGTCGTCTTTTAAGCAACATATCTAATTTGTCATTAGATTTGCCTTCAGCATAAACACAGTTAAAGTGTTTCATGAAAGTATAACAAAGTGACTTCATCTCTCTTTAAAACATTAACAACTTGAAAACTGATTTATTTTTAACTTGAATAGAACGGTTAAGATCGATGCGAGTGAGAAGAAATAAATGCATCTTCTTCCAATGATAACGTACATATTTGGAAATTTGTTGGGTTTCGATGGCATAGATGTATGACTGGATAAGATCAGAACCATCACTGACGAGCTCTTTTGAGAACATATTGGTCGCAAAATCATCCCATTCAGGAATATGGTACTTATCAGAATTATGCATCATTTAAACTTGAAAGTATACACTAATATACGAATCACATATTAGAATCTTCTCATGAGTGTCATATGACTCAGTATGCGATGATTTACTTGCTTCAATGACGTGTTAGTAGTGAATAGGGACACCCTAGCGTCAATGGGACTTACCATTAAAAACCACCCTGGGACACTCTAGCGTCAATGGAAATTTAACATTAACCACCCTGGGACACTCTAGCGTCTATGTAAATTTAACATGGACGAAAAACCCTGCGACAATATAGCGTCAAGGGAATTTAACATGGGAATAAATCGTGGGACTGTCTAGCGTCAAGGGGAATTGAACATGGGAATAAATCGTGGGACTGTCTAGCGTCAAGGGAAAATGGAACAGGGTCGGGACCCTATTTTAATAAGGTCCCGACCTGATGGGTCTATGGAAAATGGAACAGGCGAAAATTGAAATAGGGAGGGGTCTCTAGTTTCTTTAAACAAAAAAAAATTAAAAAAGGGTAGGCAATTGAAAGTCTATCTCTTATCGAGAGATGTGGGTGGCCCTGAAAAGGGCCTTTGGATTTATGTTAATATGCCCTTAACATAAAGGGCATCTGCGGCATCTTCTTGTCCTCAAGCTGCGTCTTACTGCAGGGCCATAAATCAGAGTCCTCTTGAGGCATCCTTGTCTTTCCACATACACTCTTCGTATCCACAGACTGGTGTCTGACTTGTGGACAACTATCCACTTGGATCGGACATACATTAGTATGTCCGTCCTGAACATCATCGAAGAAACAAGGGTTGATGATTCGACTGTGGTCCACATCTTGAGGCGCCGAGAACAGGTGAATCAATGCAGTGAACTGCGCTTATTTATAGGTAGAGGAAGGATTGAAACGGATTGAGTTCATTGACCAATCCAAACACGCGTTACAAAATTCAGTCAGCCCGCATCCAATCCGAAGAGAACAGTCTGTGACGTCACGTGGTCTATATAGATTCGCTAGCGCCTGTGCGCTGTCAATCTATGCGACAGTGATTCAACATGACGGAAACTCAGAAAACGATCATTTGGGGTACACCAGCAATGGAGACCACCCAAGGGAACCCGGACTTACTTTCAGAAGAGGTGAATTGGGATTTTGTGGATTTTCTTACCTCGCAAGAATTTGTTCCGGAACCTTCGTCACCTTCTCCTTCATTACCGCACGTGGAGAATTTTAGACAGAGACAGAAAGAAGAATTGGAGAAATTTATACAACAGCAAAAGGAAGCGGAATAAGCTTTTCTCCTACAGCAACAACAGCAAGAAGAAGAGGTAAGAAAAAAAAAACAAGAAGAAGAAGAAGAAGAAACAGCAGCAAAGAAACAAGGGTGTGAAAATCAAACGGTCACGGTACTGTTAGACATTTTAGCGGAGTTAAGAAGTCTGAAACAAATGTATCAGACTTCTTTATTACGACCGAAGAGAACACGACCTTCCCGAGCTAAACACTCCAACCCTGTGACTAAGCCTACCGTGCCACCCTTAGTGATTTCAACCAAATCATCATCATCAACAGTACGCAGTCTAGAAGTAGGCATTGGCCGTGGCAAAGGCTTAAGACAGTTAAAGTTGATTGCTTAAACTCACCCCAACACCAAAAACCAAAGGCCCTTTTCAGGGCCACCCACGTCTCTCGAAATGAGATAGACTTTCAATTGAAAATAACTCAAAAAAAAAAAAAACAACAACATTTTACCCCTATAGTACTTGTATATGAATGTGTGAGTGTACGTTCTTATTTTAAAATCAAAACCCAAAGGCACTTACATTTTTGTACCTAATTTATTCTTTTATAAATATTTACAATTCAATTCACAATTCACAACAGAACACTTTAAAAAGTTCATACACTTCTTCTGTCTCATTGTTTAGTCCCTCTGTTTTTTCAATTTCTTCACAGTCACAGTCTTTTCCTCCTCTTCCTCCTCACTTTCTTCCCTTCTTCTTTTCTTCTCCTCTTTCTTTTTTTCCACCTGTCTGCTTTCTTCCTCTTCTTCTTTCTCTGAAGAATCCCTCTCTTCTTCTGACCCCTCTTGTTTCTTTCTTGGGCAATCTGGAGACCAATGTCCTTTTTCTTGACAATAATAACAGGTATCTTGACTTTTGTCTTTTCTAACCCCTTTTTTCTTTTTTGACGGTCTGGACACTCTGAAGACCAATGCCCTTTCTTATGACAGATATAGCAAGTATCTTGACTTTTATCTCGAAAGGAAGGAGAGTAGTCCGTCGGCTGGTCTGAAGAGAACCTTCTAATGACCCCTCGCAAAGCTCTGATGAAATGTTCGATCTGTCTAGTCTCTTCCATCGTTGTGCTCGGTTTGAGAGTGAAATGAATAGTGAAAGGACAAGACACATACCCTTTTATATCCGCTGGTCTGCCATGACTATAAATTAGTCCATGGTGTTTAAACTTTAGTCATTTGACTTTTTGCTATCAAGATGAAACGATCCAATTCATTTGAGAAGAAAGACGAAGAAAGTAAGAGGCAGAAACGTGTTCTATCGCCTCGTACCAGGGCTGAAGTCTTGGCACAAATTCATGCCAGTGATTTTGAAGAAGACATGAGTGAACCAGAATCCGAACCCTCTAAACAAAGTTCATCACCCTTAGTCAACCCTGAAAAGTACTATGACATTCGAGAGACAGAAAAGTGTCCCTCTAGAAAATTTAGAACTACGGCTTACAAATACGCAGTGAAGTTTAAAGATTTCAAGTCCGAAGTACCGTTAGAGAAAGCAGAAGTGTTCATCACCGAGATGTGGGATTCTTTGCTCACCACACTCAAGCGACAATGTGAACCCAAAGAAGACGATCGCTTGAGACTTTCCATACAACACGACGGTTTGAAATCCCCTGTTTGGATCGAGTTTAGCAGCCCTGCAGAATTGACTGCTTCCAAAGTCATGGACAAAATTCAACACGTACAACAATCCAATGACCAGTTTGACATCACCGATGGAAAAGCCACACTGGACATGACCCACGTCTCTCCTCCTCAAGGGACTGGACGCAGAAAGATGTTATTGGTGAACGAGCTTCGCAGCACCAAAGCAAGTCTCGTCCAAATTCACAACCCTGAAGACCAGATGCTTTTAGCCAGGGCTATCGTGGTGGGACGAACCTATGCCAGCAAGAACGACACGGTAGAATGGAAAAGAACCTGGAAAACTATTCAACAATCTGACCGAGCCAAACAACGAAACGAAGCAGAACTCCTGTTGCAACAAGCCGACTTGCCCAAAGACAAACCCTGTGGCATTCCTGAAATGCAAAAATTGCAAGATGTCCTAGCTCCACGATACACCTTGAAAGTGCACCCTAAAGAAGTGCGCGGACCTCTGTTGTTTCGAGGCCAAGACTTTAAGGACGGAAAATACATTCATGTCTATTATCACGATGACCATTTCGATAACATTACCAGTATCACCGGATTCCTGGGATACGGTTATTACTGTGAGAAATATGACTATGTCTATAACAATCGAGAGCAACACAAGCATTGTGGATCGAAATGCTCAGGATGTTTGGCCTCTCCACCCTGTCTGGGCGAAGGGCAAGAACCAGTGCATTGTCCTGCTTGTCTGCGCACGTTTTTCAGCCCTGCCTGTTACCAACAACATTTGAAAACACAAGGTTCACAGAAGAAATGCGATTGTCTGCTGCTGAGATTGTGCCCTACGTGTGGACAAGGCCTATGTACCAACAGTACCAAGGCACACGTATGTCGAGGAAAGAAAAAATGTCACATTTGTCACCACATCGTGGACTTGGAACACGAATGCTACGTGCAAAAATACCAACCCCCAACAGAGAAAGAAGATGGTCACAAGAAGAAAGGCAATTTCATCTTTTTCGATTTCGAATGCATGCAAGAGACTGCCATTCACATTCCTAATTTCTGCGTGGCTCATCGAGCGTGCGAGAAGTGCATTCAAGAACCTATCTTCAGTCATTGCCCTCACTGCAGCAAGATTCCTGGAGGACGTGAAAAAATCTTTCGGAGACCGAACACGTTAGCCGATTTCGCTCGATGGGTCTTAGACCCCATCGACAAGACATCGACAAGACATGGAGCCAAGAGGACATCGAACGTTACGGAGATTGTCATCGTCATGCCACGGTGATGGCTCACAATTTCTCCGGATACGATGGACAGTTTCTTTTGAGATACTATATGGAACATGGCACCGAACGTCCTAAAGTGACTTTGAACGGAGCCAAAATCATTTTCATGCAAGTGGGACAAGTACAGTTTAAAGATTCGATGAGCTATTTGGCCATGCCATTGAGTCGAATGCCTAAAACGTTTGGAATGACAGAAATAGCTAAAGGGTACTTTCCACACTTTTTCAATACGGAAGCCAATCAACACGCCGTTCTACCCCATTTACCTGAGGCTCACTATTACGACCCCGACAACATGCGTACCGAACAACGAGAAGCTTTCTACGCTTGGTACCAGGCTCACGTCTCGGACCCTTTCGACTTTCAGGAAGAAATGCTAAAGTATTGTCGTTCCGACGTGGACATTTTACGGCGTTGCTGTGGAAAATTTCGAGAACTGTTCATGGAACACGGAGGGGTCGATCCTTTGAAAGAAGCTTGCACCATTGCCAAAGCGTGTTCCTTAGTGTACAGATAAAGATTCATGCCTGAAAACACCGTGGCGGTCATCAGTCCTCAAACGATCAACTATGTCAAACGTCAATACTCGGTCAAAGCCCTACGTTGGTTACATTACTTGTGCGACAAGGAAGACAAATGGATTCAGCATGCCCGCAACGGAGGAGGCGAAAAGACCATTGGAACGCATTCGGTAGATGGCTGGGACTTAGAAAACCCCAAGATCGTGTACGAGTTTAACGGCTGCTTATTTCATGGATGTCCCGTCTGTTACCCTGACCGTAAAACTAAAAATCAGTTTCTACAACGAACCATGGAAGACTTGTACCAGGCCACTTGTCAGCGACGCCTAAAGTTAGAACAGGAAGGATACCAAGTGGTGGAAATGTGGGAACACGAGTACGATCACCGTTTGAAAACCGATCCCGAGTTTAAATGTCTCGTGGAAAGATACAAGATGGTGGACCCCCTGAACCCGAGAGATAGTTTGTACGGAGGAAGGACCAATGCCACCTGTTTGATGTACCAAGCCGACGAAGAGAAAGGAGAAGAAATGAAATACTTGGACGTGTGTTCGCTGTATCCCTACGTGTGCAAATATTGTCGCTTTCCTGCAGGGCACCCACAATTGTTCACGGAACACATCGACCTGAAAAACATTCGACAATACGAAGACATGATCAAGTGCAAAGTTTTGCCTCCCACGGACTTGTACCATCCCGTCTTACCTAACCATTGTCAAGGCAAACTGATGTTTCCTTTGTGCCGAACTTGTGCCGAAACGTGCAACCAAGACCAGCCTTGTCAGCACACCCAGGAAGAACGGGCCTTGACGGGAACCTGGGTCAGCGTAGAATTGTTCAAAGCTCTGGACATGGGATACCAACTGTTAGAAGTGTACGAACTTTGCCACTTTCCCAAGACACAACAATACCACAAGGGTGACCCCACTCAGAAAGGCATTTTCGCAGACTACGTGGATGCCTTTTTGAAACTGAAGCAAGAAGCCGGTGGCTCTCCTTCCTGGTGTCACACTCCCGAAGACCAAAAGACATTCAAAGAGAAATACCGGGCACAAGGAGGCATTACTTTAGACCACATCGAGAAAAACGAAGGCAGGCGATCGTTTGCCAAAGTGATGTTAAATTGCTTGTGGGGTAAAATGGCACAACGACCGTGTTTACCCAAAACGGAGTATTTGACCGAAACTTCCCGCTACTTCCAGATGATTCGCGACAAAACCAAATTCATGAAACACGTGGACGTCGTTCGCGAGGATTTGATTTTGGTCAATTACGAAGAAGATCTGGACTTTGTACAAGACGACCCCTTTGTAAATGTCATTATTGCGGCTTACGTGACATCTCATGCTCGCTTAAAACTGTACGAAGCTTTGGAACTGTTAGGGGAACGTGTCCTGTACTTTGACACGGACAGATGCATTTACATCCATCACCCGAGTCAACAGCACCCTGACATCGAAGGAGACCGTTTAGGAGCCTGGACAGACGAGCACCCCGACGACAAGATTCTAAGTTTCGTCAGTGGTGGTCCCAAAAATTACGGCTACGAATACCGGGACAAACAAGGAGAAGTGCACACGACGTGTAAAGTGAAAGGATTGACTCTGAATTATCGTACCAGTCGAGTGGTGAACTTTGGGGTATTGAAAGAAGCCTTGCAGTCTAAAGAAGATGAACATTTTAAAGTGACCACCTATCAACCCAGCAAGATTGTACGTTTACCCATTCACCACATCGTCAGTCGACCCTTGGAAAAAGTCTATCAAATCGTGTACCAGAAGCGAGTGGGACTTCCCAATCATTTCACCTTACCGTATGGACACATCGGTATTGGTCTGTATATAAAAAGGAACCCTAGGCAAGATCGATAGTTCATTGTGACTACCAAGACCAGGCGAACAAGATAAATACTTTCAGAGAAACGCAAAACAAGTTCAGAAAGGCACAATTCAAGTTTGGAGCTTCTGAAGTGGAATGCGATTGTGAGCCTTGCGATGGGAACGATGCTGTACGTTGTGACCTTAGCGATGCCGTAAAGCATCATGGGATCTTTAGTGTCACCATCACTATCATGGAAAGTGATGCTGTACGTGTCAAACCTGAGGGATGCGAAAGCGATGCCGCTCGTCCTCTTGGACACTTTACTGGGTTTCGTTTTAAATGTGGATGTCCACCTTCACGTCTACCCCCCTACGGATGTCATCCAGCCCTGAGCAAACTCCTGTCCATGTCACCCAACCCTCATCGAAACGAACCTGTGAAAGACGAATATTCGTTTCCTGTGCGTTTGTCGGAATACTGCGACTTTGAAAATCGTCTTCAATCGTTCAAAGGAAAATGGCCTAAGTATCTGGGAGGACCGACCCACGAAGAATTAGCCAGAGCTGGATTTTTCTACTTGGGCGAAGGGGATAAAGTCAAGTGCTTCAGTTGCAGTGTGTCACTTCACCACTGGGAACCGCACGATTCGGCCTACGTAGAACATGCTCGATGGTCACCGAATTGTCATTACTTACCCTTAGTGGGACCGAGACATTAAAGTAACTTACCATGTCGTTGAAGAAGAAACCAGATTGGTTAGGAATCAAATGTTGGACATCACCAAGACCAGTATTTAAACTTCATTTCAAAAACGATATTAAATCATTACCTAAAGAACTGCAAGAGAAGATTTACAAGGAAGTTTGGCAGGGACTTGCCAGAGTGAAATCTCAATGGGTAACTGCAGAATTTTTGTGCCGAGAAATTCACAAGAGGAAAGTGAAAAAAGTCAATCAGTGTGTTAGGTTTCTCTGGGTCGAGTGTGCATTCGTCCTATTATATCACTCTAGACCGTTTACATCAAAAGAGTTCAACGAGATTCTTGGACGTTACCCTGAATGGCAGTGGCCAGAAATTACTCACTATGTGGATTACTTTTGCTCTAGGATAAGATTGTGAATTGTACGGACTGACCTATTCATGGATACTTTACAAGAGAACATTCGTGCTTTGCCTGTGGAGTTGAGAGAACGCATTTACCGAGAGCTGGTCAAAATACAAGTCAAACGTAAAGAACAATTGCATCCGTTACGTCACCAGATCTTTAACCACTGGTACCCGAATGGTATAAGAGGACTGATTCGTCAGAAATTGTTTCAGTGGTCAGACCTTGTTCAACACTTTCAGTTAGTGAATGAACTAAATGTTTGTAATTTTGGTTACTTCGAGATTCACCTAGAGCAACATATTGAGGAAGACGAGTTGAAGGATTACCAACATATTTTACGTGGAATCTGCTTAGCAGAAGACGAAACATGTAGACAAACTCTGAAGTGTAGCTTACAGTATGCAAGATTTAGATTCCCTACTGGAGAACGAAGATGTCTAGTAAGAAAGTACCTTTATTGCTTCCGAAATAAAGAGACTATAAAATCAGGAATCCATGCCACGGATTATGTCACAAGTGATTGAACAGATTCCGTGGAAGGAACTCAATGACCATATTCAAACCGTGGATCATTACCATCAATTATTACAAGAACTGTATCCATTCAATTTGGGACGACGCATAGTGTGTGTCTTAGTGACTTGTTTTCTGGGATTTCGTTTACCAGCCGATTCCTTGTGGACTCTTTACGATCAGATGTCCGTGACTGGAAAAAAGGGGGTTTTGAGGCTTGGACCCAAGAAGTGGCCCAGTATGCACGAGTGTTGTTTAAGGAAAAAAGTTACTTTTCAACCTCTGTTAGTGACAGTACCAGAAGAAGAACCCGTCACCCAGGACAGGACTGTCGTGGACATGCCTGAAAGACCCTTTCGGGAGGTCACTTCTGTGACCTTACCCCCTATAGAACTGGTCAGAACATTACCCAAAACATGTTGTACAGACACTTGTTTTTATTCCACGTTGATGGTTATCATGTGCCTTTTATCGTTGTACTTAAGCCTTTGGCTTTTATGTATTTTTGTCTTTCGTGTTCATGTTTAAAACATTCAATAAACGTGTCCTGAAAAAAGTATATAAACTCTTGTCTTGTTTGTTTTCGTGTCACAAGTGACATTCCTAACACTATGGCTACTTCTGCTCTCTCTGCTCCCTCTTCCTCCACTGTCAAAGTCATCGACGAACACTTAGATCGTGCCAGTTGGCAGGCTTTGTATCTTCGCCATCCTTTAACATGCTCATTGCTGGACCTAGCGGTTCAGGCAAAACCGAATTCGTCAAACGTTTGATCGAACATAAACATCATTTGATCGATCGTCCACCTCAACGAATCGTGTGGTGTTACAAAGAGTGGCAATCGGCGTACAACCTCTTGCGAGAAAGTCAAGGTGATTCCATCGTGTTTGTGGGAGGCATTCCTAAAGAAGACGACAGCATCGTCTCTGACTCCCGTCAAACCCATTTGGTCATTTTCGACGACATGTTAGGAGAAGACGAAGAAGAAATTAAACTGTGGTTCACGCGCAAAGGGCATCACCCTAATGCCAGTGTCGTTTACATCACCCAAAATCTGTTTAAACAAAGTAAAGCCCATCGCACCATCAGTCTCAATGCGCATTACGTGGTCTTGTTTAAAAGCCCTCGAGATAAATCGCAAGTGCAAGTCTTAGCCAAACAGTTAGGGACGCCTTGGCTGACTCAGGCGTACGACGATGCCACCCAAACACCGCACGCCTATTTACTCGTCGATTTGAAACCTACGACTCCCGATAATTTGCGATTTCGTACCCACTTGTTTCACCACTGGTGCCAAGACGGAGGGCCTGTCCTGTACACGTCTCCGTCCTCGACTTAATTTCACTCCAAAAAAAAATCTATATAAACCTCAGACACTTTTCGTCTGTCTCACACAGTTTGAACATGACGTCCCTTCAGTCACATCTTCCCGCCAAATTGATTCGTGCCTTGCATGGCATCAGTCGAGAAAAAATTCCACAAATACGAGCTCGTGTCTTAGAAGCTAGTCTCAAAGAAGTCTTACGATGGTTCACGGTGACTGCACGTCAATTACTCCAAGGGATCATTCAGATTCCTCATCAAACCAAACGCTTTTTTGATCGAAACAAAGTCGCTTTGACCCAACTGGCCGATCCCCGCATCGACACTCAAACCAAAAAACAAATCATTTTGAAACCTGGAGGGAGCGGTACTCTAGGAGGGGTCATCATTCGCTCTCTCTTAAGATGGGATCCTAATGCTCCCTAAGTTCTTCCCAAGAAAAAAGAAGTCAAACGAATCTGGAAGAAGAAGAAAAAGAACCACGGTGGCAAGACCAGGTCCCCAAGGAGAAACGTGTCTGCAAGAACTTCTCCAGTGGCGGGACCCTCTCTTACCAGACACCACCCCGCAAAAAGAAAAGCCCCCAAGAAAAGAAACAGAGAAAATATCCCCAGAAAAAGAAAAGCCCACAGAAGAAAACTAGTCGCAAGAGAGGCACTTCAACCAGGACGCAACCTTACACTCGCAAACCACGACGTGTCACGACGGTGACCGCGTCTCCGGTAGCCTCAGGTTCAGTCACTTCTCCGTTGATGACACCAAGAACTGAAAAGTACTTGGAGACGTTAATCACACCAAGAACGTCTCCGTTGATGACCCCAAGAACTTCCCCAGTGGCAGGACCCTCCAATTTAACGGCAGTGGCCGCTGCTCACAAAGTTTACTGGATTTGTCCAAGCAAGAACTGGCTCGATTTCGTCCGTTGCGTACCCCTGCACGACGTGTCATGGCTGTCCTCAAGTTGATACGACGTAAAGACAATCAGTGGCGACGCGTTCCAGTATAAAAAAGGTCTGTGACTAAGTAGGGGTATCAGTGTTTTTGGTGCTGAAGACTCAAAGATGTCACCCTCCAGAAAACATCCCTCTTCTAAAACCCAAGGAAAGAAAAGGAAAGGACTGCCTCCGCGTTTAGTCAAGCATGGGGACATGTTATCTGTCCTGTCCAAAGCTTCTCCACCCCTACGAAAAAACTCATTCAATCAGCCTCCAAAGAGGTCATCGATACCGTGTGCGAATGTTGTTTGAACGTGTTGAAAGGCACGATCCCTTTGTCGAAACACCAGAAACAATGCTTAGGCAAACATCGTCACGTTCTTCGCCAAATGGTTCAAAAGAAAATTCCCCTTCGTCAAAAAAAGAAGATGTTGGTCCAACGTGGAGGAATTTTACCCCTCTTGCTAGGCCCATTGCTGAAAGGAGTCTTGGGAACCATGTTGGGAGGACTGGTGGGAGCAAGATAAAAAGGCCCTCTGAAGTCCCAAGATCTCAGAATCGACCCCTGACATCCCATGGAAGGACGAAAACTAGCTTTAGTGCCTTACAAACGATGGATGGAATACCATCGTTGGCAAGAACAACGCACCCCACATTTACTTCCCAATCCTAGTTTGAGCGAAATGTCCCAGTTACAACACGAATTGCAGTCCTTGAAGGGTCGCCAAGATTTGTCCGAAACAGAAAAATCGCAAAAGTACGGTCAACTCTTGCAACGACTGCAACTCTTTCACCAGAAAGCTTTAGACGAAACAGCTCTACCCACTCTGAAAGATTTTAAGAGCTTGATGAAAAGTCCAGCACCATCAACAGTACCACTACCACCACTACCAGTGACCAAGACAGAAAAAGGAGAAGAAGAGGAAGGGTTTCCACCAGAAAAAGTACGCAAGTTAACAACACCACCTACCTCCAGAATTGGATGGATTAAAAAGATGATGACCACCCCTTCTTCATCAGAAGAGAAAAAGAAGGTGAAGACAGAAGTGAAACAAGAAAAAATATCCCCTGTTCAGACATCCTCCTCCTCCTCCTCGACACCTATTGCCGGCCGCACACTCAAAGCATTACAATCCAAGAAAGTACCCCAAGAGAAAAAGAGTAGCATCTTCCAAGAGTGGGTGCCTTATTAACACACAAACACAAAAAAATGGAAAAGGTCTTAGCCAGCATTTACTACGATCCCTCCCATCCTGCAGGTTACGCAGGAGTTCAAAAATTGTATCGTGCTGCCAAAACTCGACTGAAAAGTCTCCATTTACCTCAAGTGCAACGATAGTTACAAGAACAAGCTACCTACACTTTACACAAACCCATTCGACGCAAGTTTTCCAGAAGTCGCACCCAAGTGGAAGGCATCGATCATCAATGGCAAGCCGATTTAGCCGATGTCTCTCATTTGGCCAGCTACAATCGCGGGTAGAAATATTTGTTTAGTGTCATCGACGTCTTTTCCAAATTTGCCTGGGCCGTGCCCTTGACTTCCAAATCGAGCAGCGAGTTAGTGCGAGCCCTGCAACGGGTGTTGAAACAAAGCGGTCGTCACCCTCTTCGATGGCAAACGGATAAAGGCACCGAATTTCTGAACCAAGCTTTCCAAAAAGAATTAAAGAAACGTGACATTCATTTTTGTACCACCGAGAATCCTGAAACCAAAGCCAGCATCGTGGAACGTTTTCAACGCACTTTGAAAGAACGCATGTGGAAATATTTTACGCATCACCACACTCTGAAGTACATCGACATCTTACCGCACCTGGTGCAAGCGTACAACCAATCTTACCATCGAAGCATTGGACGTGCCCCGCAAGAAGTGACTCCCGAAAACGACGTGCTGGTGTTTGAGCGCCTGTTTGGTGCGTCCCTGACGAGGGCTGTCCCCAAGTGGAGTGTTGGACGTAGGAGATTGGGTGCGCATTGGCAAAACCAAACGCACTTTCGACAAAGGTTACTTACCTAACTGGACGACCGAATTGTTTCGTGTCACTGGACGAGTGCATGGTCGTCATCCTGCCATCTATAAATTGGAAGACATGAACGGAGAAGTGCTCAAAGGAACGTTTTATTTGCCCGTGTTACAACGTGTCACCAAAAAAGAAGACGACGTGTACGACATCGAAAGCATTCTCGAACGCAGAACCCGTAAAGTGGGCAAACGACGTGTCAAAGAAGTCAAAGTACGTTGGAAAGGATATCCGCCCAGTTTTGATTCTTGGATCGACGCTTTGCAAGTCATCGACTATAAAAAGAAGTGACCATCATGCCCTTTCACACAGACGCAGCTACGTCGACCACTCCTTCACCCAGTTCTTCTGTGCAAGATTTACAGAAACAACTCTTGTGGGTGTGGTGTGGAGAACGTGTGCCTAAAACGCAAATCGTCTTTTTCTGCCAAATCTTCGTGGTGTATTGTGTCATCGGGGCAGCCATTGCCAATTTGAGTTTGCAACAAGGAGACAAACAATTGTGGACCATTTTATTGAGCAGTTGCATCGATTACTTGCTTCCTAATCCCTCCCTGAAATTCACCTCGAACGGGAACAACGGGAACCTTGTTTCCAGTGCCAGTGTCAGTCACCACTCCAACAACAATAACAACCCCATTTTGGGTGGAGACACTCCTCTGACGTCCAGTAACCCCTCGGACAGCCACAGAACTCTGGAATTATGGACAATAACAACCAATTTTACTTAACCTTACCCAGTGACAGTTCCATAGAGGTGTTTCCCAACAACACGTTGTGCTGTTACACGGCCAAATTACCTCAGGCCATCCAATTAGATCACGAAGCCCATTGGGAAGTGGCTTTAGTAGAAATCATTCACCCGACCCAAGTCCTCAATGTCCTTCCCAATCAAAATTTTTTTGATGTGGAAGTTCATGACGAACCATTGCAACAGTACTTGGATACCTATGGCAAATATGACAAGAAAACCCCTGGCTCAAAAAATTAAAAGTACACCACCTATCACTTGTTCATTCTCCCAGGCTATTATTTTAGTGGTCAACATTTGGTCAGCACCATAGCCTCCAGGTTTAATGTCGTGTTTATGAAAGCTTTGGAAAGTGTCAAAAAAAGTGTCACCATGGAATACCACAAAGCAGCTCGTCGCTTCTTGACGAAATTTGACGGGAGTATGATCGTGTCCATTTTATTTTGTCCTGAATTGTTTGACATGTTGGGCGGAGACATGGACATGAGAATGGCCATGATCAAGAAAAAGGAATTACCAATCATTTACGACAACGAGTCTTTTACCAAGTTATTTCCTGCCCCGGTAGAACTGAACCAAGGACTGAATTTGATGTTTGTGTACTCCGACGTGGTGGAGTATAACGTGGTGGGACACACCTCTGTGCCGTTACTGCGTGTCATTCCTTTCAAAGTGGATTCTGCTACGACCGCTGACGAGGAAGGTGGAAACACTTACCACGTTCACCGCGAATTTGTACATCCTCACTATTTACCTGTCAGTGAGTCGTATTTGGACACGGTCAACATTGCTATTAAAGGAGATCTGGGACAAAATATTCCATTCACCAAAGGAAAAGTCACGGTGAAACTCCATTTTCGAAAACGGTTCTCTCACGACTCGTAAATCATGTATCCAGTGTACCGAGGGGTTGCTCGACAGCGAGGACACGGTTTAGGAGATATGTTAAAATCGGCTTTTCGTTCGGTGGCTCCGGTGTTGAAACCGATGGTGACACGCGGATTGCACGCCTTGAAAGATGCGGCACTGACGCAAGGCAAAGAATTTCTCCAAAATGTCATCATCGACAAACAAAACTCCAAAGAAGCCTTCATGAGGGCAGGCAAAAATGTCTTGTTGCAAACGGGTAAAGACCTTTTGGGCCGACGAGAAACACCTAGAAATGCCCTGCACGCTACCGAGTCAGGCATTCAGCAAGGACAAGGCAGAAAGAGACGACGAAGAAAACACCCTTTCACCAGACTTCACACGTCTAAAGCTAGAAAGGCAAAGAAAAGAAGAACCGTTCGAGACTTAGACGTTTTCGATTATTGAAAAAAGAGAAAAAAATGATGCACCGAGAGTCTTGCGCCTGTTCCAAGTCGGAACTGGATCTGTTTGCCATGCCCCCCCCACCGTGATGACCATGCAAGAATCCCAGTGGGTGGAATTTCATCCCGTCTCCTCTTTGACGGATTCCGCTCCCATCAAGTTTGAAATCAAAGGACTGCCCGAAGATTACATCGATCTGAATAGCAGTTACCTGTACTTGAAAGTGAAAGTGTTCAAAACGGACAACACCAATCCAGGAGGCGATGCTAGAGTAGCTCCTGTCAACAATTTAATGCATTCCTTGTTCAGCGAAGTGGACTTGTACTTGAATAACAAACTGGTCAGCAGCAGCATGGATACTTACCCATATCGTGCCTACCTGGAAAATCTCTTGACGTACGGAAAAGAAGCCAAGAATACTCATCTGGATGCTTGCGTGGTATGGAAACCTGACACGGCAGGTGTAGCCACGTTTAACGACACAGTCCTAACAGAAGATGACAATCCTCACAATGTGGGGTTTGACGACCGTCGTAAGAAAATTCTGCAAGGGCGAAGTTTAGAACTGATGGATCGTTTGCATTTGGGCATGTGGTTACAAGAAAAGTATTTGCTCAACGGGGTGGATATCCGTCTGAGACTGAATCGTAGCAGTGCCGCTTTCCATTTGATGGCCCATGCCAATGAATACAAAACTATCATTCAAGAATCCCGACTTTACGTGTGTCGTGTGGAAGTGTTGCCTAAAGTGGGAAACGACGTCAGTCACACGTTGAGCAGAACAACCGCCAAGTATCCGATACGACGCGTAGAAGTGAAAACGTTCACCATTCCCGCTGAACAGCGATCTATGATCGAAGATCATCTGTTCCAAGGACAGTTACCCAAGCGTTTGATTGTTGGTATCGTCAGGAATTAAGCCTTCAAAGGAACCCACGATCAAAATCCTTTTGAGTTTCAACATTACAATGTGTCCAAGATCGAAGTCAGTCGCGACGGCAAGACCTTGTGTACCCGACCCTTTGAGCCTAACTTTGGTGTCGCGAAGAATTATTTGAGATCGTACTTGTCCCTGTACGAAGCCACGGGACAGTTAGGAACCAACACCAGTCAAGGTATTTCGTACGACGATTATGCAGGAGGCTATGCTTTGTGGGGTTTTGATTTCACTCCAGGCCAAGGCAGCGACGAGGGACATTTCCACCCTATAAAATCGGGTCAGATTCGTGTGGAACTTCAGTTTGCAAATCCACCTCCAGATCACACAGTGAACGTCCTCCTGTATGCAGAATTTGACAATACCATAGAAATCAACAGTTTGAGAGAAGTCATTCTAGACTATTAGAAGCCATGGAAGACTGTTATCCCTCTTTACCTAGTGGAGAAACTTTGGAGATGGAATGTGAGGAGACCGGGGAAGAAGAATCTCAAGACAAAGACGAAGAAGTTATCATGATGAAGTCGAGATGGCCAGAACAAGAAGCCCATTTAGTCTCCGGTTTTGCTACATTCCTGGCAGATATAATGAAATAATTGATCAAGGAAGAGTGCTATGGATGTCACAACGATCATCCCAGTCAAATTCAACACGACAAATGTCTGATGTTAAGTCAAGAAGAAAAACTGGACGAATATCTGGGCAAAGCTTGGGATCACATCGAAATAGAATTCGTGTTGAACGAGTGGTATAAAGGCCTGGATAAACATTCTTCTCCTCCATTAACGTCTCTGGAGTGCCGTCGCATCGAATCTCTCTTGGACCAGAGTAAGAAGTCGGAGCTAAACGCCTTTTACTTGTCAGACATTTTCAAGCAAAAAGTCAGGATCGAATTGATCACTTATCATTACCTGTGAAGAAAAAAAACACACAAATCAATGGATACCTGGGAACTTTATTACCTTTTGAACCACAGCTCGTACACGGCTTCTTGGAATCCTGTCGTCTGTGCTAAAGATGAACTCCCTCATCGTAAACCTCAAGACCATCTAGCTTATGTGATGAACACGGACGACAGTCATCTCCCAGGAACCCACTGGGTAGCCGTCTACTTTCCTCAAGAAGGATGTGTGGAATATTTCGATTCGTATGGATTGCCTCCTTTGGAAGACGATATCATTGACTTTATGAGAAGAAATGCTCAGACCACCCGATTCAATAATGTGAAATTACAAAGCACAGATTCTTTGGTGTGTGGACAGTACTGTGTGTATTTTCTGCATCATCGCAGCCTGGGTTATTCCTTAGAACATTTAGTGACTCATTTTGATCCTGGTTCTTCTTGTGGAAACGATGTAAAAGTTGATCGATGGTTTTGTGACCATTATGCTTATCTTTTGTCTCAAGCTAGGAAACGTAGTGTCCATCAATGGCCTAATGACTTCCAACAGTGGAAATCACAATTTCATTCACAACGATGTCAGCCTTGTCCAAAATAATGTGTTAGTTGGAAAAAAAAGTTTGTCATTTGAAAAAAAATGTTTGATGTTATATTGTTGGATTATTGTTAAAAATGTTAGAGTTGTTTGTTAGTGTTAAGTGATTTTGAATAAAAAAATGTTGTTTTGAAAAAAAAGCCTTTGTCTTTTTGTTTGGCTATAAGAATTTTGATTCATGCTCTTTGACTTCTTACTATCCCTCTCATGACACTCATTGAACGTTCCGACTCTAAAACCGTGTAGGGATGTTTTCCTTCATGTCCGCGCTTTGACTTTAAAAACCGGGGTTGTTTCCAGTCTAACCATCCATTGCCGACTCATCCTCCTACGAAGATGTGCTCCAAACTAGCTAAGCTAAACGAAGCCTACGTGAATTTGCATAGGGTCAGACACAGTCTGATACCGAAGTCAGAAGAGACAGAGAATGTGAGAATCTTAAAAGTCACTGAAGACCTGATAGAAGAGCTCTTCAGAAAAGAAGTGAACAGGGAGAAAGAAGAATGGACAGAGAAGTACAGACTTCAGAAACAGCAGAGAGAGCAGCAACAGCAGCAACAACAGCAGCAGCAGCAACCTGAACCTGACAGAGGCTTTGTCGATTGTCGTATCGACACCAAAGAGTTCTTCTTCTCTTTCCGAAGAAGCAGACCTATCGTCAGAAAGTCTATCGTCAGAGGACGTCGCATTCTTAGAAACTAAAAGTTCGCCCTAGCTTCAACTTCGCACACAAAAAACAGCCCTTTTTCAGGGCTACCCCAATACTCTAGAAAAGAAATAACAATCGATTTGCCAATGTGTGTATGTAGAGGAGTGTGAATATAAACACTGACTCTTTTGTGGTGTGAGTGTATGTGTTTGTGTGGATAGTAGATAATGATCATGTTTTTTTTGCTGTTTGATATGCATGGAGAGTAGATTTTGGGTTTGATTGCTTTGCGTATGTGAATAGTATATAATTTTTTAAAATGAAAATTTTTAAATTAGTAATGGGTAGTATAAAACAGTGAGTGAGTGTTTCTTTTAGGTCCGCGCGTTGTTTGGTCATGATCTAGGTAATATAACTTTTGTTGTAGGGGATGTTTTCCTTCACGTCCGCGCTTTAACTAAAAATTGAAAATCACTTGGCAGTCTAGCTACCCTGTTCATTCGTTAACAAGACAATGAATACCAGAATAAGCCAACTTCTTGAACTCCAGATACATCTGGAATATGTCAGGCGCCTGTTAAATGAACTGTCAGCGGAGGCCATAGTAGAAGAGGGAAGAATAAAGAAGGAAGAGGAGGAGAGAAGACAGAGGGAAGAGGTGGAAAAGAAAATAGGAGAGAGGATGTTGTATAAAATTCCAGAGACAGAGGATTGGGGTGCTGAAGCCAATCATTCCGCCTCTGCACTCCCAAGAAAAAAAGTAAAAGGAGACTGGGGAAGAAGATGTGTGTGTGGTACCAGGCCTGGAAGGTGTCAATGGAGTTCAAATACAAACAGCCCTTTTCAGGGATACCCAATACTCTAGAAAAGAAACACTGACTCTTTTTTTTAAAATTTTGTGTGTGTGTGTGTGTGTGTGTGTTTGTAAGCGCTCACGTACGTTTGTGTGGATAGTAGATTATTGGGTTATGTAAGAGCTTAAGTTGGTTTGTGTGGATAGTAGATTAGGGTTTCATTTTAATGCTTTGCGTGTGTGGATAGTAGATTTGGAGTTTGTTTATTGCTGCTTCACGTATGTGGATAGTAGATAATATGAAATGAGAAAAGTAGGATATGTTTTCCTTCACGTCCGCGCGTTTTAAGTAATGATCTAGGTAATATAAATTTTATGTCTTAGTTGGATGTTTTCCTTCACGTCCGCGCTTTAACTATAAGAACCCACAAGGTTTGATGTTCGAACCAAAATTGGAGCAAGTACAACGAAAAGCCCTAATTACAATAACTGGAGCATTACCATCAACTTCACTAGCAGAACTCCAAGTACTAACAGGTGAGCTACCGCTCTATCTCAGAAGACAGGAATTAATACTGAGATATGCAGCCCGATTACGAACACAATCAAACACTCACCCCACCTTATTAGCAATAGAGAAATGCAACATCTCCTTTAGCAACACCCAAAAGCACCACGTACCAACAGGAAAAATAGTGCACGAATTAGCAAAACTACTTCCCATAGACATAAACCAAAAAGAAAAATACAATAACTTCGACCCTGAACCTTGGTATAACGAAGATCCAAACATCAATACCTCTATCACCAAACATGGTAATAAATTAAATCAAGAACTGCAGCTGCACACTATAACATCAGAAATTTTAGCAACTAAATATGCAAACCATCTACAAATATACACAGATGGTTCAAAAACCACTAAACCCGCAAAAACAGCAGCTGCATACGTAATCCCCAAACTTAAAATACAAGTTGGTCACCGACTACCGGACCACTGTTCAATCTACACAGCAGAATTCTGGGCAATACTACAAGCACTAGAATGGGTGGAGAAAAACAACCCACCCCAAACAGTAATAATAAGCGACTCGCTAAGCGTCCTTACAACCATTCTAAATAACAGCACCAACAGCAGAAAAAATTTCCTAAATAAAACCAATTTAATACTAAAGAAACTAAAAAGCAATAAACAACAAGTAGAATTCCTATGGGTCCCATCCCACATAAACATACTAGGAAACAATCTAGCAGATGACTTAGCTAAACTAAAACTAAGCGAGCTAAACCATGTACCACTGGCTTACAGTGTTAGTGAAATCTACAGCCTAATCACAGTCATGATAAATCAGAAATGGCAGGAATATTGGGACAATAGCAAGACAGGCAAAAAACTACATACCACACTCAAAGAAACCACTAGAAATAGGAAACCGCCTTTACTTAAAGGGAAAGATCAAAAAGTAATAAATAGAATTTATACAGGAAAAACCAAGTTGGCCAACAGCTACGGAAAACACATAGGACCAAAACCTCACAACCCAAATTGTTACTACTGTCGGAAGCCTGAAGACCTGCACCATATCTTTAACATATGTTACAAATTACGGAAAGAAAGGGAAATTTTCAAAACGGAACAGAATAAAATAGGATCGACGAGTACATATCCAGAATTCCTCAATAGCACAAACCCCAACTTAAACACCACATACAACAATATCATTACTTTCCTTAAAAAAACTGAAATTTATACAAAAATTTAAATATAATTAATTAGGAACTGGGACGGCCGGATAGGTCTTGTGGGTTCACAGACTAACACGACCGTTCAGGGGCCTGATAAACTAAAACAAACTAAGGAATTACTTTCATTAAAAAACCGAACTTTATACAAAAATTTAAATACAATTAATTAGGAACTGGGACGGTCGGATAGATCTTGTGGGTTCACGGACTAACACGACCGTTCAGGGACCTGATAAATTAAAACAAACTAAGGAATTACTTTCATTAAAAAACCGAACTTTATACAAAAATCTAAATACAATTAATTGGGAACTGGGACGGCCGGATAAATCTTGTGGGTTCACGGACTAACACGACCGTTCAGGAACCTGATAAACTAAAACAAATTAAGGAATTACTTTCATTAAAAAACCGAACTTTATACAAAAATTTAAATACAATTAATTAGGAACTGGGACGGCCGGATAGGTCTTGTGGGTTCACGGACTAACACGACCGTTCAGGGACCTGTTAAAACTAAAACAAACTAAGGATAAATCCAAACAATTATAAGCAAAACAAATCCACTGGCTGATAAAACTTTACAAATAACAAGAATAAAATAAAAAACACCAACCATAAAAAACAACTAATACAAAAACCAGGAAGGAATATACAGGGGGGTAGGTGGTGAAAATAAAAATCCTACTCCACTCCTCCTTACCTATTCTTCTCCTAACATCCTAACCAACAGCTACAAAAACTCTTTTCTCTATACATAGGTGACAGCTAAGATAAACCTAGATATAACTATGTAATCCCAAAAATAGAACGCATAAGGTGGTCGCAAGAATAGTCTATCAGGGATACCCTTATTAAGACCCCAAAACTTACACATATGAGGTAGTCGAAAAACCCAACGACTATCAGGGCCGGCGGCACAATGCTGCAAATATAACAATAACATAGAACAATACCCCAAAACATTACAAGCATAAGGTAGTCAAAAAACCCAATGACTATCAGGGCCAGCAGCACAAGGCTGCAACCAAAACTTATAACTAGAAAAATAGGACCCTAAATAATTACTCAATAAGATGGAAAAAACACCAATTCCATCCAGGGCCAGCAGCACAATGCTGCAAAACAAACCAATCAAATTGCTGTCACCTATTAGCTAACATCTACCTCAATAAACTCTACCTCTCTTAAAAACAGCACAGAGTTTTTTATTCAAATTCCAAAAGACGGAAATTTAGAACAAATATCCTGGATCGGAAAAACCCTGCTAACCTGTGGCAAGACAACTCCGCCCGACCACTTTCACCCCTTACCACGGACAGACATCAAAACCCATACGTGCAGTGCACGCATCATAAATTAAAACGCGAACTAGATCGGGTCCAATCCCACTGGTCGCTCATCAATGCAAATGAATGACAGAGTGCGTGCTGGGTCCAATCCCACTCATACAAACAAAAATATAGGCCTTTCAATCAGGTCGATATGTACACAAAAGTACTTCGACCTGACGGCCCAATCAATAAGTGTTCTGTGAACACATAAATGCCTGGAGAAAGTGGCACCATTCCTTCCCCCAGGAGCAATCAAAAAGGTGCCTTTGGCACCACAAACCAGTGGTACATGCTCATTGCGAGCGCACACCACTATAATCCAACTCAACAACAACAACAACATGTTCGAACCATTCTACGGAATAAAGACAAGGAAGATGGTAGCTGTAACAGAATTATTTAACCAGTTGAAGGACATTTGGTATTGGATGGTGGATGGAGCTTATGTAGTCGAAAGGATTGAACGAGAATGGGAGCATGAAGTTACCCGGGATTTTGTCAGAAGGCAAGTGACCAACCTGAAATTAGCTATGGATCTGGTGAGAGAGCTGTTAGAAGAAGAAGTTAAAAGACTAAGAGGCTTTATAGATACAGAGTATGTAAAGATTGGTCACTTAAAGGAAGCCATGGATAATGTGATAGAAGTAAGGTGCTTTTTGGAAGACGTAATGGAATGGACAGAGTGGTCCTTTGTCAAAAACGGCCTGGACCAGCTTAAGAAATCGGAAGAACTTATGAGAAAAGTAATGGAGGAAGAAGTAAAGAAGATCAAAGACAAGTGGAATAAAGAACGAAAGGATAATGAAAACTTAAAGAAAAAAGAGGCCTTTGACAAACTCAACAACAATTGGATCATAATACAGGAGAAATTCCGAGCAATAGGTCATCCAGACTGGATTCCAGAGAAGGAGAAGAAGAAGAAGAAAGGAATACTGACACAAGAAAAATAAAATACTTATTTTATCGTTTGGAGAGCATTTTTAAAAGTATTCTCGTCACTCGTCAGTTGACAAAATCTCTACGTTTGTAGGAATGCATTGTAATACTTAAAACACTCAAAAAAATGACAAAGTAGACATGTCATCGTACCATCTTCAGAATCTCAGCGAAGAATCACTTCTGCTGTCAATTCTAGAGCAGCAAAATATTGAACTGTTAGATTGTCTTTTAATCCATTCGGAACAAGAGCTGAGGGACTTCCACGTCTTTCGACTGAAACCCACAGGCTTTATTTTTAATCAGTTATAAAACGAAGCAGCACCGACCTCTAATCAGAAAAAATTAAGCTGTTGTTGGGAGAGTGTTGTAGGCATGGAAATTTCTTTCTGCTCCGATTAAAATAGATACTTTCTTGATTTCCTGAAACCAAGAGACAAATTAAAACACGGCATCAACTGCATCCTGAACATCATTATTACGGCTGTCTCGATTTTTCTTCCCTGTATTTGTCATCGTCATTACTAGCTACCAGTGACATATCTTCTCCTGATTTCTCCGTAAACATTACTCGCAAACCTTGATTTTCTCCTACCCTCCATCTTTTGCCATATTCCTTCTGGGCAAAGACTATGCACATTGTTCATGTTCCGAATTTTAAACAAATTAATAAAAACCTGAATGGACTGGGAAAATACAAATTGTTAATATACCAAGTAGAATTCAATGATTATGTCTAAGATCTGTGGAATTTATAATTACTTTGTAAAGTATTTATATATAAAGACAACTCCCTGAAATATGACACGGAGCCTCAACGACCTACAGTTACAAAAATATATATGCATTTTATTACTAGGATTCATGCTTTCATACACTTCAAGTCTTTGTTTTGATAACGATATAGTTGCAGATTTGTAGCGAGCAGTTGTAACAATCATTTAGATTGGTTAAAATATCATCAAATGACGCAAATCTAGAAGTTATTACTTCATAACAATATACACGAACTGCTTCTGTAACCATCTGTCTTTCTTGCATGCTTTGACTCTATTGCAAAGAATGGTTAACTCACAGTTCTATTATTTATCTTTTGAAATTCATTATTATTTTTCGAGCTATTTGTAGTCATACGAATTGAACTTC
Source organism: Sinohyriopsis cumingii (assembly GCA_028554795.2). Taxonomy (NCBI): domain Eukaryota; kingdom Metazoa; phylum Mollusca; class Bivalvia; order Unionida; family Unionidae; genus Sinohyriopsis; species Sinohyriopsis cumingii. The sequence goes on from CM068839.1 coordinate 44,818,126, forward strand.
ATAATTTACAGAATTCAATAAATCATGAAGATTAAAACCGATCATACACACTCTATGAACGGCGTTTGTTCAAAGCTTGTTCGTGCTGATTGTATATTCGGTTTGTAAGCTTCATAACTTCATTAATCCTGTAAAGTTTGACATTCAATTCTTAATGGCTAAGAATAACCAAGGTAATGTGCCTGTATTTTTAAATACAATTCACTACTAACAATGCAATGAACGATTCTTACTATATTTTGTAAAATGTATAAGTTAATTTGTAACTTCATGTCTTGTCCATAAATATACATATTGAGGCCATGAACACAGGGTCTGAATAAGAAAAGGTCATGAGACAGGTATTCGAACACCCCGGACACATCCATTAATACCAAAGCGCAGCACCTGTTCCCAATCAAAAGCTAACGTCACATTTTCCACTCCACTAAGAAATAAAGCCCGAAAACAATATCCTTATTTGAAGCATTAGAGTAATACAAAATTAAAACTTTAAGTAAGGGCCTTGCCAAATGTTGGAAGCGACGAGGAATATACAGATATGTTAACAACTTGCCTTTTTGAGAGTTCGTAAATGAAAGCTTTAATGGGACAGTCAGTGACCCATTGACATTTGCCTATCATTTCGAAATGTAAGTGTGTGTGAAAAGTTCTTTTGGCTTCACTAAATAGAGGCGAAGGACATTTTTAATTTAGTTAATGGGGTGCAGGAAGAAAGCGGAAATAAAATTTAAAAAAATTGATTAAGACAATATTAAACCAAAAATGTTAGTGTTTTTCCAAGCCGTGTTTTTTCTAAAGTATTGTTTGTGTTATATATCTACTTCCTTAAATTTACCGTTTAAGTGACATAGACTTGAATAGGAAGGAATCGATCTGGACAAAGATATACGTGATGTTCTGCAAGAAGGTTTTGAAATTGAATCTCTTCTAATTAATATAAAGCCTTTTAATGGCGGCATGGAGACAGTGGGTGTACGTCACGCTGAGCTGCTGACATTTATGTTCTCAACACCATGACCTGGATTCATACATGTGTCTGAGTAAAGAACTGATAGACCGTTTAAAGTAAGTTCTATTCTAAGAGTGTTTAAGAATGATTTAATATCATCTAACCCCTTTTTACAAATATATAATTTATAGCCTTGCGAAAAGGAACGGTGTAAATTAAGATAAAGTTTGACATAGGGATTAAACTATGACTTAAGGTGAACTGTTGATCAACGGTGAGTGTTACGAATATAGATCTTAAATTATGTAACAGAAAGAAACAGAAATCAAATATTTTACGAAAAATCAACAGCAATGTATTTACCGACATTACAAATGAAAATTGAATATATATTTACAAAAATGTTGTAATTTAAATTCCAGATAGTCAAAAATGTCTTATGACAAGTCCAAAAATATAGACTGGTCTGAATGAATTCTAATAGGCTTGAATGTCTTCATATAACACAGTGATGTAACCCAGAATGTGTTTGAATGAGCTCACAATAATTCCATAGTGATGTATTAATCCAAAATTTTATGAACAATTTTGTGATTCCTATGAATATTTTAAGTAAATAATTCCTCTCGCAACTGATCTCTGAATGTTTTGCACAATATGCCAGGTCATGTCTTCTCTTTATACTATTTCGTCATTCATTAGCTGCTATATATGTAATACATTATCCGAAGGTGATATTTCCGGGAAAGGAAGTTGATGTCCCATTATCAATGTTACTATAATATATGTCAGTTGCCAGAAATGTAGTAGGGTTGACAACAGTCAGGACGGACCAGTCCATTCATAATATTGATATTATAAGAAATGCTTTGTAGAAAACTGATATTTGAAGTTACTTTAAGTTCTAATTTTCGAGGAAAAATTTATCAATGCATCTAGGAAAATGGGCGAAAGTTTTCTTTAAAGATAAGGATTGTTAATATATGTCTGACTGAAATATTGTGAATTAATACATTTTTGTGTGTATAATGTCTAAAGTCGGAACAAATGATTGGTGGAAAGCAGGAAATCTATCATGAAATTGATTGGAATTTATGTAACAAGAAAATTGAACATTAAACATAAATAGGTAGCACACACACTTAAGGATAAGAAATTCTTCCGGTGAATTCATTTCAGTTTTAGTTATTCGAATCAGCTTTGAAGAAATTTGTTTTATTGTTAGGCTGTTTGTAGTTTAATATTTTACTTTTCTTGAAGAAATGAGTTCTCATACAGTAACTGAACCAAAAAGTCATTATTTGAGCAAGTATTTATTTGTGCGGATTAAATGATTAGCCGATACCGGGACAAATGTATTACTATAGCAATGATACTGCTGAAGTGTTATTTATTATATTCAGTGATACTTCGGACACGTGTTAAAATATGGCGACCAAAGTCTCTGCTTTCCTTTATTAGAAATATATAGGTCTAATTAAAATAATTAGCTAGTATCACAGAATGTAGTTTAACAGCACGAGGATTCAGTCTGACGAAGGCGAGTAATTGGAGGCTACAACTATCAAATGCGCCGTAAGAAGCCTGTTTCTTATTGAAAGCATATGGAAGATTTATAACATTTTAACAGTAGTTGTTCTGTATATACATGTATATTATATGACAGCATTCATCTTGTATCTTATATATCTTTGATAGGCACATCAGATGCATGGATAGTGCTAGTTAATTGAACCAATACTACATTTGTGTACGAGGATCAGTTACAGAAAGCTCAGGTGGCTGGACCGATGGTGACTGGTGTGGATCGGATCCAATGTTCATCTTTAAAGTCCTACCAACTTTACCATTGTGGGTGGGGTGCGGATGGCGGGTATAGGTAAATCGCCAGAGGGAATCATTAGATCTTCATTACCGATGGTGAGAGGTTTGCCTAGCTATTATTAGAGAAGATAAGATAGCAGGTTAATTGGGGTATATCAGATATGAGACCTGAGTCTTGCCATTTATTTGCCGGTATGCCATGAGTAGCGGAGTAGCTTGCTCGTCAGCTTCCATTACTGACCTGACTATGACAGACCGAAATAATGTTTCAGTAGGCAACATATAATATTGTGTCCTGATTGGTTGACGTTACGCATGTATCTCAGTGTTATTTTCCGCACATCACATGCATTTGCTACGTTTAAGTTGGCCAAGTCTGCAGTTCATGCTCATTTTTGTTAATGCCAGACAAACTTTATATATAACACCAACCTCTTAATGCTGAGTGCCTAGCGAGGCTGTATTTTCTGGCATGTTGATATATTTATATGCATACTAGAATTAACGGACAACCGCTCCTTTCTGAGTAGTTCAACAAATTATAGATTAAAAATATAAATATTGGAAAGAATTATAAATATGAACAAAAACAATTACATATGTGCTGTAAGACTCATATTAGAAATATATATTCTAGATATTCCAATCTACCGGAAAGGTATGCTTTTTCATCCAGTAAAATGGAAGGCATGATGAATTACTGTATCTTAATTTGATAGTTATTGCAAGGAAGTAACACAGTGGTTTATCCAGTGCGCAAAATAATTACGGTTGATATTTTTTTTGAAGTAATGGTTTTCTGTGCTAAGAAAGCATTCTTGCTTTATATGAAATTAGTTTTAAAGAGAGCTGTTCATGAAGCGACGGTTCTTACGCAAACAAATGAGAAAATATAGGGAGATTGTTTTGTGTCAAAAAACATGTAAGGAATTATTTTCAAATTGCCAATACGCAATTATCTGTACAAAACTGAATATCTCTCGAGGAAATTGAAAGAAGTGCGTCAAAGTTAAGGCCAGATTGGTCGTAAACACGAATGGACTAGCGATAGAGCTGTTTGTATAGAGGCATTCTATCACAAGTCTCAAGATGAAAAAAGTATGGATGACGCGATATCTCTTTTATCATTGGGTTACATTTCAACCCACTATTAATACGTTTCTTTAGCAAACATAATAAAAATTATACCTTTTAAAACAACACGCCAAATAATAACATACTCCATTAGCTCATTACAAATGTCAATTTTTTAAGAGGAAAAAATAGTACTACTTTTAGGATAGGTTGCATTCAAGACCATGTCTGAATGACCCAGTTAGGATATATTACATTCAAGATCATGTCTGAATGACTCATTTAGGATATATTACATTCAAGGCCATGTCTGAATGATCCCAGCCTTATTTATTATTCAACAGTCTTTCAAACCAATCGAAATTCCCCTTTCACACACCATTGCATCTCCAACAGGATATTTTCGACTGTGATCTGTTTTCTTCTTAATTAATGGGACGATTAATTAATTAATTAAGATTAGTACAGTTTGATTAAAGACCTACTTCAATATAGACCGTAAAAGAGTTTCGATTGCACGATTTGTCCGAATGAACTACGAATATTCAGTCAAATCATTTCTGTCAGCTTACCAACGGTGAATCGTTCTCAGATTTTATGTGCAAGTAACTGGGATTTAAAATACATATTTAAAGCACAAATAGTCATCTTCACAGTTCTATATGTTACATTATTCAAGAATATTTGCCCATCATGACTTCACTCAAATATGTGAAATGCAAACAAGGGGTACCAATAATATATATATATATATATATATATATATATATATATATATATATATATATATATATATATATATATATATCCTAAATTGGGGAGGGGTGGGTACATCATGCAGGAAATGCATCTTACTTGAGATTAAAATGTGATACAGATGTCTTTTCATAACAGCAGATCTGACTTTCACTCTGGTATAAAAGGCTTATGGACTCACCAAGACATTTAATTAGGTATAATTAACCCTGTGCGGTAATTTATCACGCACCAGTCAACTGATCAATAGCAGGGAACTTACTACCGACTACATTAACAACAAGATTTGTTTGTACCTAAACAGTGTCATCATCAGCCTGCCGATACATTAATTCGAATGTAACATATCAACACGAATTATAAAAAAAACATATCGATACAAGGCTAATGATTTATAGCTTGGTAGTAACAACCATCTTAAAAGCACACAGTGAACATAACAAAGTGCATGCCAACTTAAAGTATAACAAAACTGTATGAAAAAGAATCAGAATAATCTTTGTCTTCAATTTTTTTCCTTAGGATGTTAATGACACATTTAAAACTCTTACTCCCAGTGTACTGAATTTTCAGGGCACCAAAAGAGCAGCTCGGCAATTGTTACATAGGGGAATGTGATTTATCTTATAATTCAGACCAAAATACCAGTTATCTGGCATCAACTCCTCGGGCAATGCAGACCCGAGAGAAGAATACCTAATGTTTAGCTATGACCACTATTATGCCTGCTACACGTCTGGCTGACATTCGTTGCTCCTTGAGAGCGCATGAAGAAATTGTCAGCAAAGAAATTTCTTGTCAGCCTTAGAACCTATGATTTTATTTTTTATGAGCTCTTTTAATTTTTGACGCCAAAATGTGCCAACATAAGTCTCAGCGTTAAAACTAAGCTTAAGATATTTGATTGGTCATTTTTAAATCAGACTCAGATTTCTGTCAAAAACAAGTCTGATTTCTAAACTTAAAGTTTATATCTGGATCTAAATATCATTGGATAAATCTAGACCGGATGAGAACTTAAGAGCACGGTTTACCTTTATTTGAGGATTTCACGCATCTCCTATAAGACAAATATCACGATTCGTTTATACATTTTCTAATCCAGTCCTGAAATTCGTTAAGACGGATTAATAGAGACCTACACTCAAATGCTGAAATCGTTTGATCAAAATCCAGAGGGGCTATACCAAATGAATTATCGAAACATGTGTTTGTTACTTACCGCCAATTTCGTTCTCTCTAACCTGTTTGTACCAATATGCCTTAGACTGATATAAAAACCATTGATCGTTCAAAAATATTATGTTAAATATTTATCTATTGAAAAGAATGACTAAAACTTTGTACTTCTACCATAATATTCCTTGAATGTGAGCTTATCAGCGATTATGCTGAGCATAAGAAGAAAGATTCAGTTGGAGACTATAATAATAGTAAATACGGTAATTATAATTATAATTATATTCCTATTTATTTTCAATCCAGAAAGATCTGAAATCTGGAGATGATCTCGTGAAAGTGATAGTCATTTTGATGATCTTGTATGTTGATTATACTCGAAAGGACAAACACGAGCGGTGTGGACGCGAGTGACGACCATTGTATGAAAGTGCCGTCAGTTCAGTGGGTCTAAACAACTCTGAAACGCATTTATCAGCGCTCCCCTCTGAGACAAATACCATGGAATTGGATCATTAGCAACCAAGTTCACGTCTTGGTTGATCTTACAATAAGCTCCATAAAACTTACGATTGAGTAATGAACTCCATGAAATAGTGATGTTGATAATCAATCATAGAAACAGGCGATGGAAGAGCAACCCAGTTTGTTTGCTTGAAACCGACCACATTTAATCTACTTGATATATTTTTTTTTTAAAAAAAAAGTTTTGACTCTTATTTTGTGTGGCAAGGAACATCTAAAGCAGTAACCAAATGTGTCATGACGTTTTCTACAAGAGTTCACAATATTCATTAGTTAACTTTCTAAGCAAAATTAAAATGTCTTCAAAGGGCAAAAATAACTGAACGCTGCAGTTTTAAGGCCGTAATCATATATATCTGTAACTTGGTGAAGTAAATTGGAAGTATCAGTGTGCTTTCGCAGCTGTGCTAAATACGAAAAGTAGGTATATCGGTTTGATGATATATAATAAGTTTTTAAGATTTCAGGCAAAAACCATTATAATTATATTTTTTCCACTATGATTATAAAATATCTGTATATAGACACACACACACACACACACACACACACACATCCCATGTAAAAGTTATAGTCAGTTTACTTACGCTATTAATGGCCAGTTTAGATTCGAATGATGAAGTATATTTGTGTTGACAACAACTGATCATAGTAAAGAAAGAAATACACTCTTAATTACACGATAAATTTCAATTCTGACCCAATAGCTGTTAGCCTTATTCAACTTCTGTAAACAAAGACCACTGCCAGCAGACTTGAAAAATTATGCATAATTTAACTTGGAAAGAATTACACGATTCACAAGTAAACGATTTCCACTCGGAGATATTGACTGAGTTTTGTTTCGCACATATTAACTTGCTTTTTTGTATTAAAGCCTGCCAGTATTTGAATCTTTTATGTCTATTTTATCTAAATGTTTTATTGCAGTTACTACATGATGTTAATCAATGTTGGTGTTGTTTTGAATCTGTTTTCTTTCTTCATCCAGCACTCCTTCAAGTACTTCAAGCATGCTAATGTCATTTTGCCTTTGGTAAAATAATGCATGTTATGAGACCATTGGAGAGGTTTTCAGCCATGTATTGTGATTGACTGAATCGTATTTAGGTTCTTTTAATATGTGTAACAGGCAATTTATAATTAGCATATTCAATCAATTCATTTACTTGCTAGAATGTTCGATCTAATTAGTTCTATTTTCTCTCGATTCATTTGATCAAATAGACATAGAGCAAACCAATCATGGTACAAAAAATGACATGTTCAAGCAAAAACGACACTATTTCACCAGCTGCTATCAACAACCAGTTGAAAATACACCCAACTATATCGGGCAATACCGGTTACGCATTTCTCGATAAATCAAACAAATATTACCGGTACTGATCACACCTTCTCTAACGTAGCATGTGTATGACTTTCCTCCTGAAACATCTAGTCAAGTTTTTGCATCAGCTGCTCATATTTACCACATTGATTACTGTCAATTTAAGCGTTCATGTTCTTATGCCAGTATCAGCAGCTTTCTTTTTTGGATAATTGTTTCAATCTTTCACTCAATGGCTCTTTCTTTCTCACCTTTTCAATTATCTGTTTGATGCTATCACCGACAATTCTATTTGTACTGTTTTGCTCCTAATGTTAGGATTCTCTGATCTTTTTGTTGTAATACAGGATTTTAGTTTGGATCCGTCACATTTGCAATGTATTCTAGAATGCCCTCTGTTTGTTTTTATAGGTTTCAAATTCAAATTTCATAGATTTTTTCAATTTTATTTTAATCGTCTCAAGAAACGAAGCTTAGCTGTTTGAGTCTTTGACTTCGTCAAGTGTAATTATTTGACGATTTTAACTGAGGATATTCTCTGCATCACTAACGTATTTTTCAGATGAGTTATTTTTGTGTCTGCATTTCAGTGTTCTCTGACACGTTTATTGGTTGTTTTTGAATAACAATAGGCACTATCAGACAATTAGGTTGAGCCATTTCAGTGATATGTTTGTCCAACTTGATGGAACAAACACATTCCTTCTACTGTGGCCTGCTTAGTGCCAGCAGTACTATGCACAAACATTACTTTGGTGTTGCCCTTCCTCACAATTTGAACTGTCTTGCAATCAGGTTTTACATGATGCGGTGGTTTTATTTTATTCTGTTCTTTTTCAGATTGCATCGTATCCCTTCGATACGATATGTGGAAAATGTCCAGAACTGAAGTACATAAATACGACACAAGTATGATATGGCATGAAAACGGTGCTGCAAACTTACTTCAGCACAATTGTCGAGAAATACATGCAATAAGTACAGTACAAGATTATTTGAAAGCTATAAATAGAAATAGTTTAAAAAATAATATTTGGATTTAATTTTCAACACATGCAAAGTATGATTCAACTTCGAAATATTTGTCCAAATTTAATTAAATTCAGTTTTCAACACATGCGATCAACACATAAATGACATGAAGTCCAAAAACACATTGTGTAGGAATCAGTATTTGTAATCCATTCTTGAATGTCCTTTTTTAGGTGTTTTAATGTGTCTGCTTGCATATAATATAATTCATCTGATTACACTTTTAAGTGAGATATGACATATATAACGCAGTAATAAAAATAAATCAAGATATAATATCAGATAAAATACGGTTTAATGAAAGGAAGTAATTCTATAATTGATTGTCTGAAAAAATTTGATACCACATAGCAATTAATCTGAATGAAATAACAGCCGGTGGCTCCAATTGTCGCAGAATAGAAACCGAGTGGGTTTTTGGACTAAATGAATAAGACAAACACAATGTGAGAAAGATGGAAATTTATGAATTAATTAATAAAGAAAAATATGTGATGTAAAAATGCAATGATTCTCTCACGCTCTCAACATACGATTTACTCAAATCACTCTACACAACATTCACACATCGAAAATAAACCAAAAATTTTAAATCGATATGATGTACAGATCCAAGAAACCTCAAAGGCTGTAGATACGCTTCAAACAGTATTTTACACTATAAGAGAGATTCACATAATCTCGAATATGAATTCTATTAAGATTCAAAATAATCTTATGAACACAACTAAGATTCAGAATAATCTTATGAACACAACGAAGATTCAAAATAATATTATGGATATAAAAATGCAATGGAACAACAATTGATCCAAACGTATGCTTCTAGACCCCTTGTATAGTCGCACGATTCCTTGGGTTGGCCCACACTCTTATCGACCGCTCGCACCCTTTATGAATCCACCACGTGTACAGTCATACGTATACACGTACAGACAGCATACAGCACCTTTTTTAATTTGCTACGTCTCCGTCCGTGGCACAGACATACGTACATACATACATACGTATCGACAGCACACAGCATTAAATATTCTGGAAACTCCAGACAGCTCTGAACAACTTTAGACAGCTTCAGACAGCTCTAGTCATATTCACAGTCACATTGACAATCACACTTCACATGAACAGACACAATCAGAGCGACAGTCACAATCACAGCGACAGACACAATCAGACCGACAAACACAATCAGCTACAATAAAACCAAATTGGTCATAATAATAGTTTCTGTATAATCTCTAGATATAATAGTGACTTGCAATTCAAAGTTCAAATCTGCGTTGTAATAAATGCATTATTACGCGATAAGACATTACAAACCAAATAAGCTTCGCATGTCACATGAAAATGTAAATTTAACACTTACCCCTATGGCTAGAGAACAATGGAGAGCGTACACTCCTTGACGTGATCCAAAACGACCAGTGTCGGTTTTAGAAATTAATCTTACTTAAATCCATAGGAGAGTGAGCACAAGTCAGGGTAGAATACCCGTGCATATCATGTTAGTTTTCTTACTTCGTCACAAGTAATTTCTGGCTAGGTACATGTTAATACAGTCGCTTACCTGGAAAAACACGTATTCACCCTAGATAACGTTGTACGCATGTACAACGAGAAATAGTCGAATAGTTCTAAGGCAAAATCAAGTTAATTTCTTTGCCTAATTCTGTGACACCAATAAGTATATGGATTATCTTACTTAGTGCTACTTTTGGAACAGCAAAATAGGTAAGTTTGTTCGTAATTCATAATATACATTTATTATTGTAAAAGTTGATCTTCCTAACTTCACGAAAGAAAGGTTTAAAATAATTAGTTTAGGCTTACCTGCCGTTTATAAATGGAAGCCTTATCTGAACTGAATATTGTGGGTATGTGTTACGACCATAATTTATCTTTAGACGACAAACAATATAAACTATTCCAGGATGAGAAAATCGTAAAGTAGAAAAAGTATGTGGTAGTGAAAGGGAACATTTATACTGAGTTCTTTAATAGTATGGAGCCAGAAGAGAATCTAACGAAGTTGAAATAATACAATACAGTTGTCCAATAACTGGTGACTTTTTCTTGTTATAAGTGCGGTGAAAAACAAAGCATCTTGACCAAATGGCACCTCGTAACACACTTTACAAAATTAGTTCAGGTGGTGCAACTATGATTAACCAGAATTTGTATCACAGTACAGGAAGCCAAACCGTAATTATTTACCAGAATGTTAAACTGTAAAAGGTACTCAATTTTCAATTATACGAAACGCGAACGCAAGCCCTAATATTGAATAGTATTATGAGAAATGTTAACACGTTTTCTTGCTACAAAAAGTGACAAAATCTGAAAAAGAGGACTGCAGCCTCCATTATCTTGACATCTGTCGAAGAAAAGAAACCCCCCCCCCCCACATTATTAGACAAACTAAAAGAGCTTTTCTTTTTATTCCCTGCACGACCAGGAATATTGTAAAGGGCGTTCAAATTTAATTTTAACCAGAATTCGCTAATAATTTTGAAGGCGTAGAACCATAAATGTTGGGGAATAAAACAAAAAATAAAAGTGTGTTCAGTAAAAGCCCAATTAGATTTATAGAATAAAATCGGAGAAAAATAGAAATACAGCGAATGTATTTTAGATTGGTATCACAGAACACTGCATATAACGCAATGAACAAAAATTGAATGGAAATCTAATATCAAATGATGCTTGATACACTAGAATCGACGCAATTAAGGAAGTAATTTATAATGCTAGTCGGCTTTTTTGTCAAAATAATGTTTTTAAAGCTACACAAATATATATATATATATATATATATATATATATATATATATATATATATATATATATATATATATATATATATATATATATATATATCTGACAATGCAAAGAGATTTACAAAGAATTTCAAGAATGGGTTCAAGAAAAAATGAAACCAAACCTTTTATTATTCAAAGACAAACGAATAATAAATGCTTCATACCATATAATCTAACTTATACAAATCCAGCACACTTTACAGATAACATTACTAAACTTAGTGACATCGTTCTCTGTCTCAAAATGAATGCACATTAAATATGTATCAACCATAATTAGTTTTTTTTTCTGTAACAGCATATGCAGTTAGTCTGGTTGTAACAGAATGCATACATTAACATGCTAGTGTCTCCAACACAGTAAAACACCATCTGTATAGGATTATGTTTTAAGCTTATGTCTCGCAAACACCAAAACCTTCGTCTTATATGTCCATCAGGCGTAAGATATGTCTTTCCGGTTAAATTGTTTTTAATGTACATATTGGTCTTCCTTTGAAATTTTCCCATTTGATCTGCGAACAATAAATTATTCATAAGTTTTAATACGTCATTTCTTAATTGTTAGCTGTCTGTTCGAGGACAAGGCAACTGTATGAATGTCTTTGTTTTAAACATGAGTGAACGTAAATTTGAGTTTATGTAATGTATCAGATACATATTGTTTTAATTCACAAAATAGTTTTTATTCAGTTACTTTTTGCACCATCATTCTCATTAATCAATTTCCCTTGAAAGTGGTATTCACCATTTTTCTTATGAGTTAATTTCTCTGATGCAGTTCGAAAGTCCTTGAAATAGTTGTGCAGATGTAGCGAGATCATCCAGTCTGCTTCCAATTTGCAGTCAGCATAACTCTTTTCAGGTATATATAGTGGATTTAAAATACCTCACTTTTTCTTCATCATTTTGCCATCAAAAGTTGGCTTATAATTCGTATATATAAATTATTATTGTCATGGTTTATAAGGTAAAACCATCGACGTGGTATAATGCTAATGAAACCCTGAATTCCACGTCCGGTTACCAGGGTCATATCAAGGTCTGTTACAACTTTAAGCGTAACACCATATATACTTTCAAATGTGCATAATGAGTTATTCCTGTACATACTGACCAGTTATCTGGTTTATCTCAGTGAGTACACGTTTCTGTGTTTGTTATATAGAATCATTGAAATCCATCAATGTATTCACATGGATTGATGTCCTTATTTAAAACTGAACGTTTAATATAATACAAATCTTTCATTGTCTCAACAAGCTTCTCGTCGTTTTAATTCTTAGCCATCTGCTCAAAACATTAACCATTTAACTAAAATACGTTTACAATTCAAATCCTTCTGTCCACGCTTATTTCCCGACTAACCTTCATGAAAATATACACTTTGAAATCTTTGCTAAATCAACTATTTTCTTGTCATAATTGGGTATTAGTTTTAATCCGTTCATTCTCATTATCTTTTACATGGTACATGATAAATAGACTACTGTCGTGCCCGTATAAGCTGAGAATAAACAATGGGATGGTTTTGTAAAAGTTGGTTTTGAAATTACGGTCTTTAGCAGCCGGTTATCTTTAGATTCCGCTGAAGTGATAATGGTCACAGACTTTATGTGTGCTTGCTTCGCCATCGTGAAGTTTAATATATAATGTGACGTGTTTGTTGGGTTAGATCATTTTCAGCATCTTCTATGAATACTAATTGTTTTGTACTGTCATGCATTAACGTTTCGTATACTCTTTACAAAAACCAGTTGTGAGAAGAAGAAAAAAACTGCAGTCAGCATCTCTGTAAACGACTAGTTCGTACCATTTATGATCCGACTTCAGAAACAAACACTTTCGTGATGGAATTAATCTAGATGTTTGCAATGTCCAGCTTTGCTGGAGTTCCATCTGAACATGTTGCATTTAATATTTGCTTGCTAAATTGTACTACTACAATATACGGTATCTTTCGAAAGTTAAAGTTAGCTGAACTTTCACAGGCATATGTTTTCTAATTTTGCAAATGATGTTTATTATTTTTTTAGTACGATTCAATGTAATTGAAAAATGTTATAAACCTGGACACATAGCACCATCAAATTGGTACCCATTTAAACGTTTTTGAATGAATATCTGCTTTCTAACTATAGTTTCGCTTAATCCTATGCCTCAGGTATTTTATTGCTTGTAAAGGTATCGGCAGACCTGTAGTTTTTAAAAACATTTTTTCGGAATGGGCCAATCAAGCACTGAAATTTTCATCGTTGATTTGTTTAATTCAGATAGAAATGGCAGGAACGTAAAAATATAAAGAAAATAACAATAAAAATAAATGAAAACAAAAATCATATATTTAAAAAATTTAAACAAGAAAGACTACATTTAAGAAAGTGACAACAATTTTCTTTAACTTTGAATGTTTAACCGAAAATTGTTGCACAATGCCAACCCAAATATCTAAATCCTCTGACCCTGGGAGTAGTATCTCGAATCTACAAATAAAACCACCCCAAGAATTAAGCCACCTTTCTATATGATTTTATTGCGTATGTCTGCGTACTGTTTGTGTGCAAAGGAATTTAGTTACGCGTCTTAAAAGGTTAGCCTTACAAATATTGTTGATCTTGTTTTACAGTGCTTTCTGCATAATTATGATGCATAAAACCGGCTGCACCATATAATCATTTTGACTGGTAAATTTAATTTTTCTTTTACTATTTTATTTCGAAATTTTAGACACTATTTATTTATTTTACCATTGGGGATCCCGGTGTCCGACTGGTCTCAAGCGTTCGCCTATACCGATCAATGCCATGTCACCTTTGTCCGCGTGGGTTTGAGTCTCTGCCCCGGCCAATATGGGTATGTGACAAAGCTTACGTGGGTAGGTGGTTCGTTCAGGAATTTTTCCGGATTTTTCCTCCAAAAGTTATATAACCTATCATGTGCTAAAATGGCGTTAAACCCACAAAACAACATTTTACCATTGTATTATGCAGCTGTTCTGCTTTAATCCCATACAAGACCCCCATGATTAATAAAGTCATTCTAACTTCGATGCTTCTTCATGCCTTTAATTATCAACGTTTGATTTTCTAATTGATTACAATATTGCAAAATATTGAAGGCAATTTACCCTAAGAGTGTAACTTTTGTTTTTCATGTGACCTACTTTAGATACGGAGGTTACTGGCGTGCATTAGACAAGCACTAAGATTTGTTTTTGATCTAGCGAAATCCGATTTAGCCTCTGAGTAATTCTTCGTTAAAATCTCAGTAGGTGGGTCCACCTTATTTCTTGTGTTTATTAGTAAGCATCAGAGACTCACAGACAACGCATAATTCAATTGGACAAAATATTATTCAGGTTCTGATTTGTTTGGTTTTATCAAATAAAAGGTCGCGTTACATTGGTCCATCTTAATTTCTGAGGTTATTGATGTGCATCATCAACGCACAGGCAACACCTGGTTTGATTACACAAATCCTGATTTAATTGCTGATTTTTTATTTCTGTGTTGTTCAGTATGATTTAGTTCTGTTTTGTTCAGTGTCTCTAATACATGATGCCACCGTTTTTTGGTGTGCATCAGGATGCACAAAAATAGGTAGTTTGCCAGAGCCCGATTTACACTGTGAAGTTTTTATGTTGTTATTTTTCTGCCATTTATCTTTTTAAATCTCTAGTACACGAGTCTATCTTACCTGCTGAGGTGATTAGTTTTCATCAATACTGATTTTATTGGTCCATCTTTACTAAGGCCATTAGTGTTAATCTTCACTTTACTGAGGTCATCAGGGTGAATTTTTTCTGACGTTATTAGTGTGCATCCTTATTGAGGTTAATAATGTGCATCTTTCATGAGGTTATTAGTGTACATCTTGGTTGAGGTTATTAGTGTACATCTTGGTTGAGGTTATTAGTATACATCTTGGTTGAGGTTATTAGTGTTCATCTTGGTTGAGGTTATTAGTGTACATCTTGGTTGAGGTTATTAGTGTACATATTGGTTGAGGTTATTAGTGTTCATCTTAAATGTGGTTATTAGTGTTCATCTTTCATGAGGTTATTAGTGTACATCTTGGTTGAGGTTATTAGTGTTCATCTTAAATGTGGTTATTAGTGTTCATCTTAAATGTGGTTATTAGTGTTCATCTTTAATGAGGTCATCAGTATGCATCTTTTATGAGGTCATCAGTGTGCATCTTTAATGAGGTTATTAGTGTGCACCTTTACTGAGGTCATCAGTGTTCATCTTTACTGAGGTCATCAGTGTGCATCTTTACCGAGGTCATTAGTATGCATCTTTATTGAGGTTATTAGTGTATATCTTTACTGAGGTTATTAGTGTGCATCTTTACTGAGGTTATTAGGGTATATCTTTACTGAGGTTATTAGTGTGCAGCTTTACTGAGGTTATTAGTGTGCATCTTTACTGAGGTTATTAGTGTGTAACTTTAATGAGATTATTAGTTTGCATCTTTACTGAACCTATAATGTGCATCTTGACTGAGGTCATTAGTATGCATCTTTATTGAGGTTACTAGTGTATATCTTTACTGAGGTTATTAGTGTATATCTTTACTGAGGTTATTAGTGTGCATCTTTACTGAGGTTATTAGTGTGCATCTTTACTGAGGTTATTAGTGTGCATCTTTACTGAGGTTATTAGTGTATATCTTTACTGAGGTTATTAGCGTGCATCTTTACTGAGGTTATTAGTGTGCATCTTTACTGAGGTTATTAGTGTGTAACTTTAATGAGATTATTAGTTTGCATCTTTACTGAACCTATAATGTGCATCTTGACTGAGGTCATTAGTATGCATCTTTATTGAGGTTACTAGTGTATATCTTTACTGAGGTTATTAGTGTATATCTTTACTGAGGTTATTAGTGTGCATCTTTACTGAGGTTATTAGTGTGCATCTTTACTGAGGTTATTAGTGTGCATCTTTACTGAGGTTATTAGTGTATATCTTTACTGAGGTTATTAGTGTGCATCTTTACTGAGGTTATTAGTGTGCATCTTTACTGAGGTTATTAGTGTGTAACTTTAATGAGATTATTAGTTTGCATCTTTACTGAACCTATAATGTGCATCTTGACTGAGGTCATTAGTATGCATCTTTATTGAGGTTACTAGTGTATATCTTTACTGAGGTTATTAGTGTACATCTTTACTGATGTTATTAGAGTGCAACTTTACCGAGGTCATTAGTATGCATCTTTATTGAGGTTATTAGTGTGCATCTTTACTGAGGTTATTAGTGTGCATCTTTACTGAGGTTATTAGTGTATATCTTTACTGAGGTTATTAGTGTATATCTTTACTGAGGTTATTAGTGTGCATCTTTACTGAGGTTATTAGTGTGCATCTTTACTGAGGTTATTAGTGTGCATCTTTACTGAGGTTATTAGTGTATATCTTTACTGAGGTTATTAGTGTGCATCTTTACTGAACCTATAATGTGCATCTTGACCGAGGTCATTAGTATGCATCTTTATTGAAGTTATTAGTGTATATCTTTACTGAGGTTATTAGTGTGCAACTTTACCGAGGTTATTAGTGTGCATCTTTACTGAGGTTATTAGTGTGCAACTTTAATGAGGTTATTAGTGTGCATCTTTACTGAACCTATAATGTGCATCTTGACTGTGGTCATTGGTATGCATCTTTATTGAGGTTACTAGTGTATATCTTTACTGATGTTATTAGAGTGCAACTTTACTGAGGTTATTAGTGTGCATCGTTAATGAATTCATCAGTGTGCAACTTTACTGACGTTATTAGTGTGCAACTTTACTGAACCTATAATGTGCATCTTGACTGGGGGAATTACTGTACATCTTTCCAGTCGAACATATTATGAGTAGCTTTCATCTCACAAAATACATTCGTCGAGTGTACCTAACTTACTGAGGTAGACTCATATATTTATTACTTTAACTTTTGCTAGACGTCTAAGATTGTTAGTTACTTTGGCAACAAATTTAACACCTATCTTGATTATGCATATCCCAATAGTCCATATGATCAACTCTTGTTTCAAAGAAACAACGAATATATTTGCACATTTCTAAAACACAACGAGCAGATTTTGAACTTGATTGTACATGAAGCGGATTGCAAAATAATTTGATATTTTATGTAGATACACAATGCTGCAAGGAGATAAATAAGACAAAACGTCGACCCATCCCCTCTTTCAATAGCAATTATCATCAGACATGTGAAAGTATACTTGATAGGGTTACCAACAGAAATCTCAAAAGAAGTCACAGCGGAATTATTTGAGGTAAATTTCAAATACAAAACTAGGAACTTCAGAACGGACTCATATAAAGAATATCCAACAATACAAACTGGATCAAGATTCTTAGAACTTCAGAGAGAAGACGCAGCTATACTAAAACATACTTCTATATCCATGGTTTGCATGTAAGATCTTGGTACCTTAAGTGTATACATAATATAAAAAGCAGCAACTGTAAATTCAAGAGACATGATTGGAGACATTGTAAGTAGACAAAAGAAAGTAAAAATGAAGAAGAAAATAGGAATAGTGGGACCAAGAGAACAAATAGAACTTGCCCAAAACCGAGCTGACAATATTTCCAAAAGTAGTAACAGATCAGAAAGAGAAGCAAAAAGAAAATAAAAGCTCTGACAGAACCAAAGAAACAACCCTACAAGAAAGCAACGTATAAACGTTGTCTCTGAACCAAAGCAGAAAAAAAATCACCCCAAAGCAGTCCATCATACAATAATACAGAACAAAACCCCAAACAAACAAAAAAACATTTCGAACGGATGAATTGAAATTACCAAAAGTGCAGACGAGGATAAAAAAAAACAGACATATGAACACTGACTCTGTACCAGATCTGAAAAGTATTATCTAAAGCAGAGCAGCAGTAGAAATCGGACAAACAGCAAAATAAATGAATGAACCAGAAAACAGAAATGAAAAACGAATATACAAATAATACAGAGTAGGAAAGGGAGTAAGAAAGAATTGTCTTAGACAGGTCAAAACAACAGAAAAGAAAAGAAAACTACTGATTAGGCAAGCGACACTGATATATTAAAGGAGTATTATAAACTGGTCTATGAGAACCATAACCTACTGACACGGACTGATAATATATAAAATAAAAAATACAGAACGACATGAATGTACTCACTAAAATAGATATAGGATCAGACTAATTAATGAAAATCACAAAAATGATTTGATCTTTACAGCCATATATCATCAAAGAGGAATACAGTAACATTTAAATCTTAAAAGTAAATCTTGTACAGAAAAGAAAACTAAAAAGGACATCAGGGAAGAGGTAAAACAAAGTTAAAATTAAAAAGGGGTTGAAGGGAAAGGAAGGACGACAAATAAGAAATATTCGAAGGGAGGCGAGTACGAACCTAAAAACTCCAGCCTCAAGCAACTTGGTATTTTAGTAAAGATATACCAAGGAACCTCAATTTAAATTCTCTGTTAAATTTAAATTTAAATTTACAAGCCTTCGTGGATTAAGAAAGTTATTGTGGGGACATCTCTAAATCTCTATCTAGCCATATGTGCTTGGAAGGGAACCATATCATCAGCGGTCAAAGTTTCTTAATGCAGTTCTACTAGTTCAGGGGCACGCATAAAACAGGTTGCTATTCTCAAGAAGCCGTTTAAAATCAGCATCGTAAAAGAATACGTCATTGTATCCGGTTATAGTGTTTAGAACTGCATCATTTACATTCTTTTCCTTAGCATTATATTTACAGAAAAGATACCAGCTGTACGTAGTAGTAGTTATCGCCTGTCTCATGCTTTGGATTAAAAAATGTAGATATGTGAGAAAGCTTGCCAGTAGCTTCTCGTGGGTCGGTGGTTCTTTCCGGGGTTTTCCCGGGTTCTTCCTCCACCATTAATACTGGCCGCCATATATAGCCTATCGTGTGCTGAAAAATGGCGTTAAACCCCACAACAACAACAACAACTTGGATTAAAAAATACAGATTGAAATAAACAAAATACCTCTATGAACTGCAACAATTTCAGCCCTTTGTTAAAGAAAAATTAATTTCATTTTGTTTTTCTCATTTACATAGATATTCTATTTGTAGGATTTCCTTTCGGAATGAATTCAGCATACGTAGGTGGCATTTGTAGGTCAAGTTGCTAAAGATCAAAAAATATAAATACAAAGCAAAAGCTGCAACAAGTTAGACCTATTTCTTTTACAAACAGTGTCGAAGTCTACTAAAGGCTTTTCTTAATAGTTCTACCATGGAACACATCTATCTATCTATCTGTATCTATATGCCTGTCTCTATCTATCTGTCTGTCTGTATGTATATCTGTCTATCTATCTATCTATCATCTATCTATCTATCTATCTATCTATCTATCTATCTGTCTCTCTGTCTGTCTGTCTATCTATCTATCTATCTATGTGTCTGTCTGTCTGTCTGTCTATCTATCTATCTATCCAACGTTTATTAATTCCTTTCCCTTTCATCGATACATTATCTTGTTTGTTTGATTTTATACTAACGTCTGTAACGCTTAAACGCCACGCTCGCAGACTCGAATAGCTGTATTATAGCTTCCAGATCCGAATAGTTGTATAATTCCAGCATTAAACCTAATGAATTGCGAAACTGTTGAGCACTCATCAACGAATGGAAACCAATTTCCTACAAATCGCATATAATTTGATAACTAACATAGCCCCTGTATTCCTATGATCCAAATTAAGAAGGTCCGATACAAAGTGCCATGACGGCGAATACAAGAAACTCAATTTGCTGATCGAAATAATTGAAATCGGTTGCCTTTTTAATCAGGATAAACATATTATAACTATTCAACGGAACGAAGTTGTATCAACTCACGTATTTAAGTTCCTTCAATTTCAGACGAATTTACCAACCTGCGATGCCATGCTGTTTTGTCACGCTCTTTTACTGACATTTCCATTAGCACGGGGATTCTTGTCCGGTTCGTCAACAGAAGAACCGTAATCGTTTATATCATATAATTAATTTCCACGCAATTTGTTTCTGGATAGTGGTTGATAAATGTTTAAATAGCATGACATCCAAAAGCTTTCTCGCTGTAACAGTTTTTTAAAAAAAGAAAACAAAAAATAACATAACAATGCCAACAGTATATTATTGTAATGTAGAATACCCTAGGTTTTGATTCTCAGCGACGAACAGTCCAACGATAGAAATGCAGCTGTGTGATGGGAAACTACATTCTTCAAATCACACTGAGATGCTGTTGACTTCGCTTGATTTCGTATCACCTTAGTCAACCCTGGGAAGCTGTTCACACTACAGAGTAGAAAGATGAAATTCATTTTGGTGCGGTTTTCGTACAGTTTGAGACGAGTCTTATTTAGTATCAGTTATGTCGTCTTAAGTACGCGGATGCGGAAGGAGTTATTTGCATTCTGATCATTTTAAGCTCAATAATACTATTCCAAACACAGCCAAGTTATCTGTTTTACTATCGTTCAATGGTATTGAACTGGCCAGTGTAGAAAATTAAAACTTTATTAATGTCTAACATTCGCAGACGAATGTGCTTCATGTCTAAGCCTGTGTACTTTGTTCAACAAGACAAGGATTAATTATACAATTTGTTTATAATAGACTTTCTAAATCTGATTTCGGTTAATGTTTCTTGTCGTAATACGAGGTCGCCTGCCAACTATTTCAAAGCTGGAATTTTTCACCTCATTTTCCAAACTGTAGAAACAATTTGTTGTATCATCATCACACCCCCCCCCCCCAAACAAAGACTATTACATCTGGAAAAATATTTAAACTCTCTCAGGATATGTTGAGTTTCTACGACTAGGCATAATTTCCTTTTTTTTTGATTCAGCAGTTAATATTTTGAGGTTCATATTTGAATTTGCTACGAACATGAAATATTGCGGGTTACAAGAAACTCAAAGGAAAAAGATAGAATGTCTAGATGAGAAAAGACGCGTTCCTTTCCTGCAGCGTCAAAGAGAGAAAAGACGCGTTGCTTTCCTACAGAGGTTAAAGACAGGCACTTTAATGACAGCACGACATGGACATTTCATTTAGTTGAGGTAAACCTGCTGTTGATCACATCCTTCTATTTGACCAATTTGACTTAATGGTAAGCAATATTTTGAAGAGGTTATTGCGAAAGAAGTATAAATGTGAGAGATTTGACCAATACTTTAATGCGTTACAGTGTCCTCATATACCAGTCAGTCGTCCCTGGACGTACTTTTAGAATCAATATAATTACTAGAATACTGCCTCTAAAGTTGTATATTATGAGTCTGTTTTCCTCTCCAATCAGAAGACGAAGAATTCCATTCATGTCACTTATCTTTGACAGATTAATTGCTTCGGGCAGCATGAAGGCATTGCGACCGTAAATTATTATTTTACAGTAGACTGTGTCTGAACCTGTAGCAAGAGAGCCAATTTAGTGGTAAACACTTGTAAACGATTGCATCACGTGTTAATCCGAGCCGGGGATAGCATTAAGGAAATCATGGTATATATGATTAATTTTAGAGAATTACAAAGATACGCAAAACAGAACGGAAAGTACTACCCTAGATTTTACAGGAGAATCATTGCGAACGCTTGGTAGAATTAATATTTGATGCAAATAATACTATCATACAGGTTAGATATTTTTAATCAAATGAATGAATTAAAAATTGTCTAACCTTTGTGGTAGTATTATTTAATTAATTAATAAAAATTATCTAACCTGTGTTATAGTATTCTTTGTATTGAATAATAATTCTGCCTAGTATTATAAAGTAATTGTGTATATTTGTAATTCTCTATAAAACACCGATATGCATTGATTTTTATTGTAGGAACAGGAACGGCTATGTAGATCGATGAGAATTAATTACTTGTATGTATGTATGTATGTATGTATGTTGTTGTTGTAGGGTTTAACGCCATTTTTCAGCACAAGATAGGCTATACATGGCGGCCAGTATAACTGGTGGAGGAAGAACACTGAAATACCCAGGAAAGAATCACCGACCCACGAGAAGCTACTGGCAGACTTTCCCACGTACCCACGCTAGCCGAGCCTTGGACTCGAACCCACGCAGACAGAGGTGAGATGGCAGTGATCCGTAACGGTGAGCGCTTTAGACCACTCGGCCATTCGGGGCCCCCATGTATGTATGTATGTATGTATGTATGTATGTATGTATGTATGTATGTATGTATGTATGTATGCATGCATGCATGCATGCATGCACGCACGTACGCATGCAGATCGTGTGTCGTACTTTGCAATCAGAAACTATGGCTGCTCCAGTTTAGATTGTGTAGCTGTACTTCAATATTTTACTTGGTTTATTTTTTGAAACATCAGTGTAACTATCTTTTGGTCCTTAGGCACTAACTTATTATGCATATTAATGGCACTGTAAATGCTGCATTGTAATTGCATTCATACTGTTTTGCGGACACAACACTATTAATGGAGCAAACTGTTTCGCCAGGTATCATTTTGCTTCGAAGTTGTTTGTTGTGAAGTTGCTTAAGAAATCTGGAATAACACTCTTTATACTTTTTCAATATCTATAATTGATGGTGGACCAGTTTTAAATCTCATTTGTTTAAAGTTGCAGGGATAATCATAATAAATTTTTCCGTTTCAGTCGAGATTTGTGTGCAGGTAATAAACGCCATTATTTATTTGCTTAAAACGTTCAAACATTTAAGGGATCTCTTTGGAAAATACAAGCATGATTTAATTTTATTGCGGTACATCTGAAACCATCGTCTTGGATTTGATCTGGATGACTGACAGTTGGTAGCTTCATCAAACTTATTTTGAACACTTTCTAACTTACCAATTTCGAAAATATAGGCAATATACGTGAGACTGTTGCACTATCATAATTATATCAGACAATATATTGTACTTTTGGAACGATTCAAATTCCTTTATTTCATTGAAGCAGCATTTTGCGATATTTTAGACTCTTCTTCTTGTTTCTTCAACATTCAGCTATGATTACTTCTAATCGGTGAGCCTTGTACATAATGGTATACCACATTAAGCTCTACGTGAATGTTGTGGGTTTTGTTATATCACATTTTCATACGATAACAAGGACTAACAGAACATGTGGTATTCGAAACAAATAAAATATATGTATAGTATGCAGGCTGTATCATTGACATACAACTCGTTGTATACATGTTTCATTAAAAGCCTTTGGCATTATATTCCAGTTCAATATGTCAAATAAGTATTCTTTTGCATGTTTTCTTGGCTGTCAAGCATATAATGACAGGATTTTGTGTGTTGTTCAGAATCAGAAAATGACGAAATTAGTATGTCATGATCAACATTAAGGTTGTCATCATTAACACCCACACGTTTTTTGAAGTTTAGCCTCCTACGGGCCAAAGTCAATGGATGGTACAACGAGCATATTCGATTTCGATTTCTTGTCGGATTTTACTATTTTTGTCCATGTCATTTACAAATCTAGAGACATTGTCGTATGACACAAGCCAAAATCATCTACGCTCTTCGTTTCATGGATTTTCGCCCGCATCTTGCTACGATGGTTGAGAGAGAGAGAGAGAGAGAGAGAGGGGTTGCTGCCTTAGCACATTTTCTTATTTGATTAGTAAAAATCGATTTTTAGAACATTATAGGTTTAAGAAATAATAACAAAAACAACCACTTGGCATTAACTTAATGTACTGTGCCTCGTAACCGAGAAAGTTACCGTGTAGTGTCGACATGTTATTGCAACTTTGTATCGTTGATTATATAAACACTGTAGAGAACAAGTTGCTAATATTAAAAACGTTTGAAAAATTGATAATTGCACTATGAAAACAAAGGAATGCTATGTAGTAAACTTTCACTGAAAGTAAAACTGGAAGTATTATTTTAAAACGGAGGACAGCGACAGTAATGACGATAGCAACAGTTGCTATGTTTATAAATAATGATGTGAAGAGTTATTTCTTTAACATTGATTTTGCTATTCAGTTTTTAAATTTGAATTAACTTCTTATTGTCTAATGTTATCTCTTATCAGTTTTTCGTGTGTACCATTTTTATTGTGTACTAGCGATGATTGTGAACGTACTTATTTCTATTGCACCATTGTTCCAATATCTTCGACGTTCTAGAAAATAATAATTTAAAACAAATAGCTCGAAGTTTTCATGTTCTTGGATATTGTTATATATAGGTTGTGCTTTCCCCAATTATTTTATAGGTACAATTGTTCCGCAGGTTTCAAGCTGTTAAGCGATTAACTAGTGTAATTGTACCGATACTTTTATCCATTAATCCGTTTGTCTTAAAAAATCTGTTCAACTTTCTATATGTCACCATGATATTCATATCCTGATTATTGCATTAAACATCCAGTCCACATCCTCAAGTCGTCCAGTTTGTAAACAGCAAGATCACTTTGCATGATTTTAAATATATTTCCTCAGTCAGTAAAGTTAAAGAGGTAGCCACCATAAAATTGCTTTTTATTTAAACTTTCTAAATTTAGATGTTCCAGATGTAAAGTACCAGAAAACAATTCATACATACCTTTGATCTATTTTATTCCTGAATTGCGTTAACTGGAGTAGTGTATATTTATATGTGTCGAGTGCTATTGTAGTCATAAATTTAATATTGCACAATGTCAACATATTTTCTGGTTTCGTTTTTTAAAAAAATACTTAACATTCTAGTCTTCGTGGTTCTGTTTAACTTTCCGTTGCAGATGTCCTTTACCTGAGTAAGTTAAAAATATTAAGTGTTTACCTTTTCGAGCAAATCTATTACATTTTCAGGCTTTATCTATCTAAAGACATCATATATGTCACCTTCATTTTTCGTTTTCGCCTTTCTGGAGCAAGATCAAATTAAGAAAACATTTATTACTGTCCAAAACTACCCAAATCTATTTCTGCATGTTTTCCATGACTGCATTTGAATAAGGACTGCTTGCCACCGGTCATCTGCTAACATATATACGTATGTAGAAATCTTGTCAGTGATAGGTGTTGGGAGATTGTTAGATGGCCTATTCCTTTATTAGCTCGTAAGCCCTGTCTGGCAGTTCACATAGGAGAAGGAAACTCTGATGCCAAACCCACCAAGTCCCAGCCATTGGATGATGGCTCCGCTGCCTGGTGGATATCTTCGAAAATGCGGAGTGAAGCTTCTAGGGTGTCTGGGTGTCAACTACGACTTTCTTTAGCAGCTCCTACATCCGAACTTGCCCCAAATGTCATGCTCAGCATTCCTTTGGACCCCACCAGAGAGGACGAGAGGGTGATCCTGACGTCTGGGCAGCCTAGGATCTCCATACTCCACTCCCAGGCTTGCGCCCTGGAAATGCCACTCCAGCCTCGCTCCTGAGTGAGGAAACAACACGGAAGCTGGCTGTCTACGGGTTATAAGTCCCACCCGATTATTACGTCCCACTGGCCGACTACCGCCAGCCTCAAACCGGGCAGCCCCCGGTCAATAAGGTGTTTTCTCGCTTTCAACGTCTGCCTGCTCCAGTGGGTGTTTGTAGCTCAGTGTGTTGCTCAGCATGACAAGCAGACGGAAATTCCGCACCAGACAAAAGAAACAAGAAACCAACAATGAAGACTCCAGCACTTCGATTCGCAAGGTGGAACGAACGCACCATGTGCACCAGCATCTCGGACGACCTCAGGGAGATGGACGACACCAAGAAGACGGCCATCATCGACAGAGAGCTTACCAGATTAAATGTTAGCATATATGCCCTCCAGGAAACCAGGCTCGCCTTCAGCGGCTCCATTAGAGAGGAAAACTACACCTTCTTCTGGAAGGGTCGAGAACCTAAGGAGACCTTCCACCACGGATGGGGCTTCGACATCAAAAACACCCTCCTGGCCTCAGTTGAGCCTCCCTCAGATGCACTGAGCGTCTCTTGTCCATTCGCCTTGTCACTGCTGCAGATCCTGTCAACATCCTTAGTGTCTACGCCACCACCATCGCGTCTTCAGAAGACACAAAGGATAAGTTATATGGGCAGCTGCACGAACAGATCAAAGGATGCCCTAAAGATGAGCCACTATTCCTCCTCGGCGACTTTAATGCCAGAGTAGTTGTGAAGCACTATGGCCTATCTTCCTTGGACACCATGTCCTTGGAAAGATCAACTAAAACGGCCAGAGACTGTCGGATTTGTGCACCTATCATGACCTGTTCGTTACAAACACCTTCAGCAAGTGTAAGCTACAACACAAAGTGTCATGGAAACACCCCCAGCTCGACTTGGTCATCACCAGGCGCTCTGCCCTGAACAGCGTCCTCTTCACCAGAAGCTACCACAGTGCACATACAGCCACACACACTACAACGCTCAAAACCAAAAAGGTTGCCCTCACATCAACACTGCGTAGATGTTGGTCCCCTCCATGGTGGAGGAGTATGGGTCCGTCCTGGACCAGGCTCTCCAGGACCTGACAGAGCACGATGTCGCAGCCTAGTAGAACTCCATGATGGGTGCCATGTACAGCACAGCCATGTCCATGTTTAGCACGAAGTAACGGTCCAGTTAAGACTGGTTCAACGCACACCTTTTAAGGAAGAAACCAACAATAGAGGACAAACGAAAAGCCTTCATAACTTACGAAACAATGCCCCAATGAACGAACGCTTGCTGCCCTCAGAAGTTTCCGAAGCATCACCCAATGCATCGCTAGACAGTGCGCAAACTAGTAATGGAAGCAACTGTGCGAGGGAATCTAGCATCTGGAAACATTCAAGGTATGTACAGTGGCATCAAGAAGGCTCTAGGCCCTACAGTGGAAGAGGTCGCCCTCTGAAATATCTGACGGTAGAGAAGATCACAGACCGTGAGCAACAGTTGGCCAGATGGGTGGAACACTACTCAGAGCTATACCCCCGAGAAAGGTCAGTCACCGTTACGGTCCTTAGCAGCATACATAAACTGCCTACAATGGGGAGCTCAACAAAGTGCCCACCTTAGAGGAGCTCAGCAAAACATGAGCTACTCTGCCTCTGCTGGGAGGAAGGAGCAGTCCCCTAAGACATGCACGATGCCACCATTGTGACCCTTTACAAAAACAAGGGCGACCACAGTGACTGTAACAATTACAGAATGATCTGAATCCTGAGCATCGTCGGCAAAGTGTTCGCCTTCATCATCCTCACCAGGCTCCAGCTGCTGACGAACCGTGTGTACCCGGAATCTCAGTGCGAATTCAGAGCAGGCAGGTCGACAACAGACATGATCTTCTCCCTACGACAAATCCAAGAGAAAGTAGAGAGCAAGGTCAGCAACTCTACATGGTGCTTATCGACGTCACTAAGGCCTTCGACCTGATCAGCAGGAATGGCCTATTTGAACTTCTCAGTAAAATCGGCTGCTCACCAAAACTCCGCAGCATGATAATCTCTTTCCATTCTGATATGAAGTGAACAGGCTTGTACAATGGATCCTCTTCAGACTGCTTCCCCATCAATAGCGGTGTGAATCAGTGTTGAGTGCTGGCGCCGACCCTTTTCGGGATCTTCTTCTCCCTGCTCCTGTCCTACGCGTTTTGACTCGTCTTCTGATGGCGTATATCTGCACACCAGGTCCGACGGGAGGCTGTTAAACCTGGCACGACTGCGCTCGAAGACCAAAGTGAGGTCGGTGTTCATCAGGGAGATGCTCTTTGCGGATGACGCGGCTCTTGTGACCCACACCGAGGATGCCCTCCAGAGACTGATGCCTGTAAGCACTTTGGGCTCACCATCAGTCTGAACAAGAAGAACGTCAGTGTTCAAGGTACCACCACTGCCCCGTCCATCAAACTCGACGGTATCACCTTGGAAGCAGTCAACAACTTTACTTACATGGGCTCAACCCTCATCAATACTCTCTCGCTTGATGCGGAGCTGGACAGAAGACTTAGAAAGGCAAACACCGGGACTAACGAAGAGGGTGTGGGAAAACAACGCGCTGACAGGCCACACCAAGATCAAAGTCTACCAGACTTGAGTATTCAGCACCCGCCTATATGGAGACCTGGAGCACCAATATGAGGCAAGAAAGTCGGCTCAACTCTTTCCATATACGGTGCCTAAAACACAACCTGAAAATCAGCTGGGAAGACGGCGTACCACACAGCAAGATTATTCAGCATTCAAGTATCCTATCCCCAACATGTACTCCCTGCTGAGCAAACAGTGCCTTCATGGCTGGGACACGTCTGACGCATGGAGGATGGGAGGCTGCCAAAAGACATCCTATTTGGACAGCTGGCTACTGGCACCAAAAGAGTTGACCGTCCCTCACACCGTTTCAAGAATGTTTTGAAGAGGGACATTAAGGCATGCGACATTTCACCCGACGGCTGGGAAGTGCAGGCCGAGGACCGAGGCACCTGGAAACAGACGGTCCGTCAGAGCATATCAGTCGCCGATGTGAGGAGAGGCCAGCTGGCGGCAGCGAAACGTGAGAGAAAGAAGAGCGCGGCAGCAACCAAAGCAACTCAAATTTCTCAGTACGTCTGCACCAACTGCAAATGGGGACTGTCGCCATCGCGCTAAGGCCTGCACATCCACATCAGACGTTGGCAAACCCCAGAGACAGGCTACACTCCAAGGGTGCTACTCGCCTGGTCTCTCGAGACTTTGCCGCCAATGCTGATGATGAGAAATCCTGTCAGTGTTAGATGTTAGGAGATTGTTAGGTTACGTATTCTTTTATTAGCTGTTAGTTGATGATGTCACCTTTGATAAATAAGGTAGCTTTAATTTAACAAAAATTGAAACATGTATTCTCTCCTTCCAAGCTGGTGAAACATTTCAGTTATGTCATATACGATTATATGTTTGGTATGGCATTATCTGCAACAACAGCTGGATATACTTAGTTACGAATGGTTGTTTAAATCTTTGTTTTCCATCAAGTTGTCTAGTTGAATGGTTGAAGGTTAGAATCTTCAAGTTTTTATTTCGGGTTTAACCTTAATAAAAAATTGTGTATTTATTCATATTAAAAATGTAATATATTCCTTCATAATACATTGTTTCTGATCCATATTACTATCGAGGTTGATGTTTACTTTTTTTGTTTTTGTCACCACTGAATGTAGATCAGCATCTTTTCTAAAGCATCGAAGCATTTGCTTGAAATCGGCAATTCAAATTTGTTATTATCGTCTCTGTTATTGTTTAGCACAACTAGTTTTTTGACTACACTTTAATTCTTTCGACTTAGGTAAGGAAATACACATCTCTTTATTGAAAATTTATGTTAAATTAAACAAATATGAAATTGTTGTTGTTGTTGTGGGGTTTAACGCCATTTTTCAGCACACGATAGGCTATACATGGCGGCCAGTATTATTGGTGGAGGAAGAACCCGGGAAGACCCGACAAGAACCACCGATCCACGAGAAGCTACTGGCAAGCTTTCTCACATACCCACATTGGCTGAATCCGAGACTCGAACCGGCGCAGACAGAGGTGAGATGGCAGTGATCCGTAACGGAGAGCGCTTTAGACCACTCGGCCACTCGGGGCCCCCAAATATGAAGCTAGTGTTGCATTAAATTATCTTCATAGTCTGAGAGATCTGTTAATTTTAGTTATTTTCAAAATGCCCCAAGTCTGGATGCTCAAGTGATTTCTAATATGATTTTTAATGCTTTCGTATCTCTAAGACAAGAAGAACGAAACTCCAAAATATGATTCGTCAAGAATTCCCACGGAGACACTACTTTCGGATACGAAGACTTTAAATTTACTACTGGAGAAGATTTTGACATCTCTGTCAGTTAGTACGAAGGCCATAAGGTTATCCAACAAAATACAGATTTATTAATCATTGATTTTTAGATTTGTTGTAAAAGGGAGTTCCAAAGGTTAGTGTGATTAAATGATTAATAAAATTATGCGCAGTGCAAAGTTTTAAAATGATCATGCCGAGTTTTAATAAACACTGTTTCACAATATTATATACACAACCTTTGTTACACTTATTGTTATGATTACGGCGCTATATACGTCTTTTTTTGTACGGTCTTCTATTTCTGAAACTCCATATTGTTTCCAACCTCTGATTTTTCCCATTCCTCTATCTGCATTCGGCGAACTGAAAGTCACCTACACGCATATTTGACCTGAAGAGATATGAATCCAAAGGGAGTGGTAGGCAGTATGTATGTATGAATGTATGCATGCATGCATGCATGCATGTATGTATGTATGTATCTGAATATACGAGCCCTCGTATGGACGAAGGTATGACGAGTATATACTTATGTATGAATCCATTATATTATTATAATGCATCGAATCTTCGTTTTCTAGAACAGCAAGAATATTACGAAGCTGGGATTCAGGAAATCCTGGTTTTGTATATATTTAAATGAGAGGTCCTCTGTTTTAATTACGACATAATTTATTACATTATTGATTAAGTTGTGGAACCTGCTGGCTAAACTGGAGTCATTACCATCAGTTTTGGGATATCAAAATATATGTACGGGTCTAAAATAAAGTCCCTGTGTGGTTTGATACAGCGCAACCTTTGTATATAACTTAAAAGAAGGACAGTTACTTTTGACAAGTACAGACATGTCTAAATGTGTGCATTATATATCACGAACGACGCTATCGAACATACTTGAAATAGTGAATAAGTTTCTCCTTTTCCCAATTTGCTCCGATGGTACGTATTCAAATTGCATCTTGAAAGGTTGTTCAGGACAAATGATTTTCGAGTGAAAGACTATCCTAAGATTAAACAGCTATTACCGTTGAACGAACTAAACCAATTAGAGTCCTGAACCTGCCTTTGACGTAAAAACTTTTGAAAGAGACACTTCTTCAATTACCTTTCAATGTGGCTTTGTAAATGTCAACGGGGCTTTCCAGGATAGCGTCAATGGTATTTTGTTACCGTTTTTATTTCGATATGTGCATCGATTTGTAATGATGGTGATTCGCCGGAAGTCTGCAAAGACGTATATTCGATATTCATGGCGGAAGTATTGATCAGCTTTATCTATTTAAGTCACGTTTACATCTGCTTTTATGCAAAGTGCGGAGGATCGTGAAATCAGTTGGTGATACTTATTTGTTATTGAATAGTATGTTTTTGTTTTAAATATATATTATTGGCACGTGGCTTTTATCCAATCTTTATGTTGCATTATCCTGGTTAAAACTGAAACTCGCAGAAATTAAAGAAGTTGTTGGTAGATGATAAGGAGAATATTTTTTTTTCAGGAATAAGAACCTATGGAGCTTAAGTACAGGCACTCCTCTGCTATTTAAAGCATTACAGTATATCGTACTGGCTTCTGTTGGCTGCGTGGTTTATAATGGCATTTCCGGCAGACTTTTTTTATGCCATGCCTAGTAAATAGTAACGAAGTGACATTCCCATCAACACATTGCGATGGACAGGAAGAGTATCAGACCCATGAATCTTTGATTACAAGTTTGACATTTTACCAAGTGAGCTTGTGATTCCCTGACATTTGTTGACGAGATGTGGATTGCAATATCTTATTCTGTCATCTGTGTTTGATAGATAATGTATTTTGTTTTTTGATATTTTTTCTCCGTGTAAAGTCATTAGGCTAGACTTACATATGACACAATATTGCCAGATTTAATAGAGTCTGTCTTATTTTTTAATTATATCTGAAGTTGTTGGACCCCGTCGTTCTTGTGAATAGTTTCATGGATGAACTCGGTTACAATGTACTTTCATTGTCGTTCTGTACATCGAAAGGTTTCAAAGATTAACCAGATGGGAACTTCATAAGTGATGTTAGCTGAGACAGAAAGAAAGTGCCACAAAGTGTAGTTATGTGTGATTTCTAGTGAGAAAGTGTCCATCCGACGACCCCAGTTAATTTATTCGTTAATGGAGTTGATTCCCGCCTTAACGATATAAAGTTTTGATTAGAATAAAAATGTAGATCAACGGAAAGGGTTTTGAAAGGAATATTAAATTATAAACTTACACAATTATTAGATTGTTTAAAATCTTTTCTTATTCGATATTTTCAAAATTACTGACATGCAGGACTCGTCATTTTTATTATTATTGAGTCAAGGTAGTTTTCTTCTCTCGCGAATACGCAATATTCTCTTCAAAGGGATGCATACTCGTACCAGAAGTCAAAATTACGCCAATTAAAAGCAGCAATCAAAACGATTTTATTGCACGAAATTTATTATTTTTTCATAGCTTGTGCGAGATTGATCGTGCTAAATCGAACTTTTATTGTCCCTTGTGTGTACTTTCAAGCTGATTTTACACACATTATTCGAATTCAGTGATATTTTTAATCTATCTTGCACATAGAATATTAAATTGACGTTTGTAAACATCTTTGCTGATACCATCCAACCCACCCCAACACTACATTTTTTACTTCAAAATTCACCATTCTTTATAGCTGGTCATTATTTCCAGTTATAATCATCTGATGCAACATGCACTTCCAAGATAATTTAAATACGCATTACTCTGACCGGTCATGAACATGAACCAGATTTCAAAGCGAACAAGTAAGCGTTTGATAGAGATTACACTATCTAAAGTTACACAAATAGTCATAATAAAGTTCAGGACCCTACAGATAAGGAGTTCAAGAGCGACGATAGTTCTTGATAAAACCCGGTTTTCTTAAAATCTGCTGTAGACGTTTTACTCGATCTATTCCAAATTTTTTATTTAAGGACATTTAGAGTTTTACTATAACAATTTCTCCATGCTTATTAAATTGTATAACATCTAAATTTCTGGTTTTCCGTTTCAAAGCGCGAAACCTTATGCTCACTAAACAAAATCTGGTTTTTTAACGCATAATGAAACATGTTTTCTAAATTATTGGTTAAAATAGGACCCAGGGACAATCAAAAGTTTTCTAGTACGTTGCTATGTGAAACTGGGGACTGTTTTCTGGAAGGATATATAACCTCATGAACACTTCATGAAGGGCAAATTGAACGACGGAGTTTTATTTTTAAAACTTATACATTTTTAAATATGACATCTTGCTTAAAAATTAATCAAGGGAGCCAAGCTCTCTCAAAGGTTAAAGAACTTTACCAGAACATTTTGTGAATATTTATTCATCTTTTGCTATACTTTGTTCGAACGGATATATACATTGTTTTTTATATATACTAATTTTATTTGATTTTGTAAAATGAGTGTGCAGATACATGTTAAGTCATCTACATTAATAATATTTATTGTGGAAACTGCTTGAAATGTTACCTGTATTAGGCGATTTAATCCAGTCTGATAAACCAGAATATTAAGCAAGTGAACCTCCATCAGGCAACCATTTCTCGTCAGATGCCATCTTCCTCACTTCGACAAAAGATGCAGCTTGAGAGAGGTGTGACTGTATGCTACGTAACCTATTTGTGATTTTGATATATCACGTAAATCTTGTATAGACAGTTGAGGGTCATAATTATTGCTTTGGTCAGTCGATGCAAATCTAATGTATTGGAGAGACCATGTGATGATTTAAGTTACAAGCTACCGGTGCTGTTTGTTATCCTTGTGATTCAGTTAAAATCTACTGGTGTTGTTTGTTGTCCGTGTGATTTCAGGGTCAGAGTAGTAGCAAGATTATTAAAATGTCCAGTGACTCAAGCTGGAAGGATGGGACAAAGACCAACATGCCAACCTTGTGTCTTGTCAACCAGCAAAGTTGGTATGCTGATGTCAGCAAAAGAGAACAATTGAATGAGGCAGTTCTATATATCAGATCTTTTTTTAAAGGACAGAAATAGAAAACAAATGATCGATAAGGACAATGAAGACTTCTGGAAAAGCTTTTTATTAGTTATAACTGTTTAAAATGAAACATTCAGAACTTACAAATAAAAATCTTCATAAAAGGAATGTGGGAAACGTTTTTCACAACACTTTTTGTCCCGAAATTCTTTTTTACTTCATACAGCAGAGTGTTTGTTCAACACGTATCCCTACGCTCCACCGCTTTTGTACCACCAATCCTAAAAAAAATTGAGTCCCAAGGAACGGGTCCTAAAGAGCAAGAAGAGACACAAGGGCCACTTTTTTGCTGCATTTATTTTCATTCCCAGTCCGTGTATTTTCTGCTACAGGGCAGGGATTTCAACAGCTTCCAGTCCCAGTTATGACACCGGGGTCATGTTTCAAGTAAGAAAGGTGGTGTTAGGGAATAGGTAATACTCATGCAGTATGACCATGGAGTCCCATTCTGACATATGTTTACAATTTGGCCATTGATTAGTCTTGGCAATGATTAAAAATATGAGACAAAAATAATCCACCCAACCCTCAAGCCATCCACTCTCACCCCTTTCAGGAATTCTAGTAAAGTATTTTGACATATGTTCCTTTTGTACATTTCATTGAGGGAGCAGCTGTATAATATTGCTTTTTACTCCAAATGCCCCTTTATCTTTATACTGCATATAAAGGCAATCATTGCATTTACAGAACTAGAGTGTTTCTTAATTACATATACCCCAATCTCTACCACTTTGGTCCACCCACATCCAAAATCTTTGGTCCATGCTTTGGACCAAGTTCTAGGAGTTAGAATAGGTCTATGGACAAATTTTACTTTAATATCTGTTCATGCCCAGTTAGTGTATGGAGGTTATAGGTTAAAGATCGCCATAGTCTCCAGGTTATGGCCCAAGGTTTACGTTCAGCGGTGGACAAAAGTACAAGTGGTTCCATTCTGATCTTGTGACGGCAACTTCGTCATTGATCACACAACTGACTAT
The DNA here is from genome assembly GCA_028554795.2 of Sinohyriopsis cumingii. NCBI lineage: Eukaryota > Metazoa > Mollusca > Bivalvia > Unionida > Unionidae > Sinohyriopsis > Sinohyriopsis cumingii. Next base: position 44,853,421 of record CM068839.1, read on the forward strand.
TCTTAGACCTATGAGGAAAAAAAACTTCAAGTATCCACCCATCCATACACCCTCCACAGCCACAGCCGGAAGGACGAAATTTTCAAAATTACGAAAGTGTGGACATAATCTGCACCAACTGGACTATAATTGGCCCAAGGTTCATAGACTAGCTAGAATGGTGAAGGAAGAGTTCAAGAATGTTACACACGTACAGACAATACCAAAATATCCCCTATGCTTCTTTGAATGAGCTGGCATAATATTAACTGTAACCTTGGATTTTCATAAACCACTCTCCATTTTTTTCCCATTCTGTGCAAATGTATTAGTGTTTTATTTGGATTGAACTTGTTTAATATTATTTACACCTATAGACCTTATTTTGAAAGTACATGTCGGTCTTTATTGATTTTGTCTCTATAAACAAGGGTAACACATATCTATAAAGTAGCTGAATCAAAACATTTTTAATTAAGGGGGTGTAATTTTATTGTAACAATAGTTATTTGACCTTATGTATGGAGGATATTGGATTGTTTGACCAAATGACCCATGGATTGTTTGACCAAATGCCCCAGTATCGTTCGCATGGATAGACAGGACGTATTTCATTTTGACATGTTTTAGAAGTCTATTTTCTAATTTTCGGGTTTTGCTCATATTAACTTGACATTTTCAAGTTAGTATTTTGATCATTTCTTGTACATTTATTCATTAAAATTTTCAATTGATTGATAAATATAATGTACATCCAGATATAACCATTTTCTCACTGTTAGACGAACTAATTCATTGTAAAATATGTATTCGAGATTTTAATCTTTTCATAAAAAATATAATAATTCAATAAAATGCATGGATACATAAACTTGTCCCGTTATTAATATACAGCATCATTCAAAACTCCAAACAATAAATATATTGTTATTGAGCGAAAGAAAGAACTTTATTTATTTTGTTTCTTTCATACCGTGATGTAGAAATATTCCCACGTGATTCAGAGCTTAAACCACTTAAAGGAAACATTATATTAGCATTGACTGATTATTGAACGTGACCAATTTTGACATATTAGATTTCTGAATACATTTCAAAAATAAAACTAATTAAATATATATATTTCGATAAGAAAGGTTACCAGATGGTTCTTACATCTACTGACCACCGTCTTAACGGGACGAAATTTTCTTCTTTCGTTGCTTGTCATTATATGCACTATATTTTTTTTATCTCGTTTGTCACGTTAGAAGTGAATAACTACCTTATTTTCCATGAGCAACTCATACCCAAGTACCAATAAAGTAGACCTAGATCTGCCGTTACATAATGTGAACGTGTTCGCTGGAAATCATACGTAAAGCGGGCGGCGAAGAATCAGATGTCAGCGCATGTTATGATGACAGATCCGACTCGGTTGTTTACAGTTAAGCCATAAAGTTTACAAGAGTATTTGGCTTAATATTATTTTCCTGTAGTTTTCTGTCACGAAAAAGCAGAATCTTTCGTTCTTGAAAAGGTCGCAAAGTTTTGATGAATATTTTTTTAAATCCAGCAAATGAAATTAAAATCCGACACAAAGCTGCCGAACACTAAATAGGATATCCTGAAATAGGTGCTTGAATACGATTAAAGAATTCAAATGGAAACTAGCCATAGGCAGATTAGGATTGCATCATATACTACAACATGATTAGTATCTTTAATAGTCTGAATAAGAATTAACATCTTTAATATCAATAGATGACACTAAAAGATGAACATACAAATACTCTTAAAACCATAGCCATCCACTTAAACTGGTTCTCCTTAAACTCCCACAGGACAATGGAATTGCGTACCATTTCCAGCGGTATAGACGGTACGGTAATATCGCTATAAAACATTTCTGTTACGTCTGCTGTGGAAAAGGGAATTAGGGCTAACAACAACGGTCTTTGGGCTAGACGTTGAGTTCAGCCGGGTAAGAACCATACTTGCTGGAGATCTTGAATCGTTCATAAACTGTTTTGAAACTCTTAGAGTACAGCAAAAACACATCATATTTTGAAATTGTTTCCTAAATTTTCTTCCAGTGGCACAGTAAAGGAAGAAGTTTATACTATGGTTTGTGTACATCAGGAGTTTTGCAATAGTCGTTAAGAGTGTGAACGTTGCATAGTTTTTGACATCATTACTGTTCCAGAACGCTCGTATAATAAGACATATATTCATTGGTAATGTTGTGAGGAGGAAAGTGCACGAGACGGACATTAACATGCACGTCAGTTTCTTGCTGCCCTCTCCTTGATTTCTTGAAGGCATTGTCCTTGTCACACCCGGAGACTTTGGACTTCTTAAGATGTACTGCAACTGATGACGTTTTTGTTTGGCTGAGAAAACTTGCCTTACAATCAGACTATTCAGAATGATAATTACAACAAAAGGTATAAACGAATAAATGGCAGCATCAACCCAAGGCCAGACAACCTCCACAAGGACTTTGTGATCACCGCTTGCTTCACATTTCCTCCCGACAGTATCATTGCTAGACACATATTTTAGATCCACCGTCCAGAAGAAGTGGACATTAATGATGCAGATTAAACATATGACAAGGAAAATAATGCATCTTGCCTTCCTGATATTGCACATGCTATATGCTTTTAACGGAAAACAGACTGCAATAAATCTTTCAACTGTCACAGCAATAATGAGCCATACTGAAGCATCGCTGCTAACATATCCGAGGAAAATCACAATTTTACACAACCACCTACCTTGGTTGACGATTTCGTCTGTGAGTTCTCCCATCCAAAGTTGAAGGAGACCAACATAAAGCACTAATATATCCATTATGGCCAGCACCGTAAGGTAATTATACGTGGAAACCTTTCTGACGTGTCGTATCAGAATAATGAACGAAAATAAGTTTCCAAACGTGCCCACGAGAAGTAGTATAGGAGGTACATACAACAGAAGACGTTTGTGGACGTTGAAAGCCGGAACATCTCTAATTATATCGTCTCCTTGAAGACTTTTTCCATTCAAAAGAGTATCTAAAAGCTGATTTTCATCATTTATATTAAATCTGGCAAATACCTGCTTCCGTTCATCTGCTGGAAGTCTCAGAATTTGTAACACAATCGCGGTGATGTTGATGTTGGTAGCATACATGTGAGAGTTTCCGTTTTGTGTCATGTCTGAAAACAGAGAAATTCTGATTTGAGTAAACAACAATTCAACAAACAAACACATAAGTCCGGAGGTGAGAATTAATAATATACATGAACAAAAGATGTCTTTAGTAAACATACTTCTCTCTCTCTCTCTCTCTCTCTCTCTCTCTCTCTCTCTCTCTCTCTCTCTCTCTCTCTCTCTATATATATATATATATATATATATCGATATATGTATCACCGGATAGATGGATTGATTATGTAGTAATGTAAAAGGGACGATACATCTAATTATAATCTTATTATAAATAGACCTGACAATCTATGATAACTTTTAGTGTTCATTGGAATTTAGGGTCTAATTGTTTTATTAAATTATTGCATTTCGTGTTATGGTGTAATCATTAGAATCAATATATTCCAAACAAAATTTATCTTTATAAACGTTAAAGCTGCAATTGGTCGGTGGATCGAAACGTCAGCAGAACATGATCTCGCTCTTCAGATATCCGTTGTGTTGGAAATATCGATTTTAATTAGACTGGTGAAACATCTGATCCCGATTAAAAGCTGTCCAAATTTCTCGCCTAGTACGTCTCCAACGTCCAAGTTTTGAAAATCAGCATGGGTATAAAAGAGAAATGGAACTTTGTCAATAATATTAGACCTTCGTGTCAAGTTGACATACAGGCTTGGTAAAATTATAAATCAAAGTGCAAGTGTCCTTCGAATAAATAAAACATTTTACACAGACACAATTTTTCAACACAGAATGTCCAGTTTGTATGATGTCATATAGTTTGATACCGGTTAGGATAGACAATCCATGTTAACAAGAAAGTGTGTCCATTTTACACTACTAAACATTCTAGTGTTGGGATATTCATGTGAAAGGATAATTACTGGACGCAACAATTCCCAGATTTACTGTAGTTTGTTTGTGGCTGGACAGTATCATTATTTGATTTGGAACAATAGACTAGAGAAGACACAAACACGTTTTATTTAGAGTCAGAATTGCACCATTTAAGAAACGTTAGTTCGTTTCAGCTATTTTAGCATGTAAGATACTTTGGTTGGATCAAGTTCTGTCAGTTGGGAGAAAAGTTTATTTTCACATTCTTCTGTGAACAGAGGTGAGTTTATTTACTTCTATATGCTAACATTTGCTCAACACAGTCTGCTCACCCTTGGAAAGCGTTGTGGGTCAGCGCCGAAACATTCTAGACAAGGGGATCCCCACCTGATGATGGAATCGGTTACATTGAATTGAATTTACTCTTCCATCTATATGGCATCGATTTCCACGTCTAGAACACCTACCACGTACGTATGTCATTGATAGCCATGTCTTGAAGACCTACCACGTATATATATATGACATTTATATCCATGTATTGAAGATCTGCCACCTATATATGGCATCGATTTCTACGTCTTGAACAGTTACAACGTATATATGACATCTACATCCATGTCGTGAACACCTACCACGCATATATGACATCGATATCCATGTCGTGAACACCTACCACGTACATATGCCATCGATATACACGTCTTGAACACCTACCACGTATATATGACACCAATATTCATATATTGAACACCTACCAATTATATATGACATCGATATACATATCTTGAACACCTACCACGCATATATGACATCGATATCCATATCTTGAACACCTATCACGTACATATGCCATCGATATACACGTATTGAACACCTACCACGTGTATATGACATCGATATTCATATACTGAACACATACCAATTATATATTACATTGATATCCATGTCTTGAACACCTACCACGTATATAGGCCATCGATATCGACATTTTGAACACCTTTCAATCACCTCTTTGAATTCTTTCAATTCAACGATTATCAATTACACTGCTTTATGTTGAATGATTCACTTATATGTACCTAACTAATGCATGTATTTGACAGAATGTAAATTTCTAAACGACCGAAACCCGAAGTTTAATTCTCCTAAACCTTTAGTAGACATAAAATTGCGCAACGATAATTTATTAAAGTCCACTTAATGAATATTGACAAGATCAACGATAATTTATTAAAGTCCACTTAATGAATATTGACAAGATCAACGATAATTTATTAAAGTCCACTTAATGAATATTGACAAGATCAACGATAATTTATTAAAGTCCACTTAATGAATATTGACAAGATCAACGCAAAATTACAATTAGTATGTCCCAAATGAGATATTTGCTGACATAATCATCGCTGTGCCAAAGTCTAAACTATTCGCCATTGCGTCATTGTGTAGGAGCTTTAAGTGATTGTCCATCAAGAGCGTAAATAGCACGAGGACTTTTTCTAGCACAAAATGACATTTACAAATGGATCCTTAATGCTGAATAGAATCGATAATTTTAAAAGGATATTCACATCTTCTATTGAAAGTTAAAACATCGTGTCTTGTTTTGATGCGGGGAGCCTTTGCAAAGATTAGACGTCCTTTGAGCAAATTACGTTCTGGGATGGAGCTTTCTAACTAGTACATCAAAACCAGTCAAACAAAAAGTGTAGACAAATTACATTCTGGGGTGCAGCCTTTTAGCTGGTACTTCGTGAAAACCAATCACCCAAACCGTGCTGACAAATTACATTATGGGATGTAGCGTTTTAGTGGTACATTGAGAAAAGCAGTCATCCAATATGTGTTGCCAAATTTTTATCTGTTTTTTATATGGAAAAGTGTAAATAAGTTACAAAGTTGTAATTTTCACAATTGTTCTGGAGACTCTGTTGAATATCACAACTGTTGTGAATTTTTGTACACGAAACCTGTAAATAAGTAAACCGTTCACAGACATAGACACGAACATCCCACTCCACTTACCTGAGTTAATCTTTACATGTTGCCTATCTTACACATAATGTTAAAATTTAAACTCAGCGTATAATGTACCGATTTCAGAATGAACACTTTAGTAAAATACATTTTGATATTTGATCAAGTCTTCTTTAAAATAATGAACAATGTAAGATAACTAAATATTACGAGAAGCCATCTTTTTTCTTTATTTTTAACACGTTCCCACCTGAAACATAACCTTTTCACAAAGTTGCAGTAAGGTTGTGATTTGGATACGTGGAGAAATAACATTCTGATAAAGTTGCTAAAACATTACACATTAACATAATCTTAATATGTGGTGTGTGCGAGGTATGTACCTGACGTTCCGCTCGCCAAAGAAAAGTGAAGCGTCTCTCATAGCCTTTTGTTTCCGGGTGTATTGATCTCCGCGGGACCACTCTCTGTTTCTAGCCTCTAGCAGCAGAGGGGGCGAACAGACCACTTGTCTGAAACGTCATTAAAATAAAAGCTCCTCCGAAATAAAAAAATAAGGCCACATACCACTTGTCTGCTTAAAATTACAAAATAAAAAAATAAGGTCACTGACGCTATAAATCAAAGCGTCTAACTTGACCGAGAGTTTCTCTAATTTGATTACTTTATTTTTGTCGAAATTTGTGTTTACCCACCGGAGGTCCCGCCCCCTCTGCTGCTATAATTAAATCATCATCATATTAATACATGCCACCGGCTAGTAAATCTCACACCGCTAGATTAGCTCGAGAAAGACTAGAAGCAATAAAGAAATTTATTCCTGTTCGTGATTCTGTTAGACAAAAATTGCAAGAACGTCAAGAAGCACAGGTTGAATTTACAGAAGGCGTAGAACAGTTATTTAAACCTATTACAAAAGTTACCGAGAGTCTACTTCCTCCGTTAGAACAAACTGCTAAACAAACTGACAAGAAAGCAAAACGAACTAAACAAACAAAAATGATTTTACTAGATCTTCCAACTGATATAGCTGCAGCTCAACCTCCACCCGTCGGAGAAGAAATACTTGAAGGTATTAGCAAAATTCGTACTGAAATAGGTGATATGAAAGATCGTGTATCAGAAACAGAAACGGAGCAAGCCAGGATTAAAGTTGATATAAACGATAAATTTACCGAAAAAAGTATTAACGCCATAAAGGAAATTAAAGACATAGATGAATTAGCTGGGTCTGCCGTGCGAAGTTATGACCAACGAGTCAGAGTTTTAAAATCCGAGTATGCCAATGATCTCGTGAGTCATGAGACTTGATACAAATGGACTTTTCGCATATACTATGGAGTTGATCAAGCTAGAAGCGGTGATGCTAGATATGCTGCATTTATTAAAGCAGTAAATAATTATCTTGCACGAATACAACCACAAGCACAATTTTCCTCACCGCAACAATCTCCTTCATCACAAAAGTAAAAAATCCCTCGACCACAATCTCCTCGACAACAATCTCAAGAACAAAAATTTCATGATGATGCACCTGGAGCAACTGGAAGTGGTTTTCCTTTGCTTACTCAAGGAAGTGGTCTTATTGCCTGTCCTAATAATATCCTCGATGACGTGCAACGGTTAGAAATACTGATTGCAGGAAAACGAGCTGGAAATAATTCTTCAGAAATTGTTAATGAAATATCTGATATTTGTCGAAGATTATTTACTGGCGGTATTATGGACCTCAGCATTTATCGTTCCCTTATTGATGAAATTGCTGATGATTATCGCAGCGACTAAACAATTAATTAATCAGTATATAAAAATGATTATACACTCTGCTCAACGTGGACCGATCATGGCCAGGGTAGTAAACTCACGACTGCCAAATTACAAAACAATTTACGGAGATGGACTTGGTGATGTTGTTCAGGGTCTATTTAGAAGGATGGCTCCAAAAGCAATACCGATTGCAAAACAATTAGGGATGAAGGCTATTGAGGCTGTTCGTGATAAAATTCCTGGCGCTATTGGTAATCTTGCCAGTAAAGCGTTCTCGACAGTCAAGGACAGACTATCTCGATTAGTACGAAGAAAACCGCAGCAACCGGTGAAACTGGCCAGCACTGAAGTTATGCCCGCAAATGTCAGTAAAATAATAAATCAAGCCGCAAATATAAAACTAGCGGAATTATCTGAAGAAGCAGAAAAAATGTAGCTTCAAGTTTAATAGCAGGAAGCGGTCTTCGTGTCCTTGATAAGTCAAGGCGACAATGATTTAGATCACGGCAATTATAATAAATGTTCAAACGTGTATCAGATCCGGCGTTTGATATAGACGCACCTGTTCTCAAAGATGAATCAATACGCGATTATCAATTTTATTCTTATGACGCACGACAACCAAATCAACGTGGTCGAATCGAATTACAAGTTCAGGATACAAGTAGATATTTCTTACCCGCCGAAGCGTTTATTGAAGTAGAAGGTGAAATTATAAAAGAAGATAATACTGAGTACGGTGTTGATGTTAGGATCGGTTTTGTTAACAACGGTATTATGGCGTTGTTTGACAGTGCCACATACATGATTGATGGAAGAAATATTGAATCGATTAAAAAAGACGTTGATGTTGCCACAGCGATAGTGGGTCTAGCAAGATATTTAGATGATTATACAAAATCAGCCGGTCCGACAATGATGTTCGCCAAAGACACTTCTGATCACTCAGATCACAGAAAATATAGTATAAGACGACCAAGAAATTTTGCCAATAACGCTGATGCTGATGTGTGGCCAGTTGTTCATGATGCTAATCCAGAGTTCAACTTAGGATTTTTATCACGACGATCGATGTTAGGAGGTAATCGTAGAAATGTCTCATGCGCGATTCCATTATCCCATATCTTTGGATTTTGCAGAAATGTTAGAAAAGTTATCTTCGGGGCTAGACATACAATTGCTCTGGTAAGAAAGGGTGATGATAACGATGCAATCTGGAGACCTGCTGGTGATGCTGGTAAAGTAATACTGACAAAGCTTTCATTGTGGATGCCAGTAATGACTCCATCAATTGCTGAGGAACAAAAATTACTCTCTTTTATGGATTCAGGCGGTAAATCATTATTATCATGGCTGACAGTGACCACAGACAGTATCCAAAGTTCTGTTAATGGTTTATTTACATGGCATATAGCTTCACAGAAGGGTGTTTCCGCACCACGACATATATTTGTTGCTTTTCAGGATTTTGCACGAATGAGTTCACAAACACGCAGTCATATGATATTTGACAAACTTGGAGTTAATGAAGTTTCTTTGCGGATAAATGGACATCAAGAACCAGCTGAAGATATATTGTTAAATTGTGATCAAAATCACGTAGCGCGTGCATATCATCGTTTGATGTCATTTATGGGACGTGATCAAAATATAGATACTGGTCTGCAAATATCACAACTAGATTTTACAACATTATATTTATTGCTTTTCGTTGGAACATCTTGATTTATCTAGACAATCTGTCGTTGATATTCACTTTCGAGCTCAGGTAACACAACCTCCTGTTGCCGTAGTATGTCCACCAGCTATTTATAGTGCTTACAGAGCAGTTGCTGTTATATTTAGCGACAAATCAATGTTGCTTGAGGGTGTTGGTGGACGAATGAGGGTTATTGATGCACCAGTGGAAAATCTTTAATCATGTTATTTAAAAACACGAGTATTATCATAAAATGCCATATCATCACGTTAGTGTCAGTTTGACTCCTGGTCAGATTAAAAACCTTCAATCAAATTCAGCAAAAACTGCGGAATGAAGATATCACTAAAGCGAGATCAGATCACGGGTGGTCAAAATAAATTATCATTATCAGAACGTCAACTTAAACATTTCAACAGCGCTAAACAATCAAAAACAGGCGTCAAACTTAATCTCTCTGTGGGTGCGATTAAAGACTCAATTAAAACAGGCGGTATTTGTCCACTTCTCGCGGCTATTCCAACATTAATTGCCGCAGCCGCATCTGCCGTAGCAAAAGCAGCCGCATTAGGTGCTGTTGAACCGCTGCTGGAATGGCATTAAAGAAAGCAACAGGGCGAGGATTAAAAAGAGAGGGACACGATTAAGATTACCGGGATCTCGTTGGGGAAGAGGTCTGAGGCTTCCAGGATCAAGTCGTTAATTATTTCAGCATCAAATTTTGATTTACTTGATGCTGCTAAACAACTAAAAATAAAAAACTTCAGAGGTGTTTTTATGCGAGATCAATTGCCGGACAGACCAAACAGCGCTGAAACTGGTATCATTAATCTCGATGATAATTCAGGACTCGGTACTCATTGGGTATCATACGCGGTTGATCCACGTGGAATCGTTTATTTCGATTCGTACGGGTTAGCTGCACCTCGTGAGTTTATCAAGTATGTCGCGCCACTTCACTCAGCTATTTGGTATTCAACGCTACCAATACAAACAATGAGGGATCCGTCAATATGCGGCAGGGAAGTAATTAATGTACTCGACGCTATATCAAAGTCTTCCGCGGCACCTCATAAAGTCGTTCATGATTATACAAGTAACCGCTTCGTTTTAAACAGATCTTAGATCTTATATAATGGCTGCTATTTACGGAAGATTTTCTTCTACCTGTAAGAAAAAATCCGATGACATTGATTTGTCGAAGTACGCGACTAAAGATGAACTCGCTGACATTATTAACCTGGCTGGAGTTGACCGAGATGAAGTTGTTGTTTTTCAGGACCGATACGGAAAACTACAAACGAGCAACATCAAATGGAATGATATAGTTCGACGAGTACTCGGTGCGGTCACGGATAACATTCCCGTGTTTACTGACGGCGGTAGAATCAGAGACTCAAGTAGTCTTACTAATCGCTTAAAAAATACCGGTGACATAATGACAGATGAACTCAGCATAAACGGAAACAAGATAACAGTGTTAAGAGATCCAACATACGACGAAGATGCCGCGACGAAAAGATATGTGGACGTCGGCTACAGCACTGTAGATGGTAAATTATCCACGTTGCGGGCCGAGTACGACGTCGGCTACAGCACCGTAGATGGTAAATTATCCACGTTGCGGGCCGAGTATGATGTGCACGTAGGCGCTTTTGGAAGATTTCGAAGAAACTTTCAAAAAACTTATGAAACGATAGATTTCGAAGAAATTTTCAAAAAACAGATGAAGCCATAGATAAATTATTCGGCACTCCTCACACCGTTGACATAAAACTTTCTGATATCAAAACTAACCTAGACGCAACTAAGAAAACACTCGAAGATGTCGTAAGTGGAATTCCTGATATCGTTAACAAAATTAGTCTGATTAAAATTTCAGCTGGAATAACTCCCGGGCATATTACCAATATCGTATGCACAGTATCATCCGGGTTCGCAACATGGTCACAGCAAAATAAAACTATTAAATATACCGCAACAGTCACTAGCGTGTACAGGCTGTCTGTGTTTAGCGCTGCAAAATTCGAGATTTTCACAACGTATCCATGGTGTCATTCCACCGACAAGTTTTCTGGGGTTGTGACTATCATATTAAATAAAGGAAACAAAGAAATATTTATTCTGGAAGCAGCTGATAAGAAATTAACCGCAACATCTTTCTGGTGGTGTCTAGAATTTGGAGCTGAAACACCTCAATTTGTTACTGTATAAAATATAATGAGTACCTCAATCGACGTTGCATCGCAACATTACAGGTACAATCAAGCACGTGAATGGCAAACGAACTTAAAAAATCGAGTCGAACAATACACGGTAAAAATAAGGAAATATCGACGACGACTAGTTATCGTCGACGTAATCGTTTATTCAGTATCCGCTACTGTTGTGTAACCGTAACAATATGTATTTCAGCTACAACAACGATTGCAGGTGTTCTTAATATCGTCGCAAAAAATAAGTACTTGCACGAATAAAAATTATCCGATTACATGATAAAATTACACACAGCGACGGGTAGCATACTCAAAGTTATCTTCGTTGTTATCAGTGAGTCTTAATGATGGATTTATATCTGATTTTGAGTTTTCAGAAATGATTAAAATATATCACGAATGCGATGGTATTAAAGGTACAAATATATTAAATAATGACAACGTCAGTAGAGCTACTTCAACAGATCGTGACAAACACAACTCCACCAAAAACAACGATGATCTCAGTAAGTTCGACTAATCCTGAATTTAAAGTCAGTTTTCCAACTGCGATTCCAGTAAAAGAAATCGCACTAGCACAATTACGAGTATTACAGTTGGCCAAATATCAGATCGAGATCATTTAATGGTACACCAGCAAATAATTCGCTTGTATTTGCTAATAAAAATAAAGATGATGGAACACCTGACTGGGTTGTTGTTGGGATACCCACTGGCAGTTATGAGATTGAACAAAATCAACGATGAATTTGCGCGTAGAATAAAATCAATAACCGGAAAAGAAGCAAAAATATCAATTAACGTTCATGAGCCGACTTTATCTTCTACGGTTAAGATACATTCTCCTGATTATGCCGTTGATATTTATCAATCATCGATAAGATCCATACTAGGTTGGCCTGATATTGCGCCAGAATACCATAGACCACCAGAAGCACGTCGGGATGATTTTATTACAGATGAAAAGAAATTTATAACAATTCCAAAATATAGAGAGAAATTTCCGTGGAATGGAGCCGGTGTGTATAAGCTTTATACTTTTAGTGGTGAAATAAGATATTTAGAAGTTTATGAAATGTATTCCGGCCCTATTAATTCTGAAGTCAAACAATCAATCGACAATATACAAAATTTGTTTTTGTCGTTATCGCAACATTATAACGATGATATAAAACAACAAATCATTGAGTCAATAAAACATCTAAATCAATTAGAATCAGATAATAATTCTGTTAATGAAACTTTCATTAAGGAAGTATTTATCCATGCTACTTCTCCGCCCCCCCCCCCCGCCCTAGAAAACCATTTATCAATTATTATAGAATAACAGAAAAGGAATATGAAGGGAAAGATTTCAAGTTTTCATTACCAAAATTTAATAAAGATGAACTAAAAAAATTATTGATACAAATTTTCCTAAAATCATTGAATCATGGAGAAAAATAGCCCCACCTCCGCTTGTTCTCAGACATGACAATGATCCATACGGCGGCGGCAAACATATTTCACCTGGAATCGTCAATATAACATCAACAATCGCGGTTAATCTTGTATGTGATGTGATCGATGGCAGCTATCAAATAGATCTTGGAAAGTCAAATCAGGCTCAACAAGGATACATTTTATACACGTTCACACCACAAGTCCCCCCTGGAAGTTTAATCGTGCAAGAACCAACTAATCCTGTTTATCTGCGTAGTCATAATAATATGTTAACACGAATAAATTTTAAGTTCACAGACCACTTCGGACGCTTAATTGACCTGCGGCTAAAGCGGCTGTGTGTCAACTACGACTTCCTTGTGGCAGCTCCTGCATCCGAACTGGTGCCAAATGTCATGCTCAGCATTCCTTTTGACCCCACCACCAAGGACGAGAGGGGGAGCCTGACGTCTGGGCAGTCCAGGATCTCCATACTTCACGTCTTGGAGAGGTCACTCCATACTCGCTCCTGAGTGAATAGAAACAACACATGAGCTGATAGTCTACAGGTTATAAGTCCCACCCAACTGGGGTAGGGAAAGGGCGTCACGGGTCAGCTTTGACGGTGGGAGGGATCATCGTATCCCATTGGCCGACTACCGCATGCCTCAAGCACTGCAGCCCCCTGTCAGTAAGGTGTTGACCCGCCAACGTCTGCTTGCTCCAATGGGTGTCTGGAGCTCAATGTGTTGCTTGTTCCAATGGGTGTCTGGAGCTCAATGTGTTGTTCATCATGACAAGCAGACCGCAAATTCTGCACCAGAGAAAATAAACAAGAAAACAACAAAGAAGACTCCAGCTCTTCGATTCGCAAGCTGGAACGTACGCACCATGTGCACAGGCATCTCTGACGACCTTAGGGAGGCGGACGACACCAGGAAGACGGCCATCATTGATAGCAAACTAACCAGACTAAACATCAGCATAGCTGCCCTCCAGGAAACCAGGCCCTCTTCTAACAGCTATCTCAGAGAGGAAAGCTACACCTTCTTCTGGAAGGGTCGATAACCTGAAGACCCCGCCACCAGTGAGTGGGGTTCGCCATCAAAAACACCATCCTGGCATCAGTTGAGCATCCATCAGGGTGCACTGAGTGTCTCTTGTCCATGCGCCTCACCACTGCTGCAGATCATGTCAACATCCTCAGTGTCTTAGATCCGACCCTCACGTCTTCAGAAGACACAAGTATCAGTTATATGGGCAACTGGGCGAACAGACCAAAGGATGCCCGAAAAACCTATAATCGAGGACAAACGAAAGGCCTTCATAGCTTACAAAAAATGCTCAAATGAACGGACGCTTGCTGTCCTCAGAAGTGCCAGAAGCAACGCCCAACGTCTCGTTAGACAGTGCGCAAACGAGTACTGACAGCAACTGTGTGAAGGTATCCAGAGCAGTGCCTGGTCTGGAACATCCAAGGTATGTACAGTGTCATCAAGAAGACTCTAGGCACTACAGTAAAAGGGATCGCCCCCATGAAATCACAGACCATGAGCTTCAGATGGACAGATGTTTGTGACACTACTCAGAGCTATACTCCCGAGAGACGTTAGTCACCGACGTGGCCCATAGCAGCACAAAGAAACTGCCCACTTTACAGGTAGGTGCTCAGCAATGTAATCGACTCCCTCCCAAATGATAACGCAACAAGGTAGTGACAACATGACGCCCGAAGCTATCAAACGTGGGAAACCGACATTGCTACGCCGCTGCACGAGCTACTCTGCCTTTGATGGGAGGAAGGAACATTCCCCAACCCCAAGACATGCAAGAGGGCACGATTGTCACTCTTTACAAAGACAAGGGCGACCACAATGTCTGAAATAATTACAGAGGGACCTGGTTCCTGAGCAGCGTTTTCAATGTATACGACTGCATCATACTCAACAGGCTGCAGCTGCTTGGCGGACCGTGTGTACCCGCAATCCCAGTGCGGCTTCAGAGCAGGCAGGTCGACGACATATATGATCTTTTCCCTATGGCATCCCCAAGAGAAGAGCAGAGAACAAGGTCAGCCACTCTACACGATGTTCATCGACATCACAAAGACATTCAACCTGGTTAGCAGGAAAGGCCTATTTTAACTTTTCAGTAAGATCGCTTGCCCCTCGCAGCACGGAAATTTCTCTCGGTGCCGATATGAAGGTAACAGTCGTTTATGATGGATTCCCCTCAGACTCCTTCCCAACCAACAGCGGTTTGAAGCAGGGCTGCTTGATGGCGCCGACCATTTTCGGGATCTTCTTCCCCCTGTTCGTTTCCTACACCTTCGACTCGTCCACTAATGGCGTATATCTGCACACCAGGTCCGACAGGAGTCTGTTCAACATAGCACGACTGCGCTCGATGACCAACGTGAGGTCTGTGCTCATCAGATGACGTGGCTCTTGTGACCCACACTGAGGATGCCCTCCAGAGACTGGGAGACCGTTTCGTTGATGCCTGTAAGCAGTTTGGGCTCACCATCAGCCTGGAAAACACAAACATCAGCGTGTAAGATACCACCACTGCCCCATCCATAAAAATCGACGGTGTCACCCTGGAAGCAGTCAACAACTTTACTTACCTGATGTCAACCATCAGCAACACTCTCGTTTGATGTGGACTGGACAGAAGGCTTGGAAAGCAAACACATTATGACACGACTAACGAAGAGGGATTGTGAAACAACGCTCTGACAGAGCACACCAAGATTCATGTCCACCAGGCCTGCGTTCTCATCACCGTTCTATATGGAAGTGAGACCTGAAGCAGCTACACGAGGCAAGAAAGCCGACTCAACCCCTTCCATATACTGTGCCTAAAACGCACCCTAAAATCAGCTGGGAAGACGGCGTCCCACACAGCGAGATCACGCAGGGTGCAAATATCCCCAGCATCTACCCCCTGCTGAGCAAACGTCGCCTTCGATGGCTGGGACACATCCGACGCATGGAGGTTGGGAGGCTGCCAAAGGACATCCTATATGGACAGCTGACCATTTACACCAGAAGAGTCGGCCACCCCTCTCTCTGTTTCAAGAATGTGTGAAGAGGGATATGAAGGCATGCGACATTTCTCCCGACGGCTGTGAAGTGCTGGCCGAGGACAGAGGCACCTGGAGACTGTAAGCAAGGGCATATCAGTTGCTGATCCCTGATGCGAGGAGAGGCCAGCTGGCGGCAGAGAAACTTGAGAGAATGAAGAGCGCGGCAGTAACCACAGCAACTCAGACTTCCCAGTGTGTCTGCACCAACTGCAATAGGGACTGTCACTCGCGCTTAGGCCTGCACAGCCACAGTAGACGATGCCAAAACCAGAGACAGACGACACTCTAAGGGCGCTATTCGCATGATGTCTTGAGACTGAGCCGCGAATAATGAATAGTTCTCTGACCTAAAAAAATAAAATAAAATTACAAATGGCACAATGTACATCAATCATTATAACATGTAGAGCAAACAGCGTCATTTTTTTCAGACTAAATGTAACGTTTTTACAACGTTGTACCAGTGTATTATTTAACTTTACTAGTGGGAGTGGGAAAAATCGTTGTTTTGTAGTTTGATTTCATTTTTATTTATCGGAAAATATTTCGTTCGTCAGCTTTTATGATTACTGACATGGCAAATGATCACTGCCTTTTCAATTTTTGTACGTATCAATGAATCGAAGTTTGTAGCTCTTCCGGCATGTGCCGTAAGAATAACATCTGTCTGAAACGATTAATTTATCTGCCATTTACAAACGTCAAGCTAAGAACATTATTTAATAAATCTATAACCTTCATTTTAGCTGCAGCAAGTAACGCTTCTATTATGATTCTTTTTTGACTGACTGTTTTATCAGTTCTGTTGACGCATTTATACGCATGTAAACACTACGCCACGAGGCGGTGCCATTCAAAACAAAGAAAGTGTGGTTTCTCGGCCGACATGTTCAAACTATACCTACAGTGACATACAGTCTTGGCGTATGTATGTGACCTTTATCTGACTCGTTTGAAATAAATACGTTTGATACTCTGGGGGGGGGGGGATGGTTTAAAGAAAACTATAAAATGCTTAGGGTAAATGTTGTTTTGAATTGCGCATGTGCTTTGCTGAAGAACGACAGATTTATCATTGTTGATCGAATAACATTAAAAAAATCAAGTATAAAAAAATGAAATGAATTACAAGATAAAGAAATTTACGTTTGGATTGATGTTTATAAGTATACATGAAAAATATGAAATCCACATTAAAATGTAATTAAATTTGTATAATTATAGACACGAATGAACCATATAACTTTGACATTACTTTTGATATTATGATGATGGTGGTAAACAATTCAATACTGGCATTTGTTCCAATGATAAGTATGTACACGAGGTCTTGTGAGTAATAAACACGACACAAAGGAATAACATGTTATCAACTATGCAGTCTTTTCTGCTAAGTAAAAACACGCATAAGCTACTTTTGCGCAAATCGATTTCACCATCATCATGCTTGAATTGATAAGTGTGTGAAAAAGCATGACCCTTATTAACGATATCAACGGAAGCACAATTTCAGTGAAGAAAGTTTGATTATAAAATATATCTTGACTTCTAAATGTCAAGGAGTGCTGAGATGATACATGACTTTGTTTATTCATGCAGGGCCGTAAATAGAGACCACGGGCCCTGGGGTATGAAATACTCGGGTCTCTCCTAGTTCTTGGTCAAACAAAATGTTTCTTTTATCAAATTAAAAAGTAAGGGTCCCGGGCCCCGGGGATATATCCCCGGTTGCCCCCTCCCCTCTTGCCGACCCTGTGTTCGTGCATTAAAATTGTATTTCAGTTTGCAGGAGCCTGAGCAGAAGATACGGGTTGACGTTGTTATGGAGGATACCGATTTTTAACCTTAATACAATCAAAATATCAATATTGAAATAGAGTTTTGGTAAAATATATGTTAAAGTGTTATTTTTTATCATACCCACTTATCTCCTCCTAATTAAGTATCCTTACAATTTAATATGTTTGGATTCTTATTCAGTTTATGTTCAAATTTACATAAAAATTCTAAACAGTGCTGTGCATTTTTAGATGTGAGACTTTGAATTAATTCTCGGGAGTTATCTAGCATCCTTGCCTTTCAATTGCGCAAATTTTTATAATGTTGCGTGGTTTGTGTATTCGCATGCCCATGAATCTTTTCGCTTCTCCTTCTATTATAGTAAAATGACTAGTGACGTTTGATTTGTTTCAAATGAAAATGGTGCAGATATGACATTCTAAATGGTGACAATGGCAGTCTTCTTGAAAGTCTTGCTGTCTCCTACTACTCTAGATGGCCGATGGTGATGTTGACATTTTGCAATGTTTAATAGAAGTTTTGGACTTTCTTGCTAGAATATGGGTTTCAGTAACACAACCAGCTTTCATTCTTCATTTATCAATATAGATTTTAAATGTTGTCAGAATGTTATTTTATGATATTAAACAATAACGTTGCAACAACATTCCAGCAAATTCACCAAATCGCGTTGCCACAACTTTATATGACGACGTTGCCAGTAGCATATTGCAACGTTACTTTGACGTTGTTGCAACGTTGAATTGTTCGCTGGGCTTGTCCTCAAATACCATCATTATACAAAGTAACCGCTACAGCTTTCTCCGTTAGTATAATTTGTTTATCTTCCAAGGCACATCAAGTTCCAGCGACTGGTTTAAATAATCCGCATTTTGTCGATACTATTTACTGACGTAGAGTACAGTGACTTCTATTTACGACATTAATTATTTCTCCATCAAGGGTCTCAGTTTATTGTAGGGATTTAATACATTAAGTTTGATCTTCTTATATTGTCAGATTTTATATTAATCTGTATCATATATAAAGAAAATCCGTGATGAATCAGCTCAAAAGTAAATAAGTCATACTGCGCGACATCATCATCAAGCACGCTGCTGTTATCCGATAACAGCGTGGACGAGGATAGACACAATTATTAACGTAAATGTCAAGTGCGAAAGGTGTCAGTAAGGACTAACTAAATCAGAATAAATGACACAAATTAATTTAGTCTGAAGCTGACAAAACGTCTATCAATGAACTTGCCCAGGAAATGACCGGTATGTTGTTCTAAAAGTACTAGTAAAGTATGGCAGTCGCCCTGCCATTACAACGCCTCATCGGCAGAGGTTTTCTTATCTATCTATTTATGCTAATGTGTCTGTGTTTACACAAGATCGGGTAACATCAATCAAAATTATAAATAAAAATTACTTTTAATAATATGTGCGAGGAGTGCATAGGTATGATAGGTGAATACGAGTTCTCCAATTTGCAAAATTTGTTTTCTCTTTTAGACCTTTCAGAAGAAACTGCAAACATAAGCATCTGATGTGCTGTTCTTTACAAATATTTTTGGTACTCTCTGTTATTGAAGATCAGTAAAAAAATATGTACAGTGGAAGTACAAAGTAAATACATCGGAAATTCCTGCCAGAGGTGTTTCGTTTTCCCCATTATTCAATCGCAGGAGACGAAAATAGTTTCCCAGCGTGAAGGGCATTCATCTTCCAGTATAAACATTAACCATATTCCAAGAAAGTTATTTGTGTGCAAATTGTTTGCAACCGTACCTAATATCTTTACCTAAATTTTGTATTGGTGTCAGCAAGAATATATGAAGACCACATTGTAGACATCTTAATACTTTCAAATTTAAAAAGAGAGCTGGAACACGCATTTTAATGATTTGAAGGTGATGCACAAGGACTTTTTCACAATCCTGAACTGGCAAAATGCACACTTAAATTATTGGATAGAATCTAAAAGCCAATGTATGAAAGACTAGAAAAATTGAACAAAATTATCTGACCTAGATAAAAATTCATTTGATCTTTTCATTTGAGCAATAATGTTCGTCTTCATTTTTCGTATGTGTAGTTATTTTATTTTTCTTGAGTGATATTTTGTCTTTTATTTCTGTATCTCGTTTTAATATCGCATGAAATAAGTGCCAGAAAATTTATGTAATAGCAAGTATCGTGGTCGCTCTAGTCATCTGTGGCTTTAGCAAATATTTACAGTGGACGTTTAAGTTATTATACAATATACTTCTATCTGAAAAATGAAGAAAATTGACTGGTGCATGCAGCCTGCGAAGTAGCACGCCATCTTTCTAAACTAGATCATTGTGACTTACTTTTCGTGATTCAGTGATCATGTTTACATTTTACGTTGATGTCAGTTTCTTGGCCGCATTAACTAGTGCAATCATGAAACAAAATAACTGCATCCATCTTGAGGATTAATATAACTGGAAAGATCGATATATATATATATATATATATATATATATATATATATATATATATATATATATATATATATATATATAGCTGGAGTGTCGGCTTTACGTTACGTAATTACGCCCTGTGTGTTTAAGTCATTTTATGTGCAGCAAGTGCGTATGTAATATGGCAGCGTCAATTTTTCTTTATGTTTGTTGTACCTTGTGATGTACGCCATAGTAAGGATGATACTGTCGATGTTTAAAGGTGACAACAATTTCTGTGACAAAGCTTCCAGTCTGAAGTACATCAAAATGCCAGTCGAAATGGACAAATTCATGGGTTTTATTACCTGTTTATGTTTATTATACTCAAATAGCACGTGTATGCGTTTCTGCATATATTTCACGTTTAAAATAGAAGCCAAGGGTATTTAAATTAACATAAATGTAGAAGTTATCACCTTTCGGATATATCTTTGACTTTGACGCACAACATATGACATTAAATTTCAGCTTCATGGATGTTTAAGTCTTTCTTAAGGCAGCTTCATGCATTAAAATATAGATAAACATATCAACCAAGGCTGAATCTTTGCACAAAATATCTCTAAAGAAGCATTACTATTTCAAGCATTCAATCATTCTCTTTTAACGCTATGGTCTATAGACATATATGTATAACGCAAACGTTTCCTTCAACTGTTCTTATTTATATCATTTATTTCAAATAATTTTGTACAACATCGTTACTTTGTATCTTGTTTTATTATCATAGAAGTACATGCTGGCTATTAACTGAAAGGATTTATTTTTTTGACGATTTAAGCATCTTTTAAAAAAGTTATTTACCATTTTATTACCCGTGTCTTACTCCGTTCTATGTAACCATAGTTGTGCTGATGTCTTCTAGAGACATATACATAACTCCTTCTATCGATAAATCCCCATACCAGAGCCTCAGGTGGCGAGCTAATCAGCATCCTCCCCTTGAGAATAAATTATTTTGAAGTCAATGCAATTAAAATCTCTTTTGATGCTGTTCAACTTGAGAAAATCCTGGACTGTTTAAAAGATTGCCGTTAATATATCAAATGGTGACCTACTAATTCGAGGACTTGAAATGTGAGTCGGTATTTTATTTGACACCTATCTAAAATCTTTTATAACAATTGTACCTCTCACCTTGTATCTGATGGGAGTTGAATTTTTAGAACCATACATTTTACCAGCATGTATAACCTTACAACTTTTACTAAGTAATTATTACTCAGCACTATGTAGCCAACATTATGATGATGTGCAGGTTAAACTCCCATCAGACTGAACTCGGTTCTCATCTTCCTATTTGAAGAAGATCTGACAGCCACATATTAGTGGTCATGTTCTTGTGTCCTTCCCATTAGCCAATGGAAATACAGCTTTAAAAAATGTGAATCAAATCGATGTTCACGTAATACAGCGGAGATCTGATTTTAATCAGATTGAGTTGAAACCTGTCCATCCATCCATCCGTCCGTCCGTCCGTACTTACATATGTACCTTCCTATGTACGTACCTGCCTGCATACATCCATACATGCATATATGCCTGCCTGCCTACCTACCTACGTACCTACCCCCACACACACATACGTACATAATATATACATACGCACACACGCACGCACACACACACGCATACATACATACATACATACATACATACATACATACAATTTAAAAGTCATAAAATACATCAACTGAAAATAGTCACAGAATAAGACGAATCAACTTTGCAAATTCTCTTTCCGTCCAGCGTATCGCCAAACCTCATACAATCGTTTTAAATCTTGATCGCAAGGTGGATTTCCAGCAATTTATAACTTAAAGTCACAAGTCAATGTCCATCGAGAATGAAAGACAGATGTACAGGCTTACGGAGAAAAAACAACATCATGAATAAGCATGCCTCGTAGTTGCTATGGCTAAAGTGTTGATAATAAACTTGGACGACTTAGGGATAAGCACGTAAAGTAACGAAAGTGGAAATTGGAAAGATCTTGTTAATATATTTACTATACAACATACTATATTAATGTGTAAATTTATGAAACAAACCAGACTTACATTGGCATCACTGTTGGTCTGGGGTCAATACAAAAAATAGCAAACTCGGAACTCAAAGCGTAAGTGGCTTCTAACCAAAGATGTGATTCTGCAAACGCAAACAGAAGGGACACAATTTTTGGCAACAGTCGCAATATGTGGTCAGCATGAGTAATTGGGTTTAATCGATATTTTATTCTCCTACAGCAAACGTGTCAAAAATAATACGTTATACTACTAATCGGTTTAATAGTAAGCACTGTTTGTAATAAACTGTATTATAACATATAGTAATCGGTTTAATGGTAAGCACTGACTGTATTAATCTGCATCTGATCAAACATGGCGTTAGTTAAACCGGACATTTATATTGTGCTTTCTTTTATTTGAATTGTAGTGAGTATTTACATGTATTTCATTCAATACTTTTTAATCAGTATTTACTGTTGCTGTCGACAAAAGGTATTAACCTAGTTAATGTCATCAGGATCTCAAAACAAGCATGTTTAAGTCGCGATAAAAATGGCGCACAAAACCATGAACAGCACAGGGACTTGATTCCGGTATAAACTAATGTGTACAGACACCAATTATCACAAGGTAACTAACTCTTGCCGGTCACAATTTGACCCCTCGATGACTCCGACCTTATTTTCCGATACCATCTGCGCATTAAGTCACTCAGAAGGTACACCACTGTAAAGGAGACACTCCACACCCTTCATCCACTACCATTTAAGTAACTGCTTGAGCATCCGTCTCGGATGCGAGAGGTCGTGGGCTCGATCCCCGGCTGAGTCATACCTAAGACTTAAAAAAATGGTACTAACAGCTGCCTCGCTTGGCGCTCAGAAATAAGCGGGTAGTGTTAGGACTGGTCGGCCTAGTGTCAGAATAATGTGGCTGGGTGGGACATCGTGATACATGTCTGCGGCATGATGCCCAAGTGCTAGACACCACTATAAATTGCAGACATCGTAGCTATATGACAGAAAATTGTTAAAGCTACATTAAAAATACAAATCGCAGACACACACACAGACACACACACACACACACACATTCGGCCAATGTGGGTATGTGAGAACGCTTGCCAGTAGCTTCTCGTGGTTCGGTGGTTCTCTCCGGGGTTTTCCCGGGTTCTTCCTCCACCATTAATACTGGCCGCATGTATAGCCTATCGTGTGCTGAAAAATGGCGTTAAACCCCACAACAACAACAACAACAACAACACACACACACACACACACACACACACACACACACACACACATATATACACATACATTTATTTATTGGACCTGTATATATATATATATATATATATATATATATATATATATATATATATATATATATATATATATATATATATATATATATATATATATATATATATATATATATATAGATACATATATATATATATACATATATATACATATATATATATATATATATATATATATATATATATATATATATATATATATATATATATATATATATATATATATAGATATAGATATATATATAGATATATATATATATATATATATATATATATATATATATATATATATATATATATATATATATATATATATATATATATATATATATATACAGGTCCAATAAATAAATGTGTTAAACATAAAGGGAATTTCAAGGAGTCCAAATTGAATTTGGGGATACTTTCCAAACAGTACTAGTAGCCAATACTTTTATTGTTCTTTGATCAAAGGCTGAAATTGTTCTCTGAAAATGACGAATGAGTTGTCCATCTGGGTTATTGCTACATCACATGTTCCAAACCAAAAATAATACCATTCCATTACATTACTGTATATTTTGGTAAGATCTTCAAGTCTCTGAGAGGAAATCAATTCCTTGTTGTGAACTCCTCCAGCTTTGGTCAACCTATATAATTTTTTGGGAATTGAAGTCTACAATGTGCAACTGAGATTTCATGTATTTTCCTTTACTGTATGATGCTATAACCAAACTGGCATCATTGTTAACTGGACATCACCCTTTTTAACAATATCATGCTATTCTTTTGATTTCATTAACAATATTCATAAGTGTTAAATATACAAGTTCTTTGCAAAAACAGTTCCAGCTGTAACACATGATTGCAAGACAGTATATGTCTGAAGAGTGAAAGAAAGGCAATCACAACATATTCCCACAAACAACACATATAGTAACTTAAATATTTATAATGCACATATTAAACTTGTAAAATAATTAAAACAAGTTAGGGTGATACAAACTAAAGACAGTACATTTCAAATAAATAGGAGAAGAACTAATGATAACACCATTCTTTAATAATACTTGACATCTCAACTTATTATTTGTTTTCCTTTTTTACTGATCCAAACTAGTGCACATGAGTTCAGTGTATGTAACCAAAGTGCAAATGCACAATAACTAAATATGGCAATATTGCCATATTTATAAATGCGAAGTATGATATAGCATTGACTCTCTTTTCAAGAGAATTTGGTACAGAACAATATTTCATTTTCTGTGCCACTTCACATTTCTCCATCTGTGACCTGACAAAACCAATCAAACTATTCATCACACCAATCACATTGGATTCACAACTCAGCCTCATAATGGCATTTAATACTTAGCAAACTGAATTATCAGTGTTACTGGTGTCAATATATTTTCATTTTTTTTCCCTTTACCCTTTCCATTCCATTTTCCTTTTCTCACTATACCTTGTTTTCTAGTAGATGGCTTTCTTTTGCAACAGGTGGAGTTGTCTTGGTTAGTAATATATTTCGAAGAACTGGCAACATGATTATTCTGTACTTAAAAAATATGGCATTGACATTTCATTCAAAGTAGGTATTAAATTAGATAGTTTATTAACCAGCCACTCTTCTGTACATTTCCTGTTTCTATGCCATATGCTTTACTTTGCAAAATCAGATCCAATTTCAAGAAGCTAGTAAACACTACAACCTTCAAATCATAAATTTGTGATTTCAGTTTTAAGTGAGAATACAGTTTATTTTCTGACAGATCTTCGACGATATATTTCATGTGCAAAGCTAATACATCCCTACTGTGTTTGTGCTTTGATATGATGACCACTCTCTGTCTCAAACTGTCTGATTTCAATTTTCCAAGACTGGAAATGGTATCTTGTCTAAATGGACTGTCATCTATTCTCCTGTAACAACCGATTAAATATTCATATATATTTCTGATGCATTAAGCAATCATAGTATCGTCCACTTGTACGACACTCATGCTGGGATCAAACGTTATGTACAGCAACGTTCAATATTGAAACAGTGTCTCATCCTTAAGTATTACAGTTTTACAATACAGTAAACTCCCTGCACCATGCCAATTTAATGCATCTACATGTTGATACTGCCTCTTTTCATTGTCAACTTGCAAGAAAATTAAAATACAGAGTCATTGATGTTAGCAAGACCATGGTTGATATTTTGTCTTCTTTGTGTTTCGTGCCAGGTCTCTTTATACTTGCTAGTGTTTTCCTAATCAACAGCTGAACGTGTAAGGTGGTCTAACACGTTTACTTGTAAGAAACATTGACTGACCAAGTTAATTTGTTTCCTTTCTGTAAAGCTAGTTTTTCCATTCTTCATAGTATAGTATCTACTCTTTACAATACATCTACCTGCAATATACCTTAATTTTACTTGTTCTGGCTTTGATACAAGTATGGCAGGTACACGTGCAACTTGTTTAATACTGAAAATGTCAGTAGTATTTCTGTCCAAACAATTTCACCAATTCTGTCACAATTCTTTCCAAATGCAAAACCATTATCATCATTTGGTACAGAATTCAAGATATTTCCAAGAATTTGGATGCATTTCTGAGACACTGAACACTGGTAAACTTCGGAATAATATTCAGTCTATGTTTTTGGATTGGTTTTCTGACCTCTATACTACCACATAATTTATTAAAGATACTTTGAATATTTTGGTACAAAATCTCAAAAAGTGTATTAACTCTTGCAGTGGTATTTGAATTTCTGTTATTGTCACTCTTAATCTCATTTGCTCTGGTGCTACTGTATTATCTGGGATAAGTTGTTTCATTTTTATATGGTTAACATGATGCTCCAAAATGTCACTCAGCCTTGGTTAACCTACGTTCTTGGTCACTACATGAAGCAGGCGTGTCTTCCCCAACGGACAACATTTCATCAGCTTCTAATTTATCGGTCAGGAAAGTCGGAGGTATCAGAATCAGAACCTGTTTCATAATCAAATTCAACACTGAGGTTCTCTAATAATAAACAGAATGTCTACAGCATTCTAAACTTGAATCAAATTATACAGAACTTTTATTGTAGAATTCATACATGCAAGAACTACCTGGAATCACAGAGTTGGAATGGAACCTGATAACCCTTAGTCCCTTTCTATTTCTAGTCCTCCCCATTGCCACACCTAACTGACATGGTGCAAAATTATTTGTTGCCTCAACTTCAACTCTATATAAAGTCAATCCTTGTGCTTTGTGAATAGTAATGCTGAAAGATAGTATGAGTGGAATCTGATGCCTTGTGACTACAGTCATTTTATCAACGGTACTGTAAGCAGTACAATTTTCTCTTCCCAAGTGAACAAAATTATTTTTAACATCACATAGTCTTCCTTCAACGCCACAACCGTTCCCTGTAAACCACTTATTTATTTCACATCACATAGTCTTCCTTCATCGCCGCAACCGTTCCCTGTAAACCTTTTATTTATTTCACATCACCTAGTGTTCCTTCATCGCCACAACCGTTCCCTGTAAACCACTTATTTATTTCACATCACATAGTCTTCCTTCAATGCCATAACCTTTCCCTGTAAATCATTTATTAGTGCTGAGCTTAAGTGTTTGACCAGCATAACTGGACAGTCAGTTTTCAAGTGTAACTCTTTTGGAACACACAACTTATTGCACCGATTATTGTCACCATCGACTACTGACTGATAACACTTTGATACACCATCCATTTTCATAAGTTTGCACGCATTGTATATTTCAAAATCAAAGTTCCGTCCACAAAGTCTTATTGGGCCATCTCCAGGAGAGAGAGGTCCCTGCAGCCTCAAAATCAAGATTTTGGTTTCTTCAGGGATTTTTCTCTTTGAAGCATCATTGATAGCCTTTATGATATCTAATTCATCTTGTCTTATGACCTCATCAATTACAATTTTATGCCCAAATATCATTCAAAGTTTGTGGATTTGAAACAGTATTCACCCGTATCATATGTCATTGGGCCAGGTATAGGTGGAAGCTTTAAAAAGTCCCCACTTGCAATAACTTGTATACCTCCAAAATACAAATCTGAATGTTTAATCATTCTACATACATGTTCCATTTGTTCAAAAAGGTTCAGTGAAAGCATATACATTTCATCAATTATCAAACAGTCTTTCAAAATATGTTGCTTATATGAATCAGAATGTCCATCAGTGAGAAGTGTTCTGCATAGTTCATTACTGTCATATCTACCATCACCAATCCCAGACCAGGAATGCACTGTGCATCCTTTCACATTCAGTGTTACAATGCCTGTTGTGCCAGTTACACTGACATGTTTACCTGCTGCATACGATTTCTTTTGTATTACCTTCACCACATAACTTTTGCCTGTCCAGCTTTGGCTTAACAAAATGGTATTGTGGCCCTCAAAAGCCTTTTCAAGAGCAAATATCTGTGCTTTTTTCATTTTACATTCAAAACACACATGCAGTGATTAAACAAGTGAAGTTTACCAAACTAAAATAGCTTTCATTTACAAAGAGTAAATTGTTACATAGCCAAATCGCATCACCTACCTCACATGGTTGGTTAAGTGCAATTAGCTCTGCAGGTCACATGTATGCATTTCGAATAAAATTTTGTGTATGGATATTTATACTAGTGACATGTAATTACACAATAATTAACCAAGGTAATTCTTTTGTATGCTTGACAGTGTAAATCCTATACGAGATTCAGTTTTGTGTTTGGGTTTGCAATCTAGTGACAAATAACTACACAAGAATTAACCAAGTTAATTCTTTGTTTTCTTGACAGCGTAAATCCCATACGAGATTAAACTGTGTGTTTGGGTAAGCAAAGTGTTACGTATATTTGATTTAGTTTAGATTTGATTTAATTTAATTGTTTGTAAGTTTGATTTAGTTTAGATTTGATTTAATTTCATTGTTTGTAAGTTTTAAAATCTTTAAATTTTAATTACATTACCTGTCATAATATTGTAGATTTGTCTTCTAGGAACTCGATATTTTTTTCAGAAAATAATTTAACCTTGACTCTTAAGTTAACACTTAAAGCTGACCTAGTTCCCGACCTTGATTTAGAAATCAGTAAGATAAGTAAACAACTGTTTATTTTTTTATTCTCGGAGTAGAATGATTGGTTTTTATCAAGGTTATACTGGGGCTACCTGATTTTTTAAAATATGTAAATAACCTCCATTT
Organism: Sinohyriopsis cumingii; assembly: GCA_028554795.2. NCBI lineage: Eukaryota > Metazoa > Mollusca > Bivalvia > Unionida > Unionidae > Sinohyriopsis > Sinohyriopsis cumingii. The sequence continues at coordinate 44,882,392 of CM068839.1, forward strand.
CGCATTTAGTTTGTTTTAATAGTGATTATGAGAGAGAGAGAGAGAGAGAGAGAGAGAGAGAGAGAGAGATCTCACAGTCTGGGCTTGAAAACACTGGGACGAAAAATGTCCGTTTTGTTGTGACAGTTTGGAGTTGTAATATTTATTTAAATTATTTTAAAAGATTAATTTTTTTTCCTGGAAATATTTGAGTGCTCATACATAATATTTGGACAAAAACATTTATTCAAATTATATTCGGAAATTCAAACACCAGAATATTATTGACTGTGAAACAACAAAGAACTGTAGACGATACAGCACCATAAAGATTACAGCATACTTCATCACCTTTCATTTTTGATTTTTTGTCGGGACTCGAACTTGAATTCATTAAGACAATTCATTACTAGGACTTCTAAAATTGATTTCGTGAATTATTCTTGGATTATTTTTGGATTTGATTCTTAAAACCGTACTTTCTTATTTTTTAAATGTTTACAGTGTATTTCCAGGGAAATAATTATTTTTTGCAAAGCTTGTCGTTTTCATTCTTTCTTTTGTTACTGTTTATTAGGGCCTAAACACGTAACATAAGAATTGGGTCCTCGTCTTGGAGTTTTTAATTTTAGCTAAAATATTTCAGAAAACTTTGTTTTTTGAAATTCAAATTCCCCTAGTTTTTGAAACCATTAGTGAGATCGTCAAGCTTTTTCTAAAATGTCATAAGAAGTGGAAACATTTATTTCAAGTCCTACCCAGGACCAATTCGACCTTTTCCCCCAAAAAATTGAATTAATTAAACTTGCCAGAAAATATGATCTTTATGAAGTAAAGGCTTTATTAACGAAGCAGGAAATAACAAATATTGAGGTTCAGTACTTGGTAGATTCGGATGGTTTGGATAAAGGTGCTTTGATTTCGATCAGTAAGTCTGTATCAGACTCTGACATAAAAGTAAAGGAATTAGAATTAAAATACAAGATGAAATTGGAGTTGTGAAAGCTCGAACTTCAGAAAGATAAAGAAGAAAAACAAATGAAATTGAAGAAAGAGAAAGAACAAATGAAATTGGAGAAAGAGAAAGAACAAATGGTATTACAACATGAATAAAAACAAATGCAGCTATAATTTGAGAAAGAAGAAAGAGAGGGAGAGAGAGATGAAGGAGAGAAAGAAAATCAAATGCAATTAGATAAGGAAAAAGAAACTCAAATGGAGTTACAAGAAAAACAAATAAGTTAGAAGAAAAAACAAATGCAATTAGATGAGGAAGAAAGAGAGAAATAGAGAGATATGCAAATGCAGAGAGAGAAGGAAGAAAGGGAATATCAACTTAGAATTAAGGAAATGGAGCTGGCAAGTGAAAAGCAAATTCTCACTTGAAATACATATTTAAGTTTCGATGTTGCAAAGAATATTAGGTTAGTGTCCACTTTTAGAGAAAAAGATGTGGACAAATATTTTTCTTATTTTGAAAAAGTTGCTGAAAATTTGAAATGGCCAAGGGAGCATTGGACTCAATTATTACAATGTATACTTATTGGTAAAGCTAGTGATTTTTACCGTTCACGGTCAGTTAAACAAAGTGGTGACTATGATACGCTTAAGGAATGCATCTTAAGGGGTTATGAGTTAGTTCCTGAGGCTTATCGCCAAAAACGTCAGAAACTATAAAGAAAAAACTGGATAAACCCATGTCGAATTTGCTAGAGAAAACGAGCAGTTATTTGATAGATGGTGCTTAGCCAAGAAAGTTGAACAAGATTATGAAATTCTCAAACAACTTGTATTAGTTCAAGAACTGTGTCCATAGTGACATTAAGACATATCTTGACGAGCATCAGATTGAAACCACCTTGGAAAACGCTGCTCGTGTGGCTGATTAATATTCTTTATCTCATTAAGTTCCTTTTCTAAATAAGACTTCAACTCAACAGTCTTCTGGCAGAAAAGTATTTCAGCCTATTACAAGCCCTTCTAAATCTCAAACTGGCACAACTATTAAAAATCAAGCTTCAGAAAAGCTTGTCTCTTCCTACGTGTACCTATTGCATGAAGAAATCACACGTTATTTCTGATTGCTACGAATTGAAAAATAGGCATCAGAATCAAGTCATGTCTATTCCAAATGATCTTATTTCTAAGAGGTCAAGTTCACGGTCATGTATTGAAAGCAATACATTTGTTGGATCCAATAAACCCCAGTCTGATTTTATTATGGAAAATTACGAACCATTCATATGGAAGGTTTCGATATCACTCGTGGGTAATTCGGCCAATCCCATCCCTATTAAAATTTCAAGGACACAGGAACTTCTCAGAGACTTTTATTGTCAGATACATTGATTGTTTCTGAGACGTCTTCTTCTAATGAGTATTCTTATTCAGGGAGTAGAGTACGGCTTTGTTAATGTTCCTCTCCATTGTGTAACATTTTCACCAGACTGAGTCTCACGATCCGTGACAGTGGGCACAATGTGTGTTTTACCTGTTTAGGGCATTCACTTATTACTAGGCACCGACTTACCTGGAGACAAGGTTGTTGTTAATCTACCTGTAACTGATAAGCCTTGTTTGGATCAGAAAGTCAATCCAATTGAAAAAGAATTCCCATAATTTACTCCCAACTTGTGCAGTTACCAGAGCTATGACAAAGGGAGCTCTTGAGAATGATTTTGATAAAGAAAGTATTCCTTTAGCTGACAAATGTATTGGTTAGGCTTTTGATGAGGTCACTCTCACTCCTTGTTTGGATGAATCAGAAGGTATTGATCACAGTGATCCTCTTTTAACGACTCATTTTCTTTATTCTAATCAGAGTGACAAAACATCAATCACGTGTCGTCAAACAGGAAAAAGATCCTGCTATCTCCTGTTTGTTTCAAATTGTCATTAGTGAAACTGGAGCCACTCAAGTTCCTGTCTGTTATTTCATTAAAAATTGGATTCTTATGAGAAAATGGAGAACTCCCGAGGTACCAGCTGATGATTAGTGGTCAGTGAACTATCCAGTTGTAGTTCCAAAATCTTACAGACAGGAAATACTCAGTTAGGTCCACGAATCTCCTTTATCTGGTCATTTAGGAATTAGTAAGACTTATCACAAGATCTTGACTCACTTCTATTGGCCAAATAACAAAAGTGATGTTGGTAAATACTGTAGATCTTGTCATACTTGTCAAATGGTAGGAAAACCCAATCAGAAAATACATAAGGCTCATCTGCAACATATTCCCGCCTTTGACGAATCATTTGAATTATGGTAGATTGTGTTGGTTCCTTACCTAAGACCAAGTCAGGTAACCAATTTCCTTTTGACCATTATGTGTGCGTCAATAAGGTTTCCAGAGGCAATACCTTTGAGGAATATTAAATTTAAAATAATAGTAAAAGCTTTGATAAAGTTTGTTACTCAATTTGGCTTTTCCCAAATCTGTCCAATCGGATCAAGGGTAAGCCTTTAGGTCTGGAACGCTCCAGCCGATTATTCCTGAATTTAACATTCAGCAGTTCAAGTCAAATTGAAATAATGGTTTGACAGAACTACAATGGTGAAAACTTTTGAGTCTGGTAATAGAATTCTGACTCTCGTGCTCATTCTTCAAAACTTCCTTCAGATTAGATTTTACGGCCCTTACAAAGTTAAGAAGAAAATGAACGAGTTAAATTATAATATTAGTGCTAGTGGGATCTAAAAAAATTATAGAAGTACCAGTATATTGCAAGATATAGCCAGGTTAAACATGCAATTAATTTTGTTGTACCTGTCCCACTCATTGAAGATTTAAGTGAGGATTATCATCTGACTCTACTAATATTGAAGTGAAAAATCTTCGGAATTCAACAATAATTAGATATGAACTAGAAACTTTCATATTTTCAAGAGCAAGAAAGAAAGGAACTTAAATAGTTATTATTTGAATATGATCACATATTTCCAGATGTTCATACAAGAACAAAATTTTTCATGACGTTGAAATGGTAAATTCCAAACCTGTGAAACAACACCCGTACAGAATGAACCCTCTCAAACAGGAATACTTGAAAAAAGAAATTCAGTATTTGCTGGAGAATGATTTCATCATGCATACTTCTTCCAAACCCAGATAAAACTTTCCATATGTGCACTAATTATAGGAAGGGGAATAGTGTGACAAAAACAGATTCACTGCCATTACCAAGAATCGATGACTGTAAGATAAGATCGGAAATGCCATGTATGTCACCAAAATTTGACCTTCTGAAAGGATTTTGGCAAATTTCACAAACAGAAAGGAAAAATCGGCATTTGTGACTCCAGCTGGACTTTACCAACATAAAGGAATGTCGTTTAGGATGAAATGGTCGCCAAGTACTTTTCAACGTCTCATGAAGATGATTACCACTGGTCGAGACAATTGTGAATCTTACATAGATGATGTCATCATCTACAACGGTACCCGGAAAGAACATTTAGCAACAATTCGATAATTCTTTTACAGGCTCACAGATGCAAGTTTGACAATTAATTTATCCAAAAGTGAGTTCTGCCGTGCTAGTGTAACTTTTCTAGGACATATCGTGGGACATGGACAAGTTAAACCAATAGATGCTAAGGTCAAGGCTATCTCTGAATTCCCCGTGCCTGTAAATAATAAGCAACTGATGTGAATTTTAGGTATGGCCGGATACTATCGGAAAGTTTGTTCCAAATTTTATATAATTGCTGAACCCTTGACAAATTTATTGAGTAAGAAAAACAAGTTGCTTTGGACTGAAAAATGTCAGGAGGCTTTTGACAAGTTGAAAGCCATACTTAAGAGCGCGCCAGTTCTTACAGCTCCAATTTTCAGCCAATAATTTAAATTGTCTGTTGATGCAAGTGATGTTGGGGTTGGATCAGTTTTGATTCAAGAAGACAAATATTTATTGATCAACCAGTGTGCTATTTTTCTAAGAAATTAAATAAGCACCAAAACATTATTCAACATTCGAGAAGGAATGTTTGGCTTTGATATTGGCTTAAGAACATTTTGAAGGTTACATTAGTTCAGCTCCTTCTTCGATTATTGTGTATAGTGACCACAACCCCCTTACTTTCATCGGCAAGATGAAAAATATTATACTGATATCAGGCGCATCAAGGGGAAATATAATTTAATAGCAGATGCACTTTGCCGTGTATAGCAATGTATTATTTCATGTACACTTTATAAAATTTATAAGAGTTCTTTTTAACATCATGTATAATTAATCTATGGTAAAAAGAAAGCTTTATTATATAAATCGTTTTTTTCTATATGGGTGAAGTAATACGTTTTAATTTAGATTTGTTTTAATTTAATTGTTTGTAAATTTTAAAATCTTGTTATTTTCAATTTCACAACATTTCAAAATAATGTAATTTTGTCTACTATGAGCTCAATACTTGTTCAGAAAATAGTTTGACCTTGACTCTTTAGTTATAAATACCTAAAGCTGACCTAGTTACCGACCTTGATTTGGAAATCAGTGAGAAAAGTAAATAACTTTGCAATTATTTTTATTCTCGGATTAAAATGATTGCTTTTTTAAGGTAGGTCATATGTTATTTTGTATAAGTAAACAGCCTCCATTTTGCAATTCTGGGCTTTCAGAAATTGCGCATTAGTTAGTTGTAATAGTGACGCTTAGAGAGAGATTTCACTTAGGCTTCTAAACACTGGGACGTAAAGATGTTCATTTTGTTGTTACAGATTGGAATTATAATTTTTATTCAAATTATTTGGATTCTAAAAGATTAATTCATTTTCCTGGAAATATTTGATTGCTCATACAGAATTCTGGGACAAAAACATTTATTTAAATTATATTTGGAAATTCAAACACCGGAATGTTATTGATTGTGAAACAACAAGGAACTGTAGACGGTACAGCAAAATAAAGATTACAGTATACATCATCGCCTTCCATTTCGGATTTTTCGTCGGGACTCGAACTTCATTAGAACATTTCGTTACTAGGACTTCTAAAATTTAATTCTTGGATTATTTTTGGATTTGATTATTAAAACCGTACGTTCTTATTTTTTTCATTTTTACAGTGTTTTTCCAGGGAAATAAATTATTTGTTATTTTTTCAAAGCTTGTTGTCTTCATTCTTACTTTTGTTACTGTTTATTAGAGCCTAAATAGGTAACATAAGAAAAGTAGTGACAAATAATTACACAAGAATTAACCAAGTTAATCCTTTTCTTTTCTTGACAGTGTAAATCCTGTAAGAGATTCAATTTTTGTTTGGTTTGAAAAGTAGTGATAAATAAGTGCACAAAAATTAACCAAGATAATTTACACATTAGTTTATCCCGGAATCAAGTGCTTGTGCTGGACAGGCACGAAGTTGGACGGTCAAGCTTTAAATATCAGGGTTGATTCTTAAATAGCTTACGCGAGAAATGAGAGAAGTGACCTCCCTTGTATTATTATTTAGTACATGTATGATAAGTAAATTGTAAGCAGCCATACAAGTCCTTGTGATGTGCAAACGACATGAACCTCGAACTGTAATTGTTATTCTGTGTCTCGATGTGAACTTGGAATACTTGTTTTTTAACGGGTACCCGTTTCTCATTTTATTATCCGGGTTATTATTAACGGGCTGGTACTCGTTGGCATCTTTAATCTTAATATTGCTCTGAAGCCATACAGTTCTAAAATTTACCATTCTCAACAGTTCAGATAGCTTCTGATATTGGATGGCAAAATAAAAACGAGCTTCTGATTCCAAAACATGTATTAAGGTAGCTAATATCTATGCACCTATTTTTGTATTTACGGTCATGGTCATTGGATCTCAAAATCTTTCATATTTTAAACTTGATACACTTTCTTTAACTCCGTTTATTAAAAGATTACAAAAATCGCCTTAAACGTATAGGAAACACTTTCTTCCGAAGCGACAACTTAAATGCAAATTCTGGCTAAAAGTTCTGACATTTTAATGTTTAAAATTAAAATATTTGCAAAATAGTCCTAGATAGAAAATTCAAAATTGGTATCTACAGGTGAAATAATTATTTATCTGTAAAACCGAGCTCAAGCATATAAAAGAAGCTCAAGTTTTTGACGAGTATGCTTAGTTGTTGTGTTTAGAAATCACATTTGTAACCGTTAGTACAACAGGACCTCGTCTTAGACCATTGCTTGTAAGATATATTGAACTGAATCAAGTGCAACTGTATGTGGTAGTTATACATCGATGTTGCTAGTGGTAGACAGAAAGCAAATTGATTAAATATGGCGAACTTTAATAACTTCTTCAAGATGTCGCTAGAATTACTGGGGATTCAGCTGTTATTGCACTCCATTGTAATTCATAACAAAATCAATAGCATTTTTCTCTGATATCCTGGAGAGTCTTGAACCTGTGAAGAATGCCATTTGCATCAGGCTGAAAGGAACAAAAACAACCCTGCACAGAAAATACAATGTTTAATTTGTAAAACCTCTTGATTTTTGCGTAGGAGGACAAAGCAAACACGTGTGACACGGTCAGTTCCGGAATATGCGAGATGCAGTCGATTCCAGAAAGGTCACTCGAGCTCAGATTTCTTGTCATTTCATTCAAGTGCATGTTTTAGAAAATGTAATATAACTTAGTAGGAGTTTTTTATATATATGTTATGTCCAGTTTGCTTGCATAGTCTTGGTGCTTCTGAAGTTAGACGTGATGCATGAGAGTTCATAAAAAAATGTAGAAAACTGAAGGAAATATATAAAGAACTTAACTAGAACAGTAATACTTTGACATCAGAGGCGTCATTAATACCAATGCTTTCAAATGTTTTCTGTAACGTCACTGTACCTAGGATACATAATGAATCTCTATCGGTCCGAATATAACAATAACAATAATAATGAGGACTATGTATTGCGCCTAATCTTTAAAAGCTCTAAGCGCTTTACAACATTAGACAACACCGATAAGATAAAAAACATAAAATGATATGATTACAAAAACAAACACCATGAAATTAGAAAACATTAAAAACATGCTGAGAATATTTGAGGTAGGAAACATTATTAGGTCTTTAAGTTTGTTCTTGCAGTCGAAATAAGTGAGTTTTGAGAGCCCTCTTGCATTGTTTGACCGCATTTTGTTTTCCATCTTGATTTTGTAAACTTCGTATGTTGACCACTGTGATCACTCCAGGGCCGTGAAGCTTAACCGTATAATAAGTGCTTGGCAGTAGTAACCAAAGAAACCAATGCCAATCAAACCAATGGCAACCAAACGAATGTCGACCATTGCAATTCATGATTTATATGTAAAGTTTGTATTACTGAAGTCATTGATGCAGTGATTTCAATGTACGTTTTAATTAGTGTTTGCATATCTGCGGGCGCGCACGTGTGTGTGTGTGTGTGTGTATTTTTAACGTAGCTTTAACATATTTTCAGTCATATCTCTGCGATGTCTGAATTGTGGCAGTTTATATAAATGTCTAGGACTAGGGCATGATGCCGCAGACCCAGTCACATTATTCTGACATAGGCCGACCAATCCTAACACTATCCTCTCTAATGCTGAGAGCCTAGCAAGTATGCTATTAGTATCATTTCTACAAGTCTTTTGGTACGACTTGGTCGCGGTTCAAACCCGCGACCTACCGCATCCTAGGCGGACGCTCCGACCACTTCAGCCACCGAAGCGGTCAATTTTTAATTAGTATATTCTTTAAATATTTGTCTTCCTCGTAAAGGATAGATTTTAAACGTGTTTCGCATCGATAAATTACAAATTACCCTGTTCGGTTTTCGGTTGCTATGTTTGCACATGATTTAATATGGCCTATCCGCCATTAGCTTTTCAAAATTACAAGTTTATATTAATGCCACTTTTCGCAAATGATTTACATATCTGGCATAATGGTTTATGAGTGAAAGAAATTATTGAAAGATGTACATGTATTGAATGAAATATATTATAACTCAAGTTAGTATCTTTAAATGACTATTAGTATCTTTTGATGACTATCAGTTTGTAGCTTTTTGATGGTCTATTAGTAGATTTTGATGGTCTGTTAGTAGATTTTGATGAATTTTAGTTAGCAGATCATAATGACTAATAGTATATTTTAGTACCTAGTATTATATATAAGTTCCTTTATAGAACCGGGAGCTGCGGTAGCTCCGTCATTAGCATGTCGGACTCACGACCGAATGAGTGTGGGTTCCAATCTTACTATCGGACTAGCCTGGGTACCTAAAGTGTAAGTATATCTAAACAGACACGTTGTAATCAGTTAAGAAGATGCGTTGAATCTTTCACAATAGGTCAAATATTTCACAATATCTGCGTCCACCATGGGTTCCATCCCACACACCCATTGCTTACATTTTTGCGCATAGAGCTACTTCCCGCCCAAAATATATTATCTAGTCTGCTCTGAGTTATCTTCTCTTACTTGTAAACAAAAAATATCAATTATTATTAGGTTATATTTTTATATGTAGCGCTTTAATGCACAGAACTTTACAATTGTTAGCTAATTGAAAATCGGCATTAGGGAAGGTCGTTAAGTGGTCCGCCAAGACGCTCAGTAATCATTAAGTGGTCCGCCGAGACCCTCAGCAATGATCAAGTGGCCCGCGAAAACAAAAAGTTGGTGAGAAAGATATTATTAGACCTTCTAGTCAGTAAGACACTTTCGTTATTTTCAGAATAATGATAAGTTTGAACTTGAACGTCTGTGAATGGCTAAGTTTGAACTTGAACGTCTGTGAATTCTGTATATATTTAAAAATAGTACAATTAAAATGTAACTGATAAAGCGTCAAAACACACACACACACACACACACACATACACACACACACGCACGCACGCACACACACACACATACACACACACGCACGCACACACACACACACACACACACACACATATATATATATATATATATATATATATATATATATATATATATATATATATATATATATATATATATATATATGTATATATATATATATATATATATATATATATATATATATATATATATATATATATATATATATATATATATATATATATATATGGCTTATTGTTAAGACTTGGTTCAGGTGGCAACATTGACAGTGTCATCAGTGCACGAGAAGATACAATACTGACATGACCTTGACCTTCAGATGAAATTGTAAACATTGACAGTAAATCGTAAAATGAACGATGTACAGTTGAATGAAATTATGGTTATATATGATACTGATCAAACTCATTCATTATGAAACCATGAAATACTTTAGTGCAAGAAACAATGGATTATGTCTGTCTGTCTGTCTGTCTGTGTGTGTGTGTATGTATGTATGTATGTAGGTAGGTAGGTAGGTAGGTTAGAGTTTGACGGACAGACAGACAGGCAAAGAGAGACAGATAGAGTTTGTATTTAACGTGGGTAGTACAGGCACATACAACACACGCTCTATACAACCTGTTTTACCGCAAAAACAGACGACTACATATCTCAACGGATGGGTACAAGGATAGTACATATTTACAATACATATTATTGATCAGAAAAATTAAATTGCCCACGGTACTGACAGCTATAAAGACAAGACAAAAATAAACAACATGCATACATGCATTGTTTATATTATAAAATTTATGCAACACATATGTAACACACCATAGAAAGCATGCATTGGAAAATTTGTATAAGAAATATGGCAAATCTATTTTAAAACGCATACACAAAAGACCATAGTCATAATTTAATATATCCGATAATGACGGTGATATAAATTAAATTTTAATTATAATAATGAAGTTACTAAATAAATAAAACAAACAGTAAATGAGTATAAACCAAAGAAACTCAATAGAAACTGTTAACCTTAAAGCCTCGGAAGCATATTTAATTTGAGGTACTGCCAGGACCGTCCTGGCCATTTCCGAATCAGCCTCCGAATTTTAGAAAGCAGTGCTTGTTCTCAGTTAAGACAAAGATCACTTGTCGCAAAATTTAAACCATTGGTATTATGGCAAAGTTGTGGTATCTGAGACCATACTTACAGTGTTTCAATGCAATCATAGTATTCAAGTAATCATATTATTCAAGTAATCATATTATTCAAGTAATCATATTTCTTCTGAAGTCCCTTATATACTTGATTTGCCGTATATCTTAATCTACTAATTTGCTAAGAAGAATGTTTTCTTTTCATAACAGAGAATCGTATGAGCAATTAAAATCACCAAACACCAGTTTTGGTACTCTATACTGTATTCCTTCCGTTGTGTTAGAATTTCCTTGGCTACAGAAATGACAAATAAGGGACAATACTTGGAATATGACCTAATTAAGTACATCTAGCTCATAGACTTAGTATTAGTTGTCAGAGAGTGGTTCTGAGGCTGCAGGATGTTGGATCTTAGTAATATGGTTGTTAAAATTTAATTGAGAGTCAATATTTACTCCAAGGAGTTTCACAAAGTCCTCATATGGGATGTCATGGTTTCTTTGTGGTGACAATGTGAGTATTGTTGTAATTGTAATCAGGTTCACAGTCACTGTATCTTTTAATTATGCTTGTCTTACAGCTTCTGTCTCGGTGTTATTATCTTAACACCTTTTTAATGTATAGCTTGTTGTATGTTTAAACCTCAGACAATACTTTTTAATACTTTGTTTTATACTTTACAACATATAATGTTGAAGTGCTTCTCAGTGTGCCTTTGTTGTAACGGTAACGCAACCTTGGGACAGTTTTATGCCGGTTTCTTTTGGGGGAGAGGACTTTAACAAAACGTTGACAGTTTATTTCTACTCCAATGAGTTTCATACATTCCTCACAGAGCATGTCATGTTCTTCTTAGATTAAAATTATAACATTTCAGCATCCTTTCCAACAATAATGCGCATTGACCTGCCAGTATTACATCAAAATAGATTTGTATTGCCAGTTTACTATCAATAAATTTATTCTATTTAGGCCATATCCACACTAAATTGCAATATGTGCAAAAAGAAAATAAGCAATGATAAAATAAATACCGATTTGTCAGATAAAATTAAACAATAGGTATATTGAGATTCTGTATATTGAGACTCGTCGTATTGTTTGAAATCCTTTGATTACATGGGATTAGCGGCTTGCCAGAAATTTTAAGCGTTTATTGTGTTCACCCCAGGAGAAGATATTAAGACGATAATTGCTTTATTGCTCAATCTAATGAAAACACGAACCATGTCCGTTTTTCGAATGAAAACAAGTAAGTATTTTTAATTTAATCTTATACTCTTATACTGTTCATTTCTTTCTCATCTTTCCGTTTTTTATGCATCCATATATTTCGTCACTATAATAAATGCCTCTTTTCGTGTGCATACATTATTCGTTCTTTCATTCATTCGTTCTTCTACTTCATGTCTCACTCTGCTCGTAGGTCCGTTTGCTTGCTCATTTGCTTGTATAATTCTTTTTAAAATTAAACTTAATTTTAATGCTGACTTGTAAAAACACATTTTGAATTAATTAGATCATGAACAGCAGTCCAAAGTAACATACTTAAGACAAAGATCAATTGTCAGTAAAATCTTAAAGCACTAAAGGATAATTAAAGTATACTTCCCACGTGGAAATACAATTGCTGAAAAATTATTCTTGAAAAATAAATGCAACATATAGAACACAATCGCCGATAAATCTGAACTAGTTTCCTATTCTCTTCTCTCTCTCTCTCTATGTATGTATGTATGTATGTATGTATGTATGTATGTAAAGAATTATAAAGTGAGAGATTATATATATATATATATATATATATATATATATATATATATATATATATATATATATATATATATATAGTATGTAAGCGGTATCTTTGTTATACGAAGAGATATACCTTTTTCATTGAAAGGATACGAGGCCTGTCGAATTTATATAATTTGTGGTATATGAAAGATACAGCATACATATAATACATATATAATATTTATATTACATACAAATACATATACTTGCAATTCCAACGCAGTTAAAATTGACTATAAGCAACTGTGTATTGACGGAATGAATGAACTCTGCAGAGTTCTGTCCATTGTGTCCGCTGCAAAATGTAGGTCTCCTTTGCAAATTGATAAATTGCTTCTTAATGGTTTTGAACTTCTAATTTCATTCATATTGATTAAATAAATATAAGACACACTTATGATGTCAACAAAAAAGATGGTTTAAATGAAGAACTTAGAGCACGATAACCACATCATGGTTAACTTTTTGAACATTGAAAGCGCTGGCTTTTACATACCGGCTAGCATATTTAAACGAGTTGGAAATGTAAACTAAGCGAAACGAGGAACATGCAAGAGCTAATTCAAACATTTAAATATATTTACAGTTCATCTAAGCCATTATTATGATTTAATTAAAATAGCTACGAGCCATACAATTCTGTTTTCTCACCCATGCGACAGAGAAATCTTGCTGTTTTGCTAACCTTACTTTTCTGATCTCAGTCTAGTCATCTCAGACCAGTCGTCTCAGTCATAGAGTCCACGCGCTCAGAACTACTTTAAAAAAAGAAACCCTTGTTGTCTTCTGCTGTGCCTGATGTAGTTGTTCTAAGTCAAACAACAACAACAACAACAGCAACAACAACAAATATATAACAAAAAACATAGCAACTTAAGGTCAATCTATCTTTAAGAACACTCCATACAAAAACATTTCGAATGAGACAAAGACACACACGCATACAATGTCGAGCTTTTTGGTATTATGCTAGTTCGTTCCACACAGCATGGTCGATTTTATCCTATATGCAGGCCTAGCTCAATACATTTTCAGGTCAGCGTCATTAAATGTAGATAAAGCTACGTAACTAGTTTTAAATGCTTCGTGTGAAACAAATTATATACTGTTAGCTACATATAATGACGCTGACATGAAAAATGACTGCTATAGATAGGATACAATTCTCAATGATGTGTGAAATGAACTATGACAGAAAACACTGATCCATGCACATAGATTATATACATATACACTTCATAGCATCCCAACTCTCTGAACAACTTCAGAAAACTTAGTAACAGCCAGAAAATGTATTATGTCAAACATGCTTTATTCTAATTTTGTTAAGAACTCCATTGTGCCCCAGATGAATAAAAAATATAACTATAATTTGTAATGACAAATAATACACTTACCAGCCACAAGGAATCAGCTATCTGTCAACACATTAATCCATAAGCAAATTTCACTGTAGCACTTGCCATTTTTCCAAGAGAGAAAAATACATTTTCAAATAATCCGTGATCTTGAAAGTTTAGCACATGGTTATTAGCCAGGGTCCGTATTTGGAGGGTCTTTTATACACGGGGGTAATTTTGCAATCAATATTAAGGACAACACACGTATGTCACAAACAGTTTCATCTCCTCCAAAGAAAAGGAGTTATATACGATAGTGACACAGATCACGAATTACCCGTGAATAACCCAAGAACGGACACTAATGCTACATAATAATAGCCTATACACTACAACATAGGTGTGGGCCAGTATCGTTTCATTATTTACAATATAATTTTCTAAACTGGAACTGATGAAAATGAAACGTTTTCTTGTAATAAATATTACCTATTTATTGTTAATTTCATATAACATCTATATATTAAATGTGATAATACCTCAGTACTACGCAACGTTTTATGTTATTTTGTTTGGCTCACGCATAAAAAATGTGTACTTCGGATGACACGGTCACGCTACAGTCCTCATTAATTTATTTGTATTAATGCACCGCATGTAAACATTGGCGCGTGAATTATATTGTACAAGTGAAAAGTTCTTTTTTTTTACTTTAAAGGAAATTATTGGGTGAGAAAAAGAATCTACGTAGGGGTTTGGACGATACAAGGGATTCCCAGTCGCGGGGTTACATTATATGTCTTCCTCCCCCTCGGCAACCCTCGTGCGGAAAAAAATAATGTAACCCCATGACTGGGATTTCCTTGCCTCGGTCCTAACCCCAACATAGATTCTATATATATTTCCTTTACGTGTAGTGGTCATTTCAATGCCTTTTTCCAGTCAGCTTGTTTAATTTGCAGGTAGCTATCTTCAAGACAGGTTTATTACTTTAGGGTGAATTTCTTTCAGTCGCTGGTTTATTTTCGAATTTATCTCCGTCAAATCCAGACTTGTTTTGTTAAATCGAGGCTTGGTTCCCTTCTATGTATTAAGTCTGTGCCTTCTCAACCTCCACCTCTGTCTTACTGGTGTTGTTCTAACATAGGAGCACTTACATGTTACTTATGTATATAATTTATTTTTTCCCCCTTCTTCTAATTACTTCGTTGTTTTTTTCCACATAAACAATAAGTTTCGTAGTTTCGTGTAATCCTTCCTTTGTTATATTGGTATGTGTTGCATGTAGATTTTGTTGAATCTTCTTCGATCTTTCCCCATGTTGATAAATTTGGGGTCTACAATGGTCAATTCCGCTGAATGTTTAGTGCTGTTTTATTCGCATTGTTTCCTGAGTGAATATTTGGTTGTACCGAGAATGCAGTTTTGTGCCTAGGGATTGTTTTCTAAGGGGATTGTTTTCTAAGGGCATTGTTTTTTAAGGGGATTGTTTTCTAAGGGGCGTTTTGTATTCATGTGCATACCTTAGTTTCTCTCATTTTCAGCTCTAATTTTCGTCTTCCCCAATGAATTTATCTCCACGAAAAATTGTTTTCATGTTCTTGCAGCCACTTTATCTTTCCCTCTTAAATTTCAACCGGTATTTTTTCTCCTCTTTCGGATTCTCGTGTCAAAACTTCCATCAATTTTGCACGTTAGAAAAATGCACGTGTTTCTTGATCGATACGAAGAAATTTCCGTTCATATCGTTTTCCTTAAATTTTCAATATTCTGATGTCAACTTCAGAGTGATGTAATAATGTTTCCATCCTGATGGATTTGTCTTCAGTATGTTCCACGGGAATCATTTTGGGTCTCTGCTTCAGGCAGTTCCAGTACGATTGCTTCCTTATATGCATTATTTCCTGATAAATAATTACGAGAAGAAGAAGAATAGGAACGTTTTATTTCATACGCACATTAGAACCAGGCATTAACAGTTCTAACTAATTATTTGAGATTCATGAAAAATTTAAATAAGTTTTATTGTACATAGCATCAATACACTGACACATTTTTATATCAGGAATATAGGAAACAAATATTGTTTTTACTCGTATGTACCACATTATAAATTGTATCAACACATTGTCGCACTTTCATACCTTTACTGAACGAATCATTCATTGTTAAAGGACTGTAATGGCTTTTCTAATGGATATTTATAAACAAGTGTTGTATATAGATGTTACGTTGTTGACATGTCGCCCAATATACAATCATGTAAATGAAATAACTATGACCTCAATTTGTTTATTGATAACAGTACTTTGATCGTTTAATATCTACCTGAAGAACATCCAAGATGATGACTCGAGAGTACTTGAACAAATAAATGATGAACATGATATTCTGTTGAATTTACACATTTTTCGTGGAATTTTCCCAGTGATATATAAAAACATACATCCAGTACACCTATTTTATACTACTACTTTGATGTAAATTTGATCTGTCTTTTATGTTATGTCAACTTATCAAATAAAAAAAAATCGAAATCGAGATAAACACAATGATTAATTATATCTTCACTAATCAGATCTATTAATTATGCTTAAAGTAAAATAAATTTATCCAGATGAAATTCACTTTGATCTTTGATATGCCTAAGCCTGTTGAATACCATTATCCGAGTTCACAGTCAGTAGAATTACTTTTTTATGAGATGATTGACTGCTCCAGTGATACTAAAGGCACGCAAATCCCTGAGAAAAAAGCACTGTACATGTTCATACAGTATTAGAATAATTATCATTAGGAATTTAATTTATCGAACTTGAATAAAAGAATTGTATCTAAAATGTCAGCAACCAGAAAGTCCTATCACTCTAAACTTCTTTTTGAATGAATCATACATTTTTTCCTTCTCACCATGTATGTATGTATGTATGTATGTATGTATGCATGCATGCATGTATGTATGTATGTATGTATGTATGTATGTATGTATGTATGTATGTATGTATGTATATATATATATATATATATATATATATATATATATATATATATATATATATATATATATATATATATATATATGTATCTATCTATCTATGCATCTATGTATCTATCTATCTATGCATCTATGTATCTATCTATCTGTGTGTGAGCGTGATTTAGATTTTTAACGTAGCTTTAACAATATTTCAGTCATATCGCTACGATGTCTGCAGTGTGGCAGTTTATAGTGATGTCTAGCACTGGGGCATCATGCCGCAGACATGTATCATGATGTCCCACCCAGTCACATTATCCTGACACCAGGCCAACCAATCCTAAAACTGACCTCTTAATGCTGAGCGTCAAGCGAGGCAGCTGTTAGTACAATTTTTGTGAGTCTTTGGTATGACTCGGCCGGGGTTCGAACCCACGACCTCCCGCATCCGAGGACGCTCTAACTACTAGACCACCGGAGCGTTTATCTATATCTCTCTCTGTCTGTCTGTCTGTCTGTTTCTCCCTCTCTCTCTCTCTCTCTCTTTATATATATATATATATATATATATATATATATATATATATATATATATATATATATATATATATATATATATATATATATATATATATATATATATATATATATATATATATATACATACATACATACATACATGCATACATACGCAACGTTTCCCAAAGTATGTTTGATACTTAACATTAAGGAAGGCTTATGCAGCTAAGGTCAGGGGTGCGCGCAACGATCTAAATGTAAGTAATATGGTCGGTTCAAAAGGTACATGAACTACAAACAGAACGATACTTACAAAGCACAAAAAAGTTAGCAGTAGGGCTGATTAAGAAATAAATAACTCCTGGTAGTAATAAATGTGGCAAAACTTTGCCTACACGCGTCAATAAATTTTCTGCAATAATCATCACAATTAAGTACAACCTTCTGCTGATCATCAGTATCTTGGGGTGAAAGTCGTAAAATCTAAATAAAGTAAAGCATTTAGTGATTTCTGATATATGACTGACGCTGGCACCAGAGAGATAATCTTAGAATTTGTATGGCGTGATACGTAGAGTACTGGAATTGGTGATGATCTGTTTTATCTATGAATTGGTACCATAACCAAGTCATGAATATTCTCATTTAATTAGAACAGTTGATCAGGATATTTTAAGCTCTATGTTGTGGGAAGAAATATATTTAGGAAAATAATCTTAAATGCCCACTTTACATGGGTAAGGAGTGACTTAAGCATCGGTAATTCAAGCACTCTGATGATAACTAAAAATCTATTTATAGCAACCTTCCTGTTAGGATGCGTTATCTGTGTAGGGTATGAAAATTACAATTATTTTGCTATGCCTTTGTAACAAGAGTTTGCATTGGCTAAAAACTTAGACTGTGTCGCAGAAAACCATAAGTTATTCGTTCGTAACAACAGCAAGGAACTATCATGCGTCCTTTTAGTGATCTTTGACAATATTCGTAAACGATGGCTGAAAAAGTTTTTTCTTTCTTTCAGATTCATTTTTTAAAACTCTTTGTAAATTCATTCAAAATATTCTAGATTATATCATTGTGATACATCAAGACTGTCGGAACTTCAAGCTATTCAAGAGTATTGGTACATCAGCAGATTCAGTATAGGAATTCAGCTTCATATTTTACAGGATTCATTAAGTTCTGTAGCATGAAAATTGATTACAAACTCCATGAATAATTTTTTTAGATACGTTATTTAAATGATACGTCATTTATATGTACCTTGAACTATATGTATAGGAATACCGTAGTTCCGTAATTACCTTTGCGTTATGATAACCGATACTTCACCGGAATGATAATGAATGTGCTAAAGTCTGTTCAATATTATCAACTAAACCACTAGGCAGAAAAATCAAAAATGAATATATAACATTTCTTTATTTTCCAACGAATTAGAGACGTTCTGAATTATTGCATACAACGAACGAATGAAATTAAATCATACAATGGATGATGTGTTAGTGGCTATAAAATCGTTGGACGTAATAGCGGATGGTGC
Organism: Sinohyriopsis cumingii; assembly: GCA_028554795.2. Classification (NCBI taxonomy): domain Eukaryota; kingdom Metazoa; phylum Mollusca; class Bivalvia; order Unionida; family Unionidae; genus Sinohyriopsis; species Sinohyriopsis cumingii. Next base: position 44,901,538 of record CM068839.1, read on the forward strand.
AAGTTGCTAGGTAAAGATGAAGAGTCAGACACACTGGGTCAACAAACATTGCTGTCTCACAACAGGTAGGCACTAAATCAGTCTGATTAAAATCAGCCCCCATGGTCCTAGATGAAGATCTGACAGCGACCGCTTATGGGTCATGATCCAGTGACCGTTGAATTAGCTACTGGAAATGTAGCTTTACAAGATCTGAAATTGAATCAAGTCGCTCGGCACACATTGATGCTCTTCAGCCATACTGCTCCGTCTCCCAAAGGCAAAGATATAGGATTTCATCCAATTGGCTGATAAAATTAATGATTATTTTAATAATATTGGTCACTATAATATGATCCCTAAGCGATCGCTGTCAGAGTTTCATTAAGGACAGTGATTTATTTTTAACCAGATTGGACACTATATAATTACGTACATAGAACTAAGATAGACCAAATTGAAGTCATGATAATCTTCCAGAATATTGATAATCTATTGCAGCATAATTGTACTGACATTTTGAAATGTTTGCACAATATGACGTGCCCAGATATGACATAATTCCAAGACACACGTTCGTCACTTGAGGGAAAAATTATCCATCACACGAGGGCCATCATCTGTTATGCGAGGGAATAATCATTAGCATTGGATCTGGAAGGATGTAGCTAAATTTAAATTGCTGTCACGTGGTTATACTTATAATCATGTGCTCATACATACGATTTCAATTTTGTTTAATGTTTCCAATAGTTCTCTATTAATTTTGAAAGACGGTGTCATTCCTGACAATCTGAATTCACACACACACACACATACACACACACACACACAGACAGATACGCACGCACATACGCACGCACGCACAGACACACCACCTTACCCATTTATTTTTCCTTTTTCTCTTGTTTCTTTTTAGTCTTCTAGTTAAAATTCTTAGCTGCGCATTATACCAGGATGCTTTACATAACATTGGGAAAGCCTGCTGGTTTCACCTAAGATTTCACAAATATATAAAATTAAAATATTTATCAGGAAAAATGAAAATTCCGAAACAAAGTGAAGTTAAATTTTTAAGACAATTTTGTTATATATATCTGTAATGTTTTAAAGAAATTCAGATGCAGGGATATGCTCTTATTTCTGTTACGACTCTGTGGTCTTAAACTAAGAAACAGAAACAAGCGTAAATAAAATTTTTAATAAAACTAAGAAATAAAACAAGTAATTTGTTTCTATAAGTTACAAAGTGAACATTTAAAGAGGAACTTACAGTATTGTGAATTAAATCCCAAATGATCCTAAAAGTTCTATCACAAGTCCAAAAGTATAAAGTGTTCCGAACGAATTCCAATATTGAATGTGCTGATGTACCAATAGTCTTGAACAGGTTGATGTGTCGACGGTCTTAGTGATTTAGTTAAAATATCAATGAACATTTTCTAACTCCAATGAACAATTTTATATCAATGATTCGTCTAAAACTGTATCTGAATACAACTGAAAATGATTCCACAGACTAATCTTAAGATAGGAAGGAATATGTCTGATTACTATAAATTACTATAACATTATATAAAATCCTAGGACACAATAAAATGACAAGGGTGTGGGTACTAAGTTCTCTTCCAGAACATTCGAAATTTGTAACCAATATTAGATATTGAACTACAATGAATACACATCTCTAAAACAAATACTACGAAAGTCAAGTAGTCCATAAGTAATCTACCCTCAGTCATAACAAAGGTAACGTACACAATAGAAATTAAATATATATTGCAATTGATTTTAATGAACAAATTAAGAGTTGATCATGTATTCTTATATATAAACCAAATGATACTTCCGCATGTGTAATAACTATAGAAACATCACCAGTTGCAGAACAAAAACAGATTTAAATTCGAATAATAGTTGACTTCTTTGACAAATGTTGAAATGCAAAAGGTTTCTGGCAAATTCCACTAACGTAAAGAGCAAACCAAATTTAGAAATTTACAATTCCAGATGGACTTTATGAACATAAAGTGATGCCGTTCAGTATGTAAAATTCTCCGTCAGCATTCCAGAATTTAATGAACATGATAGCATTTGGTTTAGATAATTCTGATGCAAACATTGACGACATCATCATCAACAACGATACCTGGAAAGATCATTTGGAAACCATCCGGGAATTTAGGTAAAAGTTAGTTTTGCCATAACTGCTACATTTTTAGGACATATTGTGTGACACGGTCAAAGGTAATCATATCGATGTTAATGTCAAGGCTATGTCTGAATTTCCAGTGTACGTTAGTAGAAAGCAACTATTGCGAGTTTTGGGTATGGCTGGATATTGTCGGAAATGTTTGCTCAGATTTTTCCGCAATTGCTGAACAGATTTGTTGGCAAGAAATGCAAGTTTCATTGGTTTGACAAATGTTGATAAATTCATGCCATTCTTAGGAGTACACCAGTTCTTTCAGCTCCAAAGTTTTTAAAGTATATGTTGATAGAAGTAATCTAGAGGTTGGTCGAGCATTCATTCAAGTAGACAAAATTGATGTTGATCGTCAACTAAGCAAGCAGAGGGAAAATTATTCCACAAAAGATCTGACAGAATATTCCGTTTAAAATGACCCACATGCTGGGCATTCTATTGTGTATATATATGATGAATTAATAATTTTTCATTCCTGAATTTAAGTTCAGTCTGGAGAATCATTTACTGTTGTGTTCAGATAAAACGTGAGATGAATAATATGTTTTAATTATTCATTTGAATTACAAAGTGCTCATTGACTACAACACTATTTTGGGATTATTCAAAGATATTCTGAATTATATCATTATATTTGTACATCACTACGTTCAAGACTATTGGTACTACGACATATTAAATATTGGGATTCATTCGGAATATACTAAACTTTTGGATTTGTGATAAAACATTTTGGATTAGTTGATACTGAATTCACAATAATGTAAGTTCCTCTTAAATAGTCAAGTTGTACCTTAGTGAGATACATTACTTGTTAATTTTAATAAAATTGTTAGTTTCGATCTTTCTGTTATTGAGTTTTAGAGAAAAGATTCAAAACAATTAATATATAGACGTGAGCTATCCCATATCAATTATTTGGAAAATATATCATGACTTGAACGGTCTTAATAACAGGTAAACATACTATTGCGCAACACGCGCCCATCTGCGAATAACTTATGCTCAAACTCATTTCGTCGAATAATACCCCGGAAGCTCAGGGGTATACATGTATGTTGTTCGTAAAACTTATGGTTTCAAGCAAACAGAGCAGACTTGATTTACCAGTTTATTATGGGATTGCAGATCTGAGTCTACGCTCTTTGCTGCTGGGTACGAATTATGCAAAATTATGTAAACACAACGGATTCTTGTTGTCAATTAAACGATACATTACACAATAAAAGATACGAATATGATATCCAGGTTTTTGCAGGTCTGTCACCGTTACGCACAGGTAAAATGATATCTGATTGTATTCTTCAAAACAGTTTCCGCCTTTGGAAAGTTTTGGTGTATTTTTGTCGCCATTTTATAATGGAAACTTTCTTACAAAATCAATAAATATTTAAAATGAAAATGAAGTTGATACTGTAAGGAGGGTTGTTATTGATCGAACCACTGCTATGCATGCAAGAGAAAGAAACATAAAATTGGTTTCTTTCTCCAGAAAGAGCATCAACATACAGTATTAGTAGCAATTGTGATTTTTGTCAACAGCTGATTTGATTTCAAAGATATTAATATATTCCATTGTGGTATTTTAATCATGATTTGTGACGCGTTGCATAGTATCAAATGGGACATTATATTATTTTCGTGAAGCAAAATTTTAAGCAATATTCTAATTTGTTAGTACAAAAATGGCATCTCCGTAGAATACAATTAAATCTAGAAGGAAGCACGTTCTTGAATCTATCCTCATGAAATATGGGAAATATTCAAAGGATAGAAAAGGTGTAGTTTACCAGAAGAACCACTAGCTCGCTGGAGATCGGGAAGGCGTATCTTCAGTAGTTTGTAACGTCTTAATTGGGATCATTGTATCTGTCCCACACACACACACACACACACACACACACACTTTTAACCAAGACCGCGTAAGCCAAACGAAATTCTAAGATTTGAAAAATGATTTTGTGTATTTGTTGAATACCATTATTACCAAAATGAAAAATGTTAGGACATAAGATTAAATTTGGGTTAATTACGCATAAATTTCTAGAAATAAAGTTTAAAAGTTGTTTGATTTTGAACCTTAACAAAGATAACTAAATTCCCTCAATTAGCAAAAATATCCGAAATGTGCAGTCACCAGTTAGCCCAGTACAGGTAATCATGTGAGAACTCCCATGGAAAAAAGTATTTGACCGTTGCTCAATAATGTGTTTGTGCCACTGGAGTCGTTTCTCTTTTGATTTATTGATAACATCGTTTTGCAAAGATACATCAGGATCGATAAACAACTAACCCATGCAATTAGACAAGCGAGTGAGTATGCAAGTGAAAAAGCGTCAATTAAGCAAGCGAAGAAACCATTAATCAATTAACGAGTGTCCTTCAATTAGTTAATTAAAATATATAGATCATAATTGGATTGAAGTCTCTGTCAACGTACAGAGGAAAAGGTAACCCCCACCTCCAATCCCCTACCCCCACAACAACCATGACTAAGTTTTTGCATGGGACATGCTTTTGATTCTATAGTAAAGGACAACCTCTGTCCATGTACACTCTCTGTTAACCAGTATGCAATGAATGGATTAGTTTAGAATATCACATTAAGTTATAGTTATTACTTTTTGCACACGCTAATAAGTCGTATCTAACTGCAAACAACAAAGACCCATGTCTGTGTTTATAATATGGGCCAGCCGATCAGGTCTACGCTTTTAGTTCTATTGATTAATCCAAAACAAGGGATACAGACCCTTCTTTTCCGACTCATTCAGCGACGGCATATCTGGATCTGTGCTGTCTGAAGTAAGATGCTACTTCGAAGCATTTATATAAAGAAGATAACCATGGCTGAAAATGTAGTGATGTTTCAACAGATTTACCCTTTTTGATGGCGGACATATATCAAAAGGGAAGTATATATTCCCCAATTGCTTATAATTAAGAGATGGTTATTATATAGTGGAAACCGCTTGAAAAATGTAAATATTCAGAAACACGCAATACAAACGTTAACCACTGACTAATCTGATGAATGAGAACTCGTTCGTACTTTCAGGCATATAAAGTCCGTGATCCTCCCATTAGCGTATAGTGAACTAGAACATACATTTAATACATGTACATAATGGATGCATGGTCAGTATACTAAGTCGTGACTCGTTACTCTAACAATATTATACATTGGTGATATCTGAAAATTTGTTACTTTTGTTTTCAAGTAGCACTAGACAGGAATAATAGACTTCATATATTAAATTTCACATACCTTTATCTTAACGGTGTCCGCCAGCATATTATCGAACAAGGGTTAGATGTTTTAACAAAATAAATGTATTCTAACTAGGTTGTCGGGACGGTTGTCAAAACATTAGAAAATACCAATGTGCAGATAATCGTGTTGAATTACATAGAATATATGTTACAGATACTGATGAGTGAAAACATTGCTACAAAACTGTTCTTTCCAGGCAATTCTCGATTGTCACTATGTGATGTACAAATTACTTCCGGTAGTATGGCTGTTATGATAAAAGCTGAATTACCTCATAGCACTAAACAATTTAAAGTCGATGGATTAATGTCATTCATGTTTCATAAATTATGCGATTGTTGCAAATCTCACATTTAATGCAGCTTGAATGATCCAACTGTGAGAAGGAAAAATGCTTCAAAATATTTTTTAAGTTTTTCAATCGTCAACAAATAAATAACGTCTATATTACATTACAGATGGACCTCCATCAGACGCACAAGACGTAATAACCATGCTGGAAACTCAGATAATCTCAGTCATGTTCAGTATCATAAGTGAATCATTAAATATTTATTTCTGTCATCAATGGCGAACAAATAGAACGAGTGACCTGTACAGAGAAGAAACTGCCCATCTATACAAACGTTTGGAAAGAGTATAGCAAACTACATTATTTTAGCACTCTCCTGCAAAGCTTGTGGAACTTCCGGGACAAATGGAATACTCTTAACGAATTTTTGTACAAATTTGATATATGTACTCTTCTTTCTGTGGACATCATATACAGAATGACTGCCACTGAATTTTCTTCAGGTGACCGTTATATAATGTTGAAAGACAATTATTATTTCAGTAACTCTCCATTTGAAAGCTTAAGACTGATCGAGTTTTGTGTGTAAATGACTCCTATACCACTGAACAAAAAATCTTTACTCAAATGCTGACATTCAGCATTAAATTGAGAAGCTCGGTCTATACATCATCGAGACTAGTTGTGAACATAATGTCTTTAATTCATATGGTAATCTCATCTACATATAAACTTTTCTTAGAAAATATGCACCATACCAATTAACACTAACCTCGACCCCTCTTGTAGTTACGTTGATAATTAGATTGTATTTACACATTTTCTACACTAACCCTCCATCTCTGTCTAGTATAGAGACAGCTCCGGTGGCCTAGTGATTAGAGTGTCCGCCTCAGATGAGGGAGGTCGCGGGTTCGAACCCCGGCCAAGTCATACCAAAGACTTATACAAATGGTACTAACAGATGCCTCTCTAGGCGTTCAGCATTAAGCGGGTAGTGTTAGGACTGGTCGGCCTGGTATCAGGATAATGTGACTGGGATGGACATAATGCTACGTGTCTGCGGCATGATGCCTCAGTGCTAGAAATCACTATAAACTGCCACAATGCAGACATCGTAGCGATATGACTGAAAAATTGTTAAAGCTACGTTAACAATTCAAATAACAAAATAACATACCTGAATATAGTTATGTGGATAATTGGATTATACCAATAGTCTAGCTGATATTTATACTTCTATGATGTATTGGTCGGTGTGTTGGATGTTTATACTTCTATGATGTATTGGTCAGTGTGTTGGACCAGGTCTCCAGACCAATTTCCTTGTTTATGTCTTCATAACGGCAAAACAATTTATTTAAACTTAGCATCTGGGAAAATAATGTTTTCTTAATCATTAAGACATATTGACTTGAAATAATAATTAAGCTGTATTTTGTTTTGCAAAACTTTAGAAAATGACACTCGCGAAATAAAGGATTATATGGTATGTGCTTTCATAATGAACAGGAAACAAAAAACAAGTGCAGGAAAGAGAATGAGAGTGGGAGGTCTTTTGAAAACTTCTGGCGTTTCAATATCATTTCTTTAAGTGCAGCATTTAAACAAATGTACACATAAGTTTAAAGCCATATATCAACATTCTGTTTCTTTTATCACCAAAGTAAATAATCCTACAACTGCCAATTACCACCATTTAATGTAAGTTATGTTCTATTTATGTTAAATTGCTATCAAACAAATTCACAAATTCAATAGCGTTTGTAAACGTGTAAAATACGCAATATATACTAATGCAATATACTAATGTAATTTAAGATTTGTTTAGAAACAGAGAGAAGTTGAACTCACCAAAACAGACGCTGTAAGTAATCAAAAGGTGTGGGAATCGGCTTGAAGTCTAGTTTACAACATTCAAACTGCTTAACACGCTCTGGCAGTATGAATAGCGAACGGTCGATATGAATAGTGTTTCTGTTGCCTTGCAGCCTCTTTATCATTAGAGAATGCATTGATTGCATTGGTTGGTTGGCCAAATCGGGGGATTATAATGATGACAAACGTGTGTATATAAACTAAAGATATGAGTAATAATTTATTAGCGTCTTGTTATTAAACATGCAAAAGTGATATTGTCTGAGATGTTTTTATATTATCAACGACACGATGAGAACAACAAACTGCTGATAATAACTTCTATGTGTACATTCAAGTTATATATTATGGATGAAAGAAAACCTTATGTTCGTCACACACGGTTATTTTACCTCTTCTACGTCATATTCTTATGGCCGCAATACGTTTATTATACACCATTTTTGGCGCTACTTCATATCCTTATCTTCACATGCCCTGTTTGAGTTTGCATCATTGATTCCATTCAATAAAAGCTGTGATTCTTACTCATACACGTCTACTTCGAAAAATGTCCTTGGCTCAGATAATTCTTGGTTTGATCAGAAAAAAGCATTCTTGCAATTTTCCAATCCCGTTCCAGCTGAATTTACACACAAGGTTTTCTGACGCCAGCTGTACTCAGAGCACGCGCGACGGTTGAGTATATTTTATGTATGTTCCTGTCAGATTCATTGTTGGGACGTAATACGTGCATTATTCGTTGATTTTAATTGGTCATGCAAGTAATAATGTTAATATAATGTTTCTATGCGAAAATGAATTCCGGAACACTGGAGAAAGACCATCATCCCGTAGGCTCATTAGTCTTCATCTTTAAGGTCAAACTCTTTCATTGTGCCCTGGCAGAGATTTGTTCATAGCTAACTGTGTTGACACCCATATTCTTTTCCTTAAGATATATCATATTTCACTATTAGGTACTAGTTTATTCATTACTGACGAGCGAATGAGATCATAGGAAATCGTATACTCCGTTGCAATTGTTCCTGATAAGGGTCTGTATACAATTCATTTTGAGAAACACGCCCAAAGTTTCATTGAACAGTAAAAGTAAAGTGTTTCGGATATAAATTCATAGATAATGTTGGTAAATGAGTGGTTTTAAGTTGTCTTTTTTTGACAATTTGTATGGCAATAACGAATTGCTAGAATTGTTCCGTTTTAAAACTCCAACAAAGTGTATTTTACCATGCACTAAATAATCATTTATATTGATATTAATGCTTGCATGAGTTGCTATAGGTATGTTTGGAACAATATTGTAGCTATGTGTCTATAAAGTATTGTTAGATGAGCAACAAAAACACCTAAAAATATTTTATTAAAGCTTCAACAATTTTACAATGACTTTTATTGTACATGTAGCTGTTAGTTAATGATGTCACCCTAGATAAAAAATAGAGGATATTATAGTTTTCTACGTTATTAATGGATATAAAAAAACGTGATAATTTAATGAGCGGTGAAGTGTAAATGTTACCAAAAAATGAACCCACGACCTCCCGCATCCGAGGCGGACGCTCTAACCACTAGGCCACCGGAGCGGTGGAAATAACTCAGAGAGATGCGAACGGCGTCTGGTCAGATTTATTCATAAAATATTATTTTTCGTGTCTGAAATGTTAAGCAGTTTCTATTCAGTTGTTATAGGTTATAAAGTACCCGTTTTCGTTGCTACAAGTACAACTTGGTTGCAATATTTAGAAAATGCAATGTGCCCACATTTCATTATAAAGGGAGCGGGTGCTGGGGTTGTGTGGGACACTGTTACCAATATATACTGTTCTATGGGGGAAAATATGAGAATTATTCAAAATCACGGTTTTGATGCATGAGACTTGAATGGTTCAGCTATACAACGAAAATTCAATCGTACCTATGTGTTCTTTAAGGGGTTCTCGACAGATATTTAAAATATCTAAGAGAGTGACAGGTGTTACGAACTGATGGTAATAAACTAAAAAGCAGAAGAAAGTAAAAACCAACTAGTTTCTGAATAAATAAATTATCTTCATAGAATACAAAGTGAAATTTAAAAATAACTTACAGTAATGTGAATTGAATCCCAAATAGTTCTGAAATATTAATCACAAGTCCAACTGCATAAAGTTTTTATGAATTATAATAATATTCCAAATAAGTTCCGATATTGAATGCGTTGACATGCCTTTAGTCTCGAGTATCAATGAGTGGCCTATAGTATGGCGAGGTGCTAACAGTCGTTTGATGTATCACAATATAATTGATACATGTTCCTTGTCTGCAATCACTATAATTCCAAATTATTGTTCCAGTCAAAAATGTTATTGATGTGCATTTTGTTCCAGTGAATAAAATTTGAATAAATAATTCCACCCAAAGAAATAATGTACACAACACTAAGACTGATTCTGCCTCAGATGTTAATTTAAAGAACGAGTCATTTCTTACGTAAACAACATTATATAATAAGCTAAGACACAGAAGAAGAACCAGGATTAGGGTAAACAGATCATTTCAAGAATATTCTAAGTTGTCAACAAAACGAACTCTATTACTAAAATTATAAAAACGAAAATGGGAAACATCAGGCACAACTGGTTCTTCATGGGGGTTTCCAATGTCCTGAGTCTAGACCCAAATAAATTTATTTACCTCCATTGATAATAATCCTAATATTTAACACACATTGAAAGATAAATATGTACTATGTATTATTTATTTACAAAATAAAAGTTACTGGTCAGCTACAAGATGAGCTTTATTTGTTAACCAGGTCAAATCCGAAATACAATTATATATACGGTATAATCATGGAGAAAAAAACCTAACAAATACAAATCAAATATACATAAAACACGTGTACGGTGAAGTTGTTTACATTAGCAACATGCACACTGGACAGAATATTGGCATACCTCTATGATACATTGATGTATCGTGGCGGAAATTTCTTTTGATATTGTACTTGTGGAAACTGAACTTGATCTAAGCAAACATTAACCAAAATTACCGCCCCCTTGTGCTAAAATAATCAGCCTGAATTAGTCTAAAGTACACTATCTTTAGCAGTTTGTCGAAGTAGGAAAAACAAATTATACCAAACTAGACAATACCAGCTTCTAAAAGGCAATAAATGAATTAACAAATATATAAAATGTAAAATAAAGTTATCGGATTTTTTTAAAAAACAATTTACCTCTGAAATCCAGGAAGTGAAAATGACCAAAGCGGGAGCTAGCATTTTTTTGAAAATGCGCATCTGAAATAAGGCCAAGCTGGATACTGCATAATCGATAGCACACCATCAATATTACATGAAAATAAAGCGAATACAAACTTCTTTTAATAATACATAAGAGATACAAGGTCTTTTTTAAATAGCCAGTATAACTAGGAAGGAAAACGGGGAAGAGTTTTTTCTTGAAAAATATGCTAACTACAAAACTGTAGAGCGCCACCTAACTGGTAAAACAACATCGCGAGAATATTGACTATGGGCTGGCACTAAAACGCAGATGTGATTTGTGTAATACGACGATACACGCATGAACCCAAAGTGATCCGGGGCAGCTGTAACATGCTGATAATATTTCGTGGGGTTGAAGCGCACAATCTCGCAAACATTCATTGGACCTGTGCGCCGTCAACCACTTGTGGGATGAGTTTCGGAATATGTTCGCTGAGTTCACCCGGGACCATATAGTTTTCTCATGATTCACTTGAGTGATTGTGAAATAGTATCGCAAAGTTTTTGACAGAAGCGCCTTACGAGAACGTGTGAAATTATTTTCGAGCACGATAAATTTGCACAATGATAAAATCCGAAAGCGATGTCTTAAGATAGAGTTTTGACCGACGCCGCAAATCTGGCTGTAAACAATTGAAATTTCTCGGCAAACACAGCTCTTTGCGAACTTGTTAAATACATACATGATTGAGTAGCGACAAAGTGTACGGGGTAATCTCACAGCGGGCTTTTAACAAACGTTTGCATCGTTCAGCAATCTGAGCGCAAAACAGCAGAGAAGGTGAAGAAACGTGCAAATAAAAATCACTTCATGCGATGATGGGAACAGCAAATGGACCGGCTCCGATTGTTTGCGCTAGGCCTAGAGTGGAAGAAATTTAATGATGAAGTAAACATCATAAAAGTCGTTTTGGTTAGGGTATCAACAAGGCACATTTTTGCCTGAACAATGACCAAGTGTTGAATGCGTGTCTGTAGACGAGCAACAAGTCAATGAACTCTTGCTTGCCCATTGTTGTTTCGTGTGCGATTAGCCCCCTGGTCAGGTATTCTTGTTCGCAGCGATGTCCGCAGTGCCATTTTCGGAGCCAACCACACAGTCACGCTATTCGGAGAGGAAAATAACAACAACGATGCGAAATGAATTGATGACGGTGTCGTTGCTGGTCAAGTTAAATGATCGAAATGGATATTGTAGATACCTGCGATAATTCCTTCACTAACCACGAAATCGCGTTTATTGTCGTATATGCGGCCTGGAGACACGTTTGATCAAGGTTGTAATTAGATCATAACGAAACGCTAACAGCAATATCGCGAATCAGATGATTATTTATACTGTGATCTAAAAATAATTCAATATGAGCCAAATACGTCAGAATAAATTCCAGCAATGGATTTAACAAAATGATGCGCACCTATTTAAATAACTGATATAATGAAAATCACATTGTTACTAACTGGAACAAATCATCAATTTAAATGAGTGATCAACAAGAATTAATGAACAAAAATTATAAACAAAAATGATCCACTTATGGATCTATCACCATGGATGATCAATATTTAGAAATTAACACAAAAATAAACAATGATTAATCTTCCATTTTATATTCTAGATTTACACAACTACGAATATACAGTGATAATACGGACACTACTGGATCCACTGGCAGTCCGAACAATTTCTCAAGAGCTTCCTTATTTACTGCAGACCCGTTGGTCCTGAAGCGGTTTGGTTCCTCAGAACTAACCAACCAATATCTTTCTATGCTCAACCAACATCACCAACATCAGCACACAGGTTGTACAAAAGCCCACCGAGTAGTACGGCTTTGCATCGGAGCTATCATCTAAACTCATCCGAGTTACAGCTAAAATTACATCTCCAAATTCCCACCTCCAATAATCAGACATATGGTCACGTCCGGATATCCAAAGAGCTGAAAATATAATGACATGAAGCCATGTAATACATGCGACACGGTCGTGTACAAATGCAGTGATATACGTTCTGCACGTGCACACGTGAAGTTAATTGTCACATACTAAATCATTTCATCGGAACAACTGTACAATATATTATCACAATAAACGAGCTGGTATGTAAATCTGTTTCCGACGAGACGAATCTAAAAAATATTAAGAACTCGAACATTAACTCGTCTTTTAATATATGCAACATTTGTCTCTTCAGTGATAAAATGGTTAACTTGAAAACAGACTATAGTGTATCTAATAATGTAGCGTTATATGATATAGATTTGAAACATAATATATCAAAGAATTTTGTCACATTATAGGATAGCGAAAACAGAATACAACTTAATATTTCAAGCATCTCTACTACTGCAGATTTTGCTCCATACAGTGGACAGCTTCCCGATAGAACCCTAGCTATGGTACAATCCACGGCCAGATAGCTCATGTTTATCGGTTTTCTCATTGCAAGAACTTTGTTCTGCTGTATTGCATGATCGGGAACTTGTTGTTTTGAAACAATGTAAGACGTAAATACGCCACTGGTAACGATGTACGCGGATATGTTACCCAAGCATATTTTGGTTTAGGTGTAGTGCTTAAACCTTAAGAATACACAAATTCCGTGACAAAGTTAACGCTGTCGTTTCTTGTGCTCACCACAGAATCAACAGAAAGCAACATTGAACAGCTATCATCGCAAATAACTACCAAACAGTGTCAGCACATTATGGCATATATTCGTGGCTTTCGAACTGTAGATCGCAAGAGTGGCGAACAGACAGCACATCAATGATATTTGACAAAGTGGGGGTGTCAGAAGTTTCTCAGCGGTTGAACGGTCAAGAAAATTTGCTCAACTTCGAAAAAGTCATTTTTCACGTAAATACAAACTGTTGTCGCACATGGTACGGGATCGAACACGTTGACACTGGTCTGGGTCTACATATTTTCCAGCATGATTTCACTACGTTGTATCCCATCTATTACTTTTCCCTCAATCATTTAGACAAGCAGTCTGTGGTCGACACGCACTTCAAAAACGTGTGTAACTGAGGATTATGTCACTGATGCATTTTTATCATTCTCTCGGTCCCGCCTCAGTTGTTGAAGTGTTAGGGTGTCAAAATCAGGGTCATCGACAAGCCTGTGGAAAAGTCTTATTAGAAAAGCGCAATTTAAACAATGTCATATCACAACGTTACGGTTGGTCATAGCGATAACCAACTTGCGAAAATAAAGAGCGTTATAAAATATGAATGTGGGACCACACTGAAGCTATCTCAGAGTTGACTAGAAATGTTGTAGTGTTGGTAACCCAAACCCAACTTGATCCGTTTAAGGTGGCCAAATAAAGAACGTCGAGTTAACATGAAAACTGTCAAAGCCAGAGAGACCAAATGCGAAAAGAGCGATGTAATATTTTCAGTTCTCGTAGCGATTACAGTGGTGTTGGCTACTGCATCGTTCGAAGTTGCAAAAGCGGTAGGCCGTCATAACTGTGTCCGGGATGATTTTGAAAAAGGCAGAGGTAGGCCGCATAGCGTATTCAAAAGAATGAAAAGATCTTTGCTATCCGGGACCACTCGAAGCGAAGGGTCTGCGGTTGTTGCATCGCCTTTGATGGCTACGGAAGCACACCCGTTAATCAATTCTGATTTACTAGCAATGACAAAATAAATAACGGGGTTCTGAGGCACCTATATGCAGGGTGAAAATGAGTCCAAGATTCGCTGAGAGAAAGCGGCATAGTCAAGATGGATTTGTCAACAGGACATGGAACTAATTGGGTCGTATACGCGTTACAACTTTAACACCCTTTGCATTTTGAATCGTATGGGCCTGCATCGGCACGTGTAGTTCCTGATAATCTACACAGGGTGTTCTCACTGAAGGTAGAGCTTCTTGATCGCTGATTTATTCAACGCTGTCGTGGAAAACTTGAATGGACAGCCCGATATGCAGACATCTCGTCGATAGAGCGCTGCTTGCAAGCGCTTGTCGATTTTGCGTTGTCAAAGACAAGGGCACTTAGAAACTATGCTTTAAGTATACAAAATGGCTGCTGACATTTATGGACTCGCGAGCGCAGCAACCCGATGTGGTTATGACCAAGTTTGCCGACAAAATGGATTTAGTTGAGTTAGTCAACTGGGTTGTCGTTTGATTTGACCAGGACGAGCTTGTGAAATTTTTGGGCCACACTGGAAAATTGATCATGTCTAGCGTGGTCATCAGGAACGCTGTTCTGAAGTTGCAAGACAAATTCATGAACATCTGGATCAAAGCACTGAGAACAATGAAATTAGAGGCTCTGTCGTGTCAATTGAGTTATCACAAACACGGAATCTAAACTTAAAAACTTTCGGCAATGAAATGAGTGGAGACCATACTATTAACAGAATTGAACCCAACGGATGCAAGAACTCTTCGACGATGCTGATTTTTGGCAAAACAATACGTGAATTTAAAGACTGCCGAGGTGCTACGAACCATACAGTCATTAGTACTCGTATGAAATTCATGTCGCGTATTCAGTGGAATATCAAACTGTAATGGAGAGGAAAAAAGATGACATATGCCCGAACAGATATAAACTGACAGTTGATACCATCCGGATGTAACAGTACCAACACGAGGCACTAGTTTGGAATCATCGCATTAAAAAATGCACATCACTGATTAATCCGACGTCAACATAAATGAACCCAGAGAGAGAGAGAGAGTTTCTACAGCGATGGATTAGAATTCACTGACATATCCACCGAGATAAAATCATATCGAACTATTAACATTAACTCCACCAACCAAAGAAAGACCCAGCCCAATATTCACCAACAGACGTGCTTCACTGTGTAACAGTTCATGGACAGAGGCGATCGTTAAATATATAAGGCACGAATGTAATGGGTGTAGTGACACCTAAAGCTGGAACTGTGCCGGATATATAATTATTCTCCAGGAAAATATTTTCTATGATTGCATAGAAGATGTACCAGTAAACGAAACAAAAATGCGTGGAGGTGAGTATGCACTGTGCTTCTAATGCAATGGACATTCTGTCGTTTTGAGACTGATAATGGCCATTTCATACCATGAGGTATACCTACGTACGATACATATATCTCACATAGCTTTATCACATGCGTTGGTATGGTACGAGGAAATCTCAATAAATTGTTTCAGGAAGTTCTCTCAGCAGCTTGAATTTGGCCAGTAATTTTCTCTTACCTGCCCTATGAAATATGAACAGAATATTTTAAATGAGAGAGAATACATTTGATGAGTAACCGCTGTATCTGACAAGTAAGCCATTTAGTATCATTATTACCATCAGATGGGTAAGCCATTTAGTATCATTATTACCATCAGATGGGAAGCTATTTAGAATCGCGTTTACCATCATATGGGTAAACCATTTATAATCATTATTACCAGTCCTTGTATTTGACAGGTAAGCCATTTAGCATAATTATTACCATCTGATGGGTAAGCCATTTATAATCATTATTACCAGTCGTTGTATCTGAGAGTTAAGCCATTTAGCATCATTATTACCATCAGATGGGTAAGCCAGTTAGAATCATTATTACCAGTAGTTGTATCTGATAGTTAAGCCATTTAGCATCATTGTTACCTTCTGATAGGTAGGCCATTTGGAATCATTATTGCCAGTCGTTGTATCTGACAGGTAAGCCATTTAGTATCATTAGTACCATCAGATGGGTAGGCCATTTAGAATCATTATTACCAGTCGTTGTATCTGAACGGTAAGCCATTTAGTATCATTATGATCATCAGGTAGGTAATCTATTTGGATTCATTATTACTATTCGTTGGATATAATAAGCAAGCCAGTTAGTATCATTATTATCATTTGATAGGTAAGCCGTTTAGTATCCATATTACCATCTTATAGGTAAGCCATTTGGTATCAATAATACCAATCAAAACTAAAATGCATAACAAAAGAGTTTGCAAAGCAACAAAATCTCCAAGCAAAGTATTATTTATATATTTGTATCATTTTAGTATCATAAGAGTGCAATATATATTTAGTCAAATCATAGTCTATAATAAGTTCGTCAGGACCAAGAGCAAAAGTATTTAAATTGTCTAGTACAGTGGTGTCAACTTTGCTTTTTACAGTCAAGACCCTTTAATATTCTGATATTATTAAAGCAGCTCATTGTTCAAAACAATTGATCTGCGACTTCCCCTAGATTTCATTAAAAAAGTTTCTTACCTCATTACATGGACTGTGCATATTATTCATGCGCCAGTTTCACTGATGTTTATTTTTTTAGATATAAGTAAATACCGTAAACGTTGGTAAAGCTATTTTTATTGTAAACCGGTCTTAAGATCAAGTGGGCTTAACAAATGGTCATGTGTCTGTCCTTTAAAATCTTTAATCAATTTGTACGTAATTTTACTTTTTGAAAACCAACTGTAATAGACAACATTCTATCATAAAGGACTTTCAAAGCTTTTTTTTTTTTTTTTTTTTTTTTTTTTTTAAAGATATCACACATAGCGCTGAAACTAAAACGACAATTCAATTTTACAAAAGTCTCAGAAACCGCTAAACAGAATTAAAGACAATTTGACAGAAATCATTCTGGCATTAAAGTAGTTCCATTGGCTTTTTTTCTTATAAATGATGCCATTCCGAGGTCAAATGTGGCCGCTTTAACTCAAATTACAAAAATCATTACATGAACCTTTCTCAATATCGGCTGAGCAGAAGTCGACAATCTTCATAAAGAGCACACAAGCATGAATGATTTTAAAGTATGTACAACATTATAGTGATCGAGCCTCATTTATGAACGTCGTTAGTAACAAAATGGCTAATTTTTAAAGACAACTTAAAATACGTTTACCAAATGTGACAGCAAAAACTTTCTGGTATGATTTCGTTTTACAAATTACGCTGAAAAGCTAGCTGACATCACTCCTGTTACTGAAAACAGAACAACATGTGAACCACATCATCTAAGTAATTGCGGAACTTAAATGAAACCTTTGTGACGTAAACAAGATGGCATAAAGTTATTTCAATACTTGAAAATTTGATACTGATGTGTTATCAAATGTGTACGAAGATAAAAATGTAGAGAAACATTGACACAATTGTGTGAACCCTACTGATCAAGGTTTTCTTTTGTATTTGACTATTAGGCCTAGAAGTTACAGGTTGTAGGCCCATTGAAGACTCTTGTTTATCAATTGCGTTGTCATTTTCAATAAATACTTGTGATTAGCGCTTGCAATTCATTCTTGTAATTAACGCTTGTAATTAAATCTTTGAATTAACTATTGTAATTAACGCTTGTGTTTAACGACGTCGTGAAGCAGAGAGAGAGATCTTAATACCAGTGGAGAAAGATAAAGTTTCTTTCCGCAGGGGGTTTGTACTTCAATGATATTAGAAAACGTCTATTCAGTTTATCACTAGAAAATGATTGTGCTAGGACGAAAGGCCGAAAAGGATCTAGTGAACGGACGATCACAAGAATGGTTTTACTATCTGATAAGTTATTCGAGATCTCCACTTGTATACTGTGATAGTAATGAACGTATCTGAATTACTGGATATTTTTGTAACTAATGCAGTACGAATAGTGGTAATGGTGCGAATTTTGTAGGCTATTGTGTTGTACATAAACTTGAGCAGATCCAATCCTATACATTCCCATGTGAATTCCCATTGTCCCCAGGGTACAACCCCCAAATTTAGCATAGGAATGTATAGGGACAATGGGTTGGGTCTGTTTAAGTTATGCCATTTTTCAAAACATATACACACACTTGCAACTTGACCATAAAATCTGTGCTTATTTTCTTGTTGATATCGCACAGACCCGCCCCGTCATATAGAGCTGGTTAAGAACGTTAGGAATATCCCCTCCTTTTTTATATAGAAATATCAAAGCTTTTCTGTGTATTTTTCGTGTTACACCCTTTATTAGTGTTTAGGTCTGTTACCTAAAGACACAAACAATTTTGAAAAAAGAATTTTGAATTGAGGTTTCTCTCTGTTTACTATTGTTTCAAGTTGTTAGTGTATGGCAGATTACAGCAATATACCTTCTCAAAGGGAGATGCATTGCTACACGACATTGCCTTTGTTAAATTCGGTTTTGTTGGTTAGTCGTCGTTAATTTTTAGTTTTATTTTGTATGTATTTCTTTTTATATAAGATGTTAGATATTTAATTGTTGTAATGGTATTTATGTTGTTTAGTCTGTTGCTAAAATATCGACAGCAAAGTGCTTAAGTTTGTTCAGTTTTCTTATTTCAAGCCCTACAGAAGAATACCGAATTTGTCTTGAAAGAGGATTGAAACTATAAGTTACGTGGACGTAAAGAAACTCACCCCTTTGTTAACTACAGTTAGCTGTTATTATGTTCATTCTAATAACGCTAGCCTTGTATCTTTGTGTTTTAGAGGTCATATTTCTTCTTAAGCAAATATTTGCATCAATATACGGACAGCTTGTGTCATCATCCTTTAGTTTCACTGAACTTTAGCTGCTTTACTTCATAGAAACCCCAGATTCACAGGTTTGAAAAAACAAAACAAAAAAAAAAAAACAAAAAAAAACAAAACAAACAAACATGCCGTTCAGTACTGTAACACTTCTGACTTCGATGTGAGTGTGAGCGTGAGTATGTCAAAATGTTTAAGTTAGAACAAAAAAATTGTCAGTTTCAAAACGCGAACCAGTACTGTCATCGTTCAGTATTTGATGTCGTTGGAATAAATGGTAAAATACACAACGGAGGGATTGTAAGTTCACATTCCAGTATGTCTGCACTGCAATGGTAGCAACGCAAGAACGTAGGCATTTTTTTTGCTGCACTATCTTCGAACAAAACAATGCATCACTCATCATAAACGATTTCATTGGCTATACTTTTTTTCTTACCGCGTTCGCTTCTAATTGACTTCAGTAATTCTTCACACAGTGACAAGAAAGGCTGTGTCGCACCGCTAGGCGATTTGCAAGATATAAAACAAAACAAAACAAAACAAAACTAACGCTAGAACAATCTTACCCTGGACGATCCCGGAAATTATGTCAATCTTGGATGAACTATTCTGTGAGAACGTTACATCCACGTTATCAAAAAAGGAAGAATTTTTGTCGCCTACATCTTCAGTTCACTCTTGGGATATTTCATAATGGTGTATTTTTCTAAGGATGTGATTATCTAAGTGGAATGTGTTTTTCTTTGAATCTTTCTTAAGGAAAATATACCATAAATCAAATGTAGGTGTCGTAATATGTTTTACAGTAGGAATAACATTCTTTGTCTGTCTGTCTGTCCGTCTCTCTCTCATTGTTGTTTTGAGTGATATCCTAATGGTATCTGTTCCCATTTGAAGGTACTTTTCCAAAATTGTGATCAGTAGTCAGCATAATTATATGAACTGTTCCGTTTGTAATGTACCTGTACGTGTATGTGAGTGTGTGTATGTGTATGCGCGATCGTTTGTGTGTATGTGTGTTTTTTGTGCGCGCGTACGTTTGTGTGTATATGTATGTGTATGTGTGTTTTGTGCATCTGTGCGCACGTACGTTTGCGGGTGTTTTTTATCTTAGCAAAAACACTTATCCCTAAACTACGAAAAACAGTGTTGGTGTGTGTTTATTTTTGTTTGTGTGCGTGCGCGTACGTTTGAGTATGTGTATGTATGCATTGATCTTTGTTTGTCCCTATGAAATACATTTCATCTACCTACCTTCCTACAGTAACGCGTATTCAGGTCAGCCACTTGGAGTTTTCAAAGAAGTAATTCCCACAAGTTGCAGCTAAAAATAGACAGAAGACTGAGAAAAAAAGAAGAGCAGAAAAGAAAAATGACCTGCAAAAACGAGGTGCTGGTGAAGAAAAAGAAGGGAGGAGAGAAAGTAGAAGAAAGTTAAACGGCCCTTTTCAGGGCCACTTCATTGCCTCGAAAAGATTAATTCTCTCGCCTAAAAAATATTTTAGTCGATGTTATATGTTTGTTTCTTTGTCTATGTATATAAAGTTATATGTCCCGCCCCGCCAGACGTTATATAAAATTATGTATTCCGCCCAGCCAGACGTTATATACATTTATATGGTACGCCCCGCCAAGCGTTATATAAAGTTATATGTCACGCCCTCCAAGCGTTATATACAGTTACATGTCACGTCCCGCCAATCGTTACACCTTTCCCCCCGGCTGTCATTGTTTCGCCGATTGAGGCCAGCTAATGGCAGCATTCATGCCAATGTCCAGTACCATGACGTCACCCCTGTTCTATTTCCCTTGTCGCTATACAGACCCAATATTTTTTGTCGCCAGGGTACAACCCCCCCCACAAATTTAACACACACACACACACACACACAGAGATGAGCAAGCTGATAAGGTCCTTATGCCTTTTCGAAACAAACTGGGAATTCAGCCATACTCGTTTTACTTCCTACCTGTTCGTTCGCTTCTCTATGGGTGCCTCTACTTGATCCCTTAAAAGTTCTTCTAGACCTTATAACAAAATGCTTTTTGTAGGGGAAAACAAAATGTGCAGATTATTGTTTTACCTATCACTTCCCATACTTATACTTCTATCTTTAAGAATTAAGTCAGAGATCAACAATACTCACTCTACATGTCTGCTTATCACTGCGTGACAACATGAGATCAAACGATACTATTTTCTAATGTTACGTATAGTAGCAAGCCTAGGTATGTGTTAGTTTATTTATGTGTTTGTTATATCTTTGTTCGATTTTAGCAATTATTGGTTTTAGTATAGGTATTCGGTGTTGGGAAGATATTCCTCTAACCGAGTAATTGTATCCTGGAGTACTATATTATAGTAAATAGTAATTCTTATCACTAGAAATTATGTATATATTCTCAAGTGCTTGGCTGGTTGAAATAGGAATGATTCTGTGTATTAGACATTTGGGTCATGCGACGTGCTTCTTGGCATGAAATACTGATCTACAACTTTGAAAAGCAAACCTATAAATAAATATAGTTATGAAACAAGAAAAACATGTACATTTGAAATTGTGGTCATAGATTAGATTGAGGGAAAATTATATGTGGCATTAGTGCGTTTAAGAACCAATTAACTGATATCGAATTTTTTTAAAAATAGAAAAGCTCCGTGGAAATGGTGAATACTTTGACCCTAAGTCTCCCTCACTCAAGTGTTAGATTATGACTGTTCACTCAATCACGACGTGCTGTTAGATCTCTGGCATATTACATTATTGTACTGCAAAAATGCGACGCATGCTATAGTAATGGTTCTGTGTGCGTAAGTGGCTTTTACGTATGTCCGCAAGAAACGTTTTGAAAGATGTTTTGTTTTTGTCAGCCACAATCATATAATTCTTGTTTTGTTGTCAAATGCAGTCTATACATCAAAACTGCATTTTCTGCATTATTTCAAAGCAGGCAATTCAATGTTATTAAATTAAAACACTCTCATGTTGGAAAACGAAATGGCCTTTTGGTATAGATTAGTAATCTATTGTGCGATGCAGAAACGTATTACTGATATTAATAATTCTGAGGTTAACCTAACGTCGTCATGAAGCAGAGAGAGAGAGAGAGAGAGAGAGAGAGAGAGAGTGTGTGTGTGTGTGTGTGTGTGTGTGAGAGAGAGAGAGAGAGAGAGAGAGATGTTACATTTGACCTGGTAGGTAATTCGTAGCTTGACATTGCAATGTAAACGTAAATACCATTTGCCAATTGAGGCTGTTTATTTATGTTTTCGTTGTTCAAGTATAAAAAAATAGTGCACTAGGAACAATCACAGGACTGGTTATAGAATCTCTACAATGAGCAATAATTTTACATACAAAAGAATGAAGTTGTGTTGGAACTGTACAGTATGTTCTTGATTACTGCATCGCAAACAAAACAAATTATGCGTATTTTAGGGTGACATTTGCAGCTATTTTTGTTACGAATATTCAGAGAATTCACTTGAGAATTCTCCAGTTCCGAGTTTACAATTACAAAACACTGAGAATTACAAAACACTGAGAATATGTACTCTTCATATGATTAGTGAATACTAACTAAGCTAAATCGTCATTTTGCACAGATGTGTGTATACCATGTTTCTGGCAATGTGTCACGAATGACCAATAGTTATTAACTGATAAGTTATGAGAAGTGCATGCGCGTAAATATATATATATATATATATATATATATATATATATATATATATATATATATATATATATATATATATATATATATATATATATATATATATATATATATCTATATCTGTGTGTGTGTGTGAGGACCCATCCTTAACCTATAAAATTCAAACAAAAATACACACACGAATCAAGGCAATTCAACACATAGCTGTTATCAGTTAAAGTTGAAGAAACCACAGTTTTCGATAGAGTATACAAACTTTGAACTGAATCTGACAGTTCTAAAATTGTTAAGAGTTTACGTGCAGTTAGCATAATTAAAACCACAATTAATAATGTATTCGTCTCATCACGTTATTGTACAAAAATATTTCACATACTTTGTACAATGCCGTTGTTTTCTTCTACAAATATTTTTTCATAACTTTATTGTTAAGAGAGAAAGTTAGTTTGAAGATGACACGTCTGTCAAGAGAGGCAATTTGATGAACACAAGTCAGTCAAGACCGGAAGTTTGAAGTGCAGACGTCAGTCATGACAAGTAATATGAAGAGCACACGAGTAGTATAGTGGGGCACCGTAGGGACAATGGGACTAACTATTAAAAACAGGGTCTCGGCACGCTGGGGACAATGGGAAATCAATCATTGTGGGCGGGTCTATGGGATAATGGGAATTTAACATAAGGACTTTTAACATGGGTGGGTCTATAAAGGGACAAAAATTATTGGGCCTGTCTAGGGAAAATAGGAATGGAACAGGTAAGGTGTCGTAACAGGACTGAAGATGGGTAACAATATAGCAAGGGGCTGACCTCAATAGGTCCAAAGAGCGGGGGAAAAATATAGAATGCTTGGCGGGAACGGGACTGGCTTGACAGAGACATATATAACACATACAACATACAAACACAAACAACTATACAACCAACTTAAAAAAATTGTTATGCAAGAACGCAAATCTTTTCGAAGCATATGAGTGGCCATGAAAAGGGCCTTTGGGTTTTTCATTTTTCTCCAGTTCTTCCACTATTTCCTCCCTTTCTCAATCATTCCTTTCTTCTTCTTTTCCGTCTCTGGAATCCAGTCAGGATGTCCCCCATTGATCTAAATTGCTCCTGCACCTTCATCCGTTTTCATTCATCCTTTCAAACTCCTCTTTTTTCGTTCTGTTTTCTTTGTTCTTTGTTTCTTTAGCCCACCTGTCTTTTTTCTTCTTCACTTTTTCTTCTAGCACTTCTCATATTATTTCGTCTCCTATCTTAAGTTGGTCCAGCCCCCACTTCACAAAAGACCACTCTGTCCAATGCAATATGTCTTCCAAAAACACCTGACTTTCATCACATTATCAAGGGCCTCCTTCAAGGTTCCAACTCTTACACACGAAGGTTGAATGAAAGCTCTTAACTTTTCTACTTCCTCCTCTATCATACCCTCTACCAGCTCTCTGGCTACTTTCAGGCTGGTCACTTGACTTGTCACAAAGTCTTTGGTAACTGGATACCTCCAATAATGTTCTAGCCTTTCCACCACCTAGGAGGCATCCACCATCTAGTACCAACTGGCGTTCAATTTGTTGAACAACTCTATTGTCATCTTGTTTATTCAATGTTGAATGGCGCGAACGACGAAAGCTTTGACTTTAGATGTGTTAAGCACGGATTTGAAGAAAAACATCCCTTATACTCACTTCACATATTATCTACTATCCACACAGAGGTGGGGAGCAAAAGCAAACCAAAATATACTATCAAAAACCACAATATCTACTATCCACACACAGGAAGAAGAAAAAAAAGACCCTTACTATATTATCCAGAAACCACAAATATACTATCAACACAAACGTGAGGAGCAAAAAATATATGCTATCCACACGGGAAGGAGATAACAAACCCTTCCTATAGTATCCACAAAACCAAAATATACTATCCACACACAGGAAGGAGAAAAAACAAACCCAGATTATGCTATCAAAAAGCCACAATATCTACTATCCACACAAACATACACAAACGCTTACAAACCCCAAAAATTTACTATCCACACAAACGTATGCGCACTTATGCAAACACACACTCTACTATCCACACAAACGTATGCGCATATACATACATACATACATACATACATACATACATACATACATACATACATACATACATACATACATACATACATATATACATGTTTACACACACATACAATCACGTCAGTAAAAGAGTGAGTGTTGGCCCTGAAAAGGGCTCTTTTTTGTGGACGAGGATTTATCACAATCTTTTATTGTATAAGATTGCTTCCCGTCTCGTGACAGGCTTAACCACAGGATAGGGTCTGCTTCTTGGGAAGGAGAAGGAGAACTCTTTTGTGTCTACACGGCAGTCGACAAAACTTCATCTGCTGATGTTGCTGCCGATGCTGATGCTGCTCTCTCTGCTTCTGAAGTCTGTACTTCGCCCATTCTTGTTTCTCTTTCTTGATTTCCTCTCTGAAGAGCTCTTCTATCAGTTCTTCAGTCACTTTTTACATTCTGACATTCTCTATCTCTGTAGGCTTAGGTATCAGGTTTTGCCTGACACGATGCAAATTCACGTAAGCTTCATTCAGCTCGGCCAGTCTTGAACACATCTTCATAGGAGGATGAGTCAACAATGGATGGTTAGACTGGAGATTTCTCCGCCTTATATGGTTCAAGCGCGGACGCGATAGAAAACATCCTTACACTGTTTAGAGTCGGAATGCTAGGTTAGTTTAATTTGAGGTTGAGGGAGAGAGAGAGAGAGAGAGAGAGAGAGAGAGAGAGAGAGAGAGAGAGAGAGAGAGAAGTCAAAGAGCAGATATCATAAAAAATAGAAAACAAACGACAGACGCCTTTTTTCAATACAACATTTTTATTAAAATAACTTAACTCCAACAATAAACGATTAACAATAAAATAAATGAAACATTTTTTTCAAAAAAACGATTTTGGACAAGGTTGACAACGTTGTGAAGTGAAGCTAGACTTCCACTGTTGGAAGTCATTGGGCCATTGATGTACACTAATTTTCCTAGCTAGTGACAAAGATACCCATAATGGTCACAAAACCATTGATCTGCTTTGTCATCGTTTCTAGAAGAGTGACGATCAAAATTAGTCACTAAATGTTCTAAAGAATATCCAAGACTGCGTTGATGAAGAAAATACACACAATATTGTTCATACACCATGGAATATGTGCCTTGTTATTTCACACAATTGAATCGTGCTGTCTGAGCATTTCTTCTCATAAAGTCGATGATGTCGTCTTCCGAAGGTGGCAATCCATACGAATCAAAATACTTCACACGACCTTCTTTAGGAAAGTAGACGGATACCCAGTGGGTTCCTGAGAGACGACTGTCGTCCGTGTTGATGATATAAGCTTGATGTTCTTGAGGTTTGCGATGAGGCAGTTCATCTTTCGCATACACGACAGGACTCCAAGAAGCAGAGTACGAACTGTGGCTCAAAAGAAATACAATTTCCAGGTATCCATTTTTGTGATTATTTTCCTTGTTGTTTTTCTTCAAGATAATGATAAACGATCAATTCAATCCCGACTTTTACTTGAAAATGTCTGACAAGTAACCGTTTCTTCGTTTCGTCTCCTCTCTCTGAGCCAAGAGAGCTTCTATGTGATGAATCTCTAGTCATCAGTGGAGGAGAGGAATGATCACGCAAGTCTTTGTACCACTGATGGAGCACGGCTTCTTCTGAGATGAGACTCCAAGCTTCGTCCAGATACTCGTCCAATTTTTCTTCTTGACTCATCATTATATCGTGTTGAATTTGACTGGGATGATCATTTTGACATATATATAAATCTTTCTTTATCAATTCTGTAATTGTTTCTGCCAAGTGTTTGGTAAAACAGGCAACGTAGTGTTGTTCTTGTTCTGGCCATTTGGACTTCATGACTATGTCCTTTTCCTCTTTGTCTTGAGGTTTTGCTTCCTTGGTTGATTTCTATGGTATTGTCGAATTCGGCATATAAGATGCCGTTCACCGTATTGGCTAGAGCATCTGCAAGCTTAAGTTCCACACGAATTTGGCGGATTTTATAGATTGGAAATGTCCCTCGTCGCTGACTTGGTTTGGTGTGATATCAAAGGCCCACAATGTATAACCTTCTGCATAATCCTCGTACGTAATACCGTAAGCTGATGTTGGTTCCTAACTGTCCGGTCGCTTCGTACAGGGACAAGTACGATCTCAAGTCTCCAGACGTAGGCTCGTAAGGTCTGGTACACAAGGTCTTGCCATCGCAACTGACTTCGATATTCGACACACCAAAGTGTTGAAAGTTGAAATGAATTTTTAGTTTGAAGGCTTCGTTGCTGACGATACCATGATTAAACGTTTGGATAACTGTCCTTGGAACAGATGATATTAAATCATGGATGGCGGGTTTGCTGGAATGGTGATGGTTTTCACTTCTACCCGTCGTATCGGATACTTAGCGGTCGTTATGATGTCGTTTCTCACTTTAGGTAAAAATTCCACACGTTGCATGTATAGTCTGGGTTCTTCGATTTCGGTTTTGAAAGCGGCATCAATTTCAGTCATCAAATGGAAAGCGGTACTGCTTCGATTCAGTCTCAGGCGGACATCCACGCTGTTCAACAAATACTTCTCTTGCAACCACATGTCCA
The DNA here is from genome assembly GCA_028554795.2 of Sinohyriopsis cumingii. Taxonomy (NCBI): domain Eukaryota; kingdom Metazoa; phylum Mollusca; class Bivalvia; order Unionida; family Unionidae; genus Sinohyriopsis; species Sinohyriopsis cumingii. Next base: position 44,929,264 of record CM068839.1, read on the forward strand.
AATGCAAACGATACATCAGTTCTAAACTACGTATTTGCAGGATTTCCTTTCGTCGTTCGATGAATTCCACATTGTCGTCTGGTTCTTTATCTGCAATCAAATCGGTGTCATCGGAATGGCCTGCTGTGTCAGGTTTCCGTAACACACATGCATCTAGATGAGTAGTATTGGATTCTTTTTCCGTACGTCAAGAGATTTTCCAGGTACGCTCGGTAAAGGGAAGTATCCATGCTACAAGTGATCAGTTTGTTATTCAAGTACAAATCCACTGAGTTGAACAAGGAATGCATGAAATTGTTGACGGGAGCTGTTTCCTCTTTGTCTATAAAACCTCCAACCGGATTGAGAACTTTGACTTTCAGGTACAAGTAACTGCTATTCAGATCAATGTAATCTTCTGGCTGTCCTTTGATTTGAAACTTGATGGGGCTGATTCTGAGTCCTTGACAGAGGAAACGGGATGAAATTCGACCCATTGGGATTCTTGTATCGTCATTATGGTGGGTGGCATGGCAAACAGATCTAATTCCGACTTGGAACAGGCGCAAGACTCTCGGTGCATCATTTTCTTTCTTTTTTCTCTCTGTTTCCTTTTAAGAATCAAAATCGTCTAAGTCTTGGAAAGTTCTTCTTTTCTTAGTCTTTCTAGCGTTATGAGTATGAAGGCTTCTGAAAGGGTAGTTGTTTCGCTGTCTCCTTCTGCCTTGTCCTTGCTGTGGCGTTAGGGAAGCAGAAATGCCTGAATCGGCAGCGTCCAGGGCATTTATAGGAGTTTCTTAACGACCCAAGATGTCTTAGCCCGTTTGCAGCAAGACATTTTTGCTTGATCTCAAGAAAGCTACTTTAGGGTTTTGTTTGTCCATGATGACACTTTGGAGAAATTCTTTGCCGTGCGTCAATGCAACATGTTTCAATGCGTGCAATCCTCGTGTCACCATTGGTTTCAACACTGGGGCAGCAAACGAAAGGCTGATTTCAACATATCTACTAAAACATGTCCTCGCTGTCGAGTGACGCCTCTGTACACTGGATATGTTTTCGAAAATGTAGTTTCACCGTGACTTTCCCTCTAGTAAATGAAATATTTTGGCCCAGATTTCCTTTTATAGCAATGTTGACAGTGTCGAAATACGACTTACTGACGGGTAAATAATGAGGATGTACAAATTCGCGTTAAGCGTGATGTGTGTTTCCACCTTCCTTGTATGCATTCCTGACAGAATCCACTTTGAAAGGAATGACACTTAGTAACGGTACGAGGTGTTTCCCACCACGTTGTACTCCACCACATCGCAATAAACAAACATCAAATTGACTCGTTGGTTCGGTTCTACCGGGGAACGAAACCACTTTCCAAAATTCGGGTCGTTGTAAACGATTGCTAATTCTCCCTTTTCCTCTACTTTCTTCATCATCTCTTTGTTCCCGCCCAAAATGTCAAACAATCGAGGACAATATTTAATGCCTATCGTTTTATCATCCTAAAATTTCAGCAGGAGGCGACGAGCAACTTTATGGTTCTCGATCGTGACGCTTTTTCTGACTTTGTCCAAGGTTTTGCCAAACGCTGCCTTGATTTTGGTATTAATTCATGGCCACTAAAATAATAGCCTGGACGAATCAGCAAGTTATAAGCGTGACGTGAAAGATCATTGCTCTTACTGTCATCTGTAGGTTTGTTTTCTACCAAGAATTCTTGCATTTGCTGATAAAAGATTTCGACCTCACAAATGTTTTGATCTGGAAGGACGTTTAAGATTTGTGTAGGATGAATCATTTCGACCAATTCTACTTTCCAATGGGCTTCGAGATACAATTGGATGGCTTGAGGTAATTTGGTCGTGTAACAACACAAATTATGGCCGGGAAGCACCTCCATGAAACTGTCACTCGGTAGCGTTAAGTAAAATTGGTTGTTATTGCTCATAATTCCAGAGTTCTGGGGCTGCCCGAGGGGCAACTGGAAGTCAGAGGAGTGTCTCCGCCCAAAATGGATGTTGTTGGAGTGGTGACTGACGCTGGACGCCATAGTGCCGTTGTTCCAGTTCGAGGAGTATTTCTATGCACGATTGAGAAGAAGGAAACCGAGTCAACTGCTCAATAAAATGGTCCACAAGGCTACTTTGGTTATGTCAAAAAAGTGTTTGGTTTGATGAGGAATGTGAATGATGCTTTGCAGTATTTGACGCGCTATAACCGTAATCCATCGTAAGACGTCTTTGAGACTGGCTTCTAAGACACGAGCACGTATTTGTGGCTTTTATTCGCGTCTGATGCCGTACAAGTCTCTAATCAATTTGACGGGAAGAGGAGACTGAAGGGACGTCATGTTGACACTGTGAGACAGATCCAAAGAGTCCGGAGGTTTTTATTGATTTTTTTAAGTTGATGAGGACTTGTACACGAAAGGCCCCCACCCCCGTCTTGGCACCAGTGGTGAAACAGATGGGTACGAAATCACAAATAATCGGCGGTAGTGGATTTTTTTCAAGGGCTTTTAAACAAGACCACGTAATGAGCATTGAGACTGATGGTTCGACGGACTTTACTTTGTTGAAACAAATTTTGGGTAATGTAGATGACACTGGCATCACGATGATGCCCTTTGTGCGCGTATAAACCACAGTTTAATTTCTTCTTTGTCTTCTCCTAACACGTCATCGAAAATGACCAGATAGGTTTGACTGGGGTCAAAAACGATTCCGTCGTCTTCTCTAGGAATGCCTTCCACAAACACGATGCAATAGCTTTGACGTTCTCGTAAGAGGGTGAACGCGAATTGTCACTGTGTATAACACCACACGACCCGCTGTGGTCGACAATCGATCAAATGATGTTTATGTTCGACCAAACGTTTGACAAATTCAGTTTTGCCTGAACCACAATGTCCAGCAATTAACGTGTTCAAGGGATGGCGAAGATACAAGGCCACCCAACTGGCACGATCTAAATGTTCGTCGATGACTTTGAAAGTGAAGGAAGAGGGAGCATAGACAGCAGAGGTAGCCACACTGCAAAGAATGTCACATTTGACACGAAGACAGACACGACAAGTGTTTTCATACTTTTTCAGGACAGGTGTATTGCAAGTTAAAATGGAACAACACGAAAGAGAAAAATACATAAAAGCCAATTGGTTAAGTACAACGATAACATACACGTCAAAACGATCAAAGTTGAATATAAACAAGTCACTGTACAACATGCTTTTGGTGACCAAGGTATCCAAGGGACAGTGTGTAATGTTCTTACAGTCTCTACATTGCGTACAGTCACACAGGTGTCCTCCCGGAATGGTCTTTTTGTAATGTCCATGACAGTCCTGTCCTGAAGGGAGTGGTTGTCCTCGGTGACGGGTTCTTCTGTGCACACACTACACATTGCACAGAATTTTCCTATAGAGTCAAAATCTGATAGTGTAAAAGATTTTTGTAATCCACTGACTCTGGTACTCGTTGTAGCATGGCCAACACGTAACAAATAGAATGAGTAGACACCAAAGTCTTCTGGTCCTCGTCCAGTTGAACAATGTCTGACTATTAGAACGTTTTCAAATGAATTAGTCCTCTTATAGCATTCAGGTACCAGTGGTTTAAACATCGGTGACGTACCTGATGCAATTGTTCTTTGCGTTTCTCTTGTATTTTGACTAGCTCTCGGTATATGCGCTCTATCAACTCCACAGGCAAACCACTAATGTTCTCTTGTAAAGTATCCCTGATCATTTCATACTATACCCTCTTTTGTCGGACATAATAAGTGTACCTTCTGCACAGAGATGATCGTATCATCAAAGATGATACAGTGGCGAATATAAATGATCTAGTCACTAACTTTCACGTCACACTTCGTTCAAAAGTTTCCTCTTGAAATAAATTTACGTTGAGTGAAATATTTTGGTAACCCATAAACACTTCTTCTGAAATCCGTTGCAGTAAGTCTACCTTATAGCAAATATAATCAGCAGCAACAAGCCAATTCTTCGTTAACAATGACTGACTATTGGAACGTTTTCATCTGTATCCATCCTTTTATACCATTCAGGTACCAGTAGTTTATATAACGGTGACGTAACGGATGCAATTGTTCTTTGCGTTTCACTTGTATTTTGAGCAGCTCTCGGTAAATGCGTCCTATCAACTCCACAGGCAAACTACGAAAGTTCTCTTGTAAAGTATCCATCATCATGTCAGTCAGTATTATTATATTTAAAATCTTCTCCTAGAGCGAAATCAATGAACATAGTGAATAATTCTGAGTACTGCCATTCAGGATAACGGTAAAGAATGTTAATAAAGTCTTCTGATGTAAAGGGTCTAAACCGGAATTAATAAGATGAACGCACACTTGATCCAGAGACATCTGATGAATTTGTTGAATTTTTTCACTTTCCTCTTGTGAATTTCTCGACACAAAAGTTCTACTATCACCAATTGAGGTTCTGCTCTGGCAAGTCTCTACCAAACTTCCTTGTAGATCTTTTTTTGCAGTTCGTTTGGTAATCCTTGAATATTATATTTTAAATGAGGTTTAAATACTTGTCTAGGTGTTGTCCAACGTTTGACTAATAACCAAGCTGGTTTCTTGAACGACATGGTATGCCACTTCAATGACTCAATGACTCGGTCGCACCAAAGGTAGGTAGTGACAATCCGGAGACCATCGATCATGTTCCAGGTAAGCCGAATCTTTCTGTTCACACTGGTATAATAACACAGCGCAACTGAATCACTTGACTTTATCACCCTTCGCCCAAGCAGAAAAATCCGGCTTTGGCTAAATGCCTTTCTGATTCTCGTCGCCATTGTGGTATTTTTCTGTCTTGGGAAAGTGATAAATTTCGTACACGCCTAACAGTTGGTATCTCAGATCCAGAGTTTTGAACAATTCTGCATTGACCCACGTTTCCGTCAAGGCGCGTTCTTCCTGGGTGTGCCGACAAGGTTTGTCTTGGTTAAAGGTTTCGACACGAGAACGGCACAAGTGAAATATCAGTTTTCTTGTGCAATGGTGAGGTAAAACGGGATGGTACAAGTCTGTGGGAGGCAAGACTTTACGTTTAATCAATCCTTCGTATTGTCGAATGGTTTCCAGGTGTTCGTGTCAGCAATTGCGGGTGTCCTGCGGGAAAGCGCCAATATTTGGACACGTAAGGATACAGCGAACACACGTTCAAGTATTTGATTTGTTCTCCTTTGTCCTCGTCGGTTTGGTGCAGCAAACAGGTGGCATTCATCCGTCCTCCGTACAAATTATCCGGCGGATTCATTGGGTCCACCAACCTGTAACTTTCCCCGATGCGTTTTAACTCGGGATCGGTTTTCAAACGGTGATCGTACTCGTCTTCTCACATTTCCACCACTTGGTATCCTTGCTGTTCTAACTTCAAGCGCCGCTGACAAGTGAACTCGTACATGTCTTCCATGGTCCGTTGTAAAACTGAATTTTAGTGTCACGTTCAAGATAGCAGAGGGGACAAGCGTGAAATACGCAACCGTTACACTCGTACGCGATCTTGGGGTTTTCTAAGTCTCAACTATCCGCTGAATATTTTTCGATGGTCTTTTCGCCTCCTCCATTTCGGTCATTTTGCATCTATTTGTCTTCGTTGTCGGAGAAGTAATGTAGCCAGCGTAGGACTTTGACCAAGTATTGACGTTTGACAAAGTTGGTCGTTTGAGGGCTGATGACAGCCATTGTGTTTTAGGTCATGAATCGTTGGCGGTACACTAAGGAACACGCTTTGGCAAAGGTGCAGGCTTCTTTCAAAGAATCGATCCTTGTTCCATGAACAGTTGTAAAAAATTCCATAGCAACGTCGTAAAATGTCCACGTCGGAACGACAATAGTTTAACATGTGTTTCTGAAAGTAGAAGGGGTCCGAGGCGTGAGTCTGAAGCGTAAAAAGCTTCTTGTTGTTCGGTACACATGTTGTCGGGTCGTAGTCGTGAGCCTCAGGCAAATGGGGTAGAACGGCGTGGTGACTGGCCACGGTAATGTCAAAGTGCGAAAATAAGCCATTTTGCCATTTCTGTCATTCCAAACGTGTTAGGCATTCGACTCAAAGGCATGGCCAAATAACTCATCGAATCTTAAAACTGCACTTGACCCACTTACATGGAAATGATTTTGGCTCCGTTGAAAGTCACCTTAGGACGTTTGCTGCTTTGTTCCGTATAGTATCTCAAACGAAACTGTCCATCGTATCCCGAGAAAATGTGAGCCATCACCGTGGCATGGCGATGACAATCTCTGTAACGTTCGATGTCCTCTTGGCTCCACATTATTCTAAGAACAATTGGGCGAGATCGTCTAGCGTGTTCGGTCCCCGAACGATTTTTTCACGTCCACCAGAAATCTTACTGCAGTGAGGGAATGACTAAAGATATGTTCTTGGACGCACTTCTCGCACGCTCGATAAGCCACACAGAAAGTTTAATATGAATGACATCCTCTTGCATGAATTCGAAATAAAAAGGATGAAATTGTCTTTCTCCTGGTCATCTTCCTCCTCTTGTTTGGAATGATACTTTTGAATGTAGCATTCGTGTTCCAAGTCCACGATTTGGTGACAAATGTGACATTGTTTCTTTTCTGAATATGCGTGTGTCTTGGCATTATTGGTACGTATGTCTTTTCAACAAGTGGGGCACTATTTCATGAGTTGACAAGCAATTGTCTGTTTTGAACCTTGCATCTTCAAATGTTGTTGGTAACAGGTGGGGCTGACAATAATACTCTGGCAAGCTAGGCAATGCTCTCGTTCTTGTTCTTCTTCCAGACAGGGTTGAGAGGCCAATCTTTTTGAGCATTTCGATCCACAATATTTGTGTTTCTCTCGATTGTTATAGCCATAATCACATTTATCACAGTAATAACTGTATCCCAAGAATGCAGCGATACTGGTTTTGGCATCGAAATGTTTATCGTGATGATAGACGTGAATGTATTTTCCGTCTCTGAAATCTTTGCTTCGAAACAATACAGGTCCGCGCACTTTCAAGTTGTAGTGTGGAGCTAAGACATATTAAAAGTTTTGAATTTCAGGAATACCACAGGATGTGTCTTTGAATAGCCCCGCTTGCTGTAACAGTAGTTCTGCTTCTCTTTGTTGTTTGTCTCGGTTCAAATATTTGAATATTATTCCAGGCTCTTTTCCATTCTACAGTGTCGTTCTTTTTGGCATACGTTAGTCCCACCACGAAGGCCCTGGCTAAACACATTTTGTCTTGAGGGCTTTTAATTCGGACGAGACTCGTTTTGGTGCTATGATGGTCTTCCACCACTAACACCTTTTTGCGTCAGGTCTCTCAGGGCAGAGGCACTTGGTTCATTAACAGTGTCGATTTTCCATCGGTAATGTGAAAGTTGTCGTTGGATTGTTGCACGTGTTGAATCTTGTCGATGACTTTGGAAGATGATATTTCTGCTGGGCTGGTAAACTCGATCCAAACGGGGGAATTTAAATTGTCGTGATGAATGGAAAGTCTCAAGAGTTTGTCTTCTTTGGCTTCACGTTGTCGTTTCGGTGTGGTTAACAACGAATCCCACACCTCGGTATAAAGTCCTCTGCTTTCTTCAGCGGTACATCGGACTTGAAATCTTTAAACTTCACCGTGTACGTTTAATCCGTCGTTCTAAATTTTCTAGAGGAGCGCTTTTCCGTCTCCACATTGTGGTAGTACTTTTCAGGATTTACTAATGGTGGTGAACTATGGTTGCGTGTAGACTCTCTGGGTCTGTATTCTTCAGCTACTGTACGAGGCGATAAATCACGTTTCTGCCTCTTACTTTCTTCTCCTTTCTCCGTGACATGATGCGATCGTTTAATATTGACTGCAAAAAGTCAAATGACTACATTTTAAACGCCATGGGCCACTTTGCATCCATGTCAAACCAGCTTATATATTAAGGGTGTATATCTTCGCTTCCAATATTCATTTCACCCTCAAACCGAGCAGAACGATGGAAGAGCCAACACAAATCGAACTTCTGATCAGAGCTTTGCAAGATATTATAAGAAAGTTTTCTTCAGACAAGCTGATGGACTACTCCCCCTCCTTTCGATATAAAAGTCAAGATACTTGCTATATCTTTGAGAAGAAAGGACATTGGTCATCAGAGTGTCCAGACCGTCAATAAGGCAAAACAGGTATCAGAAGAGATAAAAGTCAAGATATCTGTTATCATTGTCAGGAGAAAGGACATTGGTCTTCAGAATTCCGTAACAAACAACAGGAGCAAGAGAAAGTGAGGGGTTCAGAACAGGAAGAAGAAGAGGTACACTCTCCCAAAGAGAACCCAGACACGTGCAGAAAGAGAAAAAAGAGATGCAAAAAGACGAGGAGAAAGTGAGAACGAAGAGGAGGAAAAACCTGTGAAAGTGAAGAAATTGGGGAAACAGAGACAGTGAACAATGACACAGAAGAAGTCTACGAACTCTTTTAAAGTGATATGTTGTGTTGTGAATTAGATTGTACAATTTGTAGCAGAATGGGCAAAATAGAAAATGTAAGTGTCTCTTGGTTTTGATTTTGTAGAATAATGATCTACACTCTCGCACTCACTCAAACATTCACACACGTACATCATGTGTAAAAAAGGGCTTTTGAGTTTTAATATATTTTGTATCAATGAATGATATCTATGTTCGAGAGAAGTGGGTGGCCCTGACAAGGACCGTTGTATATTTGTTTGTTTAAAAAACACACTCAGGAACGGGACATAATCAGCTATACTTCTCTTAAGCCATTGCCATCCCCAAGACCTACTTTTGGTCTGGTTCCTGTCGATGATGATTTGGTAGAAATCACATGGGGTGGTGTTGCAGGCATATTAACACGGTTGGGTTGTTTGGCTCGGGAAGGTCTTTTTCTCTTGGGTCGTATGAAAGAAGTCTGATATATTTGTTTTAGACTCCTTAACTCTGCCAAAATGTCTAAGAGTACTGTCACCGTGTGACTTTTACCGTCTTCATTCTCTCCCAGACCTTTAGTTTCCTCTGCTACTGCTTCGTCTTCCTCCTGTCGTTTCCTTCTAGCTTCTTCTTTTCGCTGTGGCTTGTTCTGCTTCTATCTGCTGTTGTAAAAATGTATCAAATTTTTCTTTCTGTCTCTGTTTAAAATCCTCTACGTGTGGTAAATTCATTATCTTCTTAGTTTCCATCATATTTGAAAACTATCGCATGGATTGATTGCGCACATACGCTAACATATCTATATAGGGAATATGACGTCACAGTCCCCTCTCTTCGGATTGGAAGACCAACTCCGTGTTGTGACTGAATTTTGTAACGCTGTTTGGATTGGTGAATAAACTCAATCCGTTTCGATTCGCACTTATAATATAAATAACCACAGTTCACTACATTCCCTTCACCTGTTCTCGTCACAAGATATGGAGAAACGTAGAATCATCTACTCTAGTATCGTCAATGCTCTTCCGTACGGACATAACCGTGTCAGATCAACATGGACAATTATCCGGATCGCCGATGTGAGCGTTTGGAAAAGAAGAATTTATGTGGAGAGACAAGACTGTTTGAAGAGAGTTTTCATGTACGGTCCAGAAGTCAGAGGAAGTTTGAGGAAGAAAAGAAGACCTATGCTTTGCCCTCTATTCTAATTCCCCCCCCCCCCTTGGTCCCGATTGAGGTCAGCCCCTTGCTTCATTGTTACCAATCTTCAGTCCTGTGACGTGACCTTACCTATTCCATTCATATTGTCCCTAGACAGGCCCAATACTTGTTGTCCCACAATGATACATTTCCCATTGTCCCCAGAGTGCCGGGACCCTGTTTTTATGGTAAGTCCCGTTGTCCTTAGGGTGCTGCACTATACTACTCATACGTCAGTCAAGACAGGTAATTTGAAGAGAACACGTTAGTCAATACAGATAATTTGAAGAACACGCGTCAGTCAAGACAAGGTTTTTGAAGAGGACAATTTAGAGGAGATGAATTGTACCATTATACATTATACAACTGACAAACTCACTGAATCGTAAAACCCAGTCTTTGAATAACAGATGCCGTTGGGAGGTAGCCTGAGAATTTCCTGGTGGCATATGCACTCTAACATAGGATAACAATATTTTCCTGACAATTAAATGCTTAACCTTGTATGATGTGATGTGATTTGGATCTTTAACGTAGCTTTAACAATTGTTAAGTCATATAGCTACGATGTCTGCAGTGTGGCAGTTTATAGCGATGTCTAGCGCTGGGGCAACATGCCGCAGACATGTAGCATGATGTCCAACCCAGTCACATTATCCTGGCACCAGCCCAACCAGGCCCAAAACTAACCTTCTTAATGCTGAACGTCAAGCGAGGTGCTGTTAGTACCATTTTTTTAAGTCTTTGGTATGACTCGGAAGAGGGTCGAACCTACAACCTTCCGCATCCGAGGCGGACGTTCTAACCACTATGCCACCGGAGCGGTCCTTAACCTTGTATGAATTTAAGTGCAATGTAGTAAACGCCAAATACTGGTGACATTTGATTCAGGATTAGTTCAAGCGTGTTAAATCCTAACTGCCAAGGAATCAAGTCATGTAGAGCTATGCTTCAGCCTTTTCGTGGGCAATGCACTCTGGAATTTACGTAAACAGCACGAAGTATGCATAAAAAGAGAAAACATTTAGAAGGATCGTTGAATCAAATTACAACGTTTTCAAAGTTCATCGCCCTTTTCATTATCACGTATTGTCAGTTATGAGAAATAGCAAGAACAATTTATTATTCTTCTATATACACCCTCGTATTTCAATTACCTCGCTGAAAAGGAGAGGATACATGATTTAACAGTTCAGAAACCTTTACTGGATCCATTATTGTATAATCTTTTCAACGAAGATAATAAAAATCATTTATCTTTGTCTGGTAATATTATTCCCATGAAAGTGATTTACTGGGAGAAACTTCAAACTAACAATGGGAATAGAAAGTTGATGCAATCGTGACAAATAGAAGGGATAGTGTATGTGGTCTGAACAATTTAATGTTTCCCTAGAAAGTGTTATGTCAGTATTTTTCAAATAAAGTTGAAAGAAAGATCCAAGTAAAACACGTCAATGTTTAACGAAGACATAACACCATGTTACAGAAATAATAGCTGTTAAATCAGCTTTATAATTAGTATGTGTTTATGGCAGTCAAGATCGTTTACAGGGCCATGCAACTTATCCATTCATGTCAGAAGCAACATACTGTATAAATAAAAAAAAATCAAGCTAACGAGTCTTCAGTGTTATACATAAGAATAGTAAATTTTCAAGTACAAGGACATGATTCAAGTTATTTGGTTCTGTATTTGCCTAGGATACTTTTTAACTAGCGTATTGCCTTTATATAGAACAATGACATTGTCCACAAGTTCTCACAACTTATCGGAGACCATCTTCCGTACAAAAAAATATACATCAATGTACAATTCCTTTCATTATTATTGACAGAATAATAAGTGCCACATTTTACAAGTTTATGGTAGGAATAAAATAAAGCTCCAACAGATCAAATGACAAATGGTACAGTTACAGAAACACTTAAAATTTAAAATTTGACTCCCCATGAACAAAAAGGTCTGTTAGGTAAACTTGGTATAGATCAGCTTTACACTACTCAAATTGTATCCCAAATTTGTTAAAGTAATACCAAGTACCACATGACCGCATATAAAATATCGGGGTGCCTTATAATATTAGGTTGAATATTGCTTCAAACATGCCCAAGGATGAGGATATGAAATTCCAAAGGGAGGAAATTGCAACAACTATTGCGCTTACTTGGTATTAAGTTTTATTAAGCTGACTACATTTGACAAAGGTCTTGTTTTATTGTTCGCTTTATACCAATGCGGAGCAACCTCTGGAAGAAAAAGGTATGTCATTTAAATATATCAAAGACTGACGTCGTCTCAAAATTGAACCCAAGGTAACACCTACATTGGTCGAATCTATTTGTGTAATTTGATTTTTAATACAAAGACGTTGTTTTCTGTCTGCAACATAGCAAACTAGTCGAGCAATGTGCTTTTTATGTCATGAGTTTAAGGTTTCTGATTCAGTCTTTTATGCCAGAATCGTTCTAATGCATTAGAAATATAACAAACGTCCAAACATATATTATGCTATCAGGAAAAATGTTTTGCAATTATTATGAAGCATTTCAATTCGCATATGAACAGAAGACTTAGTATTTGATTAGTATTTTATTTATTAATAACCTGATTAGATCTTTAGTTCAACTCTTTTCAAGGTGTTAACTAGACCACTCAACACTGGGATCCCTTTCCGATCTAGATCTAAAATTGGCCATGATCCACACAGATGAGAAAGAGTCGACCCATCGTCACCACACAAAACTGTGATACAGATTTTTAAAGGCATCTTTAGGGATTTCTTACGTACAATCCTGATGAAGAGCGCCCCATAGAAATGTAAATTTGATCCAATTTAAATAACACACAATTCATAGGTTCAATAAAACTTTATTGTACGTATGAAATAATCTTTGGCATATAGGGACACTGATAAACAGACTCGATATGTCTGATCCTGACGATTGATAAGATAACATCAACCCATACTCCATACATGCATCGTAGAAAGTGGGTATGAAGTATATAGGTTTAATAGTTGATTACATTTAAGTATTGACACAAATTGGGGGTCAAAAGCGAAGTTGTGAATGCATGAAACTTGGCAATGACCCAAACGAAGTGAAGCGAGCCTGTGACCACGGACCAATGTGAATGTAACGAATGCCCCCGATTAAGGAACTATAAGGATATATACCGATGATAAATGATTGAGTGTGGAACCACATGACAATCCTGATGTGTATAAAGGTATACATATTATATATATGCATTAGAGAACCAGTTAGGAATTCACATGTCCACTAATGTATGATACAGTTGAAATGAAAATGTAGCATATGATGTGAAAAGGAATGACTGGCACATACAGCTTTACAACCTTTGTGGAGTGTTCCAAATTATATGATGCTATCGCTAAGCCAAGAAGCGGAATAGTAGATTGATCGACACAAGTGTGAACCAACTAGTAAGGCACACGCTGTGACATCTGTCTCTGCGCAAAGCTAATTATATCGGGGTGCCCATTACTAGGTCTACAATATGTCTACAATATGCATTAGAGGACCATCAACCCAAGGTTTGGTTAAGATGGTTTAGAATTCTAGCCTTAGTATCACTGGTATTTGCCCCAATGTGGAAAGAAGAGTATCCATTATAACGATGTGAATCACAACCTAACAAAACAGCCTTAATGGTAGTGATAAAGAACGTTCCACTTAAGGTGCGACCATGTCCAGACATGTAAGAAACAGTGAATCACATGAGCTTGCCCATGCTAATATCCTCATCTCGTGATAAGGACATACAATGGCATCATAGTTCACAGCATAAATATTCTTATCCACACCTTGAAGGACAACAAGACTTAGATGCTCTAAGGTGCAGAATGAACAGGCGCTTGTTCGTATGAATTATTATGTCCGACAAAAACGTATTGTTTGTGGCAGAAAAATGGGCTTTACGAATGGCAAATTCTCCACACCGCAAAATTGCATAAAAGCACATAGATATTTTGTAGTACGAGTTAAACGTAGTCATTCATTCTATAGAATTCGAAGCACTGCCATATGTCACATAATATATAATATAGAATAGGAAGTGTTTTCTGTCTGTAGACACATAACACCTTTTTGGCACTTTTCAATATATTCTGTAGTCTCAATAAAAAGTTATTATTGGAGTGTAGACACCAAGATGTAAGTATGTTTGTCGAATAACGGTATATAAAGTTTTGTAGTTTGATATGTCAGGTGAGGCTTCTGTGTACAATGAGCAATGAAGTAAATCAAGGTGTTTTCTTTCACAATGGGGAGATGTGTGTGTGATTCAGAATTTTAACATAGCTTTTACAATTTGTCAGTCATATCGCTACGATATCTGCAGTGTGACAGTTTATAGTGATGTTTAGCACTGGGGCATCATTCCGCAGACATGTATCATGATGTCCCTCCAAGTCACGTTATCCTGACACCATGCCAAACAGTCATATCACTAACCTCTTAATGTTGAGCGCCAAGCGAGGCAGCTGTTAGTACCATTTTTTAAAGTCTTTGGTAGGACTCGGCCGGGGGATCGAACTCGCGACTTTCCGCATCCGAGGCGGACGCTCTAACCACTAAGACACCGGAACGGTCATCGGGGGACTAGATCCTGTAATCCACAAGCCTGCAATTAGTAAGAGAGACCTGAATGTTTGGTTCCCCGTTGAATAAGCAGAGATGGTGCCCATAGCCAAAGAAGAGTCCCACAAGAAATTTATTTTATGCTCTAGGTGATAAGTTGTCTTTGTGGAGAGAGATCCTGCATGGTTGCTCCTCTGCTTTGAGGGCCAGCCGTCGGAATTAAGGAATTTAAGTTGAAGCACTAGGTTATTGGACATTTGATACTTGTTCCTGAAGTCTTTCTCAAATTAGGTGACAAAACAAATGAGGTGTTCCTGAAATTCTAGAATCAGAAGACGTTCTTCATCGCTACCACTATTAGAGTTTTCTTCAGGTGAACCCATATGAATTTTTTGTAGATATGCATATTTCCAGGTGAACCCTTAGGAATATTTTTGTAGATATCCAAACTTTGAGGTGAACCCGTAGTAAATTTTTGTAGATAAGCACACTTTCAGGTGATGCCCACAGAAATTTTCTTTTGTAGATATGGACACATTCAGGTGAGCCCATATGAATATTTTGTACACATGCACTTTCAGGTGATGTCCAAAGGCTCTACAAACTTTCATGCCAATCTATCAAACTTCATATCAGTAAACGTTATAAAAGCCATTTTGGGGGACTATATGACTACGAATCTTGAAACTGCTGTGCATGTCACAAGCACTTACTGGTTGTATTAATATTGTGATTGCCAAATGGGCACAATATAACAATGCTAACACTGGGCACGCCTTTCATTTTGATGAGAAATATTAGTTGTGAAGTGACATGGCTCAGTTCTTTGGGCACTTTGCCTAATTGAGCCGAAATTACAAAGTAGTATTTTACAAAAAAATTCGTACTGTTTGTTATTCATTAATTTTAACTTTATTAACATAACTGTGTTCCATTACTCTTTGGAACCTTTCTTTTTATGGAAATATTAAGCCAGTGTATATTAAATTCATGTAATTTAGTTATTTGTCTGTTTGTTTAATTTAATTTAATTTTTATTCTATTACATGCGTTTGCAATATACGTTTGTTTACTGGATTTAATATTGTCCAGAATGGAGTTCAGTTCTGACATTTTAATTTTTTAAAATAATTTTTGATGTAAACAACTAATAAATGAAGCATTGTATCTAGTTGCTGAACTTGATTTACAATCAGTGACAGTTTTGGTAAACAACTGTTTTTTCTTCTTTTTTTCTCAGATTAATTTTAGTCAAGGTCAAGGGTGGTAGACGTGATGATTAGCTTCCTTTTATTTCTAGAAAATTGAACTCTTGACCCTCATCCGTGAATCTGTCTTGTGTTGTAGTTAGTTTTATAGCTGATGTTTTGATAAGAATATTATCAGTTGTGACTTAACACATGCGATTTCAAGCTGTTTTATGTTGTATCCAGTTTGTGCTGAGTTTTTTTTTATTGTTGTATGTTGTATCCAGTTTGTGCTGAGATTTTTCATTGTTCAGATTATTGAAATTTAAAGTGAATCGTTTCCCCTGGAATACTTAAGTGCTCTGCTAATTCTTGGACAAAGACATTCATCGGAAACTAAAAGAATTACAAAGACTGGAATAATATTTTCTGTGACTTAACAAGAGACTGTTGACACATCAGTACAACGATGGCTATTACAGATGTCATCGTCTTCCATCTTGGATTCCATCGGGATTTAAACTCTGAATCACTTGTCTTTGATAGGACTTGTGTTGTTTAATTCTTGAATTGTTTTTGGACTTACTTCGCAATATCTTAAGTTCTTGTTCTTATTTTTCACTTAGTATTTTAGGAAAATAAATTATTTGTTAAATTTTACAAAGGAAGCTCTCTCACTTTTTTTCTGGTAATTATTTCAGGACGATAGACGATAGACTCGTAACATAAGTAAATACGTTACTTCCTATATGTACGTTGAAATTTTGTTTTATTATAATGCTTACATGGTACCATGCCTAGGTAGGCAAATGCAAGGATAATCTAGAGATTTCCTTCATAGTATGGTAATCACGGTCAGCCGCCATTTTCAGTTTTATGCACATTTATGTGCTTTGGTTGGCAGAGATTTCTTTCTAGGGACTGACAGAGACAAAGTCATGGAAAGTTTACAATTCGTAGCAATGCAGCAGTAGTAAAACCCCTTTAATATCTATCATAAAAACATTAGGTACCATGCTATCACAGCGTTCCAGCCTACACTAAAGCGTGACTGACAAAGACGAGACCTCTCTTCCGACAAGATAAAAAATACAGTGTTCCAGTCTACAATAAAACATGACTTAAATACGATTGTGAGCCCAGACCATTCATGCGTATATTACATAGATATATAAAGTAAAGATTCCTTTTAAAAGACCACCTGCGTTGCAAGAGCGTTTGTTTGATTGGAAAAATAAATCATGGTGTCTAAAGAAAAGTTCTAATGACAAATTATTAATAATAACTCTGTAGCCCACGGTGTAGCTACAGAATCCAATTTGCGTCTGGACATCTTTGCTTCCACCGTATGCAATCGGCATGTGAATGACACAGACTTTGAGCTTACTGTTGGCCTTTTCCTCTTCCTTGTATGAGTCCTCATATTGCAATGACCGTGTCCTAGCGTATATTGCTGGGTAATGTCCACAGACGAGAGTTTCAACAGGCACAGCATAATGTATTGTTTGGCAGAGTCTCTTGCCATAATCATTGCTCCTAGCAAGGGCCGGTAGAAGGTTGAATTCACTATGCGATTGATATATATGCTCGGTAGCAGGAATCCATGAAGCTTAGGAAGTTGCTGCGCCCTCATTGTGATATGGTAGTTATTGTGGAAGCTTGTGTTGAGGCGGCGACAAATGCTTGTAATTCAGATAAATGTTGCTTATAGCCGCCATGTCCGACATATTGAGATCACGTGATGTTACAGCTGCTTCGAGTTCACGTGACGTGGATGCTCTTCCTACAGATGAATCACCCGTCTGGTGCACATTATCTCTGTACAGCTGAAAAAGACGCCCCTCCAATCGAAACCGACACCCAGAAGCTTTTTTCTGCCAGTTGTTTAACCAATTTTCATGCAGTCCAATTCTCTGGTAAGTCTGCTGAAGTTGAATTTGGAGTAGTGGTGACGTCCTGGTTATTCGATCCGCAAATAATGTTAAGTTAAATGAGGTACCTGCACTGAAAAGAACACATAACTACATGTGACGCATCCAAGTTGCTGTATAATTGCCCGAACTGACACAATGTTTGATCACATGCTCCAGCTCAGTCATCGGATTGGTTCAACATTACAACATATCTAAACTTTGTTACTATCTTAATAATATAATACTGGCTGCAATGACATCAAGTCTGAGCAGAGAAATCGTAATAGACAATGAGAGGCCCATCAAGGGACCAGAGAAGGATGTATCGTGTATTACATAAACTACATTTAATCAGTTACATTATAATTTCCACATCACTGCTGTTTGAGTGCTTAGATTAAATATTGCCTTCACTAACAGGTATAATTAATGCTTCGTTCTCATCCGGAGGATTTCCATCATTTTCAAAACTGCCATTGTAAAGCATATGTAAAAGAAAAACGCTTGGCCCTAACAATCTAAACAACTTTGTTCCCAGTAATCTCAAAAGTCTTAGAAAAACATTGTTCGATCCCAGCTTGTATGGCATCTGAATTTATATCGTGTTTTTGTCAGTCTGCTTATCATCCACAGTACCGAAACAGCCTTTCTGAAAGTTATCAACGAACTTCTCTCTAATTTGGATAGTTGAAAGATTACAGCCCTTACCCTCATTGACTTTTCTGCAGCATTTGACTCAATCTGCCATGATATATTACTTCACCGTGTCCAGAATATATTTGGCATTCACGATGCAATCTTACTATGGTTGAAGTCAGATTTAGAAGACAGGACACAACTTATGTCAGTAGATGGGAAATAGTCAAGCCCAGTTGTTCTATTTTTCTTGTTCCACGGGGTTCTGTTCTTGGATCCATTTTTTTTTCATTCTTTAAACTCAACTGGTCTCAAGTGTCATAGGTCATCTTCCGGTGTCTCATCAGTTATACACTGATGACACTCAAATGTACAAAGCTAGCCTCCCGACTGCAGTTAATACTACCATATGAAAAGTAGAGAGCTAAATTCCCGACGAGAAGTCAAGCAAGCTGCAAATAAATGGTGACAAAACTGGATACATTGTGATCACCACACAAAGTCATTGTCATACGCATCCTTTACATTAAACAATAACCATGAGTTACACCAACATTAAACTGGCACATCAATACAAAACCTAGTTGTCATTCTCGACAGTGTTCTCTCATTAAACCAACATGTCAACGACATTGGAAGCTTAAAAGCATGAGCTCAGTTCTCAATTTACTTTCAGTTTGAAACTAACGCACTTGTGTATTCCTTAATACTTGATATACTGGACTATTGCAATTATCTTCTGTCTTGTTTGCCTTAGTACCTACTACAGAAGCTTCAGGAAGTTTATCAAACAGCTGACCTGAACATCTTTAGAGTACAAATAACTGAGCACTCGTTCCCTTTTCTGTACTCTCCACTGGCTACGGTTTGCTCAAGAATCAAATACAAAATATGTTACCTATACTACATTACTTTAACTGCCTCAGGTCCAAAATGCTTATTTGACCTCACTCATTTGCACAGTCATTCTAGATTCTTACACACCTCTTCCGACACTCGTACTCATCTTTTTTTTCACCATCAAAACAAAGTCCTACGATCAATGTTCTTGTGCGTACAAGGGCCCAGCTACCTGGAAATAATTGCTTATTGAACTTAGACACAGCTATACTGTGATCGCATTCAAGTGTGCTTTTAAAAATCGCCTTTTGAAACTGCAAGAAGAAACTTAACACTTTAAAACGTTTATTTGCCTTAAATATTTTCAGCATGACTTTCTATTCATAACTAGTATGCTTCTAGAACAAATGCGCTTTTGACCCATATCTGGGGTCTCTTTTGCGTCTTAGTTTATATATATATATATATATATATATATATATATATATATATATATATATATATATATATATATAAATGTCAGACTATCTCGTTTAGCGTCTAGACGTATGCAATCTCCGTGATGCGGGCCACCATGCATGTATACCGTTAAATGAACTTGGTGAAATTCTTTTTATAATGCATTAGCCTTCGTTTTGAAATTAGATCCGTTCATTTCAATCTAATGGATATATAAGTGAGCTATAATTCTGATTTCATACTAATTATAAAAGATCTTTGTATTTATCTCAACCGTTCGGATCAAAATACTCAACGCATCTGTTTTAGCTTGTTTCGTTTGCATCAATGACATTTTTAATTGATTTTCAATGACCGCCATGAACGTATGTCCATCATGTGTACTAGTGCGCAATCCCATATGTAATGTGTTACTACATTGCCATATTTTTTGACAAAGTCCATAATCAGTATGGTATCATCACAGTATTTTTTTTTCTCAACGAAAACTGATGCACTAACGGTATTGACGAGTGGAAAAATAAAACTAAAATCGTTCATTTTATCAACTGATTTTCCATACAATGGCATATTATTAATCCATTGAAGGCTAAATGTATTTGTTCAGCATACGAAGCAAATGGATTAATTCATACACGGATTGTTGTTATTAGACCGTTTACCTTTATATTAGCAATGTGGGTGTCTTCCTGGATTATTTATGTTGGAAATCGTGATAAAATGACGTTTCCACAACGCAGATTTCTCTCCTGAGTTTTGCATTTTTGCTTAGTCTATGGTCTATATCACTAAAATATATTAAGAAATAACATACTACTGAATATCGGGGTTAATGTATCGCTTTAAAATGCAATCTTGCTGAGCGCCGCGTTCATTAATTCTGAATACATCGAGATACAGTGGAGATTATGGTTTGTTGTTGCACAGTTTAACTATACATACATATACAACGGTACAGGCACATGCACACAAACGCATAAACACACATACATATGCACACACACAAAGTTGGTTTAATTACCGTGACAGCAACAGAACACACGTGGGCAAAACGTAGGTTTGGAGAATAAGGAATGGTAAATACATAATTATTCCTTACCCACCTTGACCTAATTACCGAGACTGCAACCAAACACGAACGGGCACAAGCAAAGTTAGGTGAATAAGGACCGATACTATAAATAGCTACGCATCGACTACGAGTAAAATCTGCGCATGCCACTAATAACACATCGATTTACCTTGCAAACATATTTCAGGCCTTTGTTGGTAGAACGAACACCCTCCACGAGGAGATATATACAAGTTGCTATTATTGACGCGCTAGCACTCGGACTGAATGTTAGGAGTCCAGACTGAGACAGACCAAGACGTAACGTCATCAACAAGTGCATTGCTTTTATAATGGTAGCAATCATAATTAAGATACGAAAGCTTGTTCCTAGGAGGGATTGATCATAAGATATAGCAGCGCATGTCGCAAGACAGATTTAACAAAACTACACGTACATAATGGATCTAAGTAGATATTTTATTACTGCCCAGACATACGATAATAAGACCAAATTATATGATAACGGATGTCAAGAATGATATATCAGAAAGCTTTAGACGTACATATGCAAGGGAACGAATTTCAATCAAATAGGATCTAAGTTCAAGTTATTATCTTTATGAACAAAAGTGAAGGACCCAGCTGTGCCTGATAAGTTACACGCATACATGACGGCGGACTGATGCTATGTGAGGATAAAAAATTACAAATGATTGAAAATGAAAATGTCAGATCCGTAAAATGTCAATGAGTTCATACTCAAACTAAACAAAATCGATTCATAACAATGAACAAGACTAACGTCCCACCTTGCTCGTTTGGCAGCCCCAATAATAACGACGCTACAGCATATGTTCCACAAACACAGTCTGCTGGATAATTCACCAAGCTAATTACTTTATTAATTTTATACAAAACAAACAATTCCACTTTCGATGATGTATTATCAATATCACTTCAAATCTTTTTCATTCATAAAATCTAAAGTTAAAATTATGATACACCATTATGTATGTACCAATTATTCTCCCACATTACCCTCTATGACTTGGCTTTATTCTGTTTAATATGTAAGTAAATAGGATTTAAATGATGAAATTAGTAAATGTATTACGGACGATGGTATCAAGTAATTTATTATCACGGATGATGCAAGCGTGTAGTTCGTTATTACGGATGATGCAAGCGTGTATTTTATTATTACGGATGAAGCAAGCGTGTAAATTATTATTACGGATGACGCAAGCATTCAGTTTATTATTGCGGATGATGCAAGCATGTAATTTATTGTCACGGATGATGCAAACATGTAATACAGTCAACATAATGAAGACGTAATTTTAATTCAGTGGAGATATAAAAAGTGATATAATTAATGTAATCCTTATGCATAATAAATCAAACGTACTATAAGCAAAGGTCAGTCCATTTTTTCTGCATATACCGCCCTCCTCCTAGTAGAAAAAACAATCTGGCTGACTCTCTCTTTTTGGAGCAGTTTCCGAATCTCCTGGGCTATGGAAATTTGATAGGTGACAACCTGGTTATTCTTGGAGATTTCAACTTTCACTTTGACTGTCCCGGAAACCCAAATACATCAAAACTCATAGATTCCATTAATGTTTTCAACCTGAAATAATCAGTTAACCAACCCACCCATAAACACGGTCACATTTTAGACTGGATTCTTCATAGACCTGATGATAACATTATACGGTCCTCCCTGGTATCCCATTACCTTGTATCAGATCACCTCTGCATTATATACCATCTTGACGTATCAGTCCCTAACCCTCCACCTTTATCTGCTACTAAGAGAAACGTCCGTATGATAAATAGAACAAAACTAATGCACGACATCCAAGCTACCTTATCAACTTGCTTACCTCCTACCGCAGAACAACTCGATAACTGCCTGGGTTCATTACTTGACAAACATGCACCAGCTACCAAGTGCAGAGTATCAATTCAAAAGTGTTCTCCATGGTATAGCAGTGTTAGGGACCAGCTTCGCACTGCTAAAAGAGACCGCCGTAAAGCTGAGAGGCTTTGGCTTTCCACCAGACTCACTATTCATAAGCAAATCTATTAAACCTCTAAGAAGAATGTCACAAATATAGTCCATGCAGCGAAATCAGCCCACTACACTACTAAGATCATGGGAAGTTCCAGCTGCAAAGAGCTCTTCGAGATTACTAACAAGCTAATGTCAAGGAACAAATCTACACCACTTCCAACTAACTTCTCTCCAGTCGACCTTCCGGACCTATTTGCAAATTTCTTCTGTAACAAAGTATAAACCATTAGAAATAAGCTTGACACCACAATTTCAATTGACTCGTCGTCACCATACGGTTGGGATACAGACTTTGGGCGGCAACCATTAGCAGCATTTGAACCTGTTTCTATGGATTTCGTAAGTACTATCGTTTAAATGTGCACCAAAGTCATGTGAACTTGATCCAATTCCAACATCACTGCTGCTTGAGTGCTTAGATCTAGTATTGCCTTCGCTAACTGATGTTATTAACACCTCTCTCTCATCAGGGGAATTACCATCATTTTTCAAAACTGCCATTGTAAAGCCTCTGCTGAAGAAACCAACACTAGACCATAACGATTTAAAGAACTACCGCCCAGTTTCTAATCTCTCATTCATATAAAAAATCTTAGAAAAGTTTGTTCTATCCCAGCTTGTATCTCATCTGAATTCAAACAGTCTTTTTAGCAATGTACACTCTGCATATCGTCCTTGCAACAGTACTGAAACTTCTCTTCTAAAAGTAGTTAACGACATTCTCTCTGCGTTGGATAGCGAAAAGATTACAGTCCTCACCCTCTTTGATTTGTTTGCAGCATTTGACACAATAGACCATGATATATTACTTCACCGTCTCCAGCATGTATTTGGCATTCATGATACAGCCTTACTGTGGTTCACGTCCTACTTGGTCAACAGGACACAAATTGTATCTGCAAATGGAATGCACTCCAGTCCAGTTGATCTATGTTGTGCTGTTCCACAGGGGTCTGTTCTTGGACCTGTTCTCTTCATTCTGTACACTCAGTCGCTCTCAAGTGTCATAGATCATCATCCAATGTCTCACCAATTGTACGCTGATGACACCCAAATATACAAATCTAGCCACCCAACTGAAGTTGATGCTGCCATCCAAGGTGTAGAGAGGTGCATTTCTGATGTGAAATCATGGATGACATGTAATAAGCTGCAGATGAATGATGATAAAACTGAGGCCATTCTGATCACAACACAAAGACTTTCTCATTCACATCCTTTACCTCAAACAATAAATATCAGCAACACCAACATTAAATTCACACAATCAGTACGAAACCTAGGTGTTACTCTGGACAGTACTCTCACATTGCACCAAAATGTCATGAACATATGCAAGGCTGCATATCTTGAGTTGAGACGCATCAGCTCAATTCGCAAATATTTTTCAGTTGATGCCACTAAAACACTTGTGTGTTCATTAGTACTTTCAAGACTAGACTATTGTAACTCAATTCTGTCTGGTTCATCTCAATATCTGATCCAGAAACTTCAAAAAGTTCAAAACACAGCTGCTCGGATCATACCAGAGCTCTGTACCCTACACTGGCTATCCATTTGATCCAGAATCAAACACAAAATTTGTTCTCTGTGCTACGTTTCACTGTCGGACTTTAGTCCAACATACGTATCCGACCTCACCCATGTGTACACACCAGCAAGATACTTACGATCCTCTTCTGACAATCGTATACTCATTAGTCATATGGACAGCGTTCTTTTGCATACCAGGGCCCAGCAACGTGGAATGAATTGCCCAATGTACTTATACACAAAGACACAGTGATCACATTCAAGAGGGCTCTCAAAACTCACTTATTTCGACTGCAAGAACAAACTTAAAGACCCAATAATGTTTCCTACCTTAAATATTCTCAGCATGTTTTTTAATGTTTTATAATTTCATTGTTTTTTTTATATGATATCATTATATGTTTTTTTATATATCTTACCTGGTGTTGTCTAATGTTGTAAAGCGCTTAGAGCTTCTAAAGATTAAACGCTATACAAAGTCCTCATTATTATTATTATTGTTATTATTATTATTATTATTACATCTTGTCTTGAAAATGCAAAGGAAAACAACTGTCATATTGACATGTACTGCTAAAGATCAAATATTCTCTGAAACGCTCAAATTGTCATGATGGCGGTAGGGGCTGTCAGAAACAGTTTACCAGGACAAATGACAGACATGTCGACTGTCAACCCATCTATCTACTCATACGCACAAGATGAAGTCACGGGGAATTTTATTTTACAACTATGCTCTGATAGTTGGCCATTATA
Source organism: Sinohyriopsis cumingii (assembly GCA_028554795.2). Classification (NCBI taxonomy): domain Eukaryota; kingdom Metazoa; phylum Mollusca; class Bivalvia; order Unionida; family Unionidae; genus Sinohyriopsis; species Sinohyriopsis cumingii. The sequence goes on from CM068839.1 coordinate 44,953,940, forward strand.
AAAAAAAGTAATTTCTAAACAAAATGGATTAAATGAGTACCTCTCTCACTTGGTTTTATGACGATGAATATACACAATGAAATACGAGCACCATCCATACCTATATGGTACACGTTCATAACTCAAAATGCCATATTCGCAGATCTCCCCCAACGGTAAACCGTGGTATAAAAAGAAGTGCATATGTGGCGATGGGGAGGTGGAGGTGGAAAGGGGGCAATAAACCTACAATTGATTTATTTTGCTATCTGAATGATTGGGGCTAATTTGGATTTGGGAGTACACAACTATACAATGCAACTGACGTGCACCTGACAGAACGCACACAATCTTGCTTGCTTTGCATGGCAATTTTCATGACAGGAAGTTAATTTTTGTATGGCAATTTTCATCACAGAAAGTTAATTTTTGTATGGCAATTTTCATCACAGGAAGTTAATTTTGAAAGAAGCTTGTTTTAGGTTCGAATGATTGTCTTTAAGGACGTAACAAATGTAATGCATGAAGAGTGAACAATTATTTATGTATTTTACGGACAGGCAGAGCTATTTGTTATACATTTCCTTTACACTCAAAGCATCCATGTTCATCAATCACCCGTTTTCTTCAGACGGCGTTAGGAGTACGCGGGGCCTAGGGCCGACCATGAACGCGCGGGGCCAGAGTATCGGTATCTCGATTGGTATGCTACTGCAAACACTGATTATGTCTAGACTAGATGACCTTCGGGACATCGCCCGCCTAGCTCAACGGCTTCCGCGCAACAATGCGAAAATTTGAAAAACTGAGGTCCAAGTTATTGGACAGCCGATGCTCGCTAGTGGCGTTGAGAAAATGGCTTCATCTGTCTGCATCTGTGCTGCCACCTGTTAATTGCGTTACGAAGTTGACTAAGTTGACTTCGCAACTTTGCATGCATTACGTGCGGCCCGTATCAGCGTTTCCAATTTTCCGGTGAATATAGCTTGACAAACTCATAAGGACGACCTTAGACCTGAAGCGCGGGGCCCCCTCAAGAGCAGGGCCTGGGGCGATCGCCCAACTTGCCACCCTCAAATGCCGTTCATGCAGCACATGGTTCGTCTAATAATGATAAACTAAATGTAAGTCAACATAAATGAACATTCTCAACCTTTCGAGTATTGTAAACCAAACAGACTTTCTCTGTGACTTCCATACTTTCAACAGAGCATATCACAGAGCAGAAACTTATAAGCTTCCATAAACAAAAGATACAGATTTTATGAAGTACAATTTTTCACTTCCTTTTTGGAATATTTTTGAATGATCTATTTATCTTTCTAGTTAATCAATATTTATTCATTGAATTTGTACATGTTCGAAACATTAAATAATCAAATATAGTATTTAAAGAAAGGCATACTGATTCCTTATCGTTTAATAAAGAGCTGTCAAATAATATTCCCTACTTGTGTGCATTATAAATTGCCTATAAATTCAGATGTAGGATACAGCACATCTGGGATCAAAGAATGGCATCAACTTTCTTTTTTTGACTTTATATTCAGACAGTAGCCATTAGTATTTGACAAGTAATATTACCTTACTTATTTCAAACGATGGTTTATATACTGAGATAATGATTGGTCCCATTTTTCTCTCATTACTTTAAATCCAGACATCAGCATTTACTATTTCCGAAATAAATCTTATAAAGAAATATCAGAATTAATGCAGCAATAGGTATTTTTATTTTTTTTAAATTTTAATGATCGTCTTGGGATAAAATTTACAACAAAATGTAAACAAAGTTTTGTTTAGAAAACTGATACTACATTCTCGTCAATACTTTGTATTTTACATGAAATAAATCAGTTTTCATTCAACATGTGTTGAGAACTTGGTACTCCAAATGATTGCCTTTAAGGGCGTAACAAATGCTGCATATGAAATTGCAATGTGAAATACAATTAACATTTGAACAAAATGAACGTCGGAATAATAATAATAATAATAATAATGATAAAAAGCCGTGCTAAGTTAAGGCGATTTTGCTTGGTTCAAGAGCATATTAATTCGTGTGCATCTAACACATCCATCCAATAATCAACATCATAAAAGACATAATCAAATATTTACATGAAGAATATATTTAAAAGAATATTGAAGCAGAAAATCACATAACAATTGTATACGTTCGTTGTTGCATACCAAAAAGAGCATGCAGTTAGATGAACTGAAAAATTGTATTAGTTCTTTCTTATAGCAAACTCAACCGAAAATTATATATATATATATATATATATATATATATATATATATATATATATATATATATATATATATATATATATATATATATATATATATATATATGTGTGTGTGTGTGTGTGTGTGTGTGTGTGTGTGTTATTTTGTATTTTAATATTTCCGCATGGATCCTCCGGAATTTAATAGGAGTATCTGAGTATCGAACACATGCAATGTCACTTTAATAATCGTGTTTGTATACTTTGTAGTAAGGCACCACACCGAGATTCCATAAACTAAAAGTTAAGGTCATCTAATATTTGAATGCCCGCACTTCTCGAGACATTATATCTAGTCCATTATTTCATTATATACGTCTTGCTTTTTAATAATAATGAAAATAATAATAGTATCATCATAATACTACTACTACTATTATTGATTATAATAAACAAACAAAGATTAGTCGAATGTTTATTTGAAAGGAACTAGATATTTAAGAAATGAAATGTGACTTCTGGCATCTGTAATAAAATTATGCTTAATAATATTTAGTACAGTGTTTCTATATATTTAGTTTTGTAGCTGTATTTTAGGGACTGTTCAAAACGCATTTCACGCACTATTTTCTAGCTGTAGAGTATACTGTTCGATGCACAAGATCATAACGCAAGTAAAGGAAATCATTCAGTAGCGAAAACGCATCTTTATGATGCAGTATTTATAATCTACGAGGATCTTAATTCAAGCGAACAATTTAAAACTGAAACATAAACATTAATATGTCTAAATACTCTAACCTAGGATTGTTCCATCCACTCTATCAAAAGATCCTCATTGAATCATGTACAAACTTGTGTAATAAAGAAATAAATGACATTCAGCAATTTTCTAGGAACTAAAGCAATACATATATCTAGGTCAGTTTCGTCCCTTTGATCAAAACAGATACTGTACATACATCAGGAGGACCAATTTCGCTTCTCTGAGGGAGATGACACTGCACCTTAGTTTTCTGATTAGACTATCTGATTGTTAGAATCCGACCTAAGACATTTCTATATCTCTATACTAAATATGTAAGTTAATGAGAAAAAAAAAAACAACAAAAAAACAACAACAACATACACTTGTGCTATATATGTTTGAAAGTACTAAATTGTAGTTTTCGAACCAATGCACACTCTAATCTGACCATCTTTGTCATGTAAGAACGTTATGAGAAAGAAAATTTAAACACATGGTCTTTGACAAAATTTGTTTTAAATTTTCTATACAGAATTAGTTATGGAATTCAGAAAATTTATAAACATCAGCAGTAACAACAACAATACGTCTTGTTAAGTTAGTCGCCTCTGCAACTGACAAATGTTGAATGCTGATTCATACGTAATGGCTGCATTTTGATGCATTTTGTTTTAAGTTTAAAGAAAACAACATAGTTTTAATTTTCTTTAAAGACCTATAAATTTAAAATATCCGATAATAGTAATAATGATAATAATAATAATAATAATAATAATGATAATAATAATAATAAAAATAATAGTAATAAAATAATAATAATAGATTATGAATAAGAAGTCTGAAACATAGCGATTGCGGTCTTAATCAGACGGCAAAGCATATATCGCCAAACGTGATATCACTCAGTCTGTTTCGTACAATTGAATAAGTCATTTTATTCAGGCCTAAATGTTATTTAGGAATTCGTACTTTTTGTATTATCGGGAGACTTGCACGAAAGATAAACCAGCTGTTTTAGGCTCTAATGTTATATTATTTATTTATAGATTACAGTGTTGTTGGTCTCGTGAAGTTTTAAATATCTTATCCTTTCTTAAAAGAATTGGAAACTGTCATGAGTGTACACTTGGAAAATCTAAACAGCTATTTCTTAATGATCTCTCGATATTTCATGAGGTGCTGGAAGTAATTTGAGTTTCCCGTTGAATCTTCTCACCGGTTGTCAATGCCAGCTTTTATTTGCTTGCTGTGTTTTCTTTGGACAAACAAAGAGCTACGGCGTAAGCAAGGAGCATCAGTATAGTGGGAGGTATGTTTGTATTGTGTTCATTGCTGCCTATTGCCTGGAATCAAGTAAATAAAAGACTAAAATAAGCAAACAATGCATTCATTGCCTTATGCATGATAGCATTATTAAACAGAACAAAGAAGGGGATTTCATCGTGTTCTGTTTCAGGCTCAGATAAAGGACCTCGTAATTTTGTGTTTCCTATCATGAAAACTCACATGAGCAAATTGTCCAGCTTTGGTCTCATACATTCTGTAAGGAGAAAAAAAAAAACAATAATAAAAATAACACTAAGAACCCTCAACAACAACAAAATGGTGGCAAAATAAAGCGTACAAAGTGTCCAACGCCTTACCAGAGATAAATGGAATATGTATGTTGCCAGGAGAAATGTGTGTGTGTGTGTGTGTGTGTGTGTGTGTGTGTGTGTGTGTGTGTATTTGATTCTAATAACAATATGAGATTTTTAATTTAGTGCAGTAATCTATGTTTTTGTATTCTGTATAAGGGATATTGGTACGAATTTATGGCCTTAAACTAAGTAACAGAAAGACGTGACACCAGCAAGTTCAGCAAAATTCAACAATATTTAAGCTATAAAACAAAGTGAAAATTCCAAAAGACACATCATTGTATATTAAATCCCAAATAATCCCAAATAATCCTAAAAGTTATATGACAGGTCGAAGTTGTAGAATGTTCTCTAGTTTTTATTGTGTTGATGTACCAATAGTCTTAATGTGTTGATGTGCCAATAGTCTTGATCAATTATATTGATATAATACAGAACGTCTTTGATTGAATTCACAATAACTGGAAAGTGGTATTTTTTTCCAAAATGTTAATGAGCACTTTGTAAATCCAATAAATCATTTAAATAATTTTTTCCTCTCAAATCGTATCTGAATACAAATAAAATCTCTGATCAATGATTCGAAAAGACTCAGATGAAAAAGTAAAGAAAACTTTATTTACAAAACCTGTATTTTATACAAATTGTCACATACATATGACTCAATACAACATCCTGAAAAATAACTCATCCTTTCTAACGCAAAACGTCACGAATTAGTTAACAAGGTCATGCATTGAACTTAATTTTAAGCAAACATTCTTCTTTACCACTTATAATCAACACAAATGTTAGGTACACGTTACATAATAATGGTCAGGTAGGCTAAAGCTCTGTCCTCAAACCAGGCATAAAGGTCAATCACACAAAATTATATATATATGTATAGTAAGGTTATTACCGATTAGCTTAAAAAACGTTAGGCAAAGGCGAATTTCGTTTTCAGAACTACACTATCTTTGTTGGCTTTGGTGGAAAATTGAGGGAATACTGACATTTGTTTAATATAAATTGCTTTACCAGCGTCTTGCCATTGGCATTATTACTATCGAACCAGACTGGAGTACATATTGGCTCTGCTTTCGCAGATAAAAATTGTGCTGAAATTGTCCAGATACAAATCTTCGACAAAGGTAATGTTTTCCATAAGGTTCTTACTAGTATAGTTTTAATATGGCTGCTATTGGTATCTCTTGTATCAATAGTTAGAAGAAAATGGAATTCTTATGGAATCAGTCATATAATCACAGAGCACCTGTTAAAACTACGGTGACTAGAGAAAAATATCAATTTGTATTAGATTTTCTGTAGTGTTTCCACTCGTTTACTAAGCTATACCTACTTTCATTACCTTTATGACCTAATTTCAGATTTAACTACCTAGACATAATTTAATGCAAGGGTCGTTCTTGTCCATTATTAATCTTTCATATAGTTTTATGAGGTATATTTCCGGAAAGCTGGAACGTCATATCAGCATGAAGCGTTTGGTTTCTATATGAAAAAAGTACCTAATTGTTTCGGACATACTAATTCTTCCGTTGATATATTGATCATTGGGATGGGAATATATAACAATTGAATGGTATTCCGTTACGTCTGTTTAACAGCGTAAACGTTAATATATACAATATAGTACTCCTTTTCTGCAGGAGGTCGAGGGTTCAATCCCCGGCCGAGTAATACCAAACGACTTATAAAATGATACTAGCAGCAGCCTCTCTATGTGCTCAGCATTAAGAGGTTAGTGTTAGATCTGGTCGGCCTGGTGTCAGGATAATGTGACTGGGTGGGACATCATGCTTCATGTCTGAGGCATGATGCCCCAGTGCTAGACATAACTACATAATGCCACACTGCAAAATTCGTAGCGAGATGACTGAAAAATTGTTAAACACACGTTTAAACTCCAAGGCACACACACACACACACACACACACACACACACACACACACGCGCGCGCGCGCGCTCCTCTTAATTGTTTATATATGAACCTTCTAATTTTATAACTCTACTTTTTACTTGTATATACCCCCATTTAGTAATTATCGTGCTAAAGATCCGGTGAACTCCAATATATGCCCCATATTCAAATATAAAGAACCCAAAATAGAATCAGATCCATTTACTAAGAGTCGAAATGCCGTAATTAATTGGAATTAATCAAGTTGGATTTGATTTATTACATATGTATTAAACGGATTTTGCACAATCGCCACACAAAAATGAAAACACTTACTAGTTTCAATAAATGAATCATTTAAAAGTATCGTAATAATACCGCTCCCATCGGTCGCCAACAGAGACAGCTGATGAGTCACAAATTGGTTTATGCTGACAACTAAGCAGTTAAAACTCCTGATTACTTTACCTCCATGCCTCGTGTAAACTTTATACTTTCTAGTCAGACATTCATGGTTGTAAATCTAAATTAGGATCCGATGCTTTAATGTTCGACAAGATTAAGTACGATTTAACTGTTTCCTACTGATACTTACAATTATCACAGGGTCGTCTATGTACTTTCTCTCGGGTGGGAAATCATTGCAGGCGAAGAAAGGTGCCCTTGAATTTAAGGTAAAGATGATTTGAGTGATGTTAAACGTTTTTGTTATACGAAAATATTTCACTCAAATAACGTTCTTAGCTGTAGCTTTTAGAGCGCCGAAATGAACTCAAACCGACCTCATGATGCAAGAAACAAGTCAGAGGTTGTCGTATGCTTTCATCACTCAGTTTATCTCTGCAATATGACCGTAATGAATGTACTGTAGATACGCTAGAATATCCAATCTTTATACAAAAATATTTCCAGCAGCACGATTTTACCCCTTTCTCTGCATTATAGTGACCACCCGTCAAATAATCGAGACTGAAAATTTTCGTGGAGTTTCCTTTAAATGCATGACATAGAAATTACTATGCCCTGCCGAATATCATAAAACTATACATCTGCATGTGGTTTCCCTGGTCCATGTAGATGGTGTGAACATAAGAAAATAAAAGTAATGAATTGCAAAAATAATAATTTTGAATATGGTTAATGTTTGTTTTTGGTTTGGAGCAAACGTGCGTTTGCTGTTTACAGTTTTTCATTCACCCAGTTCTTTTTTTATTCATAGTTGCTAAACTATGCCGTCCTTACACAGAGTCAACAAAACAATAGAGTCAGAAAATTAAAACATTCAAGAATATGTAATACTATCAGGATGTATGCAGGGAAACTGGTAAATGGCAATAGCAAAGACGAAGAAAATAACTCTTGTGAGGGATTATTTTCATTTTAAACTCAGCTGAAATGTCTGTGTACATTGTATTAATCGAATGGCTTGTTGCCGAACAAATTCCAAATTGCCTTGGAAGCTCAATTCGTAATATTGTCTCACTTTTTGGATAAAAGACTGGATTATATCATTTTCTCTGTCCGTACTTTTATATCTCTGTTTAAAATGCAGTTCATCACTTCCTATACTGATGAACACACAAACTTGAACAATTTGAGATATAATCGAGGGCGATTTATAGCTTGGAAGTGCGGGGATATGAGTAGTGAAGGAGGACGATATACAGACAATGGGGAAATACATTACAGATCCCCCCCTCCGGGACGACATATGGACAAGATGTATACGGTCAAGGGAAATCTCAGTCAAAAACATCTTGGGACTATATACGGACAAAAGTAAAGGGACTGTATAGGGACAATAGGAATGGAACAGGTAAGGTGACGTCACGGTACTAACGAGTATCAACAATATTGCAAGGAGCTGACCTCAATTGACCAATTAGCTTGGAGGGGGGACATAGAACGCTTGACGGTAACGGGACTGCGGGACAGATACAGAGTTAACACAGACAACAGACAACATACAACATATAAACAACTATACAACTAACTAAACAAAAATGTAGGCGAGAAAGCAAATCTTTTCGAGGCATATGAGTGGCCCTGAAAAGGGCCTTTGGATTCTTATATTTTCTCCAGTTCCTCCACCAATTCCTCACTTTGTCAATCATTTCGTTCTTCTTCTTTTTCTCTTTCTCTGGCATCCAGTCAGGATGGCCCATCAATCTAATTTTTTTTCTGCACCTTCGTCCAGTTTTGATTTAGTCTATCAAACTCCTCTTTCTCTTTCTGTTTTCCTTGTCCTCTCTTTCCTTAGGCCACTTTTCTTTTATCTTCTTCACTTCTACATCGAGCACCGTTCTCATCAGTTCTTCTGCTTTCTTTAGCTGGTCCACGTCACAAAGGACCACTCAGTCAAAAGCTGTATGCCTTCTAAAAAACACCTGACTTTCATTACATTATCAACGGCCTCCTTCAAGCTACCCACTCACGTATGTTGGTTTAATGAAGCCTCCTAACTTTTCGACTTCCTCTTCGATCATGCCCTGTACCAGATTCTTGTCTACTTTCAGGCTGGTCACTTGACTTGTCACAAAGTTGGTAACTGGATATCTTCATTCATGTTGTAGCCTTTCCACCACATAAGCGGCATTCACTATCCAGTACCAACTGTCCTTTAACTGGTTAAACAACTCCATAGTCATCTTCTTGTATTCTGTATAGAATGGCGCGAACGACGAACGCTTTGACTTTATATCAAGCATGGAAGTGAAGGAAAACATTCACTACACTCACTCCACATATTATCTACTATCCATACACACGAGAAGAAGAAAAAATAATGCCAAAATATACTATCAAAAACCACAATATCTACTATCCACACACGTGAAGAAGAAAAAATAATAATTACTATACTATCCATAAAACCATATTATACTATCAACTCACGATAAGGAGAAAATGACAAATCCAAAATATACTATCCACACACGAGAAGGTGAAAAACAAACCCTTACTATACTATCCACAAAAACATATTATACAATCCACTCACAGGAAGGAGAAAAAACAATATCCTCAAATATACCATCCACTCAGAAGGGAAAGGAAAAACCACACACTCTACTATTTATACAAGCGTACGCCAACGCTCAGAAACCCCGAAAATCTATTATCCACACAAGCATATGCTCACTTATACAAACACACACTCTACTATTCACACAAACGTACGTGAGCTCATTCAAACACACACACACACACACACACACACACACAAACACACACACACACACCAGTAAATGAGTTAGATTTTTACTACTCCACATTCACACAAATTGGCAATTTGAATAGTGTCTCTTTTCTAGAGATTTGGTTAGCCCTGAAAAGGGCTATTTATATAACTCCGGATACACCTCTTAATGGCGGCACCTCCCAGGTCTAGCCTCACACACCCATCGTCTGCTCCAGTCCTGCTGATGTGTGTGGCTGAGAGCGCTGAGGGCGTTTGACTGGCTTCAATCACCCAGTCTTCACTTTGAAGGATAGCGAAGACTTCCCTCCTTCTCCTGTTCTGCACACGTGGGCGCTGCCTTCTTTCCTCCTGCATCATCTTAGGTTCCCACTCTTGTCTTTGCCTCTCCAACCCCTACTCCCAGTTCCCTATCTGATGGATCACGGGTCCCTGTGCTGGTAGTGGCTGTGGTGCTGGAAGTGAATGTTGAAGTGTCCGCACCACATGCTTGATTTCACAGACCTGTCTCATCATCAAGTGAGGCAAGATAATTTCTTTCTTTTCCTTCTCTTCTTTCTTCTTTTCTTCCTCCTTCTCTATCCTATCTCTTTCCTGGGCTGCCTCCATGGTCAACTCATCCAGGAGTCGCCTGGCATATTCCATGTGCATCTGAAGTTCAGTAAGCTTGCTTAGTCTGCTACTCATTCTTCTCAATGGTAGCCAGACTGACGAGCGTTTCCTTTATATTGGTCAAGCACGGACGTGAAGGACAACATCCCCTGACACCAAATCATACAAGACCCATATCATCACTCCATTACATGGAACACGCGGACTTGAAAGAAACACGCTCTCACTTTTTACTTACAAACACTACTTACAATCACAAACTCACTGTCTATTTGACAAGCTACGGAAAATGAAGTGCTTATAGACACACTTGTAATAAAGTCAAACAAACGAAGTTCTTATAGACACACTTCCATTTTTTCTAACTTACTAAAATACAATTGGCAATTGAATTAGTATCTCGTTTCTGGAGTATTTGGTAGCCCTGAAAAGGGCTGTTTTTTTGTGGACGAGGAGCTATCGCACTCTTTTATTGTATGAGATTGCGTCCTGATCTGGCGGTAGGCTTTGACACAGGATAGTCTGCTTCTTAACAAAGAGAAGGAGAACATTTTCATGTCTAGACTGCAGTCGACAAAACCTTTGTCTGGTTCCTGCTGCTCTCTCTGATGTTTCTGAAGTCCGTACTTCTCCGTCCATTCTTCTTTTTATTTCTTGATTTCCTCCCTGAAGAGCTCTTCTATCAAGTCTTCAGTCACTTGTAACATTCTGACATTCTCTATCTCTGCAGGTTTTGGTATCAGCCTTTGGCTGACGCTATGTAAATTCACTTAATCTTCGTTCAGCTTGGCTAGTCTTGAGCACATCTTCATAGGAGGATGAGTCAACAATGGATGTTCAGAATTAAGACTGCCCAGTATTACATTGTTCAAGCGCGGACGCAATAGAAAACATCTCTATACTGTTTATAGTCGGAACGCTAGGATAGTGTGATTTCAGGGAGAGGGAGAGAGAGAGAGAGAGAAGTCAAAGAGCACGGCTCATCATGAAAATAGCAAACAAACGAACGACAGAGACATTTTTTCAACAAAAACATTTGTATTCAAATAACTAACAACCAACAATCAACAATTTGTTATATTAACAATCAAATAAACTAACACACTTTTCAAATAACAATCTATTTTGGACAAGTTTGACAACGTTATGAAACTAGACTTCCACTATCGGAAGTCATTGGGCCATTGATTTACACTACGTTTATTAGCTAAAGACAAAATATAACCATACTGTTCACAAAACCATCGATCTACTTTGTCATCGTTTCTACAAAAGTGACTATCACAATAGGTCACTAAAATGTTCTAAGGAATATCCAAGACTGAGTGGATGAATAAAATACACACAATATTGTCCATTCACCATGGAATCTGTGCCTTGTAATTTCACATTATTGAATCTTGTTTTCTGTGTATTTCGTCTCTCATAGAGTCGATGATACCGTCTTCCAAAGGTGGCAATCCATATAAATCAAAATACTCCACACAACCATCACAGGGAAAGTAGTCGGCTACCCAGTGGGTTCCTGGGAGATGACTGTCGTCCGTGTTGATGGCATAAGCTTGAAGGTCTTTAGGTTTGCGATGAGGCAGTTAATCTTTAGGTAATAAAGTTCCCAGGTATCCATTTTTTGTGTTGTTTTTGTGGGATTTTTTCTTCATAGGTAATGATAGGTGATAAATTCAGTCCTGACGTTTGCTTGAAAATATCTGACAAGTAACTGTTTCTTCGCTTCGTCTCTGCACTCTGAGCTAAGACAGCTTCCATGTGATGGATATCTAGAGTCATCAATGGAGGAGAGGAATGGTAACGCAAGTATTTATACCACTGATGGAACACGGCTTATTCCACGATGAGACTGCAAGCTTCGTTCAGATACTCGTCCAATGTTTCTTCTTACCTCAGCATCAGTCATTTATCGTGTTGAATTTGATGATCGTTTGGACACCCATAGCAACCGTTCTTGATCAATTCCGTAATAGTTTCTGTCAGGTGTTTGACAAAACAGGAGACTAAATGTTGTTTTTGTTCTGGCTATCCTGACTTCATCAGTATGTCCTTTTCGTCTTTGTCTTGGGGATATTCTTCCAAGGTATCCTCTTATGCCATTTCCATAGATTCTCCAATATTCAAAGAGGGATAACATTCTTCCATTGCTTCTAATAATCTAGAATGACTTTTCTGAAATTGTTGATTTATATGTTATTATCGAATTTTGCATACAGTATGACCTTCAGCGTGTGGTCTTGGACTTTAGTTTCATTAAACTGAAGTTCCAAACAAATCTGACCGGATTGTATAGGGTGGAAATGTCCCTCGTCGCTGCCTTGGTCTGGAGTGAAATCAAAACCCCACAAAGCGTATCCTTCTGCATAATCGTCGTACTTAATACCGTGACTGGTGTTAATCCCTAACTGTCCGGTGGCTTCGTACAGGGACAAGTACGATCTCAAGTAACTCTTACGCTCAAAGTTAGGTTCGAAAGGTCTGGTAAACAAGATCTTGCCATTGCGACTGACTTCGATCTTGGTCACGCAGTAATAATTAAACTCAAAAGGATTAGAAGTGATGGCTCCGTTAAAGGCTGCATTGTTCACCATACCAACGATTAAACGTTTGGGTAACGTGCCTTGGAACAGATGATTTTCTATCATGGAAAGATGTCCAGCGGGAATGGTGAAAGTTTTCACTTCCACGCGTCATATGGGATACTTGGTGGTCATTCTGCTCAAAGTGTGACTGATGTCGTTTCCCACTTTAGGCAACACTTCCACTCGTCGTACTTAGAGTGGGGCTTCTTGGATGATGGTTTTGTAATTGGCAACATCAGCTATTTAATGGAAAGCAGCACTGCTACAATTCAGTCTCAGGCGGACATCCACACCGTTCAACAAATACTTCTCTTGCAACCACATGTCCAAATGAAAACGATCCATAAGTTCTAAACGTTTGTTGACTCCTTTGATTTTGTTTCTTCTTTCTTCTGTCTATAAATCCAATATTTTTTCGAGTTTTTGTTGGATCCACTTCGGTTTTGTCAAAACGGTCTGGCGTGTCAGGTTTCCATACCACGCAAGCATCCAGATGGGTGTTCTTGGCTTCTTTTCTGTACGTCAACAGATTTTCCAAGTACGCTCAGTAAGTGTTAGTGTCCATGCTGCTACTAACCAGTTTGTTATTCAAGTACAAATCCACTTCACTGAACAAGGAATGCATGAAATTGTTGACGGGGGCTACTTTATTTTCGTCATTTATATTGGGACATTCTCCCGTTTTGTCAATCACTTTCATTTTCAAGTACAAGTATCTGCAATTCAGATCGATGTAATCTTCGGGTTGTCATTTGATTTCAAACTCGATGGGAGCTACATCCGTGAAAGAGGAGATGGGATGAAATTCGACCCATTGGGATTCTTGCATCGTCATCATGGTCAATGGCATGGCAAACAGATCCAGTTCCGACTTGGAACAGGCGCAAGACTCTCGGTGCATAATTTTGTCTGTCTCTATTTGATTTGTTTTATTAAGTCTCGGTTCTTCTTTTCTTAGTCTTTCTAGCAATATGAGAATGAAGGCTTCTGAAGGGGTGTTTTCTTCGTCGCCTCTTTCTGCCTTGTCCTTGCTGTGGCGTGAGGGAAGCAAGAATGCCTGACTCGGCAGCGTTAAGTCAATTATATGCGTTTCTTTTCGCGCCAAAATGTCTTTGCAGGAAAGCATTTTTGCCTGCTCTCAAGAAAGCTTTTCTGGGGTTTTGCTTGTCGATGATGACATTTTGGAGAAATTCTTAGCCTTGCGTCAAAACAGCATCTTTTAAAGCATGCAATTTTCGTGTCACCATCTGTTTCAACACGTGTGCTACCGAACGAAAGGTTTAACATATCTCCTATAACCACGTCATCGCTGTCGAGCGATTCCTCGGTACACTTGATACATGGCGTTCGTATCGTTAGAGAATTGTTTTCGAAAATGGAGTTTCACCGTGACTTTCCCTTTGGTGAATTGAATATTTTGTCCCAGATCTCCTTTTATAGCTAACGGGTAAATAGTGAGGATAGACAAAGTCGCGTTGAACGTGGTAGGTGTTTCCACCTTCCTCATGAGAATCGTCTTTGAAAGGAATCACAATCAGTAACGCCACGGAGGTGTGTCCCACCACGTTGTACTCCACCACATCGGAATACACAATAATCAAATTCAGTCCTTGGTTCATTTCTACCGTGGAACGAAATAACTTGACAAAATAATCGATGTCGGAAATGACTTCTAATTCGCCTTTTACCTCTCCTTTCTCCCTCATCTCCATGTCCCCACCCAAAATGTTAAACAATTCACGACTAAATAAAATGGACAACACTTTGCTCCCCTCAGGAAATTTCATCTGTAGGCGACGAGACACTTTATGATACTCGATAGTGACACTTTTACCGACACTCTTTAAGGAACACGGCATTGAACCTGGTAGCAATCGTGGTCACCAAATGTTGACTGCTAAAAACAACCTGGGGGAAATTACGATGTCATAGCTCCACTTTTGAGTTTTCTCATTATATATTTGTTTAAAATCATATTTCAAATTAATCAAGTACTTCTGCACTTGCTCGTCATGACCTTCGACCGTAAAAAAATTGATTTGGAAGAATATTCATGACTTGTGTCGGGTGAATGATTTCCACCAAAGCCACTTCCCAATGGGCTTCGTGGTCGAATTGAATGGCATGAGATAATTGTTATTGGGAAACACCTCCATGGAGCACTTACTGGGTAACGTTAAGTAAAATTGATTGTTGTTGTTCATTATTTCAGAGTTATGTGGCTGTCCGAAAGGTCACTCGAAGTCAGAGGAGTATTTCCGTCCAAAATGTTATTGTTGTTGTTGGGGTGGTGACGTTGGACACAAGGCTCCCGTTGTTCCCGTTCGAGGAGTATTTCATGGAAGGATTGGGAAGAAGGTAACCCTTGTTTGTCTCCTGGTTGTATACTCATATTGGCAAAGGCAGCACTGATAACACAATACACCACAAAGATTTGGCAGAAAAAGACGATTTGCGTTTTAGACAAACGTTCTCCACACCACACCAACAAGGGTTGTTTTTGTAGATCTTGCAGAGAAGAACTCGGTGAAGAAGTGGTCACTGCGGTGGTAGCGGTAGCTGAGGCTGTGTGAAAGTGGATGATGATCACTTCGTTTTTATAGTTGATGACTTGTGAAGCGTCGATCAAAGAATCAAAACTGGGAGGGTATCCTTTCCAACGCACTTTGACTTCTTTGACACGTCGTTTTCCCACTTTACGGGTTTTGCGTTTGAGAATGCTTTCGATGTTGTACACGTCGTCTTCTTTGCTGACACATTGTAACTCGGGCAAGTTAAACGTTCATTTTAACACTTCCCCGTTCTTGTCTTCCAATGTATAGACGGTAGGATGACGGGCACACACTCGTCCAGTGACACGAAACAATTCTGTGGTCCAGTAGGGTAAGTAACCTTTGTCAAAAGTGCGTTTGATTTTGCCAATGCGCATCCAATAACCTACTGCCAATACTCCACTTTTCTTGGGGACAGCCACTGTCAGGGACGTACCCAAAAAAGCGCTCGAGAACGAGCACATCATTGTCGGGAGTCACTTTCTGCGGGGCACGTCTGATGCTTCGATGGTAAGATTGGTTGTACGCTTGAACCATGTGCGGTAAGATGTCGATGTACTTGAGAGTGTGGTGATGCGTAAAATATTTCCACATGCGTTCTTTCAAGGTGCATTGAAAACGGTCCACGATGCTGGCTTTGGTTTCGGGATTCTCGGTAGTGAAAATATGAAAGCCACGTTTCTTTAATTCTTTTCGTATAGATTGGTTCAGAAATTCGGTGCCTTTGTCGGTTTTCCATCGAAGAGGGTGACGACCGCTCTGTTTCAACACCAGTTGGAGGCCTTGCACTAATTCACTGCTCGATTTGGAAGTCAATACCATGACCCAGGCAAATTTGAAAAAGACGTCGATTACAAAAAAAAAATATTTGTAGCCACGATTGTCTGGAAACATTTCGTTGAATGGGCTTGTGTAAAGTGTAGGTTTTTCAGGCGGGACTTGGACTCACGATCCAATTTGTGAACTCCTCCGTAACCTGCAGGATCGTAGTAAATACTGGCTAACAGCTTCTCAATTTTGTAATAAGTCACCCACTCTTCGTTGATGCTACTTTGGATGGGGCGAAATGGTGGCTTGGAAACGGCTTTACGTGTCCGATGTGCCACGGGAGTAGGAGTCGAAGGTTGTGGTGGAGGTGGTAATGGATTGGCTTTGGTCTTGTTTTCTTTTTTCACTTCTGGTTTCCCCTCTTTTTTTTCAATTCTGTAGAAGAAGGATTGTACATCATCTTTTTAACCCAAGCTTTCAGGTTTTCGCGTTGGGGTGTGGGGAAGGGGTTAACAAGGACGGTACAATCTTACTAGGAATGGGAGCTGATGACGGTGTTCGAAGGACCTCTCTTACCTCTTTTTCCTCAGACTTACGTGGTCTTGACTACTGGGGGGTGTGCATCTAAAGAGGGGGTGGGTGTCACCGCTGGAGGAAAACTTTTTATAGACGAATGTTTCCACTGTTTCATCAAATGAGGAAGAACGGGTGTCAAATTGAGTTTGGCAGGCATCACCAACGACCGGGAAGTGAAAAAACCCGAGGCTACCGGAGACGCGATAACCGTCGATGCAGGTCGTGGTTTGCGAATGTAAGGTTTCGTCCTGGTCGAAGTGTCTCTCTTGAAGGTAGAAGCTGTTTTCTTTTTCTGTGGACTTTTCTTTTTCTGGGGCTGTGACCTGGTATTGAAAACGTTGCTTTTTTCTTCTTTGGGCTTCGTTTCTCTTTATTGGGAGTGTTTTCTCTCTTGGCGAGGACTTTGGGGGCATTATTATTCCATTTTAAGATGGAACGAATGATGACACCTAGAGAACTGCTCCTTACAGGTTTTGAAATGATTTGCTTTTTGGTTTGAGTGTCGATGCGGGGAACGGCCAGTTGTGTCAAGGCTACTTTGTTTCTGTCAAAAAAGCATTTGGTTTGACGAGGAATGTGAATGATGCCTTGTAGTAATTGACGTGCTGTCACCGTAAACCATGGTAAGACTTCTCTGAGACTGGCTTCTAAGACGCGAGCACGTATTTGGGAATTTTTTCGAGACTGATGCCGTACAAGGTACGAATCAATTTGACGGGAAGATGAGACTTTTTTTATAGATTATTTTGTTAAGCCGACGAAGGGGACTTGTAGAGGACCGGTCCTCCGTCTTGACAACAGTGGTGAAACAAATTGGTACGAAATCGCAAATAAGCGGGGTGGGTGGGTTTTAAATCCACGAGTAGATAAGCGTGTGGGGTTTGAGTGGCATCCTTATACGCATGAGTCAGCCAAGGCGTTCCTAACTGTCTGTCTAAGACTTGCACTTGCGATTTATCTCTAGCGCTTTTAAACAAGACCACGTAAATATCATTGAGACTAATGATGCAATGGGCTTTATTTTGTTGAAACAACGTTTGAGTAATGTAAGTGACACTGGCATTACGATGATGCCCTTTGCGTGTAAACCACAGTTTAATTTCTTCTTCGTCGTCTCCAATCATGTCGTCGAAAATGACCAGCTGGGTTAGACTTGGGTCAGACACGATTCCGTCGTCTTCGCTGGGAATGCCTTCCACAGACACGATGGGATCGTCTTGGCTTTTTCGCAAGAGACTGTACGCCGATTCCACTCTTTGTAATACCACAGCATTCGTTGATGTCGACGATCGATTAAATGATATATATTTTCGATCAAACGTTTGACAAATTCGGTTTTCCTTACATTGCTAGGTCCTGCAATTAACATGTTAACGGTATGGCGAAGATACAAGAACTCCCAACTGTCACGATCTACGTGTTCATTGATGATTTTGAACGTAAAGGAAGAGGGAACAGAGACAGCAGAGGTAGCCATATTGCAAGGAATGTCACTTTTGACACGAAGACAGACACGACAAGAGTTTTTATAGTTTTCAGGACACGTTTATTGCAAGTTAAAATGGAACAACTGTTACGAAATACCTGATATGGCTTGTTTAGACCACCATAAATTCTAGTATTTGACGTGTTTCGCGCGCCATAGTTTCTTGTAAATATACTTTTTCTTTGCATCCCGTGACGCCTTCATTGCTTGCGCGGCACGTGCGTAATATATGTTAACGCGTGCGACTATATATATTACTTAGGGATCTTGACTGACACAGCCATTAGAAGGAAGCTCTTTATGTATTAACTGTCGGGGCGGGATCGCCAATATATCTTATTTTGAGCCAACGAGTTGGGTGAGTTATATTTTTAATCAACGTTGTTTTTAATTAATGTTCAGTTTCGCAAAACACGTTCAATGTTGTATTATACGTTTGCGTTATTTTATCGTACTTGTAGTTTAATTCATCAAGAGTGTATGGCTTATGTAATTTGGTAGATAGAGATGGTACGATTCGGATTATTAACAGGGATTTGAACATATATGCAATACTCCTGTTGGTAGGTCATCTTGTCGCTATTATAACTAATATTGAAGACGTATTACGTATGTATTAGAGTTTTAGTATATCATATTTCTATTTTTTGTATGCCATTCGTACGTTATAGTCGTACATAAGGAATATTTGGGGTGTGTTAGTGTTAATCCATTTGAAATGCACATATATTTTAATCTAGATACATACAAAGCAGACTATTTGGAAAGTTGTTTCTTTTCATATTCAGCCAACTACGGTGGATAACTAGGTGCAGATTACTAGTTGTGGATAACTAGGTATGAGTATCTAGGTGTGGATAACTGTGTGCAGACTGACTAGGTGTAGCCAGAGGCCGCAGCAGTTGTGATGCAAAACCGCATGGAAAGTGCCAACTTACATGTGCATGAAAAGTCTGGATGGCTGATGTGACCGAGCCGGGAAGCGGGTCAATGGGCATATGAAATGTCAAGTAAACATTGGACATATAAGAAGAATTTCATTATAGTGTTTGACTATAAGAAGGTCATAGTGTTTGACTAAGCGGAATTTCATTATAGTGTTTGACTATAAGAATTTCATTATAGTGTTTGACTATAAGGTCAGTGTTTGACTAAGAGAATTTCATTATAGTGTTTGACTATAAGAATGCCATTAGTGTTTAATTATCTGAAACAATTTTATAATTATTGAATATTTCAAAAAAGTATCTGTTCTTCATCATAGTTTTCCATTGGATCCATATTATGTACCTTTGCATTTATTTTGATGTCATGTTACTCCATCATGAGTGTGAGAAAATAATACATCTTTTTATTGTCACTTGCATACGTGTTATTTCTTAAATACCAATTCCGTCTCAAAGGGTGTTAGCTCGATTACGTTGCTCGAAAGACAAAACTACATAAAAGCCAAATGTTAGGTACAGCGATAAAAATACACCAAAATAATCAAAGTGGAATCTAAACAAGTCATTGTGCAACACGATTCTGGTAACCAAGGTGTCCTAGGGACAGTGTGTAATGTTCTTACACTCGCTACATTGGGTAATGTCACACAGGTGTCCTCCCGGAATAGTCTTTCAGGAATGTCCATGACAGTCCTGTCCTGAAGGGAGTGGTTGTCCTCGGTGACGGGTTCTTCTAGTACTGTCACTAACGCAGGTTTGAAAGTTACCTTTGTGCTTGAACGTTTGAATTGAGGATCACAGATCTTGGGCATAATTGGCCACTTTGTTCCAATCCTCGAAACCCCGATCTTTTCAATCAAGTACATCTGTTCAGTAAGGGTGCAAGTCACAAGCTATACTCACATCTTCATACACATCCTCAGTGCCTAAAAGATGACGAATCTTTTTTTCCCGTAGGGGTCGAGAAGTGTCCAGATGAAAACGCAAGGTTTTTAACAAAATGAGTCTCTCGTGGACATTTAAAGGGACCACTTGCACATTTTGTTTGGTGGCAAGTACTGTTCCTAAAGAGTCCACAAAGAATCGTCTGGTAAACGAAGTCACATAAGGCAAGTCACTGAGACACACACCACACGACGATACCAATTCAATGGACACATTTCTTGTAATAAATGTTGGTATTCTTCCACTGTTTTAATACTCTCACTTATTTCCTTCCGCGGTATCCGTTGTGTCACTTTTGATAAAGGTTGTGGCATGGTAACACGTTTTATACTCGCTTTTGTCGGATGTAATAAGTGTACTTTCTGCACAGAGATGATCGTATGCTCAGATTTGATCCAGTGACGAATATAAATTGTTTAGTCGCTAGTTCACCCACTACACATTGCATAGAATTTTCCTCTAAAGATGAAATTCAATAATGTAGAAGATTTTGTTAATCTTCTAATTCTTCCTCTGGAACTCGTTGTAGTATGACCAACATGTAACAAGTAGGATGAGTAGACACCAAAGTCTTCTGGTCCTCGTCCAGTTGAACAATGTCTGACCATTGGAACGTTTTCAAATGAATCAGTCCTCTTATACCATTCAGGTACCAGTAGTTTAAAAACTAGTGACGTAAGTTATACAGTTGTTCTTTGCGTTTCACTTGTATTTTGACCAGCGCTCGGTAAATGCATTCCCCCAACTAAACAGGCAAACTACGAATGTTCTCTTGTAAATTATCTATAATCATGTCCTACTAAACCCTCTTTTGTTGGAGGTGCTAAGTGTACTTCTTGAACAGCATCGGTTTTATTTTAGTTCCGTACCAAAATCATTTAGTCACTAACCCACACACCACACGTCGTACAGAAGTTTCCATTTCAATTATTATTTCTTGGTGGAAAAGATTTTGGAAATTCTCGAACTCGTCCGTTGGAATTCGCTGTATAAGGATCATCTTGTAAGTAGAATGAGTGGCATCCAAAACATTATGAATCTCACGCGAATCATTACTGTTCTACCAAATGAACATTTTGAAATGAGTATGTCCTTTTATATCATTCAGGTACCAGTGTTTTAAACACTTGTGTCGTAACGGATGCAATTGTTCTTTGCGTTGGACTTGTATTTTGACCAATCTCAGCAAATGAGTTCTCTCAACTCCAGACAAACCACGAATGTTCTCTTGTAAATTATCCATTCAGGGATTACGGAGGTCGTCCCACCAAAAGGTAGTTAGTGACAATCCGAAGACCATCGATCATGTTTCCGGTAAGCCGAATCTTTCTCCTCCCATTAGTGTAGTGACACATCACAACTGAAGCACTTGACTGGCTAATTCTTAGTGGGTAGGTCCTCCTAGATATTTAGGCCATCTTTCTTGGAAGGTTTGGAATTGATGTTCAAAGTTTCAGCATTCAGGCAAACGCACAGGGAACGAATATTCGTCTTTCACAGGTTCATTTCGAAGAGGTTAGGGTGGAATTCGCAGGAGTTTGCTCAGTTTCGGATGACATACGTAGGGTGGTAGCTGCATGGTGTCACGTGAAGGTTGACATCCACAATGAAAACCAGCAAAGAGTTCACGATAACGATTGGCATCACTTTCGCATCCGTCAGATTTGAGACGGACAGAATCCCTTTCCATGGTAGGTGTATTAGTAGTAGTAGTTTTAACAAAGTTCCCATGATGCTTTACTGCATCGCGGAGGTCACAGCGTACGGCGTCGCTTTCATCGCAAGGCACAGCATCGCACTCCACTTGGGAGTCCCCACACTTGAATGATGTCTGTTTTAAAGGATTCATCTTACTCGCTTGGTCTTTAGTTACAATGAATGGTCGGTCTTGGACGTTTTCCCTCTATATACTAACCGTAATGAAGTCTCGAGCTTGCACATCATTCCTTTTCCATGTCTAGTTTTGGAAGTCTTCCTTTTTTTCATCTTAGGTACCTTCGTAAATGTACCGCAGTGTGATAGGTGGAAAGGCTAAAAAGGTAAGGACAGTGGGGAGATCATCAAGTATGTTCCAGAATAGCTCAAATTGTACAGATACATCGATCCACTCAAACTTAAGACCCCAACTGAAACACCGTACTTCGTATCCCAGTCTAGTCTCAGGTCCCAAGTAGACAAATCCTGTGCTAGCTAAAACATTCGAAGTAGGTAATCCTTCCATATCCGTGGGCCATTTTTGAAACGTTTCTAATCGACGGACACAATCACAATAGTCAGGCAAGAAGACAGGAAAATGGTATGGTTTGAACGTCGAGTTCTCATTGGTTCTCTCACTCGATTCTTGCTGTGGCGATGTCATCCTTCTTGTTGGTGGCTATCATCTTGGAACCATTCTTTTATACCGACATGTCCATACGGTAAAGTGAAGTGATTGGGAATCCTCATTCGCTTGTGGTACACGATTTGATACACTTTTTTCAAAGGGCGACTGACGATTTGGTGAGTGGGTAAACGTACAATTTTGTGCGGTTTGTAGGTGGTCACTTTAAAGTTTACATCCTGTCCAGACTGCAAGGCTTCTTTCAATACGCCAAAGTTCACCACTCGGTTGGTGCGATAATTGAGAGTCAATCCTTTCCTTTTACATTCCGTGTGTACTTCTCCTTGTTAGTCCCGGTTATTCGTAGCCGTAATTTTTAGGACCGCCACTATCGAAACTTAAAATCTTGTAATCGGTGTGTTTGTCTGTCCAGGCACCTAAACTGTCTCCTTCGATGTCAGGGTGACGTTGACCCGGGCGATCGATGTAGATGCAGCTGTCCGTGTCAAAGTACAGGACGCGATCACCTAACACCTCTAAAGCTTCGTTCAATTTTAAGCGAGCCTGGACTGTCACGTAAGCCGCAATAATTTCCAAATTCGTCGCCTTGTAAAAAGTCAAATTCTTCTTCGTAATTGACCAGGATCAAGTCCTCACGTGTTTCTTGTATTTGGTTTTCTCGTAAATCATCTGAAAGTAGCGGGAAGGTTCTGTCAAATACACTGTCTTGGGTAAACACGGTCGTTGTGCCATTTTCTCCAACAAGCAATTTAACATCACTTTGGCAATCGATCGCCTGTCTTCGTTTTTCAAGATGTGGTCTAAAGTCATGCGTTCCTGCTTCCAGTATTTCTCTATGAATTTCTTTTGGTCTTTGGGAGTCTGGCTCTAGGAAGGACAGCCGCTGGCTTCTTGTTTCAGTTTCATAAACGCATCCACGTAGTCTGCAAAAATGCTTTTCTGAGTCTCGTCGCCCTTGTGGTACTGTTCTATCTTGGGAAAGTGGTAAATGTCGTACACTTCTAACCGTTGGTATCGCAGGTCCAGAGTTTTGAACAATTAAGGCGCGTTATTCCTGGGTGTGATGATATGGTCAGTCTTGATTACACGTTTAGACACAAGTAAGGCATCAGTTTTCCTTGGCAATGGTGACGTAAAACGAGATAGTACAAGTCGGTGGGAGGCAAGACTTTGCACTTGATCAACCTTTCGTATTGTGGAATGTTGTCCGGATCGATGTGTTCCGTCAGCAATTGTGGATGCACTGAAGGAAATCGACAATATAAGCACAGGTAAGGATACAGCGAACACACGTCCAAGTATCTGATTTCGTCTCCTTTCTTTTCGTCGGCGTGGTACAGCAAACAGGCGGCATTTGTCCGTCCTCCGTACAACCTATGCCGCGGGTTCATTGGGTCCGCCAGCTTGTAACTTTCCACGATGCGTTGAAACTCGGGATCGGTTTTCAAACGGTCATCGTATTCGTGTTCCCACTTTTACACCACTTGTTATCCTTGCTGTTCTAACTTCAACCGTCGCTGACAGGGGGCCTCGTATAAGTTTTGCATTGTCCTTTGTAAAAACTGATTTTTGGTGCTACGTTGAGGGTAGCAAAGGGGACATCCGTGAAATAAGCAACCGTTTAACTCGTACACGATTTGAGGGTTTTCTAAGTCTCAGCCATCCACTGAATACGTTCTGATGGACTTTTGGCCAACCCCCGTTGAGGACATGTTGGATCCATTTGCCTTCCTTGTTGCACAAGTAATGTAGCCAGCTCAGGGCTTTAACCGAGTACTGACGCTTGACAAAGTTGGTCGTTGGAAGGCTGATGACAGCTAGGGTGTTTTCGGGCATGAATCGTTGGCGGAACGTTAACGAAAACGCTTTGGCAATGGCACAGGCTTGTTTCAAAGGATCGATCCCACCGTGTTCCATGAACGGTTCTCGAATTTTCCCACAGCAACGCCGTAAAACGTCCACGTCGGAACGACAATATTTAACGTTTCTTCCTGAAAGTCGAAGGGGTCCGAGGCGTGAGTCTGGTATCAAGCGTAGAAAGCTTCTCGTTTTTCGGTGCGCATGTTGTTGAGGTCGCAATCGTGAGCCTCAGGCAAATGGGATAGAACGGCGTGTTGATTGGCTTCGGTATTGAAAAATTGCGCAAAAAAGCTTTTGGTTATTGATGTCCTTCCAAACGCTTTAGGCATTCGGCTTAATGGCATGGTCAAGTAACTCATCGAATCCTTAAACTGCGCATGTCCCACTTGCATGGAAATTATTTTGGCTCCGTTCAAAATCACTTTGAGACGTTCTGTACTTTTCTCCGTATAATATCTAAAAAGAAATTGTCCATAGTATCCCGAGAAATTGTGAGCATGGCGATGACAATCTCCGTAACGTTCGATGTCCTCTTGGCTCCACGTCTCGTCGATGGGGTCTAAGATCCATTAGGCGAAATCAACCAGCGTGTTCGGACCCCGAAAGATTTTTTCAAGTCCTCTAGAAATCTTGCTGCAGTGAGGCCAATGACAAAAGATAGGCTCTTGGATGCACTTCTCGCACGCTCTATGAGCCACGCAAAAATTAGGAATATGAATGCCAGTCTCTTGCATGCATTTGAACTAAAAGAAGATGAAATTGTTTTTCTTTTGGTCATCGTCTTCCTCTTGATGTTTGGAATATTAATTTTGAATGTAGCATTGGTGTTCCAAGTCCACGATTTGTTGACAAATATGACATAGTTTCTTTCCTGAACATACGTGCGCCTTGACATTATTGGTACGTATACCTTGTCCATAAGTAGAGCACAATTACTAGAGTTGACAAGCACTTTTCTGCTGTGAACCTTGCGTCTTCAGATGTTGGTAGCAACAAGCAGGGCTTACAAAAGTGAGCTGACAAGCGGGGCAATGCACTCGTTCTCGTCCTTCGTCCGACAGGGTTGAAAGGCCAAACATCCTGAGCATTTAGATCCACAATGCTTGTGTTTGCTCTCGATTGTTATAGCCATGGTCATGTTTCGTACAGTTATAACCGTATCCTGGGAATGCGGTGATACTGGTTTTGGCATCTAAATGTTCATCGTGATTATAGACGTCTTTGAAATCTTAGCCTCGAAACAATAGAGATCTGCGCACTTCTTGAGGGTGCACTTTCAAGTTGTAGCATGCAGCAAGGACATCTTGCAATTGTCGCATTTCAGGAATACCACAGGATGTGTCTTTGGACAGGAAAGCTTGCTGTGACGATAGTTCTGCTTCTCTACGTTGTTTGGCAAGATTCGATTTTTGAATAGTTTGCCAAGCTCTTTTCCATTCTACCGTGTTGTTCTTGTCGGCATACGTTTGTCCCATCACGATGGCACGGGCTAAACACATCTGGTCTTGATGGTTGTTAATTTGGACGAGGCTACGCTTGATGCTACGAAGGTCATCCACCAATAACACTTTTATGCGTTTTCCGGTCCCTTGGGGGAGAGACATGTGTGTCATGAACAGTGTCACTTTTCCATCGGTGATTTGAAACTTGTCCTTGGATTGTTGCACGTATTGAATATTGTCGATGACTTTGAAAGGTGTAAATTCTACTGGGGTGCTAAACTCAATTCAAACGGGGGACTTCAGACTGTAGTGATGAATGGAAAGTCTCAAGCGATCGTCTTCTTTGCTTCATATTGTCGTTTCAGTGTGGTTAACAAAGAATCCCATACATCGGTGATGACCTCTTCTGCTTTCTCCAGCGGTACGTTTGACGTGAAATCTTTAAACCGTCGTTTTAAATTGATCAAGATGAGCGCTTTTCCGTCTCTCGAATGTGGTATTACTTTTCAGGGTTTAGTAACAGTGGTGAACTTTGGCTGGGCGTATACTCTCTGGGTCTGGATTATGACTCACTCATGTCATCTTCAAAATCACTGGCATGAATTTGTGCCAAGACGTCAGCTACTGTGCGAGGCGATAAATCACGTTTCTGCCGCTTACTTTCTTCTCCTTTCTCCATGACATGATGAGATCGTTTCATCTTGATTGCGAAAAGTCAAATGACTACATTTTAAACGCCATAGGTCATTTTATATCCGTGTCAGTCCAGCGTATATATAATGGGTGTGTTTCTTTTCTTCCAATATTCATTACACTCTCAAACCGAGGAGAACGATGGAAGAGCTCACACAGATCGAACTTCACACAAATCGAACTTATGATCAGAGCTTTGCGAGTTGTCATAAGAAACGTTTCTTCAGACAACCCGACGGACTACTCCCTATCCTTTATAGATAAAAGTCAAGATACTTGCTATGTCTGGAAGAAGAAAGTACATTGGTCTTCAGAGTGTCCAGACCGTCAAAAATGCAAAACAGGTGTCAGAAGCGACAGAAGTCAAGATGCCTGTTATCAATGTCAAGAAAAAATGACAATGGTCTTCAGATTGCCCTAAGAAACAAGAGGAGTAAGAAGAAGAGAGGGGTTCTGAATAGGAAGAAGAAGAGGTACCCTCCCCAAAAGAAGAACACAGACATGTACAGAAAGAAAAAATGAGAAGAAAAGAAGACGAGGAGAAAGTTAGGAAGAAGAGGAGGAAAGACTTGTTAAAGTTAAGTAATGCAAAAAAAAAAAAAAGAAATAAAAAAATAAAAATAAAACAGAAGCAGTCAACAAAGACACAGAATAAGTCTATGAACTTTTTAAAGTGTTGTACTGTGGATTGGATTGTAAAATTTGTATCAGAATAGACCAGGCATAAAACGTTAAGTGTCTCTTGGTTCTGATGTTTTAGAATAATAACATACACTCACACACTCACTCACTCACACACATACATTATGGGTAAAAAAGGGCTTTTGAGTTTTAATTGATTTTGGCAATTGAAATACTATCTCTTTTGGAGAGAAGTGGGTGGCCCTTTAAAGGACCGTTGGGTATTTGTTTGTTTAAAAAAAAAATCAGGAACGGGACATAATCATCTTTAATTGCATAAATCATTTACCACGGCCAAGGCCTACTCCTGGACTGGTTCCTGTCAATGATTATTTCGTAGAAATCACCAGGGGTGGTATCGCAGGCATAGTAACAGGGTTGGGTTGTTTGGCCGGGCTGGTCTTTTTCTCTCGGGTCGTAATAAAGAAGGCTGATACATTTGTTTCAGACTCCTTAACTCTGCTAAAATGTCTAAGAGTACCGTGACCGTTTGGCTTTCACTGTCGTCCTTCTCTCTTAGGCTTTGTTTCTTCTCTACTGTTTCTTCCTGTCGTTTCCTTCTTGCCTCTTCTTCTTCTCGCTGTTACTGCTGAAGGAGAAAAGCTTGTGCTGCTTGCTTCTGCTGTTGTAAAACTTTCTCCAATTCTTCTGTCTGTCTCTGTTTAAAAGCATCAACGTGTGGTAAAGAAGAAGTAGGTGGCGAAGGTACTGGTACCGGAACAAAGACTTGAGAAGAAAGAAAATCGACTAAATCCCAATTAAAATCGACCTCTTCTGGAAGTAGGCCTGTGTTGACTTTGGTAGCCGCTGATGTACCATCGCTTCTTATCTCCACGGCCTTCATTGT
Organism: Sinohyriopsis cumingii; assembly: GCA_028554795.2. NCBI lineage: Eukaryota > Metazoa > Mollusca > Bivalvia > Unionida > Unionidae > Sinohyriopsis > Sinohyriopsis cumingii. Next base: position 44,981,982 of record CM068839.1, read on the forward strand.
CTTATTAGTTTCCGTCATGCTTGAAAACTGTGTCGCATGGATGGACTGTGCACAGACGCTAGCGCATCTATATAGGGAATGTTACGCCACAGTCCGCTCTCTTCGGATTGGAAGACTGACTCCGTTTTGTGCCTGAGTTTTGTAACGCGTGTTTGGATTGGTGAATGTACTCAATCCGTTTCGATCCGCACTTCCCCTATAAATAACTACAGTTCACTAAATTCCCTTCACCTGTTCTCGTCACAAGATGTGGACAAACGTGGAATCATCTACTCTCGTATAGTCAATGCTTTTCCGTACGGACTTACCCGTGTATGTGAAATCATCATGGAAAATTATCCTGATCACCGATACGAGCTTTTGGGAAAGATGGATTTATGTGGAGAGACAATGCTGTTTGAAGCGAGTTCTCATCTACGGACCAGCAGTCAGGAGAAGTTTGAGGAAGAGAAGAAGACCTATGCGTTTCCCTCTATGTTAACGGAATGATGTTAACGAAAAACAAAAAGGCCCTTTTCAGGGCCACTCATATGCCTCGAAAAGATGTTTTCTTGCCTAATAATTTTTAGTTAGCTGTATAGTTAATTATATGTTGTATGTTGTCTGTTGTTTGTGTTAACTCTGTCTCTGTCTCACCAATCCCGTTCCCGTCAAACGTTCATTGTTACTAATCGTTTGTACCTTGACGACACCTTACCTGATCCATTCCTATTGTCCCTATACAGTTCCAACACATTTGTCCGTATATAGTCCCCAGGTGTTTTTGTTTAAGATTTCCCTTGTCCGTATAAATCTTGTCCGTATATCGTCCCGTGTGTGTGTGTGTCTGTAATGTATTTTCCCATTGTCCGTATATCGTCCCCTTCACTACTGATATGCAGTTATGTCATACTGACCTAAGTTTAGTTATTGGCTGTATAAAAAAAACATCATCTTTAATTTCGTGCTTAAATTTAACCGTTTAAGTTGTTATTATTTGATTGTTAGCCCATCTATTCGCACCTTATTACTTCCAGCCAATCAATCAGTCACATATTCCTGTCAGTCAAACATGCTGCATCTTTCTTGGAACACGAGGGAATTTAAAGTCGTTAATATATTACGTCAAACCATAAAAGAGCTATCATGTTGATTTTACGTCACATCATAAATATTCATCTTAAAAACTTTTCAATATAATTTATCCATCAAAAAGACACAGTCGGAAAATGAAAAAGGAGATGTTATATAGCAACTGCTTCCGTGACAGTTTCAAGTGACTTTTAATAAAAAATATGAAACATATACGTGAACAAGATATTATAATGCAATTAGCATGACGTCCAGTCTCCGTTCAAAATCTGTTCTACTATAAATACTTTTAAAAAATGCATCTCAAGAGAGTGAAAATTTCGTAGAATCGAAACCCAAGATTATATTCTTAAGACTGAAGAAAAGAAGAAAATATATGAAAGTAAAATAGAGATTGAGATAATATAAAAATCAATTACATTTTGGATCTCGAACCGAATTTAAAGTGCATATGCACTCACAAGGAATCAAACTATAAATAGTGAACAAACAAGACAAATATGACAGATAATTTGAGAAATTTGTTGTGCTTAATTTAAATAAAAGAAAACAAAGTAAAGAAAGAAACGTAAATCACAGTAAAATTCAAAATTCATATAGGGATATATACATGGAAAACCGACCAACATGAGGAAGTACCTGAGGGAAAGAGAGTACTTGACTAGAAATCATTAAGTACAAGAAAGCTTTATTTTGAGTATCTATACAAACAGAATAACCTCACAGAATTATCTATCACACGTGTTCAACCTGTAAACATAATGATGCCCTTTGAAGTTAAATTCAAGCAAACCACTATCCAAAACTGAAATCCATACTAACTTTTGTAAAAATTTGTTGCGACCATTGAACTTTAATTCAAGTAAAATTCAAGCTAATAATTAAATTAACAGAAACGTTTGGTAATTTAAACGTTATTTTAAGGGTTTGTTTCCCTGAGGTTTCTGACAAGTCATTCATACCGGGATGTACGGCAGAGATTTCCACAAATAAACGTAAGAACAAGAATATGTTATCAAAACCTACGCTCATCGATTAAGGATTAATCATTATGTTCCCAAGACTGAAGCTTATCGATAAAGGACCAATCAGTATGCTATTAATACCTAAGTTCATCGATAAAGGATAAATCATTATGCTCTCAATACCTAAACTGATTGATTAAGGATCAATCATTATGTTCCCAAGACTGAAGCTTGACGATAAATGACCAATCATTATGTTATTATTACCTAAGCTAATCGATAAATTACTTATCATTGTGTTAACAACACCTAAGCGGATTGATAAAGGATAAATCATTATGTTCTCAATACCTAAGGTAATCGATAAAGGATTGATCATTTTGTTATCAATACCTAAGCTAATCGATAAAGGATCAATCATTATTTTCAAGCTTGTAGAGTTCATTCCCTTAGGACTACAGGCCAACAAATTCCCACTAACACCAAAATAGTATGCAAACATCTGTTTATATCGAGAATATCTTACATGTAATAATAATTGCAAATGATCGATTCCAGATTTAGTACATTGATTGATGAGAGAAACTTCGCTTTATCCTTTTCTTATTTTGCCGTTTGGCACAACAATATCGGTCGGGAACGTTTGTCACGAAAGTGGTGGAAAAATATATTGCGGATATATATCTGCTGTGTCTTTAATTTACCTTAAATAATATCCTGATAAATTGAGCAAAAACATTCAATAACGTCTGGGTTAAATGTTTACTTTTGAATCAGGTTATCTACAACAGAACTAAAAACACTCTTCTTAGACAGGGAGCCAAAAAATCTGAACAACAAAGGCAGGACGACTGTCAATGTCAGGATAACTTTGGAATAAGAGCAATCTGAGTGTGGCCCGAAAGCAGACAATTAGAACCCAAACGTATATTGCTGACTTAATGCTCAAGACCTGTTAATACATATTCTAATTCTAGATGTTCACCAGCAATAAATCTACATTCTACAACTACATAATACGGCATCAATCATTTCGACGCATGGGGAAGGTCGAAATCCGGCTTTGCTTTCTTCGTATGTTGAATCATGTTAGTATCAATAAAGCTGAGATCAGTTTAGCGCATTTTGTTTATAGAGCTGCATAAAAGTACTGTTGTTACTGTGTCTGCTTAATCTGAAATTTACCCCTATCACCCAGCGATATAATTTGTAGAAATCTTACTTAAGAATTATTTAATTTGTATTAGTTTCGGTTCACAGCCCCATTTTCAGATTAGCGCAGTGAATATTCGTGAACGAGACAGTGATTGAACACAAGTAAGTATGAAAGTCAGAACTTGGAAATAACATAGTAATGGTTCGAAAAGACTACATTGTGTGATAATGTATACTAAAAGCATAAAAGTCATCAAAATATATTAGGGATTATTTGATTGTTTACAAACTTAAACCAAAATTAAATGTGAGATAGTTTCCTGTTATATGTGTACATTAACAAAAGTAAAAGGGGTGAGATGTTCGTTTACCTCATGCCATTGACTGAAAAATCAATGGACTGATATCACGTCACCATGAATTGAGAAGTTTAATATAGTTATATGTTCAAAATCAAGAGTAATCAGTCTAGGTTCTATGGAAGGCTTCTTTCTAGTTTTGTGTTTTTTTTTTCATTGTGTTACCAACGCTTCTTGCTTAGGTATCAAGAAACACAAGTCCTATGATACAATTTTACTTGAATTAGACATATGTCACTTCTGCAATTAATTTTAGCTTTATTCAGTTCAACAATCTTATGTTAGATTTTATATCAGATAAAAAAATCGAAGCTTTGTAATAGATGACATTTGACATCTAACTTGTGAGAAAGGTCAACCTTGAAAGGTCAGCGTGTACAGATGCCTATGATTGTTATGGGTGTATTTTAAAACCGTAATCAATATAATAAGATTATATATATATATATATATATATATATATATATATATATATATATATATATATATATATATATATATATATATATATATATATATATTATATAAAATATTACGACACTTAATTTGGAATAAGGCGTCAATAGTTAAATAATAAGAAATACGCACTGTCCTTAATTGCAAGCTAATTTGAGTGGGAATAATATAAATAATATATATTCAAGTAGCATGACTAATAGTTCCTCTGGCCGCCTCATCCCTGGTAGAAATTAAATATACCAAATAGAACAGGTTCCTTTGGATTTATGCTTTTATCGTAGGATTAATACGAGTGCTATTACGAGCAACTAAGCCCAAGACGCAGACACGGAGGCGTTATATATATATATATATATATATATATATATATATATATATATATATATATATATATATATATATATATATATATATATATATATATATATATATATATATATATATGTGTGTGTGTGTGTGTGTGTGTGTGTGTGTGTATAGTATGTACTCTGTATCAATGATATACCACGAGATGCATACATTTTTCATTAAAAGGAAACGAGGCTTGCCCTAGTTTCCTTTTAATGAAAAATTTATACAACGAGTGGTATATCATTGATACAGCGTACATACTATACATACATTTTATTTATACCACATCAAAGTTTTCATTTTTTATGGGAGATAAAACTGACATCTAACTTGTGAGAAAGGTCAACCTTGAAACAGCATACATACTATACATATATTTTGACATCTAACTTGTGAGAAAGGTCAACCTTGATACAGCGTACATACTATACATATATTTTATTTATACCACATCAAAGTTTTCATTTTTTATCGGAGATAAAACTGACATCTAACTTGTGAGTGAACTCTTCACAACCCCTCGCATATATGTACGCTCAAAAAAGAAGTTCTGTAGTGATTCATAATTTTTTGTACACTTCATTAATATTAATTCCTATATGTTTCTTTAGCAATATTAAATTAAGTGAAGACACAAGGGTGATAGTTAACATTCAAAATATTTTTAATAATGTGCATCCAAACATTGAATTTGCAGCGTTCGTTGTCATGAACAGTAATATGGCGGCCATTTGCATCTATAGCAACAGTACGATTCGAGCCAGAAACATCAAAATAATGAAGGAACAATAGGTAATTAAACAATTTAACCTTAACCACATTTCATTGATATCGTTTATGTCCATATTTAGCTATTCCTACTGACTGTCAGTGTCACTTTCAATAATTATCCTACGTTTCCGCTTTGTGGGCCATGTTTAAGAATTCGCCTGTTGAAAGAAGTTGACCCAGTTAGGGATCTCGTTCATGTTTTCCGTTAGGTTCATAACAAACATATTTTGTACGGTGATGTTTGATCCGTAGAATGGGTTGCTGATAATCTGATTCTGCTGAATATTACACGTTTGGGAACTTGATATATTACAGTCTGTTGCTGTGGAGTTGGAATTTTCTTTGTTGTGGGGGTGGGGGTTGACAGCATCATTACTTAGGTGGCCGGTGTTGCTCAGGTAATTGTAGTACGTCTGATTGTTGTTTTTCACTAATGTTTGAGTAGCTGTTTATAGACTGTACGTTTTTGTGGCCTGAAATTTGCATGACATCAGTTGGGGGAATGTTTTTGTCTCTTAACTTCTGAATTAAGTACTTTCGGCTAACTGTGTTTGTTAATTTCTTTCTTTCTGTAATATTTGCCTATTCTTTCATTTTTTATACTGTAAGGTGGCAGTCAATTGAGCTGATGATGCTTCTTAAGCTCTTCGGTTCAAACTCAGATCCATCTTTTCTCCTAACACTGAGTAGAAAACCAGCCAGGTGCTGATCCAATTCAGATGGGTGTATCTTGTGTAAATTTCTGAATTCATTTTTTGACTGCAAGAATTCTGTCACTAGCCTTACATCAAAAAGTGTCTTTTTTAAAGTGTTTGTATTCTGCTTACTTTCTATAAATTTCAGTATATCATCAGGTTCATGGTGTACAAATCTGTCTTCCCTAACACAATGGTCATTTTCATTTACAAATGTCCCAGCCATGTCTCTATCAAACTCTCCAATTAACTCACAGTTTAGTAGATTAAATATTGCTTCATCATCTTGCTCCATTCCCATTCCTGATGTCATTGTTTTCTTTTTTCCACAGAGTTGCAGTGTTTGATTTTTGCCAGAGGAAGAGACTGGAAACTGCAGTGTTGACAGAGATGACAGCAGATGACACAGGGTTGAGCTCAATAATATTTATTTCCTGGATTGAGTATGGTTGTTTTTATTTATTGTATAAAAATGTCAGTTTCTATAAAAAAATATTTTACAAGAAAATCATTTTCTTGTTATTTTTTCCTTTCTAAATGTAATAATACAAGAAATTCATATCCATATTTAGAGAGTATAATAGCAATAAAGCATGTTCATTATGCGTATTCATACGCCACGGGCAAATCACAATTTGATATACCGATACTAGTGGTATATTAAGTTGTTTCATACCAACACTTCAAAGGCCATGTTATTTTTAATGTATGTGATATATATATATATATATATATATATATATATATATATATATATATATATATATATATATATATATATATATATATATATATATATATATATATATATATATATATATATATATATATATATATATCATTAGGCGAATAACAGTCCTTTCAAGTGCACTGGATCCAGCAAGGGATCACGTTTGTCAGGGATTGATTGAGATAAATATAATAAACTGATTACGAACAGTGCAAAAGTAGTATATAGCTAGATACTAGTTTTGCACTGTTCGTAGTCAGATTATTACAGACATATCGTATATACTCGCGTATAAGCCGAATAATTGAGGAAAAAATAAAGGTCTGGAAGAAGGGGGGCTTATCCACGGGCCACTGTCTAAACTTGAATGTTTCTAGGTCTTTTTGTTGACTACTGTAATGGCTGTAAATCTTGGGACATGAAACAATATTTTTTTCAGTGTCCTAAGACATAGATATGCAATAAAGTTTAACTTTCGGTGACCTGTCAAGTATTAAACTGTTATAAAGTACTATGATTGATTTGTTATTATTTTGCATGTGCATATTTTCTGATTTCTCCAACACGAAGTTAACTAAAGGTAAATACAGACTTCATAATTCACGGGCAGGTTGAGTTTACCAGGGAGACCATGCTAAACTATAATGTACAGTACTTACACAGTGCAAAGCGTGCATATCATCATTTAAATTCTTACTTATTCCCAAACATATTAGATGCAGAGTTTGCTTTATTCATTGTTTCAAACAAATTGCATTCTTCCTGATAACATTTCAGCTAGTCCTTATTAGCTGTTTCATTCACGTTGAATCACGCGCTCACGAGTTACTCATTTTTCAGTGATATAAGCGATTCTACAAATTGAGTTAATATTTTTAAAAAGGTACGCACGTTTCATTGTACAAGGCACATAACAATTCTATTTAGTGAAGAAGTGAATTCTTTATAGTCATGTAATTATTTCGTCACAGCAATAATTCACAGGTGAAACAACAGAACATGTAGGACTTTTCTTGTTTAAAAGAAATGAAAATCGATGACATAATGTAGTAATCGGAAGTTCTCTGCGAAAATCGGAAGATATTATGAAATCAAGAGGTAGGCGTGGATCGGGATTTTTTTCTTCTCAGGTATGGTGTAAGGTCGCATACATCAAAGCAAACTACAACTCCGCTTTTACGGTGTTAGCATCGAACCGTATTGTTTGTTCATTGTGTTGTCATACTGGGATTACAATTTTATGAGTTAAATATTTACAATTTCAAGACAAAGTAAAAACGTAATTACCAGTGCGACTGATATAAAATGTACAATACAATAATGCATATACAAACAAGAATCGAGTCAAAAGGAAGAGGTAGTGTTACAGCAACTCGCGATTGCTAAATTCTTCTCATTGTTCGATCAAATTATACACAAATCAAAATTTGACAGAAACAATAAGAAAATAGAAAATTAAATAAATTACTTTTCAAACAAGTTTATACCATTTCTTTTTAATAATCATGCAGGCCAACCTCGATATAAGTATACATGTAATTTTTTAAAATATAACTTTGCTTAAATAAATGCATTTAGAACTTACTTTCTGCATCTTGAGATGACTCGGATTTGTAGGTAGGCTTATACGAGGGTCATGCACTTTTTAGTGTTTATACATGTTCAGTTACGGGGTCGGCTTATACGCGATTATATACGGTATATATATATATATATATATATATATATATATATATATATATATATATATATATATATATATATATATATATATATATATATATACATATACATATATATATATATATATATATATATATATATATATATATATATATGCAAATTCTCTTTGGACCTTAAAACGAGTTTCTATATTTAGTATTACACTGTTAATTTCTTAGTCATTACCGTAGAATGTTGTAACCTCTTCACTTATGAATTCGTGAAGGGTTGGGTTGGTTGAAGGCAAGACCAGTTTCATACATAAGAGCTTGCGAGATGTTTACATATATTAAAAATCTTTCATCAGAGCAACGTTAGCATTTGGTCGCCTTTTCTTAATACTTTTATTAAAGATACGTTTAAAAATGGTGTAATTAAATCTGGGATAATATAATTATGTCCTTTTAGGTTGTCACTAAAAGGTATTTCGTAAAATCATTCAGCAGTTAAATACTTACTCCATCCACTGAGCAGAATAAAATGATAAAAAAATCACCATTTTTGATTATATAAGCCTGTACGGTCAATTTAGTCGGTTTTGGCAAAAAACGATAAACATCTAAATGCAAATATATTCCTGTAAGAGAAAGATATTGAACTTTTACAGCCAGCGACAAACTGAAACCAACCATAAAATATGTGAATCGATCGAGTTGTGTGCAGCACATTCCATAGGTCAAGTAAATGTTATCGACCAAGCACAACAATGACGCAAGAAACGAGTGTACATAAATATTTGTCTCCTTCCTAACGTAATTGCAATCAATATATCCATTTCTCTTTTTTTATTTGTCGGGCGCCTTCGCAAAGTTTGAGAGCAGTTTTGAGAACAGAATATCACCAAATTTCAGTCTTTCTCACCATTCAAGACTTTCATGTCAACTCACAGTTGTGCTGGTTTAGGTTGGCTTTCCTAAATGAAGGAATAAAGGCACAAATAGACACTACACAAGCGAAAATTGTCACACCGAAGGGGCAGTGCCCAGGGGCCGCACCTAAGCGGGCCCATTGTTAAAATAATATCTCGTAACAGCGCTTTTATATTTAGAGCAATTTTAAAATATTCACTATACAGAGATTTTACTTTTTAATACGTCTGTATATTTAAAATATATTTAGTTGTGTGTCTCTCAATACAATACATTGTTAACTTTATTAAAAGCCGAGTAATATTACTTTTCGTTTGAAATATTAAAGAAATATTCTTTTATAATGTTGAATATTCGCATTTGCCTCAGAAGCATTTTTATACCATATTCTTTCATCAATATATAATGCAGAAGAAGGTCTATCACACAGTTCGCGAGGAAGTTATAATATACGATATATATTCAGTATGAAAAAGAGACTGTAATTTACACGTTATACAGGTTACGGATGGAGTAGTCATCTGTAAAATAAATGAAGCATGTAATGAATGCTGAAAAAGAAACAATTGATCTTTTCATAGAAATCGTTTAAAAAAGTTACGCATTGTAAAGGTTACACAAAGCTATTGTATTTGTATTGGTATTTGCCAGTGGATTCAGTTTAGTTCACATAAGCCGTTTGACTCCCATGAGGTGCGATTGGAATAAAATGTATGATGCTAGCCTGAAACAGGCGCTGTAGGCGAAAAGCAAAAGCAATAATGATCGGCCATTTTCTTGATGTGGGAAATACCCCCCACCCCCGATGTTGCTATAGGAATACACACAAATTTGATGAGTTTGGTGACTCTCCTCCGTCAGAGTGCACCACGTATGTTATCACAGAAAAGCTATTTTTTATTTTCCGATAGAGACTTTGCCTCCTTTTCGAGCCCTATTATCCTATGTGAACAAAAAGAGTTGTAAATACTGCTCTCAGTGGCGATAAACATCCAAAGTTCCTTTTTAGAACTGATGGAAAAATCCTTTAATGTTCTGACTGGGCTAAGAGGTCGTGTTTTCAAAGAGCAACCAAATTAGTTTATGGTCGAATGAATAACTGTTTTTCTTTCTTTATCGTATAAGAAAACAAATTATTATATGCTCATTTTTTTCCCCGTTAACTTTACATTGTCAGAATCGTTCAATATTCCCCGATACTGAACGCGCGCGACAATACACATATAGCATTCACGTAAATGAAGGAACTACTTTCTATTGTAAACAAACAATGACGCAGACACCAGCACCTTTGATTTGTAAACACATCATATACACTCGCGTAAGAGGCTCTTTACGTTGTGGTTATTTAAATTTGTTTCTGAATGAACTAAAACATGTTTCGTGGACTGCAAAAAAAACCCCCCAGCTGTTTTGGCACATTCCGCGTTGATACAATGTTACGGATTGAGGCTAGCTACATTATATAAAAGACGGACGGTTATGTCCTTACAAATAACATACAAGTGACAAGGCATATACTGTCTTCTTTATCTTGTGATAAGAATGGCAAAATAAAATATACCTACAGTTTTACATTCTGAATTTCATCAAAATGTTTTTTCTTAATTCTGCAAATCGGAATTACATGAGCCATGTCATAGGTTTTCAGTCTGGATTACACATTTCGAAAGTGTGCTGTAATTTCGATGATAAGTGCAATTCCATCCTCCTTACTGCACTCAGAATGAAATACACATTAAATTCCATAGCGTCTTTTTAAAAATTGCAATTGAAAGACTTCATATTTTTCCCACGTCATGATTTCAAACATTCAATGACAGAAACAGAAACACATTTGTAGACGTAAACAAAGTTCTTCCGCGCCACTTCAATCCGATGTATTTCATGTATAATTTGCACAGATGAATACAGTCCAAAATCACAAACTTTCGTCGAATCGAAACAAAATACCAAAATATATTTACTCCAGATCAAATGGAAAAGTCGTTGCAATACGCATTCATTCACAATATGACTGAAAATTTCAATTTTAACTAGACACTCCATTATCTTTCGAAAGTTATGTCGACCGCGCGAATAAATTCAAATTTATCTGGGCGGAGCTATGTGCGCATTAATAATGATGTCATTTTGTAATGTCAAATATGCGCTTGTGTATTTAGTTTGGAATACGGCATTCATTCATTTATGTTGTTTTATGCAGTGTATTTTGTTTATATAATTAAACCTTAGGTAGAATAAAAAAATGAGCATATAATAAAAAGGTTACTGCATTTGTATGGGAAAATATGAACTCTTTTTGTCGGAAGGATATACTGCACTCACAAGTTCGTTGAGTATTCATTCCGAAACTCGTTCATATTTTTCGATACAAATGCAGTAACCTATAATTATCAAGTTACAGATTATTTACGGGGACAAATTGTGCACGAGTAATGATGATAGTGTGCGAGTTGCACACTATTTTGTATACAGCAACAGCAATAACTTGTTTATTATGCAACGTAAACCAGAAGGTTTGAGTAATCGAAACTTATTCCGTAACCTGAGTGTTGATCTGATCGCCATCGTGCCATATATTGAATGGTATGACTCGAACGTAGGTTTGGGATAGTTTTCTGTAAATTACCAATACGGAGAGTAACTAACTCACATCAGTAATAAATAGTAATGTTGGAAGCTAGTAATTAGGACTGATATCATAGCTACTAATGATGTGTAGTCCAATTTTAACAGACTTATATGAAATTAAATTAAATAAATATTGGTTGCGACTTGAGTACACAATATGGACTGCTATTAGAATGCAAACTAACTATAAATGTTTAAGTTTAGACTACGTTAAGTAAGATGTCACGATCTTGGACCCATTCTTCAACCACTCATGCAAATGCACAGTCACACTAAAATCGAATAATAATTACTGTCGATGATGAAAGCGATTTACACTCAAATTTTTAGTAAACCAAAAAAAGTCTTACCAATATAAAATTTGTAGAAACAACTTAAATATTTTCGACCCATAGCTATTGCTATTTTTGGATTTTGCTTTTTCTTATAGTGTTACGACTCTGTGCTCTTAATTAACGTAACAGAAGATAGCGATAACCAAACAGAATTATATAATGCAACAAATAACGTATTCTCTAGAAGGCAAAGTGAAACGTTGAAAAGAACTTTCAGTATTGTGAATTAAATCCCCAAAGTGCAGAGTAATCGGACTGAAACTTCCAATGGCATTGTTAATGAATTCCAATCCCGAAAGTACTGATGTACCAAAAGCTTGTAATGGTGTTGATGTATAATCTCAATAATACCAAAATAGTGATTTAGTCCGAAAAGTGCTAATGAAAATTTTGTAATTGTTATTCCAATGAATAATTCACATAAACAATCCTCTCAGATATGAACTGAAACATAGGCAAAATTGATTCCTCTAAAGATCAGGTATATTACGAAAACATGAGTAAAGAGCATGGCAAAAAGCAGGTACACCATAAATTTGAGATTGTCCTGAACTCGAATACATGCAAACATGTTTACATATAAATAACAATGAACTTAATATATAATCTATAGTCATATACAAAATTAAGCTATGTAGTATGTTGTTTATACAAAAAAAGACATTAGTCAGGTAGGCCCAAACTCATTTCCTCAATTATGGACAAATGTCAGTCATACAAAGCAAATTAAATATACATTGCATATAATCATGGACAAAAGTCAACACAAATTGACAATAAAATATTCATAATATTAGCTTCATAAATACACTGATGACAGTGATTTTAAAATTACCAAAAATTCAAACTTTAGCTATAATTTCGTATGTTCAATTAAAAGGACACTTTTTGTGATAGTTTTAGCTGAGTAGAAAGTAGAAAATGACGATTTGCATTATCGCGTTCACTGAGGCGATGAACGTGTCTCCGGTCCCTGAATGGGTCAGATCGATTTCTTATTAATGTTTGCAAGTACAACTTCCACTTCAGTACTTTCCAATTATAACACCCCATTTGCGAACGTTAATAGGGTGTGAAAACTAACCTCACGAATGTTCAGTATGGTACTACATCTCTCCTAATTGACATAGTTTGTGACTATATTGCTAATGGTAATTCAATTCCTTCATCGAAAGTAGTACATACTTATAATCACTGAGACACACCGCACCTAATGAATGAGAAAATACTGTCTGCTATACCAAATAAATCTACGAACATTTTGATTTCTCGATAACATAAAAGCTTCTGTTCGACCTTTTACTCAAATGCACTTTGTTCATCTTTCTACCAGGTCAAACCATAATATGTACATTTTACAAATCAACATTTTCAGTTTGGGCTACCCACAAAAGAATGGATAAGTCCTTGAAAGTCCGAAACACTGGTAAAAATACATTTTTATGGACAGATTTATATTTTTCCTAAAGGTGGCGTTATACAGTTTCATACTTTAGATGCTGTTTATTTTATCCTTGCTATTTGAAAAAGTAATTTTTTATATTAGGAATTTTGAAATAATTTCTAATTCCCTGATTGTTTTATCTGATTTATGGGTGTGCTATGGCTTATAGAGTGTAGAGCTTGGCATTACTTCTTAAGTGTACGTATGCATATTGTTATACCAGCTTGGTCAGTTTCACTTCCTGGACTTCAAAGGTAAATTTGAAGAAAACGATAAGACAACATTGTTTTACATTTGTATATACTTTGTAAGTCATTCATTGCACGTTTAGAAGACAGTATTGCTGACGCGAGGAAAATTTATCCCTATTTGAATACCTGCTAAATGTAGTGTATTTTGAACTAATTTTTCTGATTTTTCGAGGACATGTGGCAGCAATTTTGAGGAAATGTGTGCTTAGAACAGTACAAATTTTACAACTACAAGAATGTAAACAAATTTCAGCCACAATTCAATAACATTATATATGCCAAGATTCTCTCTAACGTGCGAGCTGCAAATACACACAACTTTGATATTAAATTTTTCACAATGTCAAAAGTACAAAGTACATTATTAATGTGGATCGCACACAAAATGCTGCAATATTTAAATTGTACATTCGTAATGTCATATGCACGTTGTAAAGTCATGACGAAACGTTACATAATGGTAGTTGAACGCTGAAAATACAGTATTAGCAAGAAGTATACTTTTTGGACAATATATACCATAGAGCGCAGGCGTTGCCCATCGCGCTATTTTGTCAAGCGGTGGTAAAAACTAAGCACGACATTAATGTGAAAGAACTAAGATGGACTGTAAATGCACTTTCTGTATAAAATAAAGACATTTGTTCATCGTTGCTCTTCAAACAGAACAATCATCCAAGGATCGCAATACAACAAGACCGCTACGGTGACCTAATGGTTAGAGCGTCCACCTCAGATGCGGGGAAGTCGCGGGTCATACCAGACTTATAAAAATGGTACTAGCAGCTGCCTCGCTAGGCGCTCAGCATTAAGAAGTTATCTTTAGGACTGGTCGGCCTGGTTTCAGGATAATGTGACTGGCTGGAACATGATGCTAATGTCTGCGGAATGATGTCCCAGTGCTGGACATCACTATAAGCTGCCACACTGCAGACTTCGTAGCGAAATGACTGAAAAATTGTTAAAGCTACTTTAAAAATCCAAATCACAAACACGCATACAAACACACACACACAACATAATTTTTTTAAATTTCTAAAGCAAATGTGAAGAAAATAATATTAAAGCAGTAGGTCTAAATGTTCACGACATTTCATTCACACACGTTCAGCGTCAGATTTAAGTAGCTTAAATCAAATTATCGAAAGTAATTTTTACTAATTTATATAAACCGATCGATTCTGTTAAAGAAATTAAGGTACCCACTGATAAATACTGTAAAACTATTAGAATTTTCTGCTTGCATTCATTGCATTAAAAGAAAAAGAAGGCCTGGGGTAAAAATTACGTCGATACCGCAAATTCTTATCCAGTGTTAATGCAATATGCCTGGGAGGTGGCATTTAAATGAAATAGGTAATTTTAGTGGGAATATTAGTTCAGTAGAACCATAGTACTGTATTTCTGATATAATGTATCCATCAACAGAATTAAATTAAGAAACGTTGTTCTCGCATTACCAGGTTTTTCTAATTCCAAGACGAACGAATGGTACAGAATTAATCGCATCCTCTCTCAGCTCAAATCTAATGTCTCTGATATGAAAGCAGATTAATAGGTTTTTCACTTGTTTGAACGAATACAATATAATTATTGTACAGTTCGTAGATGCCTTCCTCTAAAAGTCTGTTCACTCTTCTGTTCGCTTTTTCTGTCCGTTTCCTTTCACAATAAATTTGTCTGTGTATGAGCCCATACATTACTTTTGTTAAACCGCATCTATACACCCTTTCATACTTTCATTAGCCTGAAAGTTTGAGTTTGTCCATCACTTCCTTCCTTCATTCATTCGTTGATAACCTATTCGTCCATTCGCTCTTTGACAATTCGACCTTTTGTGTTAATCTTTTATTCAGCCCACCCGTTCTCTTTTTCTCTCTGTTGATGAATTTCTGTCGGTCTTACCTGCTTTTCTTATTCAAATATTGTTATGTTTGTCTGCCAGTCTAAAGAATCGTGCGTTTGTCTCGACACATTGTTCATTGATTCTATCGCAATAATGTTCGTTGATTCCATCTTCAACATGTTCATTGATTATATCGTCTTCAAATATATCTGCTCAAGTAGACGATGCATTAAAATCGTTATTTTTATATTTTCACCCTAACCCCCATTTGTTCACGTTCAACATTTACAGTCAAATTTTAATTCAGATGAAGTAAATTGAAAAAGAAAGCATATCTTAAGAAAGCATTTATTAAATGGAGATTTATTGTTCTTCATCATGTATATAACTGATTACCTAAATAATAACATAAAGGCCGATTACCTTATTAACTCCCCACATACATTCACTTTACATATATGTTACAATCGCATATTTTGCTAATAACTATGAATACCGTTTGAATGTATGTCATTCCAAAAATAAAACATAAAAACACGTGATTAAAATTTCATTGATTACTTCTTATCTGGTGGAACAATCAACCCGTAGCACATAGAAAATTAGCAGCGTGAGCGTCCGTAATGGATGGTGGGGACAAAGGTGAGGCAAGCGTGGGGGCAGTTTCTCCGCCCATTTGTAAGAACTATTGTGCATATATAGCTTGCTCCATTCCCGACCCGGAAATATTCCTGCAGACTCACAATAATAATAGCTTGTGATTCAAATGATTTTAGATTTAAGAGCCCTTCTTGGTCAGGACACTATACATTTGCAGCTTGCATTATTGTAATTACAAAGAGGAATAATTCGTACTGGTGCTTACATGTACAATTTGTAGGGGTTGTTTCAGAGCAGGTTTGAAATTGTTACGACTGTTGATTATTTTCTGATGAAGTCTTAGAAACCAAAACATTGGAATTGCTTGTTTAAGTGGCAGTTTAAATTAGTTCGTTTTGCTGTACCGACTGGAAGTCATAAAGTCAAATTACATAGTCTAATGGTCAAGAAAGGACCATAACCCTAAAAGATCCTGCATATTTCCTTATTATAATTCACTTTCAGGAAATTATTAACCATCCCCAATCATTATATCTTACTCTTAGTGCCGCAGGAAGTGACATAACTTCCAAATGGTAAGGATATAAAAACGATACAAATTATGTATTAGTGAAACTTTTTAACCTAACCGCACCCATCGCCCTCCACCCCCACTACTACTATGTAATTGTAGATAAGTATTAGTATCCACGCATATTTTACAGTAATGCATAAAGGCAACAATGATAGTAATAATGAAGATAAATTAGGATGATTGATGTGACCAAGTCTGTTATGAAGGTGTACAAACATTATTGTCAATGTATTTTCTTAATTGATAGTAACTTCGATATCGTTAACTGGTCAACAAATAACAAACCTAACTACAATACTAACCGAAATCTTTGGTATAAATTGAATACTTTTACCTGTAACAAAATTCCCAACGATGCAAATGAGTCAATGCCTGATACAAATTTTATAACGAATGTGAAAATGTTCGCCATATTGAAGAAATGTTTATAATGATATAACTAATAAGTATCATATTAGTATTTATAAAGTTAAAAGGAGAAGGTGAACTTCTTCCTCTTACACATCTATGAATTCACTGTGATATGCAAACATAACGTCAATGCAAGTCGTGTTTTGCTGTATATGGCGTCATCGTCAACGTGCACTTAAAGCTCAGTAAAAACGAGTACCCATGTCACGAATCAAACTCTTTCATGAAGCACCTATGCAGTACACGCATTGGAAAAATATCGTAAAAATCTGACATAGTTCCGATTTTAGTCAAATACTAGCAAAATCTCTTTTCCTCATGATATATTGTTTAACGTACGCTTTTTGAATAGTATGGTACCTGTTTTCTTTTATCTGACGAAGTGCCTTTAAAGATTGCAGGATTCCGTCAACTGTCGGCTGATGCCAAAGTTAATTTCCTGTAATACATTCACGAATGCGAAGCTAACTAGCGGACAGAGCTATGTTATTGTTTTTATAATTGATTTGTCAAGATTTAGCTTAATTTCTGTATATCTCTTTTACATTTCTCTCATTTTAAACGTATACCGTCAGTACTAAGGCTTTCAACGGAAGTTAGTAGACTAACACCTACTGTACTATCGGTCTAGTCATCAACATCTATCAAGTTAAACTTACCCTTCCCAAGGAAATTAACCGTACATTTGTGCGGAATAAAAGATAATAAAACTTGTCCAATTGTTATTTTTATAATTTATCTATCAGCAGTCAAGCTGCAGGGATCTGGTTTTGCTTGCCTGAAGTAAATATTAATTTCTAATCATTTATTTCTGCTCGCATGCAAAGAACTTACCGATAATACTTAATCGTAATAGTTACGAGTCACAAGCTGATGCGTTATAAACTAGCAGAGAAATCCAACGAGACAGAACATTTCGACTGTCTACCAGAATTTTGAAAAAGGCTGTGCGATCTGTCTAAATGAATTGTACGGCTTGCCTAAACATGTATAGTAATTATGGCTGCACCCAACACAATTTTTTTTCTTCAATTATGTCTTTTTTCTTTGCAGCAATTCCTAAATTAATGAGATATGTATTGTAGTTGTAAATGGTCTATTGTGAAATAAAATGTACATTTGAATCATGTATGGGCTACATTGAAATGTTACTTATTTGTAAAATGTTAATGAAATACTTTAGAATAAATTTAAAAATGCATTCGAGAAATGAAAAGTTAAAATTAACATAGGATAATTTACACTATATTATTTGACAAAACCAACATGGCGGGAAGCTCACATTTTATGCAAAATGTGCTCATGAAACAAAATATTTTCTGAACCCAAACAATGCCATGTGTTTTTAAATATAGCGACCATAATTGTCTCTACTCACATAAATTTAATCCACTTAAATACATTATGTACTCACGTACATATAACACACATTACTAGTTAACAGAAAAATACAAACCAAATATGAGTCATAGCTGTGCATTGTTTTATCTATGCGCGTATCTATCAATCGATCAATCAGTAGTGAGGTCAGGTATTTTCTGCTTCAAGCTACCGTAACTAGCAGCAGACAATACTACCGATGACTGTTGATCCATTGTGGACACCTACACCTTGCTCACGCTAGTAAATCTATTCTGGTGAATTAGGCTGGATAGCACAGGTGATCATCACTCGTCTGTGGACAGATGGGAAGAAATGTGTCAACAGTGCAGGGCATCAGCTTAGGTGCATTATGAACCGATGGATATCAACTGCATTCGGATTTGTCGTACCACTGGATTCAGTGTCTGGACAATTTTATGATTGCGACTCTCCCTTATTTAAATCCGACTCATGCGCAAGACATGACACTATTGTATCTACCAGACACCTTCAGGTCCTATGGCAATGGTCGAACTGCACTGCAGTAGGGGTGATAGACTGGGAGCTGTAGCTGTAGCTGCAGACCTGCATACAGGCTGCCCAGGGTATGGAGTTACATTTCACTGGACGGGGGCAGCCTTCTCAGTGACTGAGCAGCCCTTTTTAGGATTACACAGCTCACCTCTAAAGCACTAGAAACAGGCTAGGAAAAGGTGTCTTAAACATTACCGTAACCATGGCAGCACACCCCATCCTGGCGGTTTAAAACCAAACAAGAAGACAAAAGTGATGCAACTTACCATCGGTGCATGAAACGTACGCACACTAATGGACAGTACATCAGCAGATAGACCAGAGAGAATAGCAGCCCATGTTGGTAGAGTACTGGCCAGACAGAAGATTCAGATAGCAGCCATTAGTAAAACTCGCCTTACTAAGCAAGGGCAACTCATCAAAATATGAGCTGGCTACGCCTTCTTCTGGAGTGGCAGAAGTAATGAAGATGAATGTGAAGCTGTTCTTGGGCTTGTCATCAAGTCACAGCTAGTTACTCACAAATCTCCCAAAGGTTGTGAAAAATAGATTAAGACAAATGAGATCCCCCCTACTCTCCAGACACAAGGCATGCATCTATCATCAGTGCAT
Source organism: Sinohyriopsis cumingii (assembly GCA_028554795.2). Lineage (NCBI taxonomy): Eukaryota > Metazoa > Mollusca > Bivalvia > Unionida > Unionidae > Sinohyriopsis > Sinohyriopsis cumingii. The sequence continues at coordinate 45,001,732 of CM068839.1, forward strand.
ATACACACAATATGAACAACCATATGAGTTAGAAGACATATTTTATGAAGACCTGGAGTGTTTTATAGCAGAAGTATCAACGACTGCTAAGCTCATTATCCTTGGTGATTCAATGCTCGATTTGGCACAGATAACCATATTTGGCCCGGTAATTTGACAAATACAAGAGTAACATACTCCTCTTACTGAGAAAATGCACTAAACATGATCTCCTAATAACCAGCATAGTATTCCACCTGCTAAAAAGCAACAAGATAAACCCACGCTCCAGGCGCTGATAGCTTATTAATTACGTCATCGTCAGGACAAGAGAAGGGCAGGATGTCCGAGTGACGAAGACCATGAGAAATGCAGAAGCTGGACTGGCCACAGGCTCATTTTCTCCAATTCAGATCTAGCAAAGCTGACCTCCACTAGGCAAAAATGCGCCAAAAAGCTTAATGATACCAAATGGAAACAGGAGATTCCGAAACAAGCATTCGTTCAAGAACCATGCAGCCAACTGGATACGAGCGATACGAACTCTGAAAATTCACAGGAAAACTTTTGGAGTACTACACCCAAAACAAACTAAGAGAGGCCAAGACTCGTGGCTGATAAATAAGACAGATAAGATGCTGTCCTGTGCAGACATGAATGCTATGAAAAATGTATATGATGCTTTGAAGACAGTCTGTGGGTCACATTCATCAGGAAGACTGATTGTTGACAGTGCCACGCTGCTCACAGACAAATAAGATACTTCAAAGACCGGTATAGCACTTCTTTAGAATCCTCAATCAACGCTCATCTAACAGCTAAGAGGCAATTGATAGACTACCCCAGGTAGAAATCAACAAATCACTTGCTGATATTCAGAAGCTGACTGAAACAGTGAAAGTAATACACCTGATGTCAAATGGCAAAAGCAGATGCTAAATCAGCAAAATCTAACCAGGAAGCTCGCATACGACACAGAAACTGATTGAACTCTTCCAATAATCTGGATTAATGGAACTATAAACCATAAATGCAAGGACGAATCCATCGTCCACTTGTATAAGCTGAAATGCAACAGACAATCCTATGACAATCACTGTGGCGTCTCTTTGCTGACAATAGCTGGAAAAAACTTGCTATAATTATAATGAATGATCTTTTGCATGACATCGATCAGGCATTCCCGACAGAGAGTCAGTGTGTCTTCAGGAAAGGAGAAAGGACACTAGACTTAGTGTTTTCAGCTCGTTAGTACTAGAAAATATGCTAGAAATAGTACTCCAACCATCTGTGAACGTCATTCATCTACTGACAAAGACTTTGACACATACAACCATGAAGACTTTGAAAGATCATGCAAATGTTTAGCTCAGAGAAATTTATTCAATGGTTCTAAAATTATATGATGGCATGCACTCTCGTGTTGCGGATCACAGTAAATCATTTTAACCATTCACAGGCAGCAATCTAGTCAAGTAAGGCTGTGTGTTGGCCCCTTCCTTCTTCGGTATGATGTTCTCCGTCATGCTTACTGATCCTTTTCATTATTATAGCACTGGGACTGATATCAGATACCTGAATGACGCCAATCTGTTCAGTCTGAGAAGACTACAGGCGAAGACAAAGTCACATGAAGTAACTGTTCCTGATCAATTTGCTAACGACTGTTATCTGAATACCAAATCTGAGTCTGACATGCAATTTGATATAGACTTGCTCTTCAGATTGTGACAATTTTGGTCTTATTATTAGTACCAGGAAGACAGATGTGATTCAGCAACCTGCACCATGAAAACCTTATGTATAGCCTACAATCACAGACAATGGTCAAACGTTCAAGTCAGTGGACCAGTACATCTATCTCGGCAGCATACAGCTGTCCACATCGATGATGAAACCAACGCCACAGCTGATATGGCAAACTCGACCTTTGACAGACTACGTGCAAATGTGTGGGAGTTCAGAGGTATCAGTCAACAAACAAAACTTAAGGTCTACAAAGCTATAGCATTGCCGACGCTGTTGTATACTTGCGAAACCTGGACGATGTAAAGACTTCATGCTGATAAGCTGAACGATTTTAACATGGATTACCTGAAGAAACTGATGGGTATAAGATTGCCTGACAGCGTTACAGACATGAGCAGGGATTTAAAGTACCCATACTCTACTGATGCAATCACAGGTAAGATGGCCAGGCCACGTTACCAAGATGCCACCGGAGCGTCTACGAAAGAATATTTGCGGCGAACTGAAGGAGGGAAAGCGATCACAAGGTAGTCTGAGGAAAAGCTTCAACAATTCCCTCAAATCATCCATTAAACACTTCAAATACTGACTAAGAGTCTTGGGAAAATATCACACTGGATCGCTACGCCTGGCTTAGTCTCATTCATTCTGAAGCTACAGATTTTGGACGGGAAAGAGCTGCAGATGATGTGCGAAAGCGTGAGCAGCGTAAGTTTCATAAACAACGCACACTCTATTGGTCAGATAAGCACAAACAACATATCCTGTAAAGCTTGCAATATACAGATCAGAGCACACATGGGCATGATCAGTCATTCACGTAATAATAGAAACCAAACCTGTCAGTGATGCCAAAGTCATATTAAAACTCGAGGGAAGAACAACAGAACAACAACAACATCATCGATCAATATCTGACCCATTAATCTATATACGTATAGAAACAGACGTACTGTCAGACAGATATGCTGATTCAGGTGTTACACAAATGAGAATTTTTTAAAACATGAACTGTTATTTATGATCTGTTTTCATCGTTTAGCAAATAGGCCAAATCCTCCACCTAGTACCAACTGGATCACCCCAAACTCTCAACTTCCTAAAAATACAAGCTCCCACACCCCTAACTAACCAACAATTATTCGTGATACAGTTAGCTATGATAATACTTTATCAATAATTTGCTGTATAGACTGAAGCCATCGCCTAGCAACGACATCAATAAGATGAATGGGATAAACTCAATCAACACAAGGTTGTAACAGATGAGTTAAGGTGTTACGTTCTGCATATTGTGCAGCTTTCTAATAACAGCAACAGCGATAAAACAATAGAAAATACAAAACTTTACAATGACTATAGAATTAGGTCATCCGGAAAATAAATATGGTGTCCATGATTACAAATGTTTCTAAGCACAACAATCGTGTTCGCTATACTCGCTGAAAAGATGGTCGTTCACGCCACTGCATTTATACAGTAAAATGTTCATGTGCACGATGATTATAACCGTGACAGATAAGTGATCTCTCTCTGCAGAAGTCACAAAAATCAGGTCTCAATGAATGCTTAATTTAAATGATAGAAAGAAAAGAAAAATTAATGATATTTGTGAATTGAGAAAAGTCAACTGTATAAACAATACAACAGTCTGAAGCAGGCTATATTGAATTTCTGGCCGAGATTCTTTCGTTCAAATATCAGAAAGAATGTCATTTTGATCAGCGGGGGTAGCTGTCATACCCTAAATGCCAAGACAAGAAAGTAGATATAGAAAAACTCTTTAATGATGACGAGAACAAAAGCTTGATATTTATCGGCGGTAAGAACATAAATGCAAAGAACTGTTTGAAGTACAAAAAATCGTATTAAGAACTGTTTAAATATCGCATGTAGCAAATCGCTTCTTAGTAATGAGTGCATTGATTATGGACTGTCTAACATTAAAAGTGCAATAATAATAAAGATTAGACAGATGTGTCCTATGTAAATAGTAGCACTATTTGTGAATGCAAAATCAGAATTGCTTTAAATCTTGTCTGCCATTTATTCATTCTGCTGAGTTTACACATTAGCATGTGGCGTCTGTTTTGAATCTATGTATTTTCCTTTGTGTTTGCTGCATCCTTTTGTATTTAGCTATCACATATTTCCCATGGTGATGTATATTCTAGTATAATTTAGGACTGGAAATAACAAAACTCCTTTGTTGCAAATGTTTTAATCTTGTACCACTTTCCTGTTTAGAAATGATTTTCTTTGTTAAAATTGACCAGTTACTTTTCAGTCTTGCAACATGATACCGTTTTGCAAAGCAAATTTATGACATAATACAAAGGTGTTTTGTAGTTAACGACGCAAGTTAGTTCGATGGATAGAGTCGGATTTTTAAGTACTGCTCGGAGATTCTCCTTCTGTTTCTTCGATCTTTTGGCAATGATACACATATGAAACACGTGATTCCATGTTTGCATTGTTAAAAAGACATACATAATACGTAAAGTTTAGAAAGCGAGTATAGCGCGCAAGAGTATTATTCGCAATTACAACTGTTTTGTAGGGTTGCATTTCGTTGTATCATCGTTCCTGCGTGTACTAAAAAACAACATTTATGCGTAGTTTGTTCTCATGAAAGCTAGGGCACTTAAATTGTAGGAATGTCATTACAACACACATGACTGAAACGTAAACTATTTGGAAACGTCATATTTTGCAGACATATATCTGAAATATTCTGGATAATTAATACAACATGCTGCGTAAATACTCTCACTATCTTCTGCAATCACGAATTCAGATAGGTTACAATCACTGAAATCATAAATATAGTGTTTAAATAATGTTTAAATACACAAAACAACGTTGACATTTATCCTGACACTTCTGCCACTCGTCTCTTTCAAATCATTTTTAACTCAACAGACAATGTTACATGGTAACCGATCACAATTTCGCATCTAGGCTTCGTCGTACCTTACATCAAGACACAATAAAGCAAAAATATTCAAACCAAATTAAGCTTCCTATGGTTGCTACGGCAACATTCACTTGTTTTAGTGACGGACATATACAAAATTATTAGCACATGACGATGATGGGTTCTCAGTCTGATTAAGCACAAATATTCCTACTTAAATAGCGCTTATGGACATTGTGACTACACCTAGAGTCGAGAGAGATGAAGAATAGTGGCCAACTGGGGTATATTCGGACGAATGTTTCTTTGTTATTACGATCGCATATGTTATGAAATACATTTTATATGTAGTTGTAAACAAGATTTTATCTATGAATCTGCGTACAGTTGAATTCCGATTTGAATGACTTGTAAACATAAATAATGTTGTGAAATATTGATGTCAGATTATATCAACGCAGCTGGATACATACTATCGCTCGCTTATCCATAACAATAAAGTTTTAAACTGTGAAATGCATTTTGCAATGTTTAATTACAGTAAAATGTATCACACCCTTCTCACGAAAGTACCCTTAATGTAACCGGATGATAGCATTGTCACACTATCCTGTTTGTTTGTACCCCATCACGGTTTTAAAAACATAAGACTTCAAAAGGTTATAAAAAGCATGCACACAGCTTAATCATTTCATTCATTGATTTCTGACGTATAACCTGACTGTCGCCAGGTGGTCCTAGCCACTCTCAACTTGGTCGCATTCGAATCAAACAGAAGCTTCTTTAGCAACACGGTCGCCACATTTACTTGGGTCAGTCTTTATTTTCAATCAACAAATTTTACATAGTTTACCGTTTATGAAAAGGTCAATAATTCCTTAAAGATTGGATATACATCTCTTTGAATACACGTATATAATGGTTCCTCATATTTATTTGCTCAGTTTGTTTCAGAACTATTATAAGACATAGAACGTATAAACCAGAAATGAACAACGAGCAGTCTGACTGTTTGTTTGCATCGGGAGCTTCCGTCAGCGTTGACACGCGAACAATTCGACAGTGTTAGGTACCGCTTGGCGACAATCAGGTTAGAAATTATAAATCATTAAATGAAATGACTAAGTTTCGATGCTTTCTTATACCCTTGATGACTTTAGTTTTTAAAATGGGTAGAGGGTAGAAACAAACGCGATGGTGTGAGCTAATTATGGGTCTATGCCAGAAATTACAATTAAAACACATTGCGGACACTAATTTTTAAACAGGTAATTTAACAAAACTAAATACCATATAAAACTGCATTTAAAACATTAATACATACAGACGTTATTAGTACACATCGATGAACCAAGGATTTCTAGCATAAATGCTAATGCTGTTAATATCTTGTATCATATATATGCATCAATTATAATTGTACAGAGTGAATGAAGAATTTGTCATTTCAATACAATTTTTGTAAAAGTTCTTTCTGATTTTATTTACCTAACTAATGGAACTTCCATATAAGGATAGGTTTTCAATTCCAATATTTATTGTTCCAGTTCAAATTGCAATTTACTTTTATTTTCCGATGAATGATACCTTTCATAAATTCTCTAAGTGGATATTTTAATGATCTATATAAATTAGAATGATTTGCTCTTAGAATTGTCCAAGGAACATAACTACTTGTAAATTCAATAGTCACAATAGACTGCATTAAATTACGTGCGTAAACAAACCATATAGAAGGAATATTCGTTTCATGAAATCTATTCACTCTTACGGCCGTAGAATCCATACTTTGTGCTTATCATATTAATATAAAGAAATAATAATATGATTATTCCTAAAATAACTGGAACATAGAATGTGTTGTAGTTTTAAAGAAAAGCGAAAAGGGATGATGCATTTTAATGGGATATCCTTCTGTTCAGATTAATTAAAAATATGTTTTGAATATTCGGATCAGGTGATAATGTGCGAATTTAATTCAAGTTATTTCAAGTGAATATCAAATAATGACAAGCTAGTAATTTTATTTCAGTGTAAGAGAATATGAATGGCTGAAATTAAGGTAACTACAATACCTTCTAAGAGAATTGGGTTAGCATCCTTTGCTTCAGCCAGAAACGTGCCATAAATGAACAAGGTTGTTTTGCAGATGTTAAAGTACATTTTGTGTTTGAGTGCCTTTAATTTGGTTATAGCTTTGTTCTCTTTGTTTTTCGAACTAATCTGATTTCGCCCTAAAATATTCTGCTTAGAAGGCACACTTCAAGAATATTATTCCAGAAATGTTCTGAGGCTTGAAGGGTTTCTCTTTTTTGTGATTAAAATTCCTGATTCGGGGCGTTATACTTTCCGAAACTTTGGCATTAATTTATGACCAGTCTATGTTTGAATGATTCATTAATTGATTGAGAAAAATAGTTATTTCAGATTGTTTATAAAATTTGTTCATATAGTCTAAGCAATTCGTCATTCTCAGAATAGATTAAGAAATACCTATAAACGTAATTGTTAAATGCGTCTTATAATGGCAGCAATCCAGATTAGGGGTGATATATGAGACTCCATGCGTAGTCGAGTGACATTATCTAGCAGATTTCGATTTGTCTTACCTCTCTCGTGTTTATCAAATGGTACGCACTTCATATAGGAAATAGCCATCAATGTTTTATAGCATTGGGATATACCAAAGTTCTGACTTAGATAAGTGAAACAGGCGAGTGTTTAGCAGATACATTTTACATATTAACTAATTAATCGTGAAAGAAACGTTTATGCTAATGTTAATGATAGTTTTTCTTTACATTGGCTTTCAATAATGTATCCTTTATAGCATGTTGCCCTTATGTCAACTGGATTTTATCCTCAGATACATCATCGGCTCCAAAAGTGTATCTATTCCTCCTATAAATTCATTCAAGAATTCATATCATCTTACAAGCTGGGCTATCGTAAAACTTCGTGTTAATTATCGGAATTTGAAAGAGCTTAGCATTTATTGAAAGAAATTGACGTGTTACTTCCGCTAGATGATTCCAAAAATGGATGTCAAAGTGTGAATTAATTCCTTGCTGAGTTAGAATATCTTTGCTTATTGGAAAGAGATGAAACGTTCTGTAGTTGATGTGGTTTAATTCGGTGCGAAACAGAATATGATTGCTGTAAGTGTGAATGTTCACCTTTGTACTCAAAGTATTGTCGTCGTAAAGTCAGACTATTTTTTTTATGAGTGGAGAAAATTAAATTTAGTTTTTTCTATTAGGCATTAGATACTGTGCAAATTGAACAATACAAATTAGCACCATTTCAGAGCAATTCATTCTAACTGATAATGACTGTAGACCGGAGCTCGATCATTATACGGTTTTAGACTTGGTGAAATAATAAATGATTCTTCTTTTCTGCATACAAATGTATGAAATTGTATTGGAGCTAGACTCAATTTTCTTGATGGATGCATCATAAAGAGTTCAAATGTTGCAAAGTAAGACGAAATGATAGAATCATGTCTGATCTGAATTACGGTAGTTTAGGTGACATTGTGTTGGCTCTTTTAAAATTAAGATCGGTATTTTTCTATCGTATAGATATTTCTAATTAGTTTTACTATTGTTAATATTAATCATTTGTTCAGCGACTTTCTTTACAAGGGTATATACAGAGGGAAACTTTAGACCATATTGTGTTTTTCAAAGCCTTCTTTGACAAGTGTTGTCAGATATTAATATAAAAAGGAAACCAAAGCAAAGATATTTATCAAATGTGAGAACACAACGAGTATACAGCTATGACGCGAGAAGCCAAAATAAAGCAAACAACGAGTTAATTACGTAGGCAAGAACTGCTCCTCCGATACTCCATTCGATTAGATACCCACCCAGACAACCATCCCACAAAAATAGCTATAAATAAGTGTAAAATTGTATTCAAACCCAAAATCATACCCATCACACCAAGTGGCAAAGTAATCCTTGAACTAAGAGAAAAGATACCTCTACTAAAAAAACAGGTAACAAACAATACAGACCAGAACAAATCACCATGGTTACAAAAACCACCAAGGATTATCAATGAAGCTACCAAATTAGGCAATAAAGAAGGACAAGAAAACTTACTAAAACCTGTACTGGTAAACGAAATCAACCAAAAATACCCGGACTATGTTAAAATATATACCGATGGATCAAAAACAAACAACCCACCTAGAACAGCAGCAGCAAGGATTAACACTGAGGCTACCAAATTAGGCAATAAAGAAGGACAAGAAAACTTACTAAAACCTGTAAACGAAATCAACCAAAAATACCCGGACTATGTTAAAATATATACCGATGGATCAAAAACAAACAACCCACCTAGAACAGCAGCAGCAATAGTCATCCCTGAATTCAATATACAAACGGGATCCAGATTACCGGACTATTGCTCCATTTACACCACTGAATTCTGGGCTATACTTGAATCACTACAATGGATCAAAGACAACCAAATACCTAAAGCAGTCATTATAAGCGATTCCCTAAGCGTTATCAATTTGATCCAAAATCGCAATGCACACTCTAGGGAACAGTTCCTCGACAGAGCATGCCAATTAATCGACGATGTCACTACAGCACATCAATTAGTCGAGCTCATGTGGATACCGTCGCACATTGGAATCTCTGGCAACGAAACAGCAGACAAAGTTGCAAAACCCAAACTAGGAGATCAAAACTCTATCAAGCTTAACTATAGCTCTACAGAAGCAATACGCTTCACACAAACATATATAGACCAAACATGGCAAGATTTTTGGAACTCCTCCACAAAAGGTAAAAAGCACCATGAAACCCAATAAAAAAAACGTAGATAGGAACATACAGCTACCTAAGGGTACCTATTTAGAACAGAAAACCATAAACAGGATAATAACTGAAAAAACTAAACTAGCAAGCAGTTTTGAAAGGTTTATAGGACCCAAACCAGCAACCATTAACTGCTTTAACTGCCACACCACCGAAGATCTACACCACGTATTCAATATATGCCCAAAATATAAACCCGCTCGGAAAATATTTATCAAAAACCAAAAAGAGATTGGATCACCACACACATACCCAGAGTTACTTATGGACTCTAATAAAAACAAACAATCAGCATATAAAAATATAAATCAATTCATAGACTCAGCAGGGCTTGGGAACAAAATATAATTACTATCCCCACAAAACCAAAAGACCCAGTAACTAGCTAAATAAATTTAGAAGCCACCACATAAAAACCCATAACATATCATTCAATTTTATAAAAGTATTAATAAATAATTCACTTACGAAGCACCTATAAAAAACTAAGGAAACCGCAAAATCGGATGTCCTAGATGTCCTTAACGAACCGAGTAATCACCTAGGATTCCGGTCCTAGATGTCCTGAACGAACCGTGTAATCGGCTAGGACTCCGGTCTCTTGCTAAATAAAGTATAAATAACATTCAATCTCTGAAAACATTAATTAACAAATAACTTAAAGAGGTAATATCTAAAAATTTATAAATAACATAACGTATGAAACGCACCCTAAACACCTCGACTAGTAATACCATAATAATCTTGAAAATCTCTCTTCATACATGATTTCTACTACTAACCTCTATAAACAGCATAGAACACCCCTACTTTTTTAGAACATTTTGAAAAAGAAGAAAGAAAAAAAAAGAAGAAAAAAAAAATTGAAAAAAAAAATAAAATCGCAAGAAACACCAGGCAAATGCAACAAGAAACCAGCAATATAAAGCAAGCATGACCGTTCCCGAGCTCTCCTTCCCACTAATGACAGCCAACCATTGAACTGTAAGGGACCTTTATGGACCCACATATTGAGGCCAAACTATCAGGGTTCCTTGAATCCATAAAAGCCTGGGGGAGGTGGCACCATTCCCTTCCCCAGGAACAACTAGCAGGCTGCAGTGCAGTCAGAAAAAAGTGGCACATGCACAATTGTGCGCACGCCACTATAATTAAACTCAACAACAACAACAACAACAACGAATTAAAGCCATTTTGTATCACTCCTTAACCTTTGATTTTGGAGTAAATGAACTAGATATGTACACTGGATATCATTTGAATCCGAAGTTGGAACAGAAAATAAATATCGTAGAAAATCAGAATGTATTTGTTACCTTTCAGACGTTATGAGAAAGCAAATATCTTCCTGTAGATAGTATTTATTTATAAATTATAATGAGCGATTCTCTTGTACACTGATTTTAAAATTGCTTTAATGCTGCAATGAAATTACCTAAGGCGTTATCACTTTAGTGAAGAAAATTGGCTGATTTTGAATGAAGGCAGTTTAACGGAATCAATATTGGATAATAATTGTAAAAGTAGAAACCAATACTCACATGTTAAGAAAAAGATGAGGAGAGAATATTACAGAAAAAATAACGTGGTGTGCGCTACACACCACTTATCCTGCTATAAGATATTTTTAAAATGTGGTCATTACCTGAAGATCTAGTTATAACATCTCATGAAAATATGTTTTCTGATAATGATTCTATTATTTAGATCTATGATGAAAGGATACAAGAATAGTAAGTCCTAATCTTACTTGATATCTTACTGCAAATATATTTCTTCACTACTAACTCATACAATGCGTTAGACAGGCAATTCTCCCATTTAAGTAGCAGGATTTTGAAAAAAACATTTAAAGCGACGAATTGAAACACAATGACTTGATTCGTCCGAAAATGGCCATTGGACGATGTTTTAGTTTCTTGGTCTCATTTCATTTGCCTTGTTGTCTATTTAACACCAATGACTAAGGCGTACTAATATCATCCTCTGTTTCTTCCTGTTAACTGACTTGAAAGTGAAAGGAAGGTGAAAACGTATCTTAGTACTTTGTGTGCATTCCTTAAAGAAAGAATGAAGTAGAATTTGAGAGATTTCTTTAGCACAATTCTAAGTGTTATATATTTTAGTTCTTTAGAAAAGACAGTTATTGCTATTTCAAATAACGTAAGAATATAATATGAACAATGACAATTATTTTAGCATTACATTTTAAAATCAACCTTCGTAACCTTGCTTTCAAATAATTAACTAGAAAAGAAACGATTATATATATTAGTAACTGAGATTTAATACTCGGCAAATAGATCCAAAGAATTCAATCACAGCCATAAGTATATGATTTATAATCTTCAAAAGAGAGCTAAAGTTTAAAATAATTAACAGAAGAGTGAACAAATGATACTAAATAGTGAGAAAACGATAACGCATTACATCACGTATTATTGCGAGTTTGAAGCAACCCAAATTGGCAGTTAGAACACAATATATTCCATATGACTGATTTTATACAGAACCAAATGATACAAGAGAATGCTTAGCATAATGTATGCAGGTTTGATAATTTTCATGACTATATAAGTAACATGGTATCTTACCTTTGTACTTTTATGTATGACGGAAAAGCCAAACATATAAATTCAGCCAATGTGCGTATTGCTTCAGAAGATGTTAGTTGCTTAATAAATGGCTAGATGCTCATTAAAACAATGTGGGAGGTTATTCGTCTGTGTTTTAAGCGCAGTTAATACCACGGGACTGTAATTTCCAATTGAACAGCGATTTCCGTATCTGCTTATAGTTTAAAAAGAAAAACAAATTAACAACTCTTCAGTCGATTATCGATAAAAACAGAAAACCTAGACGAACCGAAACCTTTACACTCGACTGATTATTAAAATCATGTTTTAAAATACTTGACAGCAGAACTCTGAAAATAATGTATTTTTTTCTTCTTTAAAGTCTGCTTTTGCAAATTAAATGCGATCCAACTCCACCGTGGATAAAAGACTAGCATTTGACTTCTCGGGATAACAATGTATTTAAATCATAGAAGAGGGATTGATTATAAAAGGGACTGACAAGGAATTCGGGTAAAGCAAAGTAATTATTTGCATCCCTGTCAATATCACATAGATCGTGATGTGAAAACATGGCATTGAAGCAATAAAGAAGACAGGATAATTAATATCGTTTCTCAATGCTGGCTGCAATTTGAAGACATACTGGATCAGGTAAAAGTTTTAGAAGACGAAATACAATTAAGATTGAATATGTCCACAAGCCCTATACATAGGTATTAGATTATGACGCACACTTATGAATCCGTACCTGAATATTTTATTAAATATATTCTTATGATCGCTTTTCTTCATATCTTAAAACGGTAGTTTTTGTTTTTGTTCATTCGTTAAATGTTTTGTTACTGATTGCAATGTCCTGTTTTTGCGATATATGAAAGCGTTTCGTTCTTTGAGTAACCTACGTGTAATCACCTTTAGAGCACAATACCTTCTTCAAAATCAGTAACTAAAATGTACAAGTGTAGATGGGGCCTTTATCCTGCATTGGAAGGTTAGAAAATAGAATAAAAGCGATACATGTTATTCTGTATCATTTCAATATTTTCCTGAACATTAGCAAAAATGAGAGCTGACCCATGTCTGTCCTGAGATATGCGTGCTAACGTACGTTCAGACATAGGTAGACTAGGTTTTGTATGAGTAATGCATGGGACAATCATGTTTTTCTTAAGTACCTAACCTTTCCGAAATGTATGATGACCCAATCATAAAGACACGCTTATTTATGTACTACTTTCGAGCGATACGTCATCAAATTATTTGCTTTAGTCATTTGTATTCATAAATATAGAAGCCATCAAGAATAGTATACTTTCTCCCATACCTTTATGCGTTGGAGATCTCATGTCCTTTTTATATCTTGTTAAGTTGATTTTTTATAACCAAATTTCATAGAACGACTTGTGACTTTGGCACGCTCATGGCGTCCTGAAAACGGGTTGAATTTGTTAGTATTTTATCATTATCTCCTGCAATTTCGTTGTGTCTTAAACGCATAGTTCAAATACTCGGATCGCGAGAGCTGGCCTATTGTTGTCTATGTCTAGTATTTCAACAAATAATCCGTTACACTAATTCTACTTTGGAAATTCTATATATCTACTATGCACTGGAATGCGTTTTTATTTATTCAGAAGTTAACACAGGAGAATTAACGTCTCAAGATATAATTGTAACTTGGCCCGATAATAATTTTAATAACATTAAATATTCGTATCTAAATATCTCTCTCTCTCTCTCTCTCTCTCTCTCTCTCTCTCTCTCTCTCTCTCTCTCTATATATATATATATATATATATATATATATATATATATATATATATATATATATATATATATATATATATATATATATATATATATATATATATCGCGTATTATGAATTTATAATATATGCAATTTGAACCCGTACATTTGCAAGGAATAAATATTCATAGGGAATGTCATGAATGGACATTAATCTAAACCCCTTATAATAGAGAAGGTCATACTTTTCATCTATTGTGCAGAGAGGGCAGTAATAGTATTTTCAGGGTTGATTACTCTCTCTCCCTTGCTCTCCACCCCTCCCATCAATTCACATATTGTTAGTTGAATTTGCAAAGCAGGAGATAATATTAGTTATATTTGACGATACTGGAATTTAATTTAATGAGAACCAGAAAACTTTGTCTTAAACCATCGACTTATTTGTGGACGTGGCATCTAAGATTAGCCTACCCTAAGATGATATGGAATTAGATGGAACGGTTTGATGTTCTTCACCAAATATGCTACGTTAATCCTGGAGAAGATATCGACTTCAATTTCATTTTTAAATGACACATAAAACAATTTCTTTATTACAATAAGAAGAAACAAATAGAGAGTCCTGAAATAAATGTAATTATTTCTGGCATTTAATTTATAATATCGGATTCGATTCTGCACTTTGACAAAACCGCATCCATAACAAAAATAAATTGTTAGCCCTCAAGCTGACGTATTTTATTCTTGATTCGAATTTCTCCAGGGGTTAATTACTTTCAATTCCTTTATCAAGTCGAACATTGCTTTTCTAGGATGTTATTGTTTAACATGTTAAATATTATACGCATCTAAAACTAAGTCTTGAATAATATTCGAGACCGCACACAATGCAGTTGATGAATTGTTCTTATCAAATAAAACTTTCCCATTTCGCAATTTAAAGAAGTTGGAATTATGATCATTGCAACCAAATAAATTCACATGTGCTGTTTTTATTGCATTAAGCATAATTATCCTTTGCTTTATGCTACGTGTTTAGATTCGAATAAACAGTAACACAAGAAAGAGTGAAAAGAACAAGCTTTGAAAAATATAATAATTTATTTCCCTTGATAAATTATGTAAAAATGAAAAAATATGAACTTACGGTTTTAAGAATCAAATCCAAAACTAATTTAAGAATAATCCACAAACAAAATTTTAGAAATCCTAAAAATAAAATGTTCCATTGATTTCAAGTTCAAGTCCCGACGAAGAATCCTGGATGGAAGACGATGACGTATGCTGTAACTTGTAGTGTGTTGAAGCCTACAGTTCCTTGTAGTAATAAGAAATATCACACCGGTTTTGGAAATAATAATACATTTTTATAAGAGCTGTCTTTGTTCAAGACTTTTGTATAAGCACACGTATATCGCCAGGAAATAAAAAGAACTAATCCTTTTGAATCCAAGTAATTCTAAATAACTCCAAACGACACAACGCTTTTCATTGTGAAAGCCCAATTGAGAATATTTTCTCTAAAACTAAGGTTATATCGTATTCTAAAATGCAGTTTCGATAATCCCGAAGTTGCGAAGTCGTGAGGGGGTCACGTGATCCTGTTTATATCACGTAAGATTAACATGACTCTGACATAAACCAATTATATTACTCTAAGAAATTTTTTAAAACTCTTAAATGACGTAGTCCCATCATGACCTCGACAACAACCAATCATTTTAAAATAAAAATTGAACTTCTTTACATGGCTGCTACTCATTTTGTTTACGAAAAAATGACTCAGGTAAACTGATTTTCTGGGAAAATATCTCCAGGGAAAAAAATTACAGTACAATATCATGTAATGAAAAGTTAATAACATTAAAACTGACAAACAAAGAATTAAATTAAAATAAATAAATATATATTAAATCAGATGTAATTTAATCAATATACATAACATTTGACTGTCACATATTTCACCGTGATTGCAAATTATTTATAATGAAATATCAAGCAATTCAAGTTTTCACTTGAAACCAAATTCCTCCACTCAGTAAAGTTCATTAGTGTTCATACTTTGCGTTTCTTGAAAACGTATTATAGTCACATGTAAACACATATCCATTATAAAACTACTTGCATCCAGACGATGAGACATGTTGATTTGTCTGTAGTTGATAATTAGTACCGTTTATTATAAATAACATACACTAGTTTAATAAAACAAAATTCTTAGAAATTAAAGAAAAAACATCCATGAAAATATGCAAAATAAGAATATAAACGATACGTGACAGACTGCTAAAAATAGGGGAAAGGGAAATTAAATAAGGGTATTCTTGATAATGCTCCGACAAAATCCTAATCAGATCTAAATTACATCAGCTTAGTAAAATATCAATCACAATAAATGCGAGTATATTAATTTAATGAAGGAACTAGTGCAAAACCGAGAGAAGAAGAAACACGTTGTGGGTGTGAGGGTTAAAAATTACAAAAACAACAAAAACGCCCTCTCATGTATTCTATAAAGATCCAATCAAGGTCGATTATTATGCTTCCTAAACATTGAAGTCAAATCTTGTTCCCGAAACGAGATGACCTATTAATCAATCCTCCCTTGAATCATTATGCCACGTAGTTTACAAACTTTTAACTGATGTACAGGCAACTAATAAACTATCTAAACTGTATGTTATAGTATGTTTTGATCTACCTTGCATGTGATAAATGCATTCTTATGCTTATCTCGTGCATGTGTATACGTAAATACCTCTAAGTACAAGGAACAACAGGAGAGGAAGAAAATTAATTTACAAACGTTTATCTTAAAATGCAGTCCGAACGGAGCAGAAGTCTCCAGGTAACTACCCTTATGTATTTAACACCTTCACTTACTCGAATTTATTCAAACGTCCGTTGCCCTTCACATTTACACATTTTACCTAGCTACTTGCCGCAGTTTGACCGGTTTTCCACTATTTTTAGTGGAGTCCCAAATTAAAGATGTACACAGAAATTTTGAGTGGAGATAGATTGATTGAGGAACTTGAATAGTTTTCTACTATAAAATAAATCATATATGCAGACAGATTAAATTACAATAGAAAAGATCATATTTAATTTCTGATAAACAAACAGAAACAAACAAACTGCCAAGGTTAGTTTTCCCTACAAGTTAAATACTTTAATTGGATAGGAACAAATAGTTTCTTTTCTAACGTAAAATGATTTGCCGACAAATATAGAACCGTTGTGTCCATTTTAACATAGCTGTCAACGAGGCACTAGCAGCATAGGCCTAACATAATATCTATCCAACAAAGGTAAAGAAAATTAGACATAGGTTTTTGGGTGCAGTGCCGTAACGTTTAATACCTACATTAACAAAGTAGATACTAAAATGTCTGCTTCTGGGAGGGGTTGAGCAGAAAAGCGAGAGAATCTTAAAATCGTTCTTTATGTTTTCTGAATTTTCCAAGGATTCTCTATTGCTGAACAATAATTATGATTATTTCATATTTGAAGTTAAATTTGTGTAAGTTTTTCTGTCTTTTGCGAGTTTTTTTAATAGAGTAAGGTGAATGTAAATTCTCTGCTGTTTTTGCCAGAACAACTTGATACACAAACGTTAGATGACAGCATGGTTTGGTCTTTAAATGATGCGGCACTTGTCTTTGGATCTTTGGATATATTTGTTAGAGTTATATTTGCTTGATTATGTTTAGTAATGCATGAATATCTTTTGTTAATCTATGTATGTGTAAAGCTTGATATTACAAAAATAAGTATCAGCAGCTCCTAGTAATATCAATACGATAGCTCGGCATAGTTTCCAGAAGGGTTTTTAAAGTCGTGATACGTCATAATTGCAGTGCTGCCGTAGAATATATCTTTCCTCGCGCAAATCGATACAATCATAAGGAAAATCAACGCCCCAAAATGACGGTAGATAAGAAAAATAGTATGTATCGAGTTTTATGCTATTGCAATTCAGACAAGTAATGCAGTTGATTACGTCTGTCGACTTAGAAACTTATTGACTGTTCTTTTTGCCGATAAGTATCTACAATGATTTATAACAGAAAGGAGACTCTGGATAATACATTAAAACGGTGTGTACATTTTACAAATGTCCCTAAAGCAAATTAAACTTCACTGCTCTTTAGAACATGACTCATAGAGCCGTCGGTATTTTTTCACATATTGACCATTTTATCACCTAAATTACAAAAAGGGATAAGAATTCACGCATTTGTTTTATTGTCGCAATGTAATTCGAAATGATTCTAATGGATTACTATTGCACTGGATGCTTTGAAGCTGTACATTTCCGTTTACCTCACCTTGCTTTGGAAAAATGGTTTTATGTATCTGTCATCTACTTATTACGATATTCTGAGTATCTGCTGTTAAATTTAACAAATATTATGAGCTGCTTGCATCGAATGAATCGTGAAATAATAAAATTAAAAGTTTCATCTTCACTGTGTTTGTCATCATCATTTGTATGTCGTTTCGTGCAAGATTACGCCATAGAATAATCCAAATATAATTCGTAATTTACAATCAGAACACTGTCACAAGGTTTAAATAATAGAGAAATGTTTTATAACTCTGACATGAAAACCAATATCCTGAAAAGTCGCTATTCTATTATTGGCGTCCAGAATGACAGCAGGTATTTGTATTAGAAATTATATAATGTTAGAAAAAGGGCATAACATCAGGGTACTATGTCGCAGTGGTCTAATGTACTGGACCAGGCATCAATTGTTAACAGGACGATTTAAAAACATCAAAGTAGCAACAATGCTTAATTGTCTTTTCTCTAATGTCACAAGAGCCAAACAAAGCAGAGACTGTTTTCTTGAATATATGGAATATATGACATACGTTCTATCCTAACCCTTTGATTGGATACATCAATGACATAGTTCCTTTATGAACCCTGTACTTGGACACATCTCTGATAGATTTCCCTCCTTAACCGTTTGATTCAATACATCTGCGATAAAGTTCCTATCTAAAACAATTTGATTGGACAAAGCTGCTATAAAGATTCTATCCTAACACTTTGATTGGACATATCTGTGACAGAGTTGCTTTCCTAATCTTTTGATTGAACATACGAACCCTTTTATTAAAACATTTGTGATAGAGTTCCTATTCTATCACTTAGATTCCACACATCTGTGAGAGAGTTGCTTTCCTAACCTTTTGAATGAACACATCTGCTGGAGTTGCTTTCATAACGCTTCGACTGAACACCAAATAATCAAACTCTATTGACTTTGATTGCTTTATGGACTACAAATGAAAAGAAACACAAATCAATATTAGTGATAACGAATGGACAAATCACAGTTCCATAGTTTCATGCGATTGCATTTGAAATTATATTTGGAAACAAAATAAATTTAAAAAATATAACTTTGTTTGCCTTAGTAATCATGAATGTTCGTATTCCAGCTCAGTTACGTTTATAATGAAATCAGAACCATATCTTATATTTCAATCTAATGAAACCCTGCTCTTCCTACTTTGAAGCATATTACTGAATCATCCATTCATTAAATGCGATTATAAATGATGACCAATCACCACTGAAGGCGATTATAGGTTATGAAACTGGAGACAGCTAGTTTTCTTATATGTTTTTGGTCATTGAGATAATTTGTAAAAATATGCTTAATGTTTTTGGATTGTTATTGAGAGACTTGTTAAACTTATAAATCAAGCATAACGTATTAAAGTAAATTAAACGAATTTATAATCGGAAGGCAAGTTTATACTTTAAAATATAAGTTTATTTTGAAAAATTGGTGTAATATTTGGTCTTTTTAATTTAACCCGAATTGAAATCTTGCGTGAAAAAAGAAACTGATTTGTAAAACGCCAAAACCACAAAAAATAATTATACTTTGCATTAAAGGTTTTGTGTTAAAAATAAATAACTAACGTCTTTGAAATATCTCAGTGTTTTCTTTTGTATTAATGTATCGTAGTTTATAACAGTATCTCCTTCTGAAAGCAATTGTTACAAAACGAAGAATAAATATTGGATCTATTTGAAAATCATATTACAAGGAAACAGTTGATACCATTTTGTTACATGTTACCATATCATCCATTTTACCGTAATGCAATCAGCATCATTAACAATTAAGAGGAAGATAAGTATATGTGTAGCAGTGGTAATGCGTAATATATGTTCGGGTTTGAACCAATTATGTGGTGATTACCATATACAAATTATGTTCCACATTTTATGAATCCCATGCCATACATCGCAAAAAGGCAAAAGTCATTTTGGTAATAAAAGCTTTAGGAAATATAAGTGGTTTTCTAGGTTCTTTAAGTACAAGTCAACGGTACTGTTGATCCTTTCAGTCCACTGCAATTGATGATAGATGCAACGATCTATCATTAGAAGAAACTGGTTACGAGTTTGGCTGAAGGCAATATTTACATCAATAAAAATTAGTTTTCATTTCAGACGCGCTATGTTTCTAAAGGTCTCACAATCATCTTTTAAAACGTTTTGTATCTTGTGTATGGAGAGTACCAATAAATTGCTTGTTGTAGCTGAGACATTAATTCGAGAGTAAAGATTGTACTTAGTAAAGAAGAAGATTATCCTTTTAATGCAGTTTGTAAAAGAACTTTCCAACATAGTGCTTTAAAATCATGGATAACACCATATAAGATATAGGCTTGTATAATTATTGATATAATGTTGTTCCATAAGTCTGGGAGGAAGGATGGTGATGGGACATTGAGAGACGTAGCCGATATCTCTATCCATAAAGTGAATTCAATTTCGCTGCTTAAGTCTGCATGATGATCAACACTGCTGTAAGGAATGTTGGATTAAGGGTGGAACCAGCAAAATAAAAAGATTAAACTGAAAAGGTAAAATATAAGTTGGTGATATTAGTAGTGCTTTATGGATATGACATTTTCCTGGCAACATAAGACAGTTTAAATGACAATAACCTTTACATTATAATCAATAGTCCTTTGAAGCAACAGAGACATAATGTTCACGTGTGTTGTTTAATGCCTTTGAAGTTATTTGTCTTCAAAACCGAACCTGAAGGATGAGGAAAAGATCCCAGTTCACCGCATTCATTTGCAAAAATTAAAGTTCGCACAGAAACAATAGCTTACAATATAAAACATCAGCAGTTTAGGAGAGATGAATAGACATTAGGATAAATGAACATGACCTCAATACTACTACCACTAGTATTATTGACGGTCATGGGCTGCAAAGTTGCAATCATCTCCTAGATGACAGTTACGTTCTATGAAGTTCCTTAAGAGTGAAATGATATAATGTTCTCTATTTTATATAATAAATTTATTTTACTGCACAAATTCGTAGAAAACGTCCATTTTGATATATTCTTAAAACCGCAGATAAGATTCCATCATATCCACGAAACGGAGATTTAGTATGGTAATAACTGACATGTTTAATATGAACAAATCATCTTGTTGGATTGCTTTGTCCTAACGTGTATGCATTTATGTCTTATAGGATCTCGTCGAAAAACATGAATAAAGTTGTTATGTCTCTCCACTGAATATTCCAGCGGAAGACTTAACACGTTTAGATCGAATACAATTTTTATTTTTTGCATGTAACATTCTTCAAGGGGACAGTTTATTTGAAGTTCGATATTTGTTCAAACACCAGACAAGGCTGTATCACTGCAGAGATGCACAAAACGTCTGTTACGCATTGTTAGGTTAAAAATAAGTAAAATCGTAAAAGATGTTTTTAGCACTTTGTGTTTTGTATATCTGTACTTCAAATATTCCATTTCGTCTGGATGTAATAGATGGCTATATGCCATGTAATAGATGGCTATATGCCATGTAATAGATGGCCATATGCCATGTAATAGATGCCTATATGCCTGTGATTACCATCCAGACAGAGATTAACCTTTGTTACAAAAAATATTGACTTAGCAAACCAGTCGTTAATTCATTCTGCTTCAAAGGGTAGGGGCCAGCAAATTAACGAATCATGGAAAATAACAACATTCCCAATATATATTTAATTAATAAGACGAATACGTTTCCAAGTTATTGTTTTATAGGAATATAGAAAATATGGACATGTAGCTGATTATCCCATTGGATTAAATGCTTGTTTAAGCGAGATTTGGACACAAACAATTAGACGAGGATATCTGTTTGGACTTTATGATTTTGATTTACATCAGTACCGGTATGAGCGTGCGCTTGAAAGCTCGCGAGAACAACTGCCAAAGTTTAATTTAGTTTTGAAGACGATTTTGTCACTAAAAGCTGCAGAAAAAAGGAATTACTGCTGAAATTAAGTCTGATGAGATTTTTGTGTAAAGCCTGAATATCATAAAGTCAGAACCCAACAAGTTTGTTTCTCTTTTACAAATACTGTTTGGGTTTGGAGGAGAATTAATCAGCTATTTTGTACAAACATGTTACAGGAATTGTCTGTTTTTACTGGCTATCACTCTCTTTGACAGAGCAATAATATTTCCTGTTCAAATGTGCAAAGCAAAATATATCCCATGGTAGATTAGAGTAATTGCAGCCACAAGGTTATATATTCCACTCTACACTGATTAAAAGTTTCAATAATATTACCACAGATTTCGATTAACATCTTCATTGAATCTATGGAGCAAATGCTTCACATAAAATATTTCGAGGAGTTAAAAGCAGTAACAAGAACATAGAACCAGAAAGGTTCCAACTTTATGAAAGAAAAGGATAGACGATCAAGTTGTCAATAAATTTAATATGGAATGCATAGCATATAGCAGTTGTTCCCTAACATGTGTTTGATTCGCGGACCAATTGAACATTGCTAAGGATCTCGGTGGAACACTTGAATATAATTGTTTCCCTCCAAACTGGGCCAAAGATTATACTGATTGCACTTGAATTTAGAATTATTGTAATAAGCGTTTTTGGGGTCATTTATTAAGACCATACTGCTATTAAAAATAATAAGCTTTTTTACTGAAAAATTAGGTATTTAGAGAAGAGAAAGAGATTCTAAGGCTTGTCAATAAAATTGTTTCTTCCTAATGAAATATTCTTATTGATCTTCATTTTATTCTTCTACTATACAGCAATGGTAGGCAACATAGATAACTGTATTTTAGAGGCACTGGATCATCTTTATTAGATGCTCGTATTCCGTTATATTATGCTCTCATCCATTTCGTGAAAATGCATTGTATTTATGCTCTATTTGAAGTCTGCCAGTTTGCTTAGGAGGTTATACAGATAGCGTTGTGTTTAATATTTAATTATTACATTTGAACTCGGATTGAATGATTGAGTGAGTGAAATTTAGCAACATACTCATCTTATGAGCAACTTTTTAAATCTAATGTCTCCGAAATCGTGCATTGAGTATTATTCCGTTTGTTTCCCGACCTTTCGACAGAAGAGTTATGTTCTGATTCATTTCAACCTCCGCTATTTTCCTTATTTCCAACTGTGGTGTTATCTGCTGTGTATGGCAAAACAAAGGCTTTGCTTTCCAAGTGATCTAGTTAAATCATCGAAAAAGAGCGAATTAATAAAAAGACAATAATACATTGCCTAAAACACAAATCATGGTGTTTATATCTGATGCTTAATTTTAAATATACATCTTATGTATTTGCCTGTATAGCTGACTGGATACAAGTCAAGTAATGCAAAAGGTTGCTTGTTGAGGATATCTTTATAAATTTATTGGTCTCAAATATACTTGAAATATAGATGAAACTATTTTAATCTGCATTCAAATTATGTCTCATTTTAAATGTTGAACAAAGATATTTGCTCATGCCATTCCCAAAGGGAAACTGACGCGAGCAATAATGACGGAAGAAAGGTGAAACTGGTAATTGCTGATACAGACTTGTATGAACACTATGAAATATGATCATGTGTTTGATAATCTAGTTCATGAAGATAACCACGACTACGATCAGAGTAACGAGAATATATTACACCCACGAAAACATTACATGATGAGAATTTTGATGATGATGAAAAAAGTCGCTGTTCTGAATTCATTTTCAAGACAATGTTCTAGAAATCATTGAAATCGCAGAGCTTAATTTAGAAGCATTTATAAAACATCGCATTGTAATTGACAGTTCGCGCAATAACACACCATCCCATCACAATGACAAAGGTCCATATCTCGTGCTAAATGCTATCATAGAATTATTAAAAACACAAATTATCTTTGATGCATCGATGAACATAACTATGAGACGAAAAAGAGAAACAGGCGGTGAAATATATATTTCTTCCATAAGCGAACTGGCGCCATTACTTTAATTCTTGAAACTGTATTTTAAATTATTTTCTTTCCTTTCTGATGGATTTGTATTTGTTGTTGAAAAAGTCTATTGAACAAGTTACACGAATAATATAATTGTTTGCAACTCAATTTAGTGTAGAATGGTACTTTATTATCTTAAAATAGTCTATTTTGAAAGAAAATTGGAATCAGAGGATGGTTGAGCCGATAATTACTTGAAAGTAAAGAATGTGTGGTTTTAGCTTGTCTGCTATTTAATCTCTGTGCCTGGTGTAATTAACTGAAAACTGTCGCTGTACGGACAGCAGAAATGAAGTCTTAGGTAAAGTAAATGGAACGTATGATTCTGCATTAAATTTACAATACTGAGAAAAAATAGAACTATTTTCTTCATTTTGATTGTTTAAGGTTTATCCTTTTTATTCTGAAACATGACATTAATTTGCATATATTCACAAAGAAAAAACGACTGACAATTTGGAAGAGTTTGTAACCACACTTACACGTTTATTTTTTGTGGAGTTCTTTGAAGTACTCTTTATTACTCTATTTCAAATATCTCAAAGAAAGATGCAATATACCATCGAACTAATTATATCACACTTTATTCAATTCTGTGCTGTTTGGATGAAAGAGAAGAAGCCAGAATGGAAAAGGTTATAGGGGTAAACAATCGAAATTTAATATTGGAAAAATTTGTTGAAATGTGTGATTTATAACCCTGGCAACGTAAGAGATGCTTACATAATGTTTAAAGAATTGCTGAAACAATTCCCTGGGTGTATGTCTCCAGAGCAAGATCAAATGACAATTAAAAACAAGAGTTTTTTCTGTTGGCCAATACTCAATGTGTGTTTTGTAATGTTCACACAAATTTTATTTTTGTCAGCTGCTTCTTGTCGAATATAGTCTAATAACATTTCGTCATTATAACTTGATGTCCAAGAACAGCGTCAAGGAAGTTGAAAGGTTAGAAGCTCTTTCCGACCTGTCTCAAGTGGTGACTGATGAATGCAACCTTTCCGCCTCGGAAGATAAATATATTGACAGGCTTGGAAGGGATTATACCTTTTAAATGACTGTGGTTTATATCAAATTTGACTGTACATTTAAACGATTTTACCCTGTTTTTGTATTATCGTTGTTGTGTATGCCTTTATCTGCATGAGTGAAATTAGTATAGATTACTTGGCGAGGATTGTGCTAAAGTGCCATTAAATCATGCTTTGCAAAAGCCCCTCCCTCCCCTTTCTAACAAGTTTATTTTTGTCACTTCCAATAGATTAAATTGTTCACATAAGTTACAAATTATATGTTCATTTATATGTATCAGGAATTCAAAATAAGCGTGTCTTATGTAAAGGGTTGATTTACAATCAGGAATGTATTTAATAATTATTTGAATGATCACTCAAGCAAGATGTTGTTTAATTAAGATCTCAGAAGAGGAAGCATCAACTTTCTCTAATTATCGAATAATTCACTTTTACACCATATTTCAAGTGATTTTCGGTTGGTCAGTTTAACTCATCTATCAACATCTCTAGATTGTACTGATGTTCTATAGCATCCTAAGACTATTGGTCATTGTCCGAAGGCATTGCTAGAAAGCACTATTTTTGAAACATGGTACCTGAAATGTACTTACTAAACATACGCCATTTAAAAAAGTCATAAGTGTGGATCAGTTTTATTACGTTTATCCAGTCAACTCATTAAATTTTAAAATATCACAATGCTTCTATAAAAAAGAATTATCTTTCCTGCCATTTTATTGCAAGCACAGGAAAGTTTCATTATAAGGTTTTGACGAAACAAACCATGCAAATTAGAATTAAGTTTATGCATGAAACTGTATGTTTGGCACTCAAATTTGATCGCAAAACTATCAAAGTCGTGTCACTCCTTTTTTTCTATAAGAATTTCAAGTACGATTAATCTACATTTGTGGAAATGAACTAGTATTAGGCTATTTGGGATGACGAGCTATGTAGAACATAACAAGAGATTCCTTCACACATGTATTTACGAGAAGGAAAGTAATTGCCAATCTCATCTCTGTTGATATAACAACAGATGTTGCAACGAAGCTTGCGAAGAAAGAAGGTACTACAAATGATGTCGCTTGTCAAGATTGGCTCCAGCTTGAACACTTATTAGACTAGATTTAATCTCTAGATGCAAAGATGAAGTAAATACAGTTACGAGTCGACATGTTTACATTAAGTATTAAGTATTCTATTAAGCCTTTTCTAAAGATCTCCACTCTTTATTTTACATTTTTTAAAACTTTACCTTTAGCTATCACTATGTAGCTATTTTTGTGCTGAAATGTCGTAAATACTGCTACATACGTATTGCTCTTTTCATTGCTGAACAACGGGATTTCTTTTCGTTTCAGATTACAATCACTCTTTGTTGAAATAAATTGACAGATGTTTATCTTTTCGGTGTGTACCTCATTAGCAACCGTCTCTAGAGCGTCATATTTTTTTCAAGGGCTCTCCATACCAATATAACCAGACATATTGAAAATTGTCTTTTATATAAATTATAAAAACCCTATATCGTAATATATTATTTATATTTAATTAAGAAATGTGAAAATAGATTTTGAGTACACATTTTATTTTTTATTAGTTCACTGATATTCTGCACGTTCGCAGATATGATAATTACATATGTCTTCTTGAAATGCTTGTGCTACGTGACTTTCAGACGAGCCATGAATGGGTTCAAAAGGATTTGTGAGGCGGAGTACACTACAGTTATATTATATACTTACGGTTTCATAAGAATTTGTGAGGTGGCGTACAAAACAGTTATATTATAAACTAACGGTTTCAAGAGGATTTGTAAGGTTTCTTTTAAGACATTTATATTATATACTAATGGTTTCATAAGGATTTGTGAGGTGGCGTACAAAACAGTTATATTATAAACTAACGGTTTCAAGAGGATTTGTAAGGTTTCTTTTAAGACATTTATATTATATACTAATGGTTTCAAAAGGATTTGTGAGGTGGCGTACAAGATAGTTATATTATATACTAGTTTATAAGTCTAGTCCACTCATGCAACATAAAACAGATAAAGCGAAACTAGGCATAATTTGATAAATTTGTCTTGCCTGTTTTGTAGGATGACTCTAAAGAGGTATATCTATATTAAAATCGAGCCTTGTGGACAAACCAAATCAACGGTTGACTGAAAGCAACATTCAAACGGATGAGATATTTTAACATATTTTATTTATTTATTATGTATTTATTTATTTTCTCTCCGTCAATAACATTTTAGTAACTTAAACAAAAGAAAGCAAGCACTGGTGGTATAATTAATTTAGAGACAAAATCCCCCAATCAAACCCAAACAGAAAGAAAAAAAAAATTAAATTAATCCATGAGACATGTTCTTTTCTTTTAAAGAGTTATAAGAGCTGACTTATAACGGACCCAGCTGAAAAGGAGGAAGAGAAAGGCTTTTTAACAAATTTGCACACACCTGTATGTACATGATTTCGTCTTTACGATGAACGTGGAAAGTATGTAAAGATCTTAGGTTATATATGTATACCTACTATAGCAACATAAATGCATTCTAAGACTGGCCTATAAAAATGAAAATGTTTTGAATGTTGATCGTATAAAACGATTTTATTTCCAAATCTGATTGTCTGTTCAACTGAACATTTTTAAGATTACATTACGTTTGAAAGATGAATATTGTCTGTTGCTTTTTAGAGTCATTCATAATATGTTCTATAATCCACGCTCATAAAAAACAAAATACCGCCGGTATTCTAGAGTGCATGAAAACAATATCACTAGCTATTAAATTCAGATACAGTCCGGAACGCCTTTGACCTTATCCTTGGACAGATCTTAGATGCATCCCTCTCAAACACTTGCAAAGGGGAAGCGAGGCTTTTAGACAAGCTAAGCGATCTATATCAGCTACTTCTACCCCCATAACATTGCCCCAAGTGCATCCCGTGCCGATCGTCCATGAGCCCCTCGCGCTTGAAACTACCAACTGACGTCTTCGTTTCCCAACTAAACATTATTGTGAATCCTCGACCATTTACTCAAATTCTACCGTGCGTGGATCAATTGCCTGATTCGATTCAGTTATAGCGCTAACACTCAACAACTTGGCAAATATGATGAGACCGCTTTCTGCTACTGTGAGAATTTACCAACGACACTAGTAACACTCGATATAGTCACGAGAGCAAATCTGATCGGTGCACAGATAATGGTTATCATGGAAACGATTCCTGCCAACAGTTATCTGGGCGGCGAGTATACAAATCGGCACCGGAATGATACACATCTGCCTTTTTCACGAGTAGGGCAGTTCTTCTGATGATTTCCTCTCTCCTTTTTGGTTCAATTAGTTACTCTGATTGGTAACTTGGAGAGCCCATCACATTTCTTCTTTTAAAAATGTTACCGCATAATATACATGTTCTACAGGCTTTCTTTTTACGGTGCAGGGCGCACACGCTCTTCTAACGAATTACTTTCTTTAATGATACAATTGCCATGCAATCACAACAAATATCTACGTGGAAAATATTTAAGCCTATTTAAGCCTCATGCGTTTATGTGCTCTGGAGGTCCATGTAGAACCATATTGACTACATCATTGATTGGTGTCGGAAGCGATCATTCTCGTTTTCGCCCAAGAACTGTTACACGTAAAAATGCGTCCTTGTTCAATAACAGTCCAGTTATTTCTTTTCTTAACCGAGTCAATGTTAGTTCACATAACTGTATGCGATTCAATAGGCGTGTATTTGTCAATGAATTTCACGTCAATGTTACGTTCAGCGACCGGGAGTTTTTACGCGCTAATGCAATGATACCAAGTTGGCCTTGAGTCGATATAGGTACAAAAGACTAGTCCTGACTGTCGATTTATATCTGACTCTTGACAAGGGCTATTTTGAGCGTAAAATAGGTTATGTTAACCATGTTTGCATGCAGATATTCAACGACAAGAGGAAGAAAATTGCGATCGATATGAACATGACCTCCCAGCTAATTCAATACGCCGTCTTCTGATTCAGCCCTATCATCACCATTGAACAAATTCTTCAGACGGTTTCTGATAGGCGTTTAGCCTAAAAGGAATTCAAGCAACTAATAAATGTTCAAATAGCATCGTACTATGAGCCCGTCCACCGTTAAGCTGCTATCTTGAAGCACCAAAACACGTTTTGCTACGCTAACACCTCGTCGGGTATTTATTTTGCCATGAAAATTAATGAACACTTTTCTTTCGAGTCCTTTTTGAGCGCGAGAAATGACACCGTTGACACACATCCGAATCTAATGAACGACATCAAACTCGTTTTTGTGGTCAGTGAAGTGGTTAGCAAAGGAATACACAATATGAATTTTGTCAGCTTAACTTTACTATCAACACCACTATCACGCCCAATTGCACCGATGGCGTTTCACTATTCATGTAAAATTACCGTGTTATTGACTCAAAATATAGCCATACAAACATTGCTGCAAAACCCAAATATACGACAAAGAAGAAACGCGCACGAAAACATTAAAGAGAATTTATAAACTTGTTCTCGACGATGAAGAAATCTAAGAGCATACTCTTCAATTTTGCTACTTAAAGCAGACGTTGCATCGTTCCTGCGAGGTTTCTGACTCTTCCGATGGTACTAAAGCTATGCTCTGCAAGGTTAATGCTTCCTTGTGAACCATAATTGACGTGCCAGAAGATCTCGAATAATTGTCGCAACAATGGTAATGAGGTCAATACGTGTTTTGGATTACCTCCCGTTGATGAAATGTTGTGCGTTGTAGATGCCATTGTTAATAAATCCACTCTGAGTACTGTCGGAGTAATTACGACCATCGGGCTGTATAAGTTTTCCCTTCATTCCCAAGAAGGCTTTACACAGGATAGAGATGCACCATGCACTTGTAATTCCCAATTTTAACTTATTTAGGTCCATAGCAGGGTACGAGTAATACTAACGTCCGCATCCAATTATGGCATTTTCATTCATCAAATCGGTGGTGGCATGTGTGAACTCACTGTGAAGTTGATGCTTAATTGATGACTTTAATGACCTTCACTGGTATTTTTTCGTGGAAAAAAGCGCAATCGTCTCCCGTTGTACCTGTGGAACCTTTGGTTATGGATTAATTAATCGCCTTAGTCGATCTCTAATCAATTGAAACTCATTTCCATCCCATAATTTTTATGCGGTTTACAGCAACACAGCTCACCGTGTTTAGCTATCGGTACATAGCGTGATGTAAGGCCCGCTAGTGCATTTAGGGCTTCCGCATACAATCCCTGGATACAATCGCCAGGACCATTAAATGCTAGGTAGATATCTAATGTACATTTGTCTCGTCAAGGCCTCCACACAGAGATTCAACACGTTCCGCTCTAGTGCATAGGTCGAGGATTGTAACATGGAGATATACAGACATCAGCCTCAGTAGGGAAAATCCTAAGCAGTGAATAACCTGCAAAGCAGTGTCATTCCCGAGGTAGTTCATTTTGGGTTATCCTCCTCACAGTATCTGCCACTGATCGTGTCACCGGTTAGATTAACTTGAATTGCTCTGGTGATTCAAACAATATCTTTTGTGCAGTTCTGGAAGGGTTCTAATGGATAGCTCATCAAAGTTCATTATTGTAACGTATATCATC
Organism: Sinohyriopsis cumingii; assembly: GCA_028554795.2. NCBI lineage: Eukaryota > Metazoa > Mollusca > Bivalvia > Unionida > Unionidae > Sinohyriopsis > Sinohyriopsis cumingii. The sequence continues at coordinate 45,032,558 of CM068839.1, forward strand.
GATGCTTTTAAGTTCAAGTAGCAATGTGTGGAACTTGGCTGCGTACATAATATCGTCCTTGAGCAGCCGTTGACAAATCGATGCGACCTCGTTGATGACCTCTAGCGTGTTGTTGCCTGCGCAAACTAATCCTATGAGGGTTTCAGACGTTCATTTACATACACTCAGTTGGGGCTGGACCTAAGAGGTGAAGCTAACAAAGCTGTCTCATAGTTTAATCTGCGATCTCCAAGAACTTTACCACTTTTTGGTGGTTGAGTCGGAAAGTCTCCACTGAGGAGTCTTTGTCGGCCGCAGTAGGTAGATCCTCTATGTACCGGGAAATATTTTCTCCATTGTTTCTGTCCTTTTCAGCTTCTTTGTTACTATATAGTACAATGAAAATATAACATTCGTTTCACATTTCATTTTTATGGTAAAGTCTTCCAAGTCCCAACCACTCAAGGAAATAGCCATCTGGGGAATTCACTATTGATGTAACTCGTGTGCGTATCCACGGGCAGTTCATGCCCCAAAAACTTTTTTTATGTCCAAGGGATTGGGTACATCATCAAAAACTTCAAATGATCTTAAAATGTCATCCGCCGTGCTCGTACACTAAATGTTTGGAAGTGGTATTGACAACCTTGTTGACAAACTCATGTGATTGTTCTTGTGTAATATTCACAAGTGCTTTTCAGACATCAACTTGTATGTCTTCGAACACTGTATGAATGTGTGATAATCGTGCTAATGCAAGCGTAATGGAGCCATGTTTCGTATCTGTTCTCATTATCTTTTCGATTGTTACCTCGACTTTTCCCACCTGTAATTTCTAGTATGGGTCTAATCAGCGGTCCATCCATTAAACCATTAAATTGTTTTCGATGACCGCTGTGAGGTCTTCTTGTGCTTCTTGTCGCAACATACTGTAGCATATCTTTGACACTTTCTCCAACAGCTATATGCTCCCGAAAATTTCTAGTTTTCCACGGGCTCGCACGTGGCGTCAGTTACCATTATGAGGGCATCATGCCGAGCAGGAATTATTAATTTATGATTGGTCCATGGATATGACTTTGCCCGGTCAAATGATCTTTAAACAATTAAATTACTCTTGCGACGCGGTTGAAAGCTAAAGACGCGTTCCGGCTGTATCGTGCAAAATGGTTTCATTGCCATAACCACTGGCGCTTCACTCCTTTAATGCAATTACAATCTCGGACCTACTTGATATTTCCTGATCAGCTAACGCGCTCTGCGGTTAAAAAACAAGCGACAAAGACAAGTGAGCTGTATCCACAAGATGCGATGTCTTCAAATAGATTATATGTTGTGGAAGAAATTAAAGGTCATTGTCACTGGTACACAATTACCGTCATGATCGATGGTAGCAAACATCCTTGGACATCAATCTCGTTCTGTCCGTACGCGTAAGTGATTATTCTATCAAGGTTAAACTCGTTCACTTGGTATCAGCTAAGACAAACTATATTTGGTGCAATGGTACGCACTCAGGCATGTTTCCAAGTCCATATAAAAAATGGTGTGTGTACCATTTCTGTGAATTCACGTCGTTCTCTCAAACATTACACTTGCCTGAGTTCTTTAGGAGCTCATTTGTCATTCTTGATCTTTTTGCCGGAGACATTCTTTTTTGCGTACCTTTTGGTTTGCAGTCTCAAGTATTCCTCGACTGGTCTGCCTATGCATCCGTCTTTCAATTTGCCCACAACTCTCTTTCTGACCTTGCTGAACATAGTATGGTTCTTTGCTTGAGCCAACCTCACATGCGATCGATCTCTCACCGATTTTTGGGTACATATCATCAGTGGTAACATACCTTTGTAGAGCATCCGTACACGGGCACCATAGGTGAACTCCTACAAGAGAAGTATTGACAAGTCCAACACGGACATGCCAAAGTATACAGGCTTCATTAGATTCAGTTTTCGTTGTTGACTGTGGCTGCAACCAATTCGTCGTCAAACATTTAATGCAATTCGAATGTGGGGTAGACAGAAAGTCTGAACATTTTCTCCCGAATACCTTCCCCAAAAAGGTCAGCACCGATACGTTTATACAGGTTTAACACTAACGTAACCCTTACTCAGACTGTCGAAACCATATACGATCAACAGGAAGCAAAATGAGCGCGTGCATCGTGCATCATTGCTGCATAATCAAGTGTCTGTTCTTATCTGAAGCTAAGGACTAAACGTTCCAGATGCAGCCCAACAAGCATCCATGAACAAGATTTGACGCAAAATGTTCAACATTATATTCTTATTGGCCTGTGTGACTTTGTATTCGTTGTGGTTTTCTTTACAATTTATCAAACTATCATGCATTTTTCCGCTTTGGCAAGGTAACCCATAGGTACGAACCTCGCACATTTTAGCATAGACGTAGATCAATATAGTTCTAAATTGTCAATGATGGCTTATGCTGGTATTATTAAACCTTCACAATCAAATGATATATCTAATTTTAATAGATAAAGGTAAAGCAACAAATTATTGATAGTGATTGACGAAACATATTAAAATAATAAAGAAATGATTTTACTCGGATAGGCGTTTTATAAAATATGTGAATCATCCGCGATGGATCATAGATGTTAAGGTATATCCTTGAATATCGTACTGGCTATAAAGGGAAATCACTCTTTCTGACTCTTAGTGCCACCTAATAAATCAATTGACGTTTCTCTGAAGCTAGATACTAATGACCTCTGTTTGCATAATGACAGGTATCAATCGAGGTAAGAATAATATGTGTTCAGTATGGTTTTTATTCAGATACGTCATGAAAGCTATTTTAGCACAATGTTGGGGACCCGGTTAGCCCAGTGGTCGAAAAAGCTCGCCTTTACCAATAATTGACATTTCTCCTATGTTTTCGTGGGCTCGAGTATCAGACTCGGCTAACGTGGGTATTTGAGAAAGTCATCCGTAGCTTCCTGTGGATCGGTTGTTCTTTCCTAAGGTTTTCAGGGTTCTGCCTGCCCCAGTTATACTGGCCGCCGTGTATAGCATATCTTGTGCTGAGAATTGGCGTTAAACTCCACAAACAACAATAACAACAACAAGGAACTGCGTTATTTCCGCGTGACTAAATATCTTCTTAACAGAGACTTTTTAAAACAAAAACTCGGAATGATTCTGACCTTTGAAGCTCCTCAAGACATAAAAAAGTAACATTATTTCTTTCGTCGTGCGAAGTATAAAGTCAGTTATTAGAAACTTCTTTATACATGCATCGCATTTTCCATTGTTTCTTTTTCGTGTTATTATATTATGGGATAAAACTAATGAAATCCCCGAACGTCTCACGGTACTAATGATGTGATGGAACATTAACCAGCCTAGAAATGGGTGAAGAGACAATAGAGTTATATAGGTGTTTGGCTGACCAGGATGTGTTTATAATGAAAGTAAGATTTAAGGTAAAAGAATCGTTTGAGAGCTAATCCTAGCTGTAAAGGAACAGAAAGAGATACATTAATTTATTGATGAAATTTCAGCCATATTACTTGAGTTTGGAAACCTCGTAACAGAAATTAGGACCCGACTGTTTTGAACGCAAATGTTTCAAACACATTTACATCCAAAACAAATGCTACGGATCAAATGATTTTCTCTACTTAAAAATGTCATCAAGGATGTGTCAATCCTGATAAATATGGGTTTGATCATGCAGAAATTTAAAGTTATGGAATATCATGGTTTTTGCGTTGGTTTACAATGGGGATTGAAATAATGTCGTGTGTTCTGTAACAAGAATATAATATTGTGTATAACATTACTCTTTGGGATTTTAATCACTGCAATTTTAGGTATATTTGAATGGGAGATGAAGCTGCGCCAATTAGGGCAACACTGATCTTAATAATGTATTCCATGAGTATTATGACTAATTTCACAGTATGCGTCATTTTAAAATACCTCAATTAATATCGCATATATTTTATTCTGTGTAATTGAAATATCTATCTCTATTTTGTCTCTGTTAGTGGCTATCAAACGGGTTGGTACTGTAAGAGGCAATTTTGGCCCGTAATCAGATCAAGCTGAAACTTTTATATACAAAATATGCCGCAGCCTCTTCCTTAAATGTATATTTGATTTTTATACATTATCGCTTTTACATTGATTATGGTTTTCTTTCTGTGTTTTGGTACCTATATATGTGGTGCTTAATGCCATTCAATTACCTTTAATACACTGTTAGTAAAATAATACTGTGGAGTACTATTTTGTTCTTGTTTTTGATCGACTTCTTTCATGTGCCTCATCTATATTTAAGTACCCTCATCCTAATACTCAGAATGTTCTTAAACGCGATCAAGATTGCCACCAATTTGAATGCGAAGATGAATTTTACGTGAAAATATGAGATTAGGAAATATTGTTCTGTTGATTTGGATGATATGTTGTGCAAACTACATATCATTGAAAAACGATTAGTTGCGCATATTAATACAGATAAAAAATTGTTTAGCCGTATGCAACATTTTACTTCGGAATAAAGACATGTATACACTTCAATGGTTTAACTAAACTAGGGAGGAATATAACTTAGTGTATTACATTAGAATTTTCAAACATTATGGCCAAGAAAGACACCAACATTTGGTCATTAGTCAGATGTAGTCTTTTCCCAAACAAGCATGAGTAACAAATTGAGGAGGTAAATTCTAGAAAGATAAATAATGTCGTTTCCATTATTGAAAGAGCTGACAAGAATAGCTCGTTACAACAGAAAAATCAATTCCCTCCATACCAAAAACACGTATTAGCATATTTTATATACTCAAATAAATTAGGCGAGCACTTACGTTTTCGGTTAATTTAATTACCCCTGTGTGTAATGTAACGATCTACATGATGTAAATATGAAACCAACACATTTATCTGATCAAGTGGTAAATCAAATTTGTTTGACGCATTATGGAATTTTGTGTTGGGCAGTCTAACATTAGTCCAGGGTTATATTGATTAATTGTGTCTTTACTTATTAGTAGTTGATGGATTTATTGATACAATTATGTCTACTGTATTCATTGAATTAATGTAATTAAAGCAGACTCACGGGAGTTACTTGTATACAAAGTATATATTCCATAAAAGGGATTTTGTTTACCAAAGATGCAAGAAACAGGATGTTTAATGTTACATCATATAAAAACTGAATACATGATGTTTCATTACAATTTTTTTATATCACCTCTGTCTGCGTGGGTTCGAGTCTCGGATTCGGCTAATGTGGGTATGTGAGAAAGCTTGCCAGTAGCTTCTCGTGGGTCGGTGGTTCTTTCCGGGTTTTTGCCGGGTTCTTCCTCCACCATTAATACTGGCCGCCATGTATAGCCTATCGTGTGCAGAAAAATGGCGTTAAACCCTACAACAACAACAACAACAACAATTTTATTACAGAGTTTACTTTACAAAGCATTTTAGAATTTAACCTAAGCGTTTCTTACTGTAGTGCTCTCTTTATCTGCTGAGACCTTTCAATCGAGATGATTCGACCTTCTTGACAAATGTAAATATCATTACGTTCGTAGTAAACATTGAAAGTGACAGATCTTAGAAGGAAATATGCATTTTGAAAGAAATTTCATGGATTTATATCTCGCCTGCTACTCTGCCTAATGCATACAATTTTCCATTTTCAAATGACATTGACGTAACCCGGGGGTCAGAGATTCATTTATACTTTTACTACAGAACCCAGAAATGTTAAGTATCCGTATCAAAGTTAAGCCTCCCTGGATCTTGGATTAACAATAAAAAAAAGGAAACCGAAGACTTAAAACTAAGTTATCTAGCGAACCTTGCACTTGACTGAGGGTCAGATGAAGGAACTGATACATGAATTTAAGAGGGGAAGACTTACTGATTCCATGGTCCAACTTTAACAGCAAAATCAATGAACAATGAAATTTACATTACTCTAAGGACAGATGGAGGTTACGGCTGAATTGATTTTAAAAGGCTCTACATTCTGACTCCACCATTCAAGTAATTAATCACCCACACATGGTTTTAGGCACCCACACATGGTTTTAGGACTTCGGACCTTTCAGAAACTGTAACCGAAATCTTACACAAAGTTGCTCCTGCCGCCCTTATATATCTTGGCTCCGACTTAACAAGGGATTCATATCATTTACTAGCGTGAGAGCCTGCTAGACAATAAAAGGCATTAAAAATAGTTTTAGTTAAGATTAGGGTTTTATTTTCTTTTTTCAATTAATCTTTAGTTGAGAGGAAAAAGAGTGATAATCGAGATTTTATGAGGCACCGATAATTAATGAGATATGCTTGTACATGAAAATTACTGTTTTACATTAACAAATGCAAAAGTTGTACACGGTTTATCATTTCGAATTAAGCTAATTTACTGACGTCTACGTCATTTGTTGTTGTTACAGAACGATACGTTATTCTGATGACAAAGGTGGATAAAAACTTCTTGGACACATTTGTAGTAGACAGAGCTTAAAAACTAGCAATCAGAACAAATAATGATATTACATGTAGATTTTGAGTATGGATTAATAGTACTTTTAGTTTATAGAAGAATCCTGAAAATGTGAGAAAAATATGCCATTGAGCACAAAGTAAATCCAGGATTTGCTGAGGGAATCAAGCGAGAGTTCAATCGGACAGATTCCATTATGTCATATTACTTCATAATCATTGCAGTGTCTCAAAATGAACAATTTTAAAAAGAAGGAGCTTTTTCGATTTAAATATTTTCAAGAATAAAGTTATCGGTTGCAGTGTTCCTGAAATTTTTTAAAATCCCAAGAGATGTATGACGTATAATCTGTTTGAGCTATATCATAAGCATTATCATGCATACTACTTTTTGATGATAAGGCATACGTGTCAGAAAAATGAGGTCTGTAAACCCGTCTTACGTTATTTTAGGTCCCACTTAGTTCGTCAAATAATATAAGAAAGAAAATAAAAATGAGAGAAGAATTCCTTATTTCAGAATGCATGGTCCGTACCTCTGTATTAAAATGCAAAGGTGGACGGGTCTTTCTATCAAAGATATTTTGCCATATGGACGAAGCAACCGATCTGTTACGTCTGAAAGTGTCTACAGTTATCAACTGTGGATGACACTTCCGGCTAGGTGGTCTCAATTTCGGGACACGTGGATAAAAAATTTTCGATCATACGCAATTTAACGTTTTCATACGTCAGTACTAGGCGATATTTGGATATACTTTCTTACTTCAGCCAGATATAACAGTGTGCAAGAATGCCAACACTGGGGGAAACCTATTATTTGTAGCTCTTTTCCCCAATCAGCAGCTAGTGGAATCAAGAGGAACGACTTCAAAATATAATAATGCTTAAAACAAATACCTCATTAAACATTACTCTTGAACATTCAAGGAAAACTCAACACTACATATATAAAGGTAATTCCACACTTACGACAGACGTGTTCACCGGAGGTACAATCGGGAACTTTCTGCCTTTTTGTAGCCAGTCCCAGATCCATTGTTAGGCCGTGGATGTGTTTTGAATAGCTTTCGACTGCTTACGTTCTTCACATGTTCAAGAGAAGCTTATGTGTCATTCACTATTTTTAAGCAGGAACATGAACAAGATAGTGACATACCTTATTTTAGGCAATGTCTGTTCTTTATATGTCGACATCTTTAAAGACCAGATATAATGCATCAATGAGAATGTCAACTTTACTTATACGTAAATAGAGTTTATACCTAGGCAGACGAAAAATGATCACATTTTTTAAATCTAAAATTGTCTGTTCTCGTTTTTGCAAATTACACAGAATGCACGATGACTTTACAATCGATCTTGACGGTTGCCTTTTTTTTCCTGTTTTGGAGTAGACCAATGAGAGATTTGCAGTTCCGTACTCAATCTTTTCAATTATTCTGATTTTATAACTTCAGTCAGAAATCAGTTCACAAATTTACGGAATGAAAGTGTATTTATATAAAATCATTACCTTCATTAATGCGCACTTGAACGGCCACCATCTCTTGGCTGGGATCTGTGCGCTAAACCTAACATTATACCGTAATTGTATGCCAAATGACAAGTTAATCGAACATTGTGCAGGATTCTTATGATAGTTGTCTATAATGGACATGACAGTAAATCTTTCAAAGATTTCCTTGACAATTGTCGCAACAGTCATATAAAATAGATTCATTTCCTTGAGAACAAGAAGCAAACTTTTCAAGGTGTAATCTACCTAACAAAATTGAATTGAACTTGATCTGTGTAATATTCGTCTTCCTTATTTATACGCATTGAAAATATGAAAGACCAATGTTAGAGGTGCCAACCTTTTAATCAACTATAATTAAATATCCCCTCTTTGACATCAACCTTCGATAAAGTTCTTATGTGCATTTAAGCATAATCCGAAAATAATTTATTAGTCATGTACGCGCTCATCGTAGTGTACGTTGACTTGTAGAAGTTAATATTTGTATCCAGGACTGATCAATAGTTAAGAACTCCTTAGTCAGATTGTCTAAAGATCGACCAACAATTTCCATTTCAAATCAAACACAGTATGAGACAGCTTTTGGTCAACTTCGTTTTGACGTCAAATACAAATTAGAATGTATAAATAAAAGGGTCTAGTCGGCGTTCCGCTTTTGTGGATAGTCAGAGCGGAAGGACATATATTCAAGATGCAAGGCACATATTTAAATAAGAAGCAAATTAGTCCCCTGTCGATATTAGACCGTTACCTTATGGCCATGAAATAGGCCAAGATTTATTCCATTGATCTGCTTCAGACAAGAAGTATAATATACGATCCCACAGGATTAATTATTTGAGCAAATAGCCACATTTACTCTTTTGTTCTTTCTTCTACGAACGTTTAAGACAGAGGAGGCGGTCAACTTTGTAAATTTAAAAAAACAAAACTTACTTATAAATGAGATCACGACAGCTTAAATAAGGTTTGAAATGACTACAAGAGTGATCTTATTAGTGTATTGTGCTATCGGAATTCATTCATTAGATAAAGATCTGTATGATAAGAAATATGATTAGAATGTGTTAGCAGACTGAGAAATAATATGGCTTTTATTCGGTCTCTATACTATCTCGTTATGTACAGTCATCAACCGGCTATTGTTTCTTTGGAAGACCATAGTGGTTACGTACGCACGCCATAAACAAAGACAAACATTTCAAAACGACTGCATTCTTAACGCAGTTATAAATCCATATTTTGCATACAAAGATTCCTATCCCCATCCACTAGTACCCACAAACAAAATCAAACTATAGTGTGATCGTCAGCGAAGGAGGATACACTTGTGTCCTTTGAATATATCACCCAAAATGATCGTTATATGACGAAAGTTCGTGTTCAGTGTTAGAATGCTAATTATAGCTGCCTTTATGCGCAGTCATTGATGTTCTATGTTATAATTATTAGAATAGTTGTCAATTTCCCCCGTCTTTGAGGTTTACTATTGAAATTGCTAGCGTAGGCGCGTTTGATACGCTGTGTAATGTTTATAGGGCATGAGTAATATAAATATAACACACATAATGCGGTGTTTTGGTAGACCAGCTCCTTGTTTGATGGAAATGATTCTTAAGATAGCAAGAAGTTTTATTTTATAGAATTACTACTGAGGGCTACGAGTGTCCTTTCTCCAGTCTTTGACAGTTACGAGTCTCCTTTTCCCAGTCTTTATTCGAAATACTAGCGAGGGCTATAAGTATCCATTTTCCCAATCTAGTGAGCTAGGGGTGTTATTTTCCCAGTCTTTATTAGAATTACTAGTGAGGACTACGAGTGTCCTTTTCCCAGTCTCTGTTAGAATTGCTAATGACGGTTAGCGGTGTCCTTTTCCCAGTCTTAATTAGAATTACTAATGAGGTATACGAGTGTGCTTTTTCCAGTCTTTATTAGAATTACTAGTGAGGGCTACGAGCGTCCTTTTCTGTCATTTTTAGAATCACTAGTGAGGACTACGAGTGTACTTTTCCCAGTTGTTGTTACAATTACCAGTGAGGGCTAAGAAATGTACTTTTCCCAGTCTTTGATAGAATTAACAGTGAGGGCTACGAGTTTCCTTTTCCCTGTCTTTATTAGAGTTACCAGTGATGGCTACGATTGTCCTTTTCTCAGTCTTAAAAAGAATTACCAAAGGGGCTACGAGTGTCCTTTTCCCAGTCTTTATTAGAATTACTAGTGAGGGATACAAGTGTTCCTTTTTCCTTGTCTTTATTGGAATTACTAGTGAGAGCTACGAGTGTCGTTTTCTCAGTTTTTACCAAGTTCTGAACGTTTACGATATAAAAATTGTATTATTAAAGTTATTTATATTTCATGATTTTGTTGTCACGTCATATCGCAAATTTAATGTTTGCACGAAATATATATATATATATATATATATATATATATATATATATATATATATATATATATATATATATATATATATATATATATATATATATATATATATAACATTTACAAAGGACAAAACGAGGTTAGAACATATACATTTACTTTGAGGCGATCCCAAGGGATGAGCCAAGAGATAGTAAGATAAGTTTAGATTGAAAAGCTTGAAATTTAAACCAGGAATATAAAATGTAAAATGATGACAGAAGATTGTCAACACTGTATTGATCAACTGCATCCTTACTGAAAAGTCAGAAGTTCAAAGAATCAATAATTGCAGCATTTTGTTTAGTACAAACCCGAAACTAGAAAATTAATAGGCAAACCATTATGTTAAACTGAAAGATCGCAGTTCAGTCTAAACAATTTTTGTATGATAGATTAGTTTGCAGCTATGTTTAGAATAATGAAATATATTGCACTCAGAAAGGGTGACACAAAAGAAGGTCTATTACTAAGTTTGTAATGTTCAAGTTTGTCAGTTCTGTATGGACACTTGTGCAAAAGAAAATTCTTATGTAAAGTAAAAATGAAATTTGATGACCGTTTTAAGAATTTCGTAAGATACTTCCTAGAAGGTACAAGCTAAAGTATGAGTAAGCATAATTGGTGTTGTATTTGATGTAATGATGTAATAGCATAGCCTGTTATACAAATTCAGTTAATTAGTAAATATCGCTGACAATATAATTCAATTATTATTCCGCATTTATGCAGAACAATAATAAAATCAGCCATAACTTTACCATTATGTTAGAAACATGCTAAAGTCATTTAGGATATCAGTTGACTCCGATCATTTGATTATTGTCCCGTAGTAAAGTTGATATCCTGGTTATTCTGCGAAATGGTGACTTAACTGCGGATACAATCTTGAAAACGGGATAAACTATTATGATGTTACATTTCTCCAAACACTAAAACGGATTTCCGAATGCTCTTAGTACCTGAACCAAAAAGAATGCAAAGATCAATACAGAGTAAATTACTGTTTCAAATAAAGAATGAAGAAACTTGATTGGATACTATTTTAATAAAATGACAATGATAAACGTTATGGTTGAACGAGCCATGTATACGTAGGTTCCGCCTTACGATTCTTTACATACATGCATGCATACATACATACATACATACATACATACATACATACATACATACATACATACACATATGCATACATAACTTTACATACATACACACGGAAAGTTAGATGGTTGGTGTACGGAAGGAATATATATATATATATATATATATATATATATATATATATATATATATATATATATATATATCTAGCTAGGTAGTGATCCATCTTTTCACTTAAACGTAGGCGAGTGCCTTCTTGAACTGTTTAATGTCTTGGCAAAATTCATTAAACATAACTTTAGCAAACGTTTCTCGGTAAGCCTTCCATTTAAACGTCCGTCGCATTTTATTTTCGAAAACAATTAAACCAGAATGGAGAACACCAAAGCCTAAATTTGCTTCACTCTGTGATTGACTTATTCCAAAGAGAAATACCTGCACAGAAGCCTCATATCTATGTTCGGTTTCTAGGTCTGCTCATAATTTAACGTGCGACCCTTTCTTGACTTTATTACTTGTCAACAATATCGTCCAATAATGCTAAAGTGGCCACTAGTACTAAAGACTTGAATCCAGAATAATCTATCTCTAAAAGCCGTCGATAAATAAATTGATATATAACTGAACATATTTTAAAATCTTGTTTAAGCTAGATAATATTTCGCTTAAGCATGGTATTTTCCTGTTTGAACAAGAAGTAAGGTAATATTTCTTTACACTATTCAGCCACTGTAGGTTTGGAATGAATGTTTATTAAATCAAATAAATGTTTGAAATGCCTCGATAGCCATTCATTTGTCAGATAACAATTTCAGAAACAAATGGTATATAAAATTTGATTTCGCATGTTTCATCTACATATTTATTATTTCTTTCTAAAGGTTCTTTTAAGAGCACCTTATTTTATCTAGTTGTTTTGTTTCAAGACTTTTACTTCGTTTTAAGCAAGATATTTGATGGCAAATGCTGATAGATTTTATATATAAATTTTTAATGGAAAGTGTATGTGTGTGTGATTTGTTTTTTTTTAACGTTGCTATACATATTTTCTAGTCATATCGCTACGATGTCTGCAGTGTGGCAGTTTATAGTGATGTCTAGCACTGGGGCATCATGTAGCAGACATGTAGCGTGATGTCCCACCCAGTCACATTATCCTGACACAAGGCCGACAAGTCCTAAAACACTAACCTTGTAATGTTGAGCGCCAAGCGAGGAAGTTGTTAGTACCATTTTTATAAGTCTCTGGTATGACTCGGCCGGGGATCGAACCCATGTCATCCCGCATCCGAGGCAGACGTTCTAACCACTAGGCCATCGGAGCGGTCTGAATGGAAAAACACTGAGCTTTTGTTTCTTTTGTATTATTATTTCACATTATTTTATATGAAACTGAATATTTGAGGATAAAGACAATTTGATTTTACAAACTAGAATAAAATATTCAGATATATAATTATATGATTCTTTATTGACAATTTAGCATATTTAAAGTCACACAATCAATCCGACTTTGTATCCTCACTGTAAGACTATATAGCGCCATAAACGTGCTTATACGATAAAGATTTGTATGTATCAGAACGGTTTATTATCAACGAGCGATACACGTAACCAAACACAACAACGATATGGTGCTGATAATATATGAAGATTCCCGATCAACGGGGGATGTAAATAGTTTTTAGTTAGGGTAATTAGATAATAATATATCAATTATGGTGATTCAAAGTACCCATGCTGGTTTAAAAAATTCATGAGGTTGCACACAAGCTATATTTTAGAATAAATATCAATTTCCTTCCATACAGATGGTTCTGTAAGAAGGAAGCCATTCGTCTAAGGTAAGTTCGATCAAATGGAATTTGTTCTTGACGGCATGATGCATGCCATTTACTAGATATGAGTTTTAGATAAGAGGTTTAAAATCAGAATATGTTATTATAAAATCATATAGTTGTTGAGGCCTATTTTACTAGCTTATTATCTATAATACTATCATGGCTAGGTAACAAACAATATACTGTATTGTGAGAGGTACACAGTTCAGTAAACGGATAAGAATATGTTTCAATAATGGGTTTTCCAACTTCCGATTGTGACTGAAATACTGATAGGGAATTGAAGAAGATGGTAAAGTTTAAAACATGTTTGGTGTCAATATTTTTTTTTCAGGGCAAGAACTTTATGCCTTATTTTTCCTGAAAGTACTGATCCATTGTCTGGCAAGCAAGGCTGTGTAATGTGATTCCAGTAATGAAGGCTGCATCCGCATTTTCGCAATCCTTTGAACCATCGGTACTAATTATTGTGTAGTTCTTAAATTTAGAGAGAATTAGTTTTTAAAGTTTAGGAAAATTCCCTTATAAGCATTATGAGGCACGTAAGTATTACAGAAACAAACGACGTTTGGATTTTTGAAAGGTCAATGTATGTATGGTCAAGGCTGGAAGGTATGTTAATGCCACATATAGGAATGACATTTGCTTTATTTTGGTGTAATGTATTGTATTTAGGTTGGAAAACATATACAGAAACAGGGTATGAAGCGTTGAATCTTAATTTGAGGGCACATGTAAAAGTAATGTTTCTCTGAGATATCATAAATGTGGCTCACTAGCTTCAGCCCAAGGCAGTGTCATGGAGACGTCATAAACCATCAAAACGCGAGTCGTATTGGTTGGTGATGAATTGGATCAAGCATCTTTGAATATGTCTTTCTGGCTGAACCATAAACAACACAACCATAGACCAGTTTGGATCTAATTAAGGTTCTGTGTCGGTAAAGAATAACTTTGTATTGTATGTACATAACAGAGACGGTGGAGCACACTCTTACCTTGAATACTGTATTTGAAATACAGTTCTATATTTATAGGTTGCTGCATTTGTATGGGAAAATATGAACGAGTTTTGGGATGGAATACTGCACGACCTTGGGAGTACAGTATATCCTTCCGACAAAACAAGTTCATATTTTCCCATGCAAATGCAGTAACCGTTTTATTATATGCTCATTTTGTTTTTATTCTACCTAAGGTTTAATTATATAAACACAATACACTACAAGAAACAACGTAAATGAATGTATGCCGCATTCCAAAATAAATACACAAAAGCGCATATTTATCATTACACAAATCAACATTATTACTGCGTACATAACTCCGCCCAGATAAATTTGAACTTAGTCGCGCGCTCGACATAACTTTCGAAAGAAAATGGCGTGTCTAGTTAAAATTGAAATTTGGAGTCATATTGTGAATGAATGTGCATTGCAACAACTTTTCCATTTGATCTGGAATGAATAGATTTTGGTATTTTTCTCGATTCTATGAAATTTCGTGATTATGGACTCGATTTGTATGTGAAGATTCCACATGAAATACATGAGATTTAATAAGCTAGGTAGAAGCGTGTTGATATCTGCAAACGTGTCTCTGTTTCTGTCATTGAATGTTTGAAATCGTAATGTGGGAAAAATATGAAGTCTTTCAATTGCAATTTTCAAAAAGACCCTATGGAATTTAAATGCTTATTTCATTTTTGGTGCACTAAGGAGGATGCAATTGCACTTATCATCAAAATTACAACACAATTTCGAAATGTATAATCCAGATTGAAAACCTATGACGTGGCTCGTGTAATTCCGATTTGCAGAATTAATAAAATACATTTTGAGGAAATTCAGGATGTAAAACTGTAAGTATATTTTATTTTGCCATTCTTATCACCAGCTAAAGAAGAGAGTATATGACTTGTCGCTTGTATGTTATTTGTAAGGACCTTATCTAGCGTCTGTTATATAATGTATCTAGCCTAAATCCGTAACATTGCATCAACGCGGAATGTGTCAAAGCAGCTGGTATGTGGCAGTCTACGAAACATCTGTTTTAGTTCATTCAGAAACAAATTTAAACAACCACAACGTAAAGAGCATCTTACGCGAGTGTACATGATTTGTGTACAAATCAAAAGTGTTGGCGTCTGCGTCCATTGTTTGTTTACAATAGAAAGTAGTTCCTTTATGCACGTGAATGCTATATGTTTATTGTCGCGCGAGTTCAGTATCGGGTAATACTGAATGATTCTGACAATGTAAAGTTAACGGGGAAATAAATGAGCATATAATATAAAAAATTGACTGGACGGCCTTTTAGACCCATATTGTGCAGGTCATTAATTTATTCCCTACCTTCATATTGTATCATAGTCCTTTTCCAGATCCAGGAAAACAGCCATTAAATGTTCGTTCTATATAGAAACCGTCGCGAATGAACGTTTTAAGTCTATCCAGATGATCGTTGGTACTTTGACTATATATGAACCCAGTTTATGAAGGAGATTTTAAATTGTTAGTCTCCAAATACTCGTCAAAAGAATAGGATGGTAGTAAATATGATCTGCGTTATCTTTACCTGGTTTTGGAACATGTATTAACAATAATTACTTTTCATGTTTTTCATCTACAATCTGTGGTCGATAAAAAATTGAGAATTTCCAAAACAGCGATTATTAATCAGTATTTCGGTAGGAGTTTTGTAAACTGCCAATGCACTTCGTCAGACCCGTTGGGTGTATCTTGGGCCTTGCTTAAAGCATTCATAAATTCAAAAACTGAAAACCTGAAAACGGTTGATTATTATATTGTGAATTATTTTTTTGTGAATTCATTTTGAGTTTTCGGCCTTCGAATATTTGCTGAATAATTTTTGTAATGGTATATTTTTAATATTTTTCAGACGATTCCAAATTAGGAATAACCATAGGAGCAGTTCCCTCTGGAAACCCTGTGTTAGCTGATTGTAATACTTTTATTGCGACAACCCTTGTTCATTTACAAATAGTGACAACAAAAATGGAAATAAGAGTTGGATCATTATTTTCAAAACCAAAGAAAGGGGAAAATTGGTCCAAATATTATTCCTATTTCTCGAACTACCAAACACGTTGGTATCTATATGGGATCAGAGAAGGGCTGCATAGCAAAAGTAGAAAATGCGTGTTTAAAAGGAAGAAAATCACGTAAGTTCATTGTCGGGATTGGGAAAAAACTTTCTGGTCTACATCATTGTGATACATCAAGACTGTTGGCATATTAACACATTCAAAGCGACTAGTGCATCAGTACATTCAAAATTGTACTTCATTCACAACACAACTGGAATGCATTCGGAATACCATATACGTTTGGACTTGTGATATAATTTTAGGACCATTTGGGACTTGATTCACAAGGTTTAAAATCCTTTTCAAAGTTTCACTTTGTATTCTAGGTAAATAAATTATTCGTTAAATTTTAGAAAATAATTTTTTTAATATCTTTTCTGTTACTTAGTTTAAGTCCATTGAGTCGCAGCAGACAAGAATGGTTCATAATTCTTCAAAACAAGAATTAGCCTGGGGTTTGTTTGAGCCAACTAATGTATTGCTTCAATATAAGACTGACACCTTAACCTCATAGAAATATTAGTATTCGGAATAGTTCTGTCCTTATTCTGATGCTTAGTTGTTAATCCCATCGCAATCAGAAATAACGTGCCTTTTTCTTGCAATAAGTGCAACTCTAACGAGATACCGATTTCTGATCAGTCTTATAAAACGTTTGGTTTCTAAAAGTTGTGCCAGACTGAGATTTGGAAATACTTGTATGCGGCAGACTTGAAGTTTTATAAAAGAAACCGAACAAGAGTGCGTCTTACTGACAAATGTATCATATATAATCAAGAATGTCTTTGAATGAGTCCTCGATACTCACAAAGTAGTGTTTTAATTTTAAAAAATCAATGAGCACTTTGTTATTTCGATGAATAATTTAAACTACATGATTCCTATACAGTTGTATCTGAACTCAACTAAACGTGATTCCATCGACTAATCTTATGAAAGGAATGAAACTATTGAGGTTTGAGAGACAGGAAAATAAAGTCTGCTCGCTTGAGTGTGTGAAGGCACTTATAGAGAGAGAGAGAGAGAGAGAGAGAGAGAGAGAGAGAGAGAGAGTAATTATGACTGTACGTCAGTGTCTGCATGTGAAAAAGTTAATAAAATTAAGAAAGATATTTGCTTTTAAAATATATAATAAAAAATTAGCGAAAAAAAGTACATTCCTCTTTATCATTTTTGTAACAGTCTCCGTCGAAAAAGCATAAAAAGCAAGAGAATTAATGACTAAATAATAGGCAGCTAAATGCTAAATATAATTCTTAACCGGTTTATCTGCAAGCGTTTAGATTTTAGCAATTTACCGTAATGACGGGTCTTTCTTTCATGTGAAGAATTTCGATAAGCCTATTGTCGGCCTTACTCAGTGACGACTCGGTCGTCAAGTATTGAATTTGATTCGCATGCTGTTAGGACATTTCTTGATCAAGGACTTGCCGATAAGCATAATACGATATTTTCTAACCGTAAACGGTCTGGCCCAGCGTCTGTCATGATGTTTTTTTAATATAAATCACGACCACAGGCTATTTATGGACCATATATGTTAACATTTTATGGAATCTAACATCCAAAATAAATGTCTAAGTTTCATTTGAGTTTAGTTGTTATGAGATGTCTTATTTTAGTGAAAAATCGAAATTTATGATCACATATATGTTTCGGTCATTATAGTAAAGGAATTCTACTTTGCGAAATCATGTATAAAAATGTAGGCAACATTGACTTGGCGTTAGATCAACGTAACTTTAAGGACTGGAAACAGAAAGTCATCATGATACAGCGAAATATCCCCTTTATTCCACCCTCTCCGAGAAAGTATATGACGGCGCAGCTTATCTCATAATTGCAGTGTTACATGCGATAATAATGAAACAGATACACGCCGTCTATTTAGCATTCAAGGAATGAAGTAAACATGACGAAATGTATATCGATAGAGGCAAAACAGCTTGTAGTCGTTGTCTAAGGATTAAAGGTTTAAATAATATTATCTTCTATGAATTATTAATCAGGAGACCAGTTTTCATCAGATCAAGAGATAAAACAAGGAAAGGTCAGTATGTCTACCAAAGTAGAGAGTAAATCTCCGTATTTTCGTTCTTGTATCCGGTTGTTTGGGTGATCAATGCCTTTTTATTGACCTTGCCAAACTGTAATAGAATGTGAGGGGAATGATGTGGCAGAAGATTGTTTATCAGAAACTTATATTCATTATCCTGTAAACAAAGCTTGTACAAGCTGATAAATGTATCTGCCATGCAGTTTTGCCAGTCTGCCGTTGTTGGAGCATTATAACACAAGATAATTAATATTTGTTGGGAATTTCCTTCCAAACTTCATCGGCTATATGGTTAGTTTTGTACTTAGAGCAACAGGTAGAAATGAACACAAAATATGTGAAAAGTGAAATGGTTTCTTACAGTTGTTGTACTTATGGTTGATCTGTGATATATTTCTTGACCTGTACACGTTTTTATAGTCAGAAACGTTTCTATAATATACACACTAGCTTCTGCTTACACGAATGATCATTATATGCGCTGTAATTTAACACAAAAATACATAAAATCGCTTCACTTCAGCTTATCACTGTTCCCATATTTTTGACAAAAATCTATCGCCAATCAGTGTCTTTAGTTGTTATTTTTTACTAAAAAGCCTTTATTGCACTCTCCAAAAATACATGCATTCACCCATTCTAACATTGGTAAAAGATATACTGATTCACAGATGTTGGTATATTACCGGGTACATTAGAACCTTGAAATACGCATATGGCATTTCAATTTTCTCTTCAAGATCTTCTGCTAGCTACAGGTTTGACCAATACATTTTGTGCATAAGATAATATTTCAGAAGCAAGAAATATGCTCTGCTTTTTTAAAACCAAATAAGGGTAGCTATTTTCCATTAATCTTAAACGGCACTGTTGCTTTCTAAAATGTTGATGTATTATACAAGGCAAGCTCATATATCATATGGGTATTGAATTCAGAAATAAAGTTGATTCCAAGATCATTAAATACATAACAAAGAATCTGATTTCAGATAGTGTCCGTCTGGTATTGACCTCTGCTGAGACCATCACGGAACTATACAGAAAGTCAATAAACTCCTGCTTGTCAATACATTTCCTCATAGAGCGCAGACTTGTCATGCGGTGGTTTGTCTGGGAAATTAGTTGCAGAATATTGGAATTCTAAATTAACGTTTGCCGTAGATATTTCAAGATTTCAGAGGCCACAATGCTGGCAGTATTTCTAATTAGAACAAAAGCCAAATTACTTTCATCAAGGTGTGAAATGTATCACAAACCGGCATTAAAATCAAGTAAGAACAAATATACTTTAGTTTGCTATCAAAGTTCCTAGCAGAGGGGCTTTGTTATAGCGCCCACTTAGAACACGTCACTAACGGAGTAAATTAATGTTGAATTAGATGTCAGTTTCATAAGGGAATTACATTCTTTGAACACCTTTGATTGCCTATCAGTTAATTTGATATAAATTTTACTTGTATCCATTGTGAGTGCTCGTTTGCTCTTTTCACACAGACTGAAATAATTTGCTAGTATTAATAAAAGTAGAAACAATGATTGTATAAAAACTATATTTGTCATCCTCATGAAATGAACGTACTCAGTAGAGGGTCAATTGTTTCACCTTCAATTACATTTTTTTCTGTGTTATACCTTTGTCCTGCATCCTCCACTTTCTTGCCGACAGTGATTCATAGATTTTTCTTCATTTGTAAATATAAAAGTTATGTTATCCACGAAAAGGTTGAGGATATAATTGTTACACTAAAATTGTATCCGACTTAAAGAATGTTTTCACTTGATTTCACGAAATGAAGTAATCTGTCATTTATCACAACAACAAATAATTCGTGTCGTACGAGTCGTACGAGGCGGCTAAGTAGAGGCAACCTGTTTGCCGTGTGTTGCGTCCCGTGTCGGTGGAGGAAAGTATCCCGGTATTTGAGCAGAAGCTTTCCGATGCAATACACTACTTTGTCTTCTACGTCTTCTAGACTGGTGGTTGGGATGAGATCAGTCTCAACAAATCGGCTGGTCATAGGAAGTCTTTATTTACTCGCTCACTCACTTTATCTTTCTCCTTGTATCTCTCTTGATACCACCGTTGCCCCTACAGCCTATTCTTTTAGCTTTCTATTTCGCAATTCTTGGAAGACTTCCGAGAAGGCAGTGACCTAACGGGTTGATTGGGAGGTAATTTTACCGACTGAGTATAACATATGTGTATCCCTGGCACATGAAAAGTGTCCCCTTGTTAGGCTCCATGGTAGGCAGTGAGCACGTGTGCTGAATTTGAAACAAACCAGCATGGATAATTACAAAAAAAATCATGACAAACGAAAGAAAACTGTATCTGACTCAGATGACGAACAATGTAGTGTGGAGTCATTCCAACGCTTCATGGTTATATAATCAAAAGATTATACAATCAAAAGAGCCTTCAAGACGGCTTGTGTCACTCTCTCCGCTTGTAATTGAAAAGTCCATTACAGGATCGATCGGCACACCAAAACGTGTAACAAATTAAATCGGGCTGCCTTCTAGTTGAGCGTGAGCGAGGATGACAAACAAACAACATCCATAAAATGAAAACTTTCGTCGATATTCCAATAACCTCATTCGCTCACGCAACACATAATATGTCCAAATTCGTGATTCCTGTCGTGACTTGGCTGGAATTAGCGACACAGATATAATCGAAAAGATGAAAAGGAAGGTGTCACTGCGGTCAGTAGAATACGTGTTAAACGTAACAACATCCTGCAGGACACCAACACCATAGTACTCACTTTTAAAAAACAAACAGTACCCAGAGTGAACACATTTGGCTTTTTGCAAGGGAAGGTTGAGATATACATACCGAACCCACTTCAATGCTATAAGTGTCAAAAATATGGCAATCATGAAGACCGATGCTAAAATAAACAATATGTGGCCGATGCGGAGACCATTTCCATCAAGAATGTGAGTGTAGAGCAACTCCGCATTGCGACAACTGTGGAAAGGAGCACCAAGCCAGTTCAAAGGATTGTTATACCTGGAAAAAGGAGAAGGAAATACAGAGGGTAAAATAGATTACTGATATTCCCTATCTAGAGGCCGGAAAGCTTTTACAGGCAATAAACATCTGTTCCTGGCCCAGCTTTCCCCACTGTAGTGAAAAACAATCCGAAAACAACGAAGGACGCTCAAACGCAAACAGATCCACCCGATTCATATTCAAGCTGTAACATCCCCCCAATTACCAAGCACAGAAAAGCACGGCATCTACATAAACAACTTTCAATAATACCTCACCAGCGAAATCACTAAAGACTAAAAAGAAATCTGAACAATTAGGCCCAAAATGGGTCAGATGACCCCATTTAACTATTTAATAAGTTTGAAGGCACTGAGAACATGTATGCAGAAGACACTGTTCCATGTGCTCAACGCGGCTTCAGACCCACCACCAAAATATTCACCCCCCGTACATCTTCCAGAGAAATAACCACACAGATCGCCCCCGCGAAAGGTCTAGCCTAGCTTCACAATCTTCACCTGAAACTTATAATGACGTATGCCATCATACAATGGAACTCTCGAGAACTTAAAGCCAGCTGTAATGATATTCTTATGTTGTTAAACGAACATGATCCTGCAGTACTATACCTTCAATAAACATTCTTGAAAGATATGTATAACATCACACTTAAATACTACTCCTTGTTTAACACATTCTTTCAAAATGTTAACAGGGCCTCAGGAGGAGTTTCTTTTGTTGTGAACAATACAGCTCCTTAAAGCGCAATCCTTTTAAACACATACGTGCAGCTCCAATGACCATGTGGTAAGACTAGAAACATTTATTCGCGATGCTGTTATCAAAAATGAATATTTAGTAACGGTTTATTTTGATTTAGAAGAGGCCTATGACACGACATGAAACTACGTTATACTGAATGACCAGAATGATCTGGCTCTATTAGGCCGTTGCCCTCTATTGTATCGAACTTTCTCTCAAACAGGACATTCAAGATAAGCATGAGTTCTACTCTCAGATATGTACAAGCAAGAGATGGATGTGCCAAATGGCAGTATTTTATCTGTAATGCTTTACAACATCAAAATTTATAGTATTACCAAGTGCCTAGCTCCTGGTGTGGATTGTTCTCTATACGTTGACGATTTCTTAATATATTACCGATCAAAGCACATACATGCAATTGAAAGACAACTACGAAAAATATAAACAATATTCAAATTTGGGCCAATACCAATGGTTTAATTTTTTTTTGAAAGTCAAAAACAGTATTAATGCATTTCTGTCAGTTACGAAAACACTTAATGAACCTATGCTCACACTGAACGGAACACCTATACCAGTTGTTAAGGAAACAAAATTTCTAGGTATTATCTTCGACAAAAAACTTATCTTTATTCCACACATAAAAAAAAGAAAGCTAATGTTTGAAATTTCTAGATTTACCTAAAGTGATAGTGCACACTGAATGTGGTGCTGATAGAAAAGTCATCTTCAGTTTATGTAGAAAGTTTATTCGCTCCAAACTGAACAATGTTTGCGATGATTTTGGTTTGGCCAGAAAGTCATATTTGAAGATGCTTGACCCAATTCATCATCAATTAATAAGACATAGGATCATTTAAGACATTCCCATGTGAATGCCTTCGCGCTGAAGCCAACAAACCACCTTTATCACATCGTAGAGAAATGCTTTCTGCATAGCATGCACTCAAATTAAGATCAAACTGTCTGAACCCTGCTTTGTCGGCTGTTTTTCAACCCAAATACAAAACCGTATACGAAATAAAACAAGCAAACGCCACACCTTGCTTTGTCATTAGATTATCACCCAGCCTTGACAGTATAAAATTTGATCTTTCTAAGATTCTAAAACATCCATCTCCGAAACACATACCTGGCTACGTAAGCAGCCAGAAGTTTTGTTTTACTCTACACGATGGAAAAAAATCGGATAAAACCTTTCTATCTTCCACAACTCTTATCAGGAGCTCCTCACCGATTTAGAATATTACACAATAATTTATACTGATGAATCAAAGGTTGAGTAAAAGGCTGCTGCAACCTTTGTTGGTGGAAAACACACAACAAATGGTACATCGATATTTTCAGCCGAAATCAGAGCAATAGACCTTGCTCTGCAATATATCGAAAACAAACGTATTTCAAACAAACATCATCTTCTCCGGCTCACTATCAGTAATACTGCAGTCACTACACCATAGCAAATTGGACAATCGATTATTAACCAATATCATCATAATAATACTGAGCTGAATACCTCCCACAGTATAGTATACTATTGGTTACCCAGCCATATTGGTACTATAGGTAATAAAAAAGGAGATCGCGCTGCTGAAATCGTCCTCTCCTTTGAACCATCTGATTTTAAAATAATTTATACTGATTTTAAAGCTAGTATCAACGAGTCTATGAGAATGGACCCCTTACTACAGAACCATCCGTATGGAGGAGGTCGTCAATGCAAGAATAATTAGAATTAGTCATACATATATAACCCACACCCACATGCTAAAAGGCAAAAAAACCAACAGAGTACGTTACTTGCAATAGGCCATTCACTGTTAAGTACTTTATAATAGTGTTTCGACCTACAACCTATGCGCGATCAGTACTACAATGTGCTTTGACATGATAGAACGTTTTGATACAATAAACGTCACTTGTATTTTGGAATTATTGAAAGAAGTAAAGATTTATTCTAAGATATAACCTTTATGATATCACCTTGAGCATTTGTATGCACTGTCTATACCGTCCTTCATAATCAATACATTTTGATCTAAATGTTCATTAGCACAAACCATTTACATTCGCTGTTGATCGGGAAGCTTTATATATTACCCATATCATGTTATCGTTTTACTTTTAACTGTTTGACATTTCTATCGCTGGTCGATAAGAAACCTTTGATCCCTTTAAAATAATCTTACATATAACCTTTTGTATGGCGCTAAATAGTCTAACAGTGCTGATGCGCCATTAAAATACAATCAATCAATCAACCGTCAAAATGCCATGGATGGTTAATTCGTGCTGTATGGGTTATCACATTACCATTAAAGTGCCATGGCTGGTTAATTCGTGCTGTATGAATGTTATAAGAAGCCCATCAAAAGTGCTATGGCTGGTTAATTCGTTATGTATGCATGTTATCAGATTACCATCAAAGTGCCATGGCTGGTTAATTCGTACTGTATGCGTTATAAGATCACCATCAAGGTGCCCTGGCTGGATAATACGTTATGTATGCATGTTATAAGATTACCATCAAAGTGCCATGGCTGGTGCTGTAAGTGTTTTTGAACTCGTTCATTTTTAAATACTTGAGTGAGATTTCCAGATTTGTCTTTTCATTTAAATATTTTACCCAATTATATAAAAAACATGGGTTATGTCCAATTAGATATATAGCTACCGTCTGAAAGAGGAAAGTCTTTACCTGGCATTTGTCCACACGTATATACATGTACAATGCATTTTCTGACGAACTATCCATTGATTTTTTTAGCTCTGGATAAAACACAGATCAAAAGGACTAGTTGAATAATAGACTCTTATACTCATAATAATTAATTAAGACTCCGATAAATAACAATATACTGTTACGTAATTCGCATAGTTATATATGTTCTGGACAATGAACTTGGGCTGATACTTCTAGCAAGGAGAATAAAGTTTGAAAATTAGAGTCATCAGTGATCTTATATGCCCATAGGAATAAATCCCAGAATTGATACATTTGAAAGGAATTTCAATATATTAAGGAAACAAAATTAAATAACAGTGTGGTAAAAAAAGATTCCGTGCTCAAATCTACAACGTCAACAAACAGCTGTGGATGACAAACAAATGAAGGTCGCAGTAAATGGATTTCAGCATATTAGTCATCTGTTGATAAAAAAAATATTCACCAGCTTAAAGCAGATAAGAACAGATGGAAAATTTATGTTTTTAGATCGCATTCAAGAGCACGTTATGATACACGACCTTATAGAAGATGTTGATTTACAAAATACATTTCTTCTTCCTTTCATGAAGGGTCACCGGGTGGCAGAATGGTCTAAAGCGCTTCCGTTTACCGATCTCTGCCATCTCAACGAGAGAAACAAATCGATTGAATAATAAGCTAAATTGTTAATGGTATGTCCCTTACATGCCTTGGCCACTTTAAAGGTTGGCAAAATAAAAGAAGAATACAAATCCTTTTTCTAATCTCGTAAAGCTATTTAAGAACTGCTTTGTACCACTAAAAATTGTTGAATAAAAATGTGTACAATCTCGTTTCCCTGTATAATAATATTTCTGGACATCATATTCTTTACAAACCAATTACCCTCGACTTCCTAGATCATAGTGTTATTTCTCAGATGCACCACTCATTGTTAAAAAGCAATATACTCGTTTACAATCATTGATCATTGGTACGCAGAGTTAGACCACTCATATTAACAGACAACAAATCAAATATACACCCAGCTTTGTATATCAGAATTCATTTTCCTTATTAAGCAGAGCAAGAAAAAATAATTTTTTTTAAACCGCACAATAGTGATATAAATTAAGACTAAGTTATACGTCTCAGCAAAATTTTAATACATGTCACAGGCGGATTACATATCTATTCAGAACCAATATAAAGCACACTGAATTGAAGTAAAGGTGTACCTAAGTACATATCATCGTCCTTTCAGGACATCAGTTGCTGCACATCAACATCATTCCCTTCGGAGACGGCTCCACCATTAGATGGACGCGAAGCCTAATATATAAATAGCATTATTAAGAAGCATACTATATTTCAGTTCTTTGATGGATAACTGGTTTTGAGAATAGAATGCAACCGACGCAGAACAATTAAAACACGCACAACATGCACGTTTGTTTTGATCATAACACCTTAAGGGAAAAGATAAAATATTTAATAAAATATAACAGCTACAGCAACAAAATGGTACATACAAGAAACGTACCAAGATGATTAAAATGTAGACAATGTTTGAATATGGTAATAAACGACACCACATAAGAAATAAAAAAGATAGCTTTGAAAACTACGAAGTTGATGCAAAGTACATTTTAAGAACAGCAGAAAAACAATGTAAAATATTACGTTCTACCCACGACATTTCGAACAAGAAAAAAGACTTTGAAGATCACATGTCGATATACTTAATTATACGTCATTTAAGCTAGTTGAGAATGACACAAAAGCCAAATATGCAATCAGCTATGTATTTATTCTGGACAAACGTTTTACAGTGATCAATTTTAACGCACCCATTTAAGTATTGGATGACAAAGAAATACTACGCAACTAACTAAAACCAGACGATACGGCAAAAGCTTCGTCAATATCTGGATTAATTAAAATCCAGTATACCTTTAGCATGTCTACGATGTGCCAGCAGGTGTGATTAGAGGCACAATATGCTGACGTGCTTTTTGTCTTCATCTTCAGTTGATAAGTCTTACAAAGTGCAGTAAGTGTATGTTTTACATACGACACTAAGCTTTTGTAATTTAATAATAGACTTTTGATTACAAATAGTTACTTCTGGTAACAAATACTGAATATTGTGATAATGCGTTAGTAAGATATTGTAATATTCGCTAGCGACTTTGATGCTCACTTTTTTCACTGACTTAATAGTCAATTGGGATGCTAAACACTGGTTCGTATTGTCCTCACACTGAGAGATATACCTTTTGTTTGTCAAGCCTATCTGAAGAGCAAAGATCACAACATCATGCATGATTCAGTTTGATAATAAAACAATTGCATTATCAAAGATGAAAATAACGGAGGCAAGTTTTAACAACTTGATGTAGGAAATCTTGTAGAGGAATGATTTTACAAAAACTGCAACAAACCAATAACAGCAAAGGAAACACAAGCTTTGCTTTCCAACAACCTAAAGGTTCAGAGTAAGAAAAAAAGTTTAATTCATAACCTCTCCAAGACAAAAGAAAGATTGATTCAGCTTTCTATTTATGTATATATACATGTATATAGTACACCATGAAAGCGCTAGATATTAGAACACCAATGACCATGTCCTCACAATTATAAGATTATATAGTTCTTACCTGACCTCAGGTCACAATTAGGATTTTCTAAAAAAAATTACCTAATGGAAAATAACCTCTAGAATGATCCTGATGTTTGTCAAATCAAAACAATAACCAGGGTTATACTCAGAAAATTCCAAAACTTCGACCCAAATAAACATATTTACTTTTTTTATTAATACTGATCCTGATATATTTCCATACACAGAGAGAATAATTTAGCTATGCATTAATTATTTACACAAAGTAAAATAAAAGGTACATCATACAATGTTACATTACAATAGCTAACAAACACACAATTCTATTAAATATACATAACACTCCTCTTTGGAGGCTAGGTTTGGTTAAGATATTGTCACTGATGACAACAGATTCTGATCCCAAGTTTCTAGATGAGTTTTTCAGGGCTATGGATCAGCTGGACATTTTGTTATATTGTTCTGGTCAGTAAACAGTGACCATATTAATTTAATAAAATTTAATAATTTGAAAATGGCATTAATATCTGAGTTGTGTTATCATTATTTGAATACATACTTCTTCACCATAATGTAGGAAACTGCCAGTTTGTGTGTAAACTGCTCTCATTGTTTGTTTAAAACTATATCAATATTCTGCATCGCATGCATTTGATTACACCATCTGGCTAAAAATCGGAGACTGTTTATCAAGGTTGTAGCTCGGAGAAATGCGCCCTCGAACCAACGGATATGGATTTGAGTTAAAATTTACGCTTCCTTACGTATAGAAGGTCTAATGGGTTTACCTAGGGTTTAAAAGATATCTTCAACTAATCGTCAAGTCCAATCTCTCAGAACCAAGTTGGTTTTCAGGATTAAAAGATGTAAAACATACTCGGCATATCATCTGATCCTCTATCAGTCAATCTATTTACGTATGAGGAATATAAAAACCTGTAAATAGGTTTAATACAATTTACAGCTAACCAAACAAAATCACTCGAAACAGCCAACGATGACTGGTGTATATCGTCAGAATATCTGGATGAGATTAATATTCTACTTTAAACAAATACACAATTCTTGATGACGTATTCATTCAGAATATGAGGGCTAATATGACAAAGATAACATTTTACTTTGAAATCGATATTTATGGCCTGCTAAAGATACAATCTAAATATTTTGTCCTCTTCTTGCCGGTTCGATGCTTCATGCGTTATATACTATTTATGGGCATGCTTGGGGTGAGGCCAGGAGGGACACCTATAGACCTTGTGAACACTTATAAGTAGCGATAAATCTATAATCCATTATCGCAGTGAAATCAAGCTTTCTCGATGTTCTGATATGTAGTTGTATTGCTATATGTTATGTTACTGTTGAAGGTTAGACATACATAGTAATCATAGCTGTATTTCATTGTTATAATGCTGGTAATGCAACAAAAGCACAACTTAATTTTAGAAAGCAACAACCAATCTAGGACATGAAATATGAATGTTTTTTTCCTGAGGTCTGGTCATATATTAATAAAATAATCTCTCTCAGATTTGTTTCTAGATAATAACCTGAAATGAAGCCAACATTTTAATCCTGCATGCAAGTGTTTGCGAATATATATATAAGTGCCATGTGCTATAAAAAGCAAACTATATCTAATGAGACGAAATTGTTATTATTTTTCTATGCGTACATTTCGCTATTTTTTAGAGCAAATTGTAGAAACTGTTCGAAAATTTGTAAAAAGTTAATTTCAAATCAATCAATAATACATAAAATATGACATAAACGAAAATAAACCCCACAAATATTTATGTTTTTCAATTAAATCTTTTCTTAAAAGATAGACAATCACTTCCTTACATCATGAAGATGAATCTTATTGTTTTCATTCAGACAGTACGATTATCACCAAGGATCCTTTGGATAGTTAGCATGATAAGTAGTCAGATGTTAAAATGCCAATGGATCGTTGGTATAATTAATTTGCTTTAATCGATCAAAATAATTGTATTTCATAAAGACTATCAAGTCCAATTAGTAGTCAATTCATAAACCACCACTTATTTTGGGATTATGGAAATTATAAGTTGAAGTGTTTGTTGAAGTAGAGGGGGATAAAAAATACATGATAGTTTCCAGGAATTTCCTCAAAGATTTGCATAATTAAATGCTATTGAGTGTATTTTAATGCAAACATGAAGACTAAGCATGTTATACTTTTTTCTGTATGTATCAAACAATATGTAATTATTTATTAGTATATTGTCCTCTGCACGGTTGTCAATATTTAGCCAATTAAAGACTTCCGAAATATGTCCTAGCATGCACTTAGCAATGTCCCAATGTTGTTCTCTTCGCACGAAGGCAAATTGATAAGCAGTTTACAAGGCATAGTGGCTTAAAATATAAATCATCCATATGTGGCAATGCATGAGGCATTACTAACATCCAGTCAGAGAGCCTTAAGCATGATTAACAAACTAAACTGTCACATGACCAACAATGTCTATCTTCTGTCACCAACAAACCTGGGATATTAGGTGTATGGTATACTTCTACAACTGAATTACAATATCAACTTGTTCATTAGATGTACGTGTTTCATGGTGTCTGAGTGGGATTTTATTTGCTTTTGACTTATTTCATGCATTGTTATCTATATTTAATACTTGTACTGTTTGTTGGGTTTTATTCATGGTTATGTTATGTATGTTGAATTTGTATTGTATGATTGACCTTTGTCCATAATTGAGGGTAGGACTTGGACCTATTTGTCTAATGTCTTTTTATTACAAAACGAATATTACATATCTAAACCTTGTCTACGATTTTAGATTATATATAAAGATTAGTATCATTCGGGGGTAAACATGTTTATGTGTCCTTTTGACCATGGAAGTTTCATGAAGAAATCTTGCTTAAGAATGTGATGGGAAAATTACCCTCATCCTTATTAATTTATTGTGTCTTATTCCATATCTTAACAACATTGTTAGTGGAACCAATTTTAGTTCTATCCATTTGAGAAGATTTGATTTATTTATTTGGAGTATATATTGGAATTACAGAGTGTTAATTGATTTAGGATTAAACCTCAATGTTGTAATTATTGTGAATTTATTCAAGGAGATTGTCAATTATATCATTGTGACAAATCTAGATAGTAAGCACATTAGAACATTCCATAATACAAGCTAATCAGAATATTTAATATAAGAATTCATTCGGAATACTACTATACTTTTAGATCTGTGATAAAACATTCAGGAGTATATGAAATGTAAATCACAATACTGTAATTTCTTTCTAAAATTTCACTTTCTATTTAAGGGAATTAAATTATTTCTTGGATTTTGCTAAACCTTGCTGGTCTTCGTTCGTTTCTCTTTCTTAGTTTAAGACCGTAGATTCGTGACGGCATGAATACTTGTAATGGCAATTTATATTTAAATTTTAATTCTTAAGTTGTTCTATGACTTATAAACATCGCTTTTAGTAAATATAAGCAGAATAGATACTGACTTTGGAATATATTATATATACAGTATTGGGTTTCAAGAGCTATGCACCTACCATGGCCTGTGCATCACAAACACCTTCTTCAAGTGTAAGCCACAACACAAAGTGTCATGGAAACACCCCAGATCTCATCACTGGCACCAACTCGACTTGGTCATCACCAGGCGCTCTGCCCTTAACAGCGTCATCTCCACCAGAACCTACCACAGTGCAGACTGTGACTCCGACCATGCCCTTGTGAGCAGCAGAGTGCGACTACAGCCACACGCGCTACACCGCTCAAAACCAAAAGGACGTCCTCGCATAAACACTGCACAGATGTCAGTCCCTGCCAAGGTGGAGGAGTATGTGTCTGCCCTGAACAAGGCTCTCCAGGACCTGCCTGAGTATGACGCTACAAGCCAAGTGGAACGCCATGAAGGGTGCCATCTACAGTACAGCTATGTCAACGTTTGGCAAGAAGGAACGACCCAGCCAGGACTGGTTCAATGCACACCTATCAAGGATGGAACCACAAATCGAGGAGAAACGAAAAGCCTTCATAGCTTACAAAAAATGCCCTAATGAACGGACGCTTGCTGCTCTCAGAAGTGCCCGAAGTAACACCACACGCATTGCTAGACAGTGTGCGAACGAGTACTGGCAACAACTGTGTGAAGGAATCCAGCGCAGTGCCGAGTCCGGACACATCCAAGGCATGTACAGTGGCATCAAGAAGGCTCTAGGCCCTACAGTGAAAGTAGTCGCTCCCCTGAAATCCCTGACGGGAGAGAAGATCACAGACCGTGGGCAACAGATGGCCAGATGGGTGGAGCACTACTCAGAACTATACTCCCGAGAAACGTCAGTCACTGATGCAGCCCTCAGCAGCATAAAGAATCTGCCCACCATGGAAGAGCTCGACAAAGTGCCAACCTTAGAGGAGCTCAGCAAAGCAATCGACTGCCTTCCAAACGACAAAGCACCAGGTAGTGACAGCATCCCGCCCGAAGCTATCAAACGTGGAAAACCAGCATTGATTAAACCACTGCACGACCTACTTTGCCGCTGCTGGGAGGAAGGAGTAGTCCCCCAAGACATGCGTGATGCCACAATTGAGACCCTTTACAAAAACAAGGGCGACCGCAGTGACTGTAATAATTACAGAGGGATCTCGCTCTTGAGTATTGTTGGTAAAGTGTATGCCCGCATCATACTCAACAGGCTGCAGTTGCTGACAGACCGTGTGTACCCGGAATCACAGTGCGGCTTCAGAGCAGGCAGGTCGACGACAGACATGATCTTCTCCCTACGACAACTCCAAGAGAAGAGCAGAGAGCAAGGTCAACCACTCTACATGATGTTCATCGACCTCACCAAGGCCTTTGACTTCGTCAGCAGGAAGGGCCTTTTTGAACTTCTGAGTAAGATCGGTTGCCCCCCAAAACTCCTCAGCATGATAATCTCTTTCCATGCAGATATGAAGGGAACAGTCCTGTATGATGGATCATCCTCAACTTCCTTCCCAATTAACAGTGGTGTGAAGCAGGGCTGTGTGCTGGCACCAACACTTTTTGGGATCTTCTTCTCCCTGCTCCTGTCCTACGCCTTCGACACGTCCACGGATGGCATATATCTACACACCAGGTCTGATGGGAGGCTGTTCAACCTGGCACGACTGCGCTCAAAGACCAAAGTGAGAGCTGTGCTCATCAGGGAGATGCTTTTTGCAGATGACGCAGCTCTTGTGGCCCACACCGAGGAAGCCCTCCAGAGACTGGGAGACCGTTTTGCTGTTGCCTGCACGCAGTTTGGTCTCACAATCAGCTTGGAAAAAACAAATGTCAGCGTGCAAGATACCACCATTGCCCCTTCAATCAAAATCAGCGGTGTCACCCTGGAAGCAGTCAACAACTTTACCTACCTAGGGTCAACCATCAGCAACACTCTCTCGATTGATATGGAGCTGGACAGAAGGCTTGGAAAGGCAAACACCATCATGGCTCGATTAACAAAGAGGGTTTGGGAAAACAACGCGCTGACAGAGCACACCAAGGTCCGAGTCTACCAGGCCTGCGTTCTCAGCACCCTTCTATATGGAAGTGAGACGTGGAGTACCTACATGAGGCAAGAACGCCGGCTCAACTCCTTCCATATACGGTGCCTAAAACGCATCCTGAAAATCAGCTGGCAAGACCGTGTTCCACACAGCGAGATCCTGCAGCGTGCAAGTACCCCCAGCATGTACTCCCTGCTAATTAAACGCCGCCTTCGATGGCTGGGTCACGTCCGACGCATGGAGGATGGAAGGCTGCCAAAGGACATCTTATATGGACAGCTGGCTACTGGCATGAGAAGAGTCGGACGCCCCTCACTCCGTTTCAAAGATGTGTGCAAGAGGGACATGAAGGCATGCAACATTTCACCCGATGGCTGGGAAGAGCTGGCTGAGGACCGAGGCACCTGGAGACTGATGGTAAACAATGGCATATCAGTCGCTGATGCGAGGAGAGGCCAGTTGGCGGCAGAGAAACGTAAGAGAAAGAAGAACGCAACAACAACCACAGTAACGCAGACTTCCCAGTATGTCTGCACCAACTGCAGTAGGGACTGTCACTCACGTATAGGCCTGTACAGCCACAGCAGACGTTGCCAACAGAGACAGACAACACCCCAAGGGCGCTATTCGCATGGTCTTTCGAGACCAAGTCGCCAATGATGATGGGTTTCAAGAGAATAAGAAGCAATTTGCAGAAAATGAAATGTATTTGTGATATTAATCAATAGTATGTGTGGCGAGAATGACACGAACCCGACTCGCGTTTATCCAGGTTTTGCAGAATAGTTCACTTAGCAGTAAACATTACAAGGAAATAACGTTTTTATAAATCAGCTGATGTAAATATTTCTTCTGCGTGATTTAATTTCATTCCGTTCCTCCTGCTGATCTTACGTTATCTCCGAAAACATCAGTATATTAGTTCACTGTATAGGTCATGAAAACTCAGCAGCTACCGATTTTACATATCGTTGCTTTACAAAATTAACATAACGTCTATTGATGAAGGGATGGGAATCATTTTAGTATGACTACAATACAACTCATGGCAGCTTTGAAACTTGTATATTCAAAGAAAAACTCAATTTACATTTCAAACTAGATTAAATAATTGTTCTTACACGACCTTCCTTTGATATGATCAACTTCTAAGATATGGAATAAGACACAATAAATCCTACTTGACAAAATAGATCATCACAGACACAATTTCCTTACAACGATGAAAAGGTTTCATGGGCACATGTCTTCATGCCTTCTATATTAAGGACTGTTTAACTATAAGTAACAAAGACTGTTTTAAGAACACATTGCTTTAATCTTGAAAGTATGCAAATGACGTTTGCATTTCCTTGTCTTTTATCACTTATGACTTTCACGATCAGTCTTAGCCAACACATGCTGTGTGATTTAAATTAATTTTGCATCCACTATAATCCATTGTAGAAGCATATTCCTATGTTCTACACGTGTGAGAAATAACATTATATTATGTTTATTTTTGTCGTACAGAATTATAACTTTCATTAGTAACAATACTAGCATGTCGTTCATAGATATGGATGGACGTGAAGAAAATTTTTTTTTCAGCCACTCGTTTTGGCAGTATGATACATACATACATATATATATATATATATATATATATATATATATATATATATATATATATATATATATATATCTCTATCTATCTATCTATATATATATATATATATATATATCTCTATCTATCTGTCTATCTATCTATATATATATATATATATATATATATATATATATATATATATATATATATATATATATATATATATATATATATATATATATATATATATATATATATATATATATATATATATATATATATATATATACTTATCCAAACATAGTATTTTCCCTTAAGCATAAGCGATGAAATATTGAG
Source organism: Sinohyriopsis cumingii (assembly GCA_028554795.2). Classification (NCBI taxonomy): domain Eukaryota; kingdom Metazoa; phylum Mollusca; class Bivalvia; order Unionida; family Unionidae; genus Sinohyriopsis; species Sinohyriopsis cumingii. Next base: position 45,067,625 of record CM068839.1, read on the forward strand.
AAGGAGAGTGATGGAAAAAGCTGAATTACCATCTGGAATATGATATCGAACTTCACACGATGATACCTAACTTCTCACGATCAGAATACGTTTGAAAGTTTTGACTGATAAATTATGTCGCATTTACTTTTGTTATAATTTGCTCGATCAAGAAACAATTAATCTTATAATGTATATTTAGTCTTTTGAACAATGTTAGAAGAATTAAAGAAAACAGTAACTCCTGGTGATTGTACTGATTTAAAAACAGGAATATATCTAAATAGGTTGTGTACACAAAATATTAGAAGATTGATTTAGTCATAGTTCACTGTGTATTTCTTTGCTTTTTCGAGACCGCAGGTGGCTAGGTTTCCTAAGGCGTTCGCCTATGCAGACGGCTCACTAACTAACCTTTTGCATGGGTTCGAGTTTCTGCTCTGCAAATCTGGATATGTTAGAAAGGTAGGTGGTTCTACCTGGGGTCTTTGTGTTTTTCTTCAACACAATGTATTGGTCACCATGTGTGTATCATACACGGACTAATGGCGTCAAACCCACAAAACCATGCCAGTCTTTCCTTATTTTATTTACTATATTACTTGTCTTAATGTGGATGAATCGCTGATACTTTATTATGTCGAGTTCACGCTTTTGTCCCTAATTATTTTTTCTATACGTGTATTTTTAATTCCAAGTTCACAAACGTTATGATAAACGACTTGACTTTCAATCGAAAAGTGAAATATGTTGCTTAAGATTGTTCAAATAAGACTTTTCCCTCTCTGCGTACCGTTCTTCAAGCTTTGCTAACGAATGCTTTTGCCTATTAAAATCCTTCAAAAAAGCTTCATTAGAATCTGGTATCAATCGTTAAATTCTAGGCACAGTCCATATACTGTTAAGTTACTCTTTGTATGTCAGGTAGCAATTTTAGTGAATTTTGAGATTGATACAAACAAAAAATACATTCCAGGATTTTATCTGAAAACAATAAGACACCTTCCCAAATTACCGACATAAATATCATACGAAATTACATACTATTGAAAAAAGAGTTCAAGATAATATTTAAAAAAGTCAATGAAAGTACCAACATCAATTCTTCAAAATGTTGAATTGCTGGATCACACTCATCATTGTAGAGAGGTAATCCAATTAAGTAGACGTGTCATCAGGTCCCGCAGTTCATTCCACTTCCACAAGTAAATTTAGAGAAACTCACCATGGTTATAATACTCAAGAGACAGACGTAAAATACAAAATAATGACATTTTGTCAACAAACGTCCTAAATTATATGGAGCGGTGTATTCAAGGGACATCGAAGGGCATGGCTTAAATTCGATCAAAAAGGTTAGCAACACATTAGTCTACATTAGTTCAGTGGAACAAGTACACAAAGTTCGTATCAAAGCGTAAGCTTCTTTATTGAACGCTTCATTTAGAGAACATGAGATTTTTCTATGTTACAACACAACGATATGAATATGAATCATTGCAAATGAGAAGAAAATATGAAACGTTATAAATTGTCCGTTTTACAGGAAAATGCGACTTTGTAATCTCATTGAAAGATATTTCTTTTATGATTTTTGAAAACGATACTGGAGTAATTGGAATATAATGCCTCGCCCAAGCACTCAAAACAGTAGCTGATCCTAGTTAATTCGATGGTAGGGCTTGAAAAATTACCCTTTCGGTCACGAATCTAGAACGCTATCAACTGAGCCAACGCGGCTACAACCTCCATTAGTAGCCTTTTACGACATGTCGGAAGGCGCATCGACCCTCTCCATGTGAGTGAGTCCACAGGGGGCTAAATAGTATGTACGTATGTATGTATGTATGTATGTATGTATGTATGCATGTTTGTATATATGGGGCTTAATAGTATGTATGTATGTATGTATGTATGCATGTTTGTATGTATAAATGGATGCATAGATGGATGAATAGATGTAATGATGGATGGATGGATGTAGTACTTAGATTCATTAAGTTTCGAAATCTCCAGCCAAGCCTCAGAAAATATACATTTATTCGTCCTATTCGTCCGGCAAAAAATATTTAAGTAGACGCAAATGAGATGAATTTCATAAAGCTTAAAGCATTAGCTGCCTTCGTTTGTATGATGCCTGCACGGAGGTTCGGTATTTTGTTACATACAAGATTTTTACAGTTTAAAACTGACAACGTCACCAAGAACCAAATCAAATGTCTTTAGTAATTGTTCGCCGTGATAACGAAATATTTGTGAATGCGATTGACAGAGAAAGCCGTTTTCTGATTGACGTATCTGCAGGTCTTTGGTTAACAATTGTAATAGAGAGGCTTTTCATGTCGAGCTCAGATGGAAAACAAAACAACGGATTACTGACGAGCAGCTGTCAACGTGCGTGTTATTAAACCACTTTTGATGAACGGTGAGAAAATCGAGACCTTTCAAGCCTTCCATACAGCGATACCATTGTACATGACATAAACCCACGTATGTATGTATGTATGTATGTATGTATGTATGTATGTATGTATGTATGTATGTATGGGTGTAAAGCGGCAAGTCAGCACAATAATGGCTATATGGTAACAAAGAATAAAGTTCTAAATCAAATAATATAGAACTGCAAAAATCGTTTGGAAGATTAACCATTCATAATAGATATAAATTTGAAGCATTACAAGGGAGACTATTAAGTCAAACTTAAAGGTAAGAAAATGAAATCCTTAAAAAACAACGTAAAATGTTTTTAAATTGTTCATTTTCCCTCCAAAGTCAATGATTATTTTTTGTTGGAACATAGTCATAAAGTTCACAAAAAAACAAAACTTCTGTCTCAAAGGAAGGAAATAAACACACTTAATAAAACATGTGATGTGCTGTCAATCTCCGTTAGATTCACCCTTCAGGAGATGTGAATGAGTCAGTAATGTGTATCCGCATCTCTGCAATTTTGTTATATCTGAGGGATGCCATACTCCGATGACGGGTCTGATATTACTAATTTTGTTTGTCGGATTCCCATTCCCTATATTTTGCCAAGTATATAAAACATGCAGATTTATATAATATTTGAAGTCTGTATATGGAATCTTCTATTATGACATATGCGACTGAAAGACAGTTTTGGATGCGCTATCTCCTCTTTCAGCTTCCTTATTACAAATCTGACTAGGAAGAAAAATAGTGCAGAATGCCTTTTTTATATTGGATGAGCAATTCATGCTTCTGTGAGATTTTGTATATTAACCAATTTCAGGTTTTACACAAAGGTTTCACTGTGTAAATAGAATCCGCACAGATGATGAAAATTGTTTTTGTGAGTTTTCAACATAGTTAAATTTGTTTTACAATGGCTGTTAAAATAGAGGCTTTCTTTCGCTCAGGATGGCGCCGCTGGTCTTTCAACGGCTGTTCAAGCATTGTCTCCCTCTTCCTGTCTTTATCAAGAATATATGGCCACGATATGAGGCTATGATTTAATTGAAGTTGTACCAAAATGCAAGAAGTCTTGTTGATGACTTTTTGTATTGGCAGGATTTGAAAGATATTGGAAGGTGGGTCAAAACCATTGTGGTGATTTGGGAACATACACTTTTGCCGTATTCAGAAAACTGATTCCTTGCTGCTTTAAGGTAAGGAATAATTCCTGTCCAAAAACATATTCTATATTTAAGACGAAATTAATTTATAATCAGAAATAATTTAGATAGATGTTAGATTATATACAATGAATTCCAAATACAATTATATTAATATGACAAATAACAATATCAAAACTGTACAATGTCCATACTTTAAGGTCGAGATTACCGGCTCCAAAAACTATCCATGATTTCCGGTGCATCTCTGTTTAGTGAGCTAGTGCGATGCATTTTTGTCATATTGCTGCAAATGAATGGAGAAACTTAATTTATCACCAAAAGATGAAATGAGTAGTTAAAGGCAGCCCGATTCCGCATAGTAAAACCAATCCTGCTTAGTGCAACTAATGAAATTAGTATACAGGTAATGAGAGAGAGAGAGAGAGAGAGAGAGAGAGAGAGAGAGAGAGAGAGAGAGAGAGAGGGAGAGAGAGAGAGAGAGAGAGATCAAACAAATAATAAAGATAATGGATAACGTAGGTTCTAACAAGAAATCTAGGATATTATATAATCATTGCAATTACTGCAGACTGATATTGAAATTTTAATAATTATATTTAATGATTAATGAATACAATTGCTCTGAAAAACAAAAGCTTATAAATAAATTTGTGCGTGTTCAAAAACAAATATTAAAAATCTTGCTAATATTCAATGATCTTGAATTAAACAACAGAAAAAAGTAAAAACTAAGCGAAAACTAAGACGCTTTGTAAAATTTAACAAATAGAAATTTATTTCTCTAGAATACAATACAAATATTTAAAAAGAACTTACAATATTGTGAATTAATCCCAAAGATTCATAAACGTTATTTTACTAGTCCAAAAGTGTTACAAATAAATTCCAGTGGTGTTCCGAACGAATTCCGCTATTGCATGCAGTGATGTACTAATAGTTAGGAAGGTGGCAATGTGGTAACAGTCTTGATGTATCACAATAGTATAATCCAAAATGTCTTTGAATGAATTCACAATAATTCCAAGATAGTAAGTGCACTTTGATTACAATGAATAATTGAAATAAATAAATGACATCCTCTCAACTAAACACGCTTGATTCCATTAGGACTGATGCTATGGTATGGAAAAAGCAATTCTAAAGTAAACAAATTTTATTCAAAAAGCTGTGACACAATGACATAACCATGATGAAATGTAGTGTTTCCATTTTTTTCGTATACACCGTGCTTCTAGAAGATTCTTATTTTCTAAATAAAGCTGGACATTAAACGCAACATCTGTAAACATGTTTAAATTAAAAAAAATAATAACATTAATATACAATCTAAAATCATCAAAGAAATATTAGCTATGTAATTTGTTGTTGTAAAATAAAATATGTGTTTTCAGAATCCCATAACCTCAATTACTCAATATCTGATCAAGTTAAATCATAAATGAAGATATACGTCACATATAATCAGAGAAAAACCAACACACAATACAAATTAAATACACATAACAATGTACTGACGAAATGCATATACTTTATTTAATTTCGTCTCACTTCTGAATAATGCATATGTAGATATGTACTGATGTATATGCATTTCTCACTGTTTCAAGATTTATAGATATATGTGCCACTGTCCAGTTGTTTTGCATTCTAATCTTCATTATGTACTAGCGTTGGTCACTTCGCTATGTAAACTTAAACTTCACCTTATTTATTAACTTTTAACCGGAAGCCAAGAATATAGGAATCAACAAAACAGTGTTATACTTAAGGGATAGACTTCAATGTCGCTTGGGTTTCGATGCTTTCAGATTCTGTCCTTCACAGTGGTCATTATAAACGTTTACAATTCTATAGAGGCAATTGAGGCTCACATTTTGAAATATGCATTCAGCTGATGTTTAGACTATTTTAATGTTCAGTTTAGATTTTATAACCCACTGAGACTTAAGTGCTTACACATTAGGTCCAGTTCCAAATAGTGCTGCACAGATAAATGTCATACAAAAACAATTTTATAGTAATTTCCTTTGGTTGGACCTCAAACGCTTAGTAGATGTTATTGTTTTTAATATTTTGTAATGATAACGTGATATTCCATTATTATGCAGAAAAATATAGCAAGAACCCCCCCTAAGTGTTTAGCTGTGGAGATAATGAGCTCAGGAACATGCACAGCTGGAGTATTCTGAATGAGGAGATAAGCTATTAAACATTGAGATTTGTAGGTCATACGGTGTTTGACAGGAAACCACCCATCATTAAAAATCTTATATTCCTTAATTTGAGACCTTTATAAACATTGAACTAGACATATATCACGTAAATATGTTTCATGTAGTATTGAGACAAACTTTGCGATGCCAGTAAAAGTGTCAAAACGTAAAGACGGCTCGGTGAATCTTCATAGAATACATATTTGTGGTTTCAGAGTGTCAGCTTGGGTAAAAGCATAATAATTTGACAAATATATAAACATACAAATATATATGTACTTGATTGACATTGATCAGTATGTACGATAGTATTGAGAATTCATGATCGGCTACAGAACCGGCCACATTTAAGCTTAAATACTGTGTGACAATTTTCTTCTCGCTGAAGATAATCGACTATGTCATTACAGAGTGAAGAAGGATTCCAGCCGTATGGCAATCACAGTATTATTCCATTAATATAGAGAACCGCTCAGTGGCGTTTCCTTACGAGCTACGTGGTCGTTCTTGACCGTCTAAGCGGCCATTCCATTAGGAAACCTCACTAAAATATAAACATTACAAAGAAGAGATGGTCTGAAGTAACCCGTTAGCTTGCATCGACATATTAAAACGTTCCATAAAAGTACTTATCAAGGTTTAGGGCTATCATGACTAGTAGCTGAACTCATACCAGTAGCGAGTTAAAACATTCTTGCAAAAGCTATCGGCAGTGTTGCAAAAGCTTTCCAAAAATACCAGTCATACTATCTTTTAATCTATCTTTTCGAAGGAGTAGACTTGAATACTGTTGCAAAAATTGAACTTGTCACCAATTTGTTTTGGCTGAATGAATAGAAACATCTAAACCAAAATGTTTTAAACGAAAAATGAAATTCATGTGTTTTAAATGAAGTTTGGATTGCTCCCATAACTCGTATGAACTAATTTATAAACATTTTAATTTTCAACCCTTAAAGAGCAGGTGAAATATTATTGACCATATATTACGTTTCAAGATATACATGCCAGCATTTGTGACTGTGCTAATTTAGTAAATCAAATAGCTACAATGTTGCCATTTATATTATTTGACTTAAAGTAACTGACCATTCAAAGAAGCCTACTTCACTCGATCAATATCTATTTTACTGATTCGTAATATGTTATTTCACCAGCACCAATAAGTCAATAAGTCGTTGCTGATATGGGATCTAATCAGATCGCATATTAACCTCAGTTAACATGTAGATGCATCCATTACTAATTAATTGTTGTTTAAAAGGTTTGTGAGGATTTAGTTGTCGTTGCAATAGGTGCTTGATTTTTTAAACCAATCAAAGAATATATAACATTTGTTGGCTCTTTCGCAAAGGATTCAAATGGTCACATACGCTATAAAATAGTAAACACATATTGATCAGCTCTGTCACTATGTCCCAAGTCTCTACGCAAGTGTTGCACGTAGAAATAAATGATATGTCTAAATTCGGAAATAAGACCACATGGTAAACAACATCTGTACCGATGAATGTTGATTTCCGGATAAGAAATGGTCTCTAAGCAGCTGTTCTACAGAGAGGTCACGTATTTGTTGATGCCAAGCAAAATACAATAAAAAAAATAAATGATAACATATCGGATATTTATAATTAATTATGTAACGAGCGTCTTCAGTAGCGAACACTATGGTAAAAACATGTCATCACATTGTATATCGGCATTTTACACGCGTTAAGATTTCAAATATAACTGGTCAGCAAAAGTCTGTTTTTAGTTGGTCGTATATATATATATATATATATATATATATATATATATATATATATATATATATATATATATATATATATATATATATATATATAAGGTTTGGAGAATATTTGGGTTCAGTGGTGTCTGATTTAGAACTGTATCAGAATAATGATCTATCTATCTATCTATCTATCTATCTATCTATCTATCTATCTATCGGTTTAAACTCCATGCCGTTCTAAAAGTTGATCATGTTTCATTATAATGCCAAGCTACGCTCATGTCTAATAAATGTTGTGAAAACTGTATCTGATAGGCGTAAGCGCTATGCCGTCCTGAAACAATATGATCGTGTCTTATCATAATGCCAAGCTACGTTCATGTCCAATATAAGTGTGATCTCAGAGGAAATAACTATGATTAACAATGAATACAGTATTTGATCAACATTTACGTCATATAGCGCATTTTGGCGTCATATCAGGAAAAAATCTGATATTGACTAAATTGCCGTTTGTTTCCACAAACCATTGTTACCCAGGAGACGAACGCTATGTTCCATTTCTAATTTCCTTGTAAATATATGGTGTTTTGTTTACTTTATTAGTCAACTACGACTTTTACGGCAGTAAAGGTTCCTATTTTGTGGCTTCTGATGATGAAACGGAAGTTCCTCAAAAGCATAAAAGTACTGTTAATTCAACCAGAATGTGCAGTTCTGATGGAAATGCCGATTGGTTACGTGACTAAACATAATAACATCCTCGTAAAGTCGATATTGATATCAATGTGATGAATCAGTTTGTCCAAACTGTTCCAGCAATCGAACTCTCGATATATATTAAGTTTGATGCCATCAGTATCGTGATAAATTTGGCCAAGATGAATATTATGCATCCCTAGACATAGCATGTCAACTTAATCATATATAATGTGGTGGAAATTGGGTCTGATACGTTGTTGATATTTGTATATTAAGCGGAAGGTACACAAATTGATCCATGATATAGAATGTTTGCTCACTATCTCTTTGGCAACGCGATTTTAAAATTATCGTCAAAGCTGAAAAAGTTAAGTCAGAAAGAAGAAAGTAAATATATAGATGGATAAAAAGGAATGTAAAACATACATAACTCTAAACTTGGAATTTTTAAGTCGGTATTTCATCAGGCAGTGGGGCCACGAGTGGCCCAGTGGTCCAAAGCGCTTTCCATTAAGGATCACTGCCATCTCACCTCTTTCTGCGTGGGTTCAAGTCTCGGATTCGGCCAATGTGGGTATGTGAGAAAGCTTGCCAGTTGCTTCTCGAGGGTCGGTGGTTCTTTCTGGGGATTTCCCGGGTTCTTCCTCCACCATTAATACTGGCCATCATGTATAGCCTATCGTGTGCTGAAATATGGCGTTAAACCCTACAACACCACCAACAACAGCAACAATCATCAGCCGGCAGGGTACATAAGTATAAAATATTAATATGAATGTTCGTTGTCTATTACACAACAAACTCTAAATTATACTGGTGTTTTATGCAGCAGCCATTCCATGTATCTGTGGCAACATCTATTGCAATATATCTTGTTTTAAATCATATCTTGCATAAATGTCTTCATAATACGTTTAGTAAATCTTTGTTTATTGATGTTTAATTAAGAACAGCTCCAGATTAGCAAGTTGTTTTTAGAGATAAATGATTTTGTTGGAGAAACCTTCCCGAAACGATAAACTTTAACAATAACGAAAAGGTGAAACACAAAATTGACAGATCCAATATTATTAAAGATATTCTTCTAAAATCTTGCCTTCCCAATGACCCTGAGGATATGCTAATCGCCTACTGCAACAGTATCCTGATCAGGCGGTTTCAATCTGCTGATGGCATCGGATATATATATGACACTCCAGTCATAACCACAAAAATGTCAAGGGACAAGATGTCCATTCTGAAATGCTCAAATAAACTGTCCCTCAACTTCTCCAACATCAGGTGTGCTGGACGATGGGCCAAGGTCGATTAGGTCCCTACGGCATACTCTTGGGTGGACCATCAATTTACCTAACCTGGTCTAACACCGGTACTAAAATTATGTAGGACCTTCTTGATGGCCAGATGGAGTTTTCATTCGTACCATTTTCTAAGAGTCTCATAATTGCAATGGTTCCAACTTTACCTGACTATAAACGAACTGGAAAATTTATGAAGTATGTCTAGCTTAAACGGTCCTTTCAGTTATTCAGAGTCCATATACCAGAGCAAAACTACACTAAATAAGACATTAAAATAAATTCCACTCAACATAAAATAGAAATGTGTTATTGCGATACGAGTATTGACTTTCCTGGCGCTAGATTGTTGGCTATATTTCATTAAAGATGGTTATAGACAAACGGATTTCAATTTGATTAATTTAGTATGAAGAATTAGTCCAAATTAAAGAATGCGAATTCTCCGACTGGAATGATTACAGAATCGACATGCCTAGTAGCAATGCAAAGCAAACTAAAATAATACGGTTCTTCATGCTTGTTAAAAAACAAACATAAATCAATGCATATGTTATCATATATTTATGTAAAATATATTATACTATCACCATATACGGAATAAAGATCCATAATGACTCAGGAGAAGAATTGATTATTATTGCAAACGAGGTAATTACTAAGGTATTATCTGTCTCTGTAACCTTGTTATATTATGAATTATTCCTTTTTGAAGAAGCTGCGACTAATATAATATTTAAAAGGTAATTGGTGTTTTTAACAAATGTGTTTAAGTAATTTTGAATAATTTTTGTATATGAACAGGTCAAAAGTGAGTCGCACGTAACATGAAATCTTATATGTGCTATCGGACATTGAGGGTTATAACTCTTGGACCCAATTAATGTATTTGCCAAAATAATTCTGGCATTTAGAAGCCATGACACATTTCCTACGTTCACCTTTACGTAAGGATTATATCAACTAAAACTGGCCTTATTCAATGAAAAACTGAAACAACAATATTGACAGAGCCATTCTTCTTGAACCCTAACTAAAGTAAGTAATAGACATCCAATATAATATTGGTCGGATTCCATGTAGATGAGGTTTCTGCCTAATACAATAGTATCCAGGCACGTGCAAGTCATGAATGATGAATACCAAGATAGCCCAGCTACTGTATTTTCATATCAAATTCATAAAAAAAATTCGTTTGGCACTTTGCTATTCTGCGGACAGCAGTTCTCATTGTGCATGATATAATTATATTGCTTGTTTTTCGAACTATTTGTGATGCATATATCCTTATTGTATGATCATATTTTTTTCCGGTAACTTTATATTGACAAACAATTTGAAATATTTTCCCATACTATAAGGTTTCATATTGTAAGACACGTCCGTATAAAAATAGTATCGTGCATTAGGAATGAATCTTGTAAACAAACAATATACGCTCATATAGTGGAGGCTTTATCATTTAGGTTATACCTGGGTTTTTTTCTGGATGAAATAAACAAGATAATTCGTCCATTCGAAAGTAGGAGTGATAAACTTTACGATGTGAACAAGTTTACAGAGTAACGAAAGAAAATTTCAAGCAGTCAAGCGAATCAACGTGATATTCGCAATGTCCACAACAAACGCGAGAGACGCAGTAATTGAAAATACCATTGTGATAATTTAATAAGTTATTTAGAAGAAATAGTCGTAACATTTTGCAAATATAATGGTTCAGAATAGTGCAAGTGTTGCCTAGGTTTTGTCAAAATAGCATAGAAAAGCATACAGAAGACAAGGGCTATCGCATATTCATCAGATACGTACCATTTTACAAGTCAGTCAAAACACTAAATTCGAAAATAAAATACAACTGTAGGTTTTGATAGGAAACTAATAGCATCAGAGCCAATGAGCCAAGACGACGAGGAAGTCTTATTTCCGTTGACTAAATTCACTTTCACACAGCAGTTGCTTTGCAATTTTCCCTGTTTACCTCTTTGGTAAAATATTAGGCTAGCGATGGAAGCCATACAAGTCCCTACAACAAAGAGCTTGCATGTGACAGGGTATACACATACGTCATTATTACATAAAAATAAGAATAACAATAAATATACTTATATTTATGTCTCGTGATTTCCTCAGAATGTTCTTTCTTTGCTCTGGAAATCTGAATGACATAACCCATGTCATGGATACAAAATTTCAAACAAACCGTGAAATTGAACGGTAATTTTGACTGCATTTCCAACTGAAATTGCATTATCCTTACTGCACTCAAAACGAAATGATCAGCTAATCCATAACGTTTGTTTGTTATATTTCATTTAAAATAATCCATGTTTCCCCAAGCATGGTTCAAAATAATCAATGACAGAACCTAAACACAGACGCAGTTGATTAAACTGCTCAAATCACATACACATGTTAAGGAATTTACCCAATAAATCCAGTACATCACAAGCAGAAAAGCCTAATTGAGTTGGATCGACAGAAACAAAATCCACTCTAAATTTAAATTCTAGCTATAACACAACTAGAGTTTCTTAAGCTAATGCTGAGCGCGCGACGAAGTTCCAAGTTCATTGGTCGGTGCTGTGTGCGCATTAATATTGTTACAGTGTATTGATGAATCTAAGGTTGCGTATTTATTTTGGAATATAATATCACTTCAATTACATTGTTTCTTGTAGTGCATTCGTTTGGTTATTAAGATTTAAGTAGAAAAACAAAATGAGTATATAGCAAAAGGTTACAACATTTGTATGGGAAAATATGAACTCTTTTTCTTCGGACTAATATTCCACTCCCAAGACTTCGCAGTATTACTAAGAAAACAAACTTGTGCTTATTTTCCCATACCAATGATGTAACCCATATTGATTTTGCCCTATACTAGCTGTCTGGAGTAATTACGAATTCAGTTACTTAGTTCGAGCTGGTCACCAGTACTGGATGATATTAGTCGAGGCGTTTAGTATACTGAATGATTGTATCTACTTTTGTATAAATACAGCGAGTTAAGCCCTGTCAGGTGACAGACATGTTCAAGGACAGTTGTGCCATTGCCCTGTTTAATCGCAAATTGTGTCTAAGGCCAAGTATAACAATAAGTGGAAGAAAGGAATGAGAGAGAGATAGAGAGAAAGAGAGAGCAAATTGTAGAGTCAAAAAAGGAAGGCGAGTATCAACAAAAGAAACAAGAATAAGTGAATATTTTTGCCGTTGTACAGGAAAGATAATATATAAGAAAGAATAAATAATTTTTTAAAATGAGACAGCACCAATAACTCTGGAGCAGAAGGGGATTGGCGGGGTGGTTGGTGGGGTGCCATTACTTTGGAAAGATAGAGATGTATTTTGAATTTCGAAACAAAAGAACAGAAATCCATTTTCATTGTGTGCAGATTGGGGCGGAAGAAATAAGTGTAGTAAGCTTATTGGGGTGAGATATTACAAAGTCTTAAAATATTTCAATATTCGCTATATTGTTCATTGAAAAAAAAAAACAGTTTATGTTGGTAATACCTCCCGTCTGTCGAGCTGTCCTTGTTTTCTTTTGGAAAACAAATCCCAGAAATATCGTTCAGTCATATCTTAACAAACTTTCAATGAGGAAATTGTTCATATTCGGCCACAATGTACAAAGTAGAGTTGGGAACAATGGAGAGTGCTTATTCGTATTGACAAACCCAGCGTTGTGAAAAACATTTAGATGTGCACCAAAGTTTACAATAATAATATCATACACTCATGACAACATATAATAGTTTGTATGTATTAATGGTGCATGGGCACATACATAGATAAAGCACTCATTCGATCCATTAATTGTTTGAACAGTGTTGGATGGATATTTTGAAACCACTGAGTATTTAGCGTGTCCATTTTTATTTTTATAATTTGTTTTTAAAATTAAAAACAAGTATCGACTGAAATATTAGATGTCACCATCATCAAAAGGTTCAATAGCAAATGGGTCAATTTTCGTGGCATCATGTGGCAGATGCAAGCAGCAAGACCTTGCCATATTGGAGGATGAAAATATTTAGTACACATTTTTCATGAACACACTTAAATTCCACCTCATCCTTAGATTCATCTGCGTTAGACTATTACTAACAGCACAGATTAAAAAGATATATGACTTATAATGTTATATAATATTGATTGCACCATGATAGAGTAACAGGGCAGCAGAAGAGCAAAGATCAACGACAGTAGTTAGTGACTATAAATAAATTAAAGTACTCTGAACCTCAAATACACTGTTTATCATAACGGTAACAAAGCTGTTTACCAATAATATTGGCACTACTAGATATATCAAATGTCAGTTTCAGATGAAATTGTTTTAGTGCATACTACATACCATATTCATGAGCTCCTTATTTTATATGCAACAGACACCAATTCTGCATTAAGCCAAATGGAAACCGCCATCTTAAAAATGTGTAAAGAATACATTAATTATGTCTACTGGCTCGACTGTAGTTATCATTAATGAAACAATAGTTGCCATACTGCAAACGTTTGCCTGATGTAACATTTGCTGCAACAGATATGGCCGACAAATATTCAATCATCACCATCTTCAGCAGATAGGGACAGGATAGCAAGTCAATGATCTTTCCAGACGTAGGGATTGATAATCTTGATGTAAATACCTGACAGTTTTATGATGAACACAGCGGCAAAGACTTTTTCTATGCAAATCCCTTGCTTCGAGATCATCTGTCAGATGGCATGTTGTAGAAATGTGATACGCAAGCTACATGATAATGTCCCTCTAATTATATAAAATTAGGCAGGGTCATGGCAAATCTGAAAAGGATGGTATCTTACACATAAAATGCCTATTGTTGACAGTCAAGTCGAAACTAATATCAAAAGCAAACAAAATATAGGATTGGTAAAGGAAACAATTATCGGTAGAGGGAAATGAGGCTGTATCATGTTTATATGTAGTAGTGCTTTACGTTACCAAAGCAATAAAGTGTCTGTGTAGTGCCAACAAAGGTGACAAAATGCAATACAAAATGTTTACAAAACATTAGGGAGTTAAATACTTCCAAAAATGTACAATTAAGTACAAGAGGTTATAGAATAAACGGCAAATTAAAAAATGTATATCAGATAACTAATAATGTAAATCATGAAATATTCTTAAAATATGATGAAAATCTATTGCATAAACTCCATTCCTTTACAAAGTAAATAGTTTAGGTCCTAATACAGTTTTGTCAAGAAATACATTTCAAACTACTTCTGTTTTACAATCCAGTATGAGCATAAAAACTTGATTTTAATTTCGTTATCTATATAATTTGCAAAACTTAGAAACTATGTTATCTGTTTCTGTTTAGGTACATTAAATTTACTCATTTTAATAATTGAACAAATAAGTGTAGTATCCATTGAAAGTGACTGTATAAGTTTAAATGTTTAAATTGCCCTAACTACTTTGCTGTACATAATTATAAATTGAGATTTAAAAATAAACGACAAAGTATTCATGCAAGAAAGTAACGGGTTTATTGAAGTGTTGCTCAGTAGTGTCGTTGAGGCACTTTACTGACATACATACGAGGGTAATTCTGTGTTGGATTTACCTTTCGCTTTACAGGAAAATGGACAGAAACTAACACATGGGAATGACAGACCATGGATCCGTACCAGTCTACTAGTGTCTCATCATAGAATCGGATTGTAAAAGCAGTTCACAAACAAAGGAAATAAAACGTATGTGCCACTGGTACAATTAATTAATATTCTCCATGCAATCAATGAACATAATTAATGTTGATAATTGCTTGAACTATTCATACTGCTCTATGCAGTTGGGTTTGTTTCAAAAGATCAGTTTTTAAAAAGAAAACAAAATCTCAATTTTTCCTCACTGGTAATCCTGGCGTTTTAAAAGGAAGACTTTATATACCTTAGATATTGTTTAAAGAACTTTTAATTTCCTTTAGGATTGAGATAGTGTCATTTTTTGTTATAGAGTATATAGCGTGGCCTTACTTCAGATATGCACCTATAAAAAACGTACTATCTCTGCCTAGTCATTTTCACTTTATGGATATTAAAGGTACATTGTTTAAACAACAGATCATACAGAGAACTTCTGAAGTTCCTAGCTGTTCTGCTGGATAAAAACTAGTCCGTATTTCCAAGGACTGACGTGATGTCGTTTGTATTATATTACACCTGCTGATACCAACCTGGAAATTAAACATCAAACGTTGCTGTGGACTGAAAATAAATGGTTGATAAAGCATCGAATAGGTCGCATTTTGCGGTACCTAACTAGGGGCACAATAATGTGTTTTTGGTGATATGTCACACACACACACACACACACACACACACACACACACATAATTTCATGAGATATACATCAACGTAATTATTTTATACTCATATCTCTATGTAGGCTTTGTGTCTTTGAATAAGGAGCAGAAACGCATGCAGGATGTTCAACCAAGTTAAAAGAAAACACAACAGTTTCATATATGCATTTAATATATGCATTAATCCAAAAGCAGTGGTTGCAAATGTCTCCTGTTGTAACCGCAGTCATTATTTATTTTAGCGTATTCGATCAACACACACATACACATACAATATGTCGGCGCATTCGATCAGTGTAAAATATGCTCTATAGACAAGTTTCATATACTCCGCAAACATATGAAACGACATGAGCTGACATGTTTAGGACAATTATTATCCACTCTGCGGCACGACATTAAGCGCACGTAAACTTTAGTCGTAGACACCAAAATGCTCCACAAACGTTATGTTATGGGTGTTACGACCAAAGCTCAGTCTATAATCACTAAAGTATGTATTGGAATTTCAGAGAACAAACCATTTCCAAAGCAAGGAATAAAATATCAAATTTAGAGAACTGTATATAATAATTCATCATATATTTAATGTGGTTTCACAATGAATGCAAATCTCCTAGTTCACGGAAAGTCACAAAAGATATGAAACTTGCAGACGGTAGTAAGATTGTCTAATATTTGCTCGAAAACATGAAAACAAAGTATTACAATGACTTGAAGTCTGACCCTTGATATATATTTTTCCAATGTTTCCCTGATGTGAAGTGTCAGCTTGTTGCATATGTTTATGCAACTCTGCTCCATTTCAATTTCAATGTACTCTAAAGACACAGGTAGCGTAGCTTTAATAAAAAAAAAAACAAAAAAACAAAACAACGTAAATTATACACAACTGATATTGACCATTTCACAGATGGGAGCAGTATTAAGGAAACCATCCAAAGTCTTTTGGCTTTGTATTTGTCATTCGAGACAATGATTTTCTATGCACTGAGACAGAGAACACAACGTTAATACCACATAATTACAATAAATTGATGCAAAAGTGTGCATTTCAACATTTTATAATCATCATAAACAACATCATCTCAAACAATCGTTCACCACCACTGCAACAACCATCATCATTATAATTATTATCACCATCATCATGTAGATACATGAATATAGCTCATGAACGTAAATACATGAATAAAGTACGACGAAGTAGAGAAGAAATCTGAATTAGCAAAGTGCTTTGACTGCTATAGCCTCTCTCCGATCATACTTTAGACAAATTGAAGCAATCTGATTAAAATCAGATACTGACGTGCAGATCTGACAGCGAACACATATATTTATGATCTGGTGACCTTTGAATTAGCGAAAGAAAATGCAACTTTCAATAATTTGAAAGTAAATCAACTCGTTTGACATACACGGATGCTCTTCATTCATACTACTCAGTCTACCAAACGACAATACTTCATCTAATTGACTGACAAAATTACCGTTATGGTACATTTTCTACTAAACTAACAAAGCCAGAGTTGCAAACTCGAACACACAAATTGTATTATTATCCCAAAATCTTCATGTAAGGTCATCGTATAAGGAATGATTTGTTCTCTGTTTGGATAGGCTTCTGTATCGCAATCTCCATTTTGGTACACTCAGTTTCATTTGGGTCCATTTATGTTTATGCTAGAGTCAGTTGAATTAAATATGGATTATTATAATTCTGTTTAAGTTTCGTGTTTTCCATTTGGGTCTCATTATTGTATTGTGGTCCACATTCTATACACGTGTCTCAATTCGGTTCATATTTGGTCTCCGTCTGGGTGAGTCATCCCGTCCTTAGGAAACAGGTCTGACGACGTATGGATTTCAACTTCTGCCATCAAGACCATAGCAAAATCCTTTGTTGAAACTCGTTTTCAGTTATCACAAACAGGGAAAACAGAAATCGGGAGATGAACAAGGCTGTCGACCCATCTATCTTGCACATCATCGCATCAACACAGTCACATTCTTTAAAAAAAAATCGGATTTGTCTTATGTAAAGGCTTGATGCATTTTTCGAGTCCAATAAATGGATGGAATGGTGAGTGTTTTTACCAAAATTATAACTATACGTGATTTCAAAACTTTACAAATGGTTTGAAGGAATCTGAAACCATGCACTATCAATGCTGATTCTGAATCATTGTGCTTCAGCTGAACCAGTTAAAGCAAAGTCCTACACGTAATTTAAAACTGTTTTGAGAGTTTTCATTATCGCACTAAATTATTGCATTTTACATAATATGTTGAACCCCACGAAACCATGACAATTTCCATCCAATGATTTTCACTTTCGTTAACGGTGGTTTTCTGTTGGCGACCGCATATTTATGAAACGATGTAAAAATGTATTGCAAATACTCAGTGTGAACCTCTTTATACTTTGTACCTAATGTTGTTTTATGAAAATGTATAATGCTGATGTAATACTTTCCACATGTTTTGCAGAGTAGCCTCATAGAATATTTAAGTAGAAATATTGTGTAGACACGAAGAACTTGCTGAAAACCTTTTTAAAACATACTTTTTGGAGAAATGAAACAGGAAACTTATATTTGCAGTTAAATCCTACTACTTTTAGTATGTATGTGTTTACTTATAAATAGTTATTTTCATGAGAAACGTTTGCGTAAGAAATAGGTAAATATACTCTTTTCTATTTTTTATATTTCTTATTTGTAGAGGAAATCAAGGGAAATTAGTTGCATTTAACTAAAGTGTGTTACCCTCTTTAAACAAAGACCTTCTTCTTATTATTATTTTTCTTCTTCTTCTTCTTCTTCTTCTTATTATTATTATCATCATCATCATTGTTAATATTATTATTATTATTATTATTATTATTATTATTATTATTATTTTGTAACCAGCAACTTAATAGGAAACTCGAGCTATTTTCTGGACGGCACTGAATAAGATACAGGAGTATTTGTACAAACACGTCTCTCTTGGATATAACCCCATCTATCATGTACTGTTTACAAAACTGGCACTGACCCTCCGTCAATGTCAATGTTCGCTCGTCTTGGAGGGTTTTCTCCCATTAAAAAGACAGATTTCAAAGGGAGAAAAATATACGTGCTGTACTCAAGAATTACGTATATTTTATTTACCAATTACTTTGTTTACTTTTTGCTATGCCACTTTTGCAATATTCACTTGTCACTCCTCCGGAATAGCGATTTGTATGCATTTAAATTTCAGACACTAATTTATCCCATATATGGATGGCGGTATATTTTAGATCGTTTTGCATAAAGAAGCACATATTTAAGAAAACATAAGCTTTAGCCCTCTTCACGTCGTAGAAGCAATATTGTTTACATTGATTTAATCGTGAAAAAGCGTACACCTGGATGAAAGGGTGTATGGTATAAACTACAATAGACATCAATACGAGAAAAAGGTTTAATTGAGAGAAACAATTGTCAAAGTACACTAATGTCTGGTCTGCAAAATACAGTGGCATAGGAATCTATATTGATTTAAAATCCACGTACAAATTATATGACTCTTAAACCATCATTACCTCCCCAGTAAGTATTATTGACATAAATGTTAGAAAACAGTGCGTATCAGCTACATACAGATAATGAATAATCGTGTCAACCAGGTTCCTTATATAAATTTGTTTTGATTTAGCAAGTAAATTGCCTACAAGGAGTTGTATCTGTCCAGTTATTATTATGAGTACCTGTCGATTTTCTGGTATATTAAAGACAGTGTCTAAGTTTTTCATTTCCGCTAGTGTGTATCTGTGTCATCGTTATGTTCTGGTCGCAGCTTTCAATCAATCAAGAGGATAATTTTGAATTTTAATCCAAAAAGCTATTTCAGAAGTAGACTAGAAGGCGCCTATGGCAATTAGATTGGTGCATATAAATTTTGTAACATTATTTGGTTCTGACACTTCAAAGCATTTAGATTTTTCATATATTTTGTTCAATTTAGTTGAAGTGCTTCGTTAATAGATAGTAGTTTTTGATTGCAACGGAGTACAATTATTTCAATTCTAAAGGCATACTTTGTTTAAGTGAATATATACAACTATCTTTTTATTGGAAGAAGTATACTTATTAGTTTACTTGGAAAGAGTGCCAATAACGTAATTAAAGTCACTTCAACCGCCCCTTGATATATGGATTTTAGTTAGGTAAAACGTGCCCTTTTGAAAATTTTGCAACGCAGTGTGGGGAAATTCATGCTGGGGTAAACCAATTAAAGAAAATATCCTGTAGTTCAAGAACTCCAATCAGCTACTATTGAAGTCAAGAACCGGATGATCGTGCGCTGTTAAATATATATGTTTTTATATGTTTTACCGTTGATTTCTATATCATAGCAGATGTGAATTAACAGAAGAATGCCAAAAGAAGAATTATACTGATGCGTTAAAAGTTACGAGACGTCAAGAAGCATGCTGAGGAAATACTGAGTAAATTTCCACTTATTGTGTATGGCGTACCATGCCATACCATAATATACCATAGCATACCATACCATACCGTATCATACCATACCATACCATAGCATACCATACCATACCGTACCATGTTATGTCGTACCATACCATTCCAGACCCTATACTATACGTAATTTTGGAGTATCATATACTTTATATGTCTGCTTACATATACGTTCTACAGGTGTTATCAGCTGTGGTATTTTGCCATTATAATACCCCGGCAGGCCTGGGTCTATGCATAGTGTTACGAGTAATCAGTACGACAAGAAATAACAACCCTGATCTACTGGCGCGTTATGCGGCAAGAGATCATCGTTTCTGCTATTCAAAGTTGGACTTGAATAATCGAGTACATACAGTGGGTTGGCATCAGCGTTCTATGCCCTACAAAGATATTTCCTAATGAAAGGTGTTTAATAGTTTTAGTTTTCCGGGGAAAGGTCGAAAACACGGACAACCACAAAAATAATCATACAAAAACAATTTGGTTTTGAAAAGAAAACGGTATTTATCTTTTCTGGAAATAAGTATGGCCTTAAAACAGCTGTTTTGTCTAGTCAGTCGTACGGGTTTTTAGCACCTGGCAGAACGTCCACGTCTTAACAAAGCACAGGATCTTTCCTTTATAAAGGAGAAGGAGAAGTCATCCGTTTCAATCATGCACTCCATCTCTACTCCTCCTTCATCTTATTGTTCTTTCTGATGTTGTCACCGCTGGCCTCTGCTGCTATCTGTATCTCTCCTACCAGACGTCTTTCTTTTTGATAGTTTCTTCTCACAGAACATCATCCACTAAGTCATGAGCACTATTTAAAAAGATAGTTTTCTTCTATTCAGTGCTTTTCTGGTTCAGGTGCAGTTGAACCTGGTGTATGTGACCACGGCTTCACTCTATATGTTAGCCTGAGAAGACATGTTATTGACTAGTCAACAATAGCAGGTGAAAATGACGAATGCATCGCTTTACATGGAACAAACAAAGACATGACGGAAAACATCCCCCGAGCCTCAAAAATGCCAACGATCGATGCAGACAAATATAATAAAGCATATTATATAAATGTCGTTTTCGATTAATAAGAAGCACTACAACACCATTTCGTTTTCAGAAATCAGCATGGTTAAGAATAGGAAGAAGCTCCGTTATCTCAAAAATGGAAGACAAACATGCAAATAAATATTACATATCAACGTACGTCCAATGCTGACCACGCTGTGAAGTAAAACAAGAATTACAATAAGACACCATCATTTCGCTATCGATGCACACTTCGTTCTTGAGCTAAAAAAAGAGATGAACATAATGTTGCAAAACCATCTTTGCTTTTTATCATCATTTATAGAGTACGCACGATCAAAACAAGTCACAAAACGTCCTGTTAGATATTAAAGACTGCGTTGAAGAAAATGCACACAATATTATCCACACAGGTTGGAATCGGATTCTTGTAGTAATCTCATTATTGAGTCGACACATCATATCTGTTCATAAAGGCAACGGTGCCATCTTCCAGCGAAGGTAATCCATATAAATCAAAATATTCTACACATGAGTGCTGTAAAACAAGACGGCTAAACCACATGTTTCAGGCACATGACTGTCATCTGTGTTGATGACATATGTCGAAAATCTTTAGGTTTGCAATGGGTTAGATCATATTTATCACGACAAGATTCCATCTCTGACATCAGCACCATGATTTTTGTTGTCCACTTTGAGAACTTTAGCTTTTAGGTACAAGCGACTGCTCTTCAGATCGCTGTTATGTTCGTATGTCCTTTGATTTCAAATTGAATCGGGGCTCAGGTGATATAGACAACACACGATGAAATTCTAAAAAGCGACTGAAAACGTGTTTTCGTCTTTGGATATTTCGATGAGTTAGTAGCATTCGGAGCAGTTTGAGAGTGCATGGATGAAATCCTAAGATAGGTATAAGCACATTACTTTATACTAGTAAAGGAGAAAGACCATGCTGCATCGCTTTCGCTAGTAGAGCTACAAAGCACAGAAACTGCATCGAGTTCGATGGAATGTCGTACTGCATCGCAGATTGTTCAGGGTACGGTATCACAGTATCACACTCGAGTTCATTATAAATAAATGTCGAATTTTTCCGCAGCAACGGCGTAAAATGTCTATATCGGATCGACAATATTTCAACATTTCTTCTTGTAAGTCAATCTGGTCTAACAACCCTATAACGCTCGTTGTTCTTACATGTTATTATTTGTACTGAAAAAGCGTGGAAAATACCCTAATGCCATTTCTGTCATTCCAGATGTCTCAGGCATTTTACTCAAGGCATGAAATCTTTAAACTGCACTTGTTCCACCTTCATTTAGATGATTTTAGCTCTGTTCATTGTGACTGGTATGCATTTTGTACCTCATTCTGAAGAAACTGTCTATCGTATCCCAAGAAATTGTGAGCCATGCCTGTATCATAACGGTCGATGACAGTCCCCATAACACCGAATCAAAGTGTCGTCGGCAAAATAGGCAAGAGAGCGAGAGTACCGAAAGATTTTCTCAGGTCCTGCTGGAATCATACTAAAACATGGGCAGTGAAACAAATATAGGTTATTGTTTACCCTTCAAAGATACAAAAATAGAAAATCCACATTCTTGTTATTTTTCTTGAGTTAGCCTTCCTTGAGGTTTTCTCCAGTTCTTGGTGTCAACTGTTCTTGATGATAATATCCATTTGGAAATATGATCGTTGAAATATGTGAGTTCCAGAGGGTATACTTTCAACGTACAACAAGGGCCAACACATTTTGAAATTTCCGCATTTCAGGAGTGCCATATAACGTTTCCATTTAAAATGCCTATTTGTTGCAAAAGGAGTTCTGCTTCTCGTTCCTGTTTGACTAAGTCCAATTTTCGAATGTTCTCCCATTATAGTTTGCATTCTGCAATCAAATTCTTATATAAATACGCTAGACCCACTCTGATAGCACAGGTTATGCACATGTGGTCTTCTGAGTTCTTAATTTGGACGATGCAACGTTTAGCACTGACGCGTTTATCCACCAATCACACTTTGCTTGGTCCGCTACTTGTAGGAGGTGAAACCAGGCTCATGTGGAAAGTGCCTTTAATGTTAAATTCGTCAGTCAATTGTTTGACGTGTTCAGTTTTGTCAGTGACTTTGAACGGTGTTAATTCTGCCATTGTATTAACTCGTTGCAGATAAAATGTGGGCAGTAAAAGAGAGTCCCAAACCATCATCCTCTTTATCGTGACATTGTAATTTCAGTGTCCCAAACAAGGAATCCCACAAAGGTGTTTCTTTCTCTCGTGGTATTTCAGACTTAAACTCTTCACAGTTCTCCATAAACAGGTAAGTCGTCGTTCAGGGCGGTTAGAATTCATGTAGTGATGAAAGGTGTGGAAAGCTTGGTACGTAAAGAACTCTTTATCTTGGATTTAGACGATACATTTGTCTCAGATACTATAACTTCTCCAAAATGGCTTGTTGCATACATTGCTTTTGTGTTAACCACCTTCACAATTCCAAGTGTTCCAATCCTGTTCTTCTTCTTGTCGTTTTCTTTTTTTTTCTCTTCTTACAGTTGTTGAAAAATACTTCTGCTTTTTTTCTCTCGATACTAACAAATTCTGCAAGTTTTCTTTCTGTCTCTTTATGAAATTATCCACCAATTGTGTCAATGAAGAAGGAATTGAAGGGAGTACTACCGTCGCATGCAAACATTGTTGCAGAGACGACAAAGAAATCATGTAATGCTAAATTGAGGTAATCATCTACTGGAAGAAGAATACTGGTTACAGCTGCATTAGTTGATGTGACCGTAAAACAGTCACACCAAGTATACTATATATCGCAGCAGGCGAACCCTAACACTATGGTCTTCTTTCTTTCCGTCAGGGCCGGCAAGGGGTGGGTGGCAACCGGAGAGGGACCCGGACCGATTAAAATACTTTTTAAATTTATAAAAGTAAATTGTGTTTGAACAAAAGCTAGGACAGGCCCTGGTTTCAGTTATAAGTATGGTAATCAAACTGTTCCGCAACGGTAATTAACAAGAACGCTGATGCGTATATCTATTAAAAGTGACAGTGCGCTCAGTCGGGTTAGAAGAGAAGTTAAGTTTAAATAAATTATTTAAGTGCTTGAGTATAAAATTAAAATTAGAAAGGGCTATGTTCCTAAATGACGTTTTATTTGTTATTTATTTGACAGAGGAAAACATATTCATTTCCATGGCTAATCGCGCTTTTAAAGAACTCCGAATTACAGACGGTCAGCCACGTACTGCTTTAATTAAATATATGTCGCGAAACGAACGTGAATATAGATTATAAGCACACTGGGGTTGATCACAAATGTGTACATCTTGAAGGAAAAATGCAAACCTTGTTTCTTTAAAACATGGATGGATCTTTTGAATTTAGATATGTGTCCACTATGTCTGAAATGAACAATCAAATTTTTGTTAGTATTATGCTCCATCCGAAATATTTCAAAAGTGTGTGTTTACTCTCAGAACTTTATACATATAGCATCAACGGCAATGATCGACTTTGCGGGTTTTATTTTCACAAGCATACATTCATTCTCGCAATGTAACCAATGTCCTTTATTCCTTTGCTGAGAAATAGGTGTTAGATAAAGGTTTATAGTAAAACTCCCGCGGTGAAGTAATCAAGTTATTTATAGTAGACCATATATACCAACTAAAAGTAATGTATCGACATTCCTGACACTGCGATTACTTTACAACTATACAACTGCTAGTGGTCAACTCCAGACATCAGCGGTGTACTTGACATAATATATTACTTTCAATGAATAGTTCGTCGAGAACATTATCTCCAGCCCCATTAAGAATTAATTTTAAAAGTCACTCGGTATGGTTAACCTGAATGTGCAGATTTGTAAGAGCTTCGTTTCATTATATGAATGTCTTTATTGGATGATAAACCACTATACAAATCTTTTAAAATCGCTTATGTTTAGCAATTTGTAACTTAAAGCCCTTAATTATGATAATCCTCTTCGTAAAATATTTTTCCAATCACCAGAGGTTACATCAGCAATGAAGAAAATATCATCTTTCTAAGTATATCATGAAACGGAGAAGCACACTGTTTACGTAAGCAAGACAATAAACCGGGCAAATCAGTCTTCAAACTATGTAAGCAAGACAATAAATGACAATAAATGAGCCAATTAGCCTTCAAACAATTTAAGGCAGCAAGACAATAAACATGCCAATGAGTCTGCATTTGGTCGGACAGTGCAGAGCTTGCAGACTTCAAAATCAAGTTAGTGCAGTAGTATATAAATAAAGACATAAATGATCTCTTATCCTCCTAAATTATTTCTTAAATATATTTCAATTACATAAATAGCTAGTCTGTATCAATTAGAATTCGCACCGCAAAGTAATGTAGGGTAAAAGGTCTTTAAGGCAAAATATCTTAGAGCGGGCTCATTCCGACCAAACCAGGTACTGATTGTTTCTTTCCAATACACACGCAAATAACCAAAGCGTTGCTTATATGATTTTGCTTAACAAAGATGGAATACTCTGTTCCATTTACGATTTAAACTGAACATAGATATTCACAAATAAATATGTCTTCCACAATGTTGCACATTCACAACTTTTTTGAGATCGTCTCTAGACCTCTCCATATTATACATATTTTTATTCGACGTCTCTGAACCTCATCGTTTATTCCTTTGCTTAAAACCTAGATGTAGGTAGTTGCTCAGCAAGATTATGATCAGTAAGGCATGTTTTGACAACTCCATCTGATGTAAATGAACTCTCTAAATGACATACAGCAATGTTATTAATATAAATAAGTTGAGTAGTTTTAAAACTAGCATTCAAGATGCAGCCTTAAAGACTTCAAAGAGCGCATACACGTAAACATCTCTTAAAATGTATTAATTTTAAATTATAAATTAAATTAATGTTATATTAAATTGCAAGTTTCAAAGCATGTAGTCTTCTAAAATTCGAAAAGTTCTAAAATTTCAAATGTTAAATCTATCTTTTGTTTAATGTGGAAAAAATATATATTTTGTTTTCAATTCAATTACAATTATTTCAGAAAAACATTTTTTTACACTTGTGTTCTCTAAAAGTTTCAGATGTTTTCAGGAAATGTTCAAATCGTGTGTAATGGTGCACTTTACCCATTAGTCATCCACTCACAATGTTAAATATCAACATTTATCCTTGAGCTAGAATTTGTGGTCCAGTACTACAAGTATTACTACAATTCCAAGAATATAGATAATGCAACTGCTATCTAACATGATCACGTTAGTAACTCTCAGCACTGATAAGTATTAATACCAGTAATATTGAATACGCTTTATCACATTGGTGAGGCAAATATATCATTATTGTTATCGATAAAATTGATATTACTGGGCAATACAAGAAAGTTGTATCATACATCCGATTGAAACGTTATAATTTTACGTCTATTGCGATACTGGAACACACATGCGCACCGCTGTTACATCTGATCTGTTCCAGCGTTACTGATATTACTTAACATTTATGCTATAAGATCAACAACGACGTAAGTTTTAATGGCTATGGTTAACAGGCATTGAAAGTGGTTTTGTTATTCTCTTATCCTGTCAGGTTTTATTATCCTTTTATTATTTTTCAAAAGATAGCACCATCGCAATCGATCCAGTAAAATTCATGCGAAATTTTTTTAACGTGCTTTGGATGAGCTTGAATTTTCAAGGATTATTGATGTGTGCATTTATGATACCAAAATGGCAAAGTCTGTGCAGATTTATTTCGATAGTATCAACAACGACGACAAATCTATGCAAGCTTGCAAGTAGTCGGAAACATCTGATCTTTGTGGCAAGTAAGGTAAAACAACATGTTTTAATTTTCTTTCAGTTCCACAATACATACGGTAATAGATTTTGCTCCAACATTATTTCCGTTTATTATCATTCTAATCCAAGATTAGTTTCCTTTCCTATTATTTGAGGTGATACAATTTTTCATGCATAAATACTATCGTCTAAATAGCACAAGTAGAGTGAGCAAAACTGGTTTAAACCTGTCGATTTTAAAAGTTACTTTTAATAACGTTGCTCTCTCGGATGTACACAACATTATTTCAATCAATCTAGACAGATCACCAAATGTCATAGGAGCAGACGATATCAAAGACGAATGCAGTTTGTTGTATTGTTAATGTGCAACACAGCAGCTGGGACATGAATAAGCAAAAGGGCATATGCTATTTGCGTCTGTGAGAATTTTCTAAGTGATGTCGATCTTCTCTGTTTAGGCATGTCTTTTTGTACAATGTCCGTGGATTATGTTTAACAACACATTTGGGACGACTTTGCGGCAAATAGCAATCGATTTTAATTAGATAGGTTTATAGTACTGAATCATCATGCTGTAAGATGTCGTATATTTTTCAGATGATATTTACAGTATCTTCCTAAGGGATCTGATAAAAGACGAGAGAGAATTTGAATCAGTCCAAATTAACATTAAAATTGGGAATTTTAAGATTAAATTGAATAATTATTTAAATTTTTCACTTGCTTTTATTTAACGGTTTTCCAGCGCGGACTATTTTTTACAGTGCATTTTTGTGAAAGTCAAGAACCATTTTATTGCTGATATTTATCATCTACGTGAAAAGCACAAGTCACATATAAGTCCTGATTGACTAAAGTTGGCAAGTAGCAGTCTTTTTATGCGTGTAACTCGGTTTAAAAATATATGCTAGAAAACGATATGAAGTAGTGCATGCATTGTTAAATGCCAAGAAGGTATAAGATTCCATTAAATTATACAGTTTAACCGTATGTCTGTGAGAAGTGTTAGCGAGGAATACGATATCAAACTATTTTTCTCATATGTATTTATATTTATATGAAACGGCTCTGATTAGGCAATATTAACATTTCTATGAAACAATGATTCTGATCTATCTTATGAATCAAAGTTACAATATTTATTTTTTGTTATGGCTTCTGTAAATGCTGCTCCTTTATCATTTCATCCGTCATCCCTAATTTCTGTACTATACTTATACCATTATCCTGCCCGTTTTAAGATTTATTTAATAGGCTTCAAATGCAAGAATGTGTTTATTTAAGTTAATATGTCTTAGTATGTATGACACCGAATCACTCCAAATATGTACACTGCGCAATGTATCATTACGCAGGCGTAGTTTGTAGGTATGCAATATGAAAATTTTCAAATAAGAGTAGGGAAAGTAATAATTACGGTAATGCACTTAAATTAACAGAAATCCAATTGCTTTTTTGATGATGCACTTGGTCCTTACTCTGTCAATATATAGTGAAAATAATATACTGATCCTGCTGCATTGATAACTACTTAGATGACGATGACAAAGACAGCGATGCGACTAGTTATAACAATTGCAAAATACATGTAACCTTTCTATTTGTATTAAATAATGTATTGCATTCCAAACGAGGACAAAAAGGGTCATGGTACAGGACCTCAATATAATAACAGCAGGAAAAAAACATAGCTTAAATAAACAACAACAACAACAACAACAACATGAACAGCAAAGCCCACAAAAAATAAAAACGTACAGGTCAAATATGAGACGTATGAAATGTAATTTCCTGTAGAACATTTCTCTAATATATCGCACATGGAAAACAGGTGAATGCAAAATAGACAAAAAGAACCCGTTAACATACGCCGACTATACAAGTGAAATATCCATTAATATTAAATTTCTTTTATTGTAGTCCTCTTGTTTTAATGTATAATCATATTTTTAAACTCTGTATACATATCTCACGAACGTGAACCTCTAGATAAATAATTGAACGAACCTAATATGCCAATGACACCTGTCTCCCTACATAAAATACATATAGTCCATTGTATTTAGATCAGATCTCAACGCATCACATTAACACATTAATACAGTCTGCATAACCATCTAAAGACTGATGCATTTTGATTTGGAAATAATCAGTTTAAAGCTTAGGTACTCATTAGCGTGTTTCACTATTATTAAGCTAAGTAAGAGAAGAAAAGCAAAACCATCAAGTTTATTAAAATCATTAAACAATTATTTCTCTAAGTTAGAAACATTTTACAGTATATTATAGTAAAGAATATTACAAATGAATCGCAATATTGAATGTGTCGATGTATTATTTGTCATTTATCATAAATGCTCCAAGAGTGTTGATGTATCACAATGATATAATCTAGAATTTCTTTTAATGAACTTACAATAGTGTCGTTGTAAAAAAAGCAACACATTGTAATTGAAATAAATAATTTCATTAAATGATTGCTCTGAAATGATATCAGACCACATGAGAAAATGTTTCCACGTACTGAACGTATAACGGGAATTAATAATTTACCGCAACTTATATAAAATCCAAAGACATAATTACATTACCAGGATGTGGGTCGCAAGCTCGCTTCCAAAACATACGATTATAAAGAATGCTAGAACTTGAATTCAGATATTAGTGATCATCTTCATTATAACTTACAAACACGTCGAAAATCGGGTACACACAAAACAATATTTCCTCAATCCTGAGCAAAGTGGGAGCATATAAAAGAAGACAGTTTGTACGGACTAGACCACAACCAGACGGAAATACCAATTACTGCTTTGACAGGTTATCCTTGCATGCCAACGTTTTTATTTTATTCCCTGATAAAGCTAACCGAACAAGACATCTACTTTAATGCAGCTTCATTCCGATGATGTTTCTCGGCTTGCTTTAATGAATAAAACATTGACATTTGTAGTCCAATTGCTAGATATTTGCCACCATGGTTTTGGTTGATGATAAATTATGCCCTTGAGAATGTGTTTGATATATGTGTAGGTTATTAGTTGAATACTGAAAAATATTTAGCTTTTGTATTATATACCTTAAAAAGTCAAAAATAACATCAGTGTTTGACTTTATGTGAAACATGGTTTTTCAAAATAACCTTACACATGCCTGTGTCAAGTAGGATGTGGATGACAAATTGCGATGTGAACTATTTTTCCAAATCAAACTCAATTGTTATCTCGAGATCACCGCAAAAATGATTAAAGATATATTTATTGTACGTCAAAAATATAAACAGATGGATTTCAGAGCTGAAATAGAATATTTACTGTTTCCAACAAAAGTCAGATGGCCTATAGAGAAGCCACTGTGAGCAAAAACTGATATACAATCTCATGTATGCCATATTCTAGCGATCTTGTTTCTGATCAGCTAATGAATACCGTTGTTACTATGAAGACGTGAGATTTTGAGGAGGTACTTCCACTAAAAACTGAAAATATTTGAATATTTTTAAGAAAGCTCCTACTACATTAAAACTAAAAGGACCACCGGTTGTGGACGAGATGTAATAGTAGCGTGTAAATACAAAGATGAACAATGGTTGATTAGAGACCACTACGTACACACCTTTTCAAGACCTGTAATGGAATAACTAAAACACCCATTATGATTAAACGTCTGACTTTTATTTGAAAATGTTAAAATACATTTTTGGGGGATTGCAATCCCAAAATGTTGTCAGGCAGGTCACATTTAATCAATGCTTATAAATTTTATTTGAATTATTTCTCTTTGTTTTTAGCTTGAGGATAAAAATGTAATAGTACTCAGACCATTAGATATCGTTGAAAAACAACATGTTGACGTGAAGCTATGGATTAGCGTGAACGACTGAAAGCGTATCGCTGGCTTACCGCTGGTATCTAGAGTAGGAGCGGAAGCGCACACATTAAAGCACAGAACAAAAATATAAGAAACTGGACCCCTGATGATAAAAAGTCTAGCATATTGATGTCGCGGGAAAGGCAAGAAAATTGCCCATCGTTCGAATCATGTATTGTTTTGCAAAACGGAGTATTACTCACAAGACTATATATAGATGTAAACATGTCAGAATACTGTACAAAATGCGTCTGTCTGGAATTATATATATATATATATATATATATATATATATATATATATATATATATATATATATATATATATGAAGGTTATGCTTATCATCACCAATGTTTCTTTTCATCTTGAAAATAAATTCATAAATTTCTACGATGGTACAGATCAAAGATAAAATGTAATTAATGAGTCCATGTTTTGAGTTTGAATATGTTTCGGACCTAAGTGGAAAACCAAGGCTCCCAGAAGTGTAATATCAAAGGTCACTTGTAATCCCTGAATCGTTCATTTGAATCCCAATAGAACAACTCGATTGGTTTTCGTTACATACATAATTCTAATGGGATTAATGGAAATAAGCTTAAAATGTTTTGGTATGTAATGAATATAGAGGATCTCAGATGGGTAATGGTTTGAGACTTAATTTGTGAAACGAGTTGAATAATTTCCATTTTTGCTAGCCTTACCGTGCAAAAGCAAGACATTAGTAAACGAGTCTAATACATTTAGTGCCAGATCATTGCCATTTGAGATTCTGTTTATCACACAGAATTTTATTTTGAGAAGATACAGAGTCTGGATAGAAAGAAGATTGAATGATATTTGGTGTTTTATTAGTTTCTGGCTCAAACACTGCACTTCTGAAATCGCGCAAGTGAAAGAACGCCTCAAATGCGAGTTGACAGAATATTTCACGATTCTATCACGAATAAGATTAAGAAACAAATTTTAATTTCACTCTTCCAATCAGTAGAATAGTTTAAACAGAGAATATACAAATTTTCAACACCGCATCTAAGATGGAAATTCTAGTATTGTGTCACACAGTTGTCAAATCTTCATATACTTGGATTTTGACGAGTCTGTTTATTACGTTTCTAGTGAAAAGAATATGGATTCCACCATGGGCATTCATCATTAATGCTATACTGGATATGACAGAAGAAATACAATTCCAGTTGTTGAATATCTGTCTGAAGGCATGATTACAGGCTGCAAAAATAGTATTAACTCTAAAGGTGTTACGCATGCTGGCAGGTTGGATTCATATGGCTCTAGTGATTTGCAGATGTAATGGTCTCGTAAGCTGATATTTACATCATTTGATTTGGAAGAATTCTTTGATTGATGCAATTCTGTCAGTTAGTAGACCAGCATTTATATGGTAATTATCCTATGGGTGGAGTTCAAGATCCTTACCCTGTGGTAACATGAATATAAAGTGGAGCGCGTGCAGTACAATAGTATTTCGGATGTTTTCTTGCATATCCTCGGGATGTTTTTCGATATAATTTTCTTCGTTCTCCCACATTTTTTGTTTACATAGGTGAATGTCCAGTGGGTCTACTCATGTTCTAATTTTAGTTTGGCAATCCGAGTTTTCTGTGTTCAGTAAAAAGGTTATATTTTGACATATTGCTTTTGCCTGGTGTTCACCTTGGTTACCGAGTGCAAGGACGGTAGCCACATATTTAATAGTAATTGGAAGTAATGATCTTCCAAAAGGCAGGACAATGATAATTTCCGTGGTCGCAGCCAATCATTGATCAGAATATTACGCAAGAATTTCAGAGGTCCTTTTCTGGACCAATCAGATTAACAGAAAGTGATATGTTACCATGCTGACATATCAAACATAATATATAAAATATACCAATTATTTCATAAACTACAGTAAAATATATGCCGCTTAGTGCAGCATCATGATAATTATGCCAGAGTCACCTAAAGGATGCCTAGAAATACATTGTATTACGGATACATTGATTTTCATTGTACATATATACAATAGGAGAATGCCTTATCTTGCAGTTTTGATGTATTACTGAAATTTTGTTCAATCTTTTTTCTTCAGATCCCTAAATTAACCTAAAATTTGACACCCGTATACATTTACTCTTAAACAAGGATCCGTATTTGTGTAGGTTATGAAGTGAAACACAAATAATACCAAGCGTTTAAAGGCAATATTTATGCGAGGCAAATATTTATTATATTGATTAGAAAATATATAAATCTACATATATTTCAACCCAATCTATGAAATTGTGAAAATATTTTAAACTTCAATGAATTCGACACCCAATTAGCATGGAATTCGGCGGGGACAGGGTGCAGTTGCTACAGAAAAGGATTTAAAATATCAGTCTATTATGATGTATATAAATATATCCTATTGAATTTAACTTGGTTCTACGTCCCCAAATTTTACCCTGTCCTCCCACCCCAGGAACAATTATCGCAGACTCGTATGCCAGTTCGATCATTAATGCGCAAATCTGATTAATTTCGTAGCAAATCATCACATAATAGAAGTATCATATATGTGCCCCTACACACGAGTGCATATTACACCGATTGAGTAACATCTTTTTCTGGTAATATGTGCTTAGTCGTGAGGGAATATAGGCTTGTGTGCAGGCAAGGCGATGGGTGCCGTTTACCCGCGAACCTGGGTTCGAATCTCCGTAGTGTACCAAATAAAAA
Organism: Sinohyriopsis cumingii; assembly: GCA_028554795.2. Classification (NCBI taxonomy): domain Eukaryota; kingdom Metazoa; phylum Mollusca; class Bivalvia; order Unionida; family Unionidae; genus Sinohyriopsis; species Sinohyriopsis cumingii. The sequence continues at coordinate 45,101,446 of CM068839.1, forward strand.
TTATCTGACCTGTGTGATAGTATTACTTGTATTAAAATATTATTTCTGCCTACTATTATCAAGCATTCTTCTATAGGAATCCTGGGATAGCACTTTCCTTGTACATTTAGCCCTGTGAAGAGTTTGATTAATCGGAGAGAACAATATGATCTGAAACAGTGAGTTTATCCTAATTATTATTTGACTATGGCATACACTGGAGAGCGAATTGGTACGCTGATATCATTCTACATCGGAAAGTTAATGACAAAAGTAAACACTTCTTTTTCTTAATATCGAGATAATAAATTTTGTATCATTATTTTTTCACGAATAGGTTACCAATTATAAGATTAATGAACTGATATTTGTACAGTGTTGTATAGTAGACTATTTAGTACATCCTGTACAATTTGTTTTATAGGAATGAACAAGTGTCGTTAATTTTCCACAAATTAGTATAGGTTTAATTAGTTTATATTGTAAATTTTGAAATATATTTCTTCCTTGGAATGATAGTTATTAAAGTTGTCCAAGAAAAACCTTAAGCCAAACTAATATTATATCGAGAAATATAAGCAATATTATGTATGGTGTCACGTAATTATTCAATCTTAGCATTTTTATGTATTGCTCAATGAATATATTTAACTTTCGGATATTTAAAAATATATACACATTTATGAATTACGTAACATTAGCGTTATTTTTTATTAAAGCAGTATTCATATGACTACTTTAAAAAATATCGTAAAAGCAACCACAAATCCATTTTTATCGCACAAAAGCAATAGTTTGGGAAACAGTAGCATGTCGTTTTTAATGCTGTTGCTGCTGTTTCGTTTGTTTATATTTTTAAAACTTCCTTGCGATAGATATATACAAATTCATTTTTATTTTTTACTATTAAAAAGCTCATCGATTTGCACTGACTAATTTCCCTAGATCTACTATATTCTAGTTCCTAGAGATCTTTATCTTATCCATGTGTAATATGTAAAACAATACACCAGCTAATAGAAATTACAATTCAATACTTTAATACGTTGGCACATTTGATTTAGTAGTTCGTAACCTAGCGATAATTTGAATGTACAGCTTCCCAGAGGGTACTGACTAGTTATCTGAGTTGTCAGACACCATACAACTTGGCGTGAAATATAAGTCATACTGTATTTAATGAAGTAAAAAATTATGTTACACGAAGCATAGAACTATGTTTCATTCATACGATTATATCCTATTCAGCTTGACAAATAGCCACGATATGTCTATAGTCAATGTAACACAGATATATATATATATATATATATATATATATATATATATATATATATATATATATATATATATATATATATATATATATATATATTGGTAGAACTTCTCCCTGTAGCGATTAAATCATACGTTTTTTAAACGACATGTCGTGTTCTTAGAGGGGAAATATTCGGGCAAACTGCAACCGATAGAAGTATAAAATTCGGGAAATGAATGTGAGATATTTATTATCCAAGGAGAGATAAGAGTCATGCTATAAACACATACAACATCTAGACAGGAATAACACAGCATCTCGATCACTAATACAAAGTTTCAGTTGAGGAATAGATATAAAAATTTCGAGAGAGGAATATGTGCTACAACTCGACTGTCTATATTTTAAAGGCCAAGTCTTTGAAAGAAAGATCGATATAATGTCTGAAACAAATAATTAGCCAGAAATAAAAATGTCATCTGAGCGGAATCAACAATGTATTTAGGTATAACATTTCGATGATTGGAGTAAATTCTCAATCTAAGTCATGATTATTTAATGACTTAAAGTTCTTGCATTTGAGTGCAAAACAGAGATCTTTCAAGATTTACTGACATGTACATATGTTTGTATGCATTTAAAAAATTCACTGGAACTTCAAGTCAAACGGGAATAGTTTAATATAAGTAGCCCATAATTCTCTCCACTGTCTGTCATATCAATATTTGTAATATTCCGGAAATGATCATTAGTTCTGTACTCAACCACTTGTATGAATTTCGTCTACTTTGGTTTAGACAATCTAGGTTAATGACCAGGAAACCAATTGGAATGCCTAATGGATGAAAATGAATCAATTGTGTTTCAGAACTGGATATCAATGAAACCTAACTTTGTTCCCATGTGACGGATTCGCACTGAAATGTCATTTAATTATCTTGGGGCATTTTTATGGATTCTTCATTTAGCTTACGTGTCATTTCTGGTTTACTGTTACACGCACTGAGGTCAAAATTAATCAAAATGTATTTGTTTGCCGGTTATCTGTTTTTAATCATAACGATTACAGAAACTCCCATGTCAGAATTAACACGTCACAAAGAAAGAGGTTTACGTCCGATGTTTCCAAATATATAAAAAAATAATACAGATATAAATAAATCTGACAAATCGCATTTATCTTATTAATTATTATGAATGAACCAGGTTTCTTCTTAATACTATGATTAGACCGCTCAGCTGGACTAGTGGTTAGATAGTACTAATATTAGTACCCTTACTCAACCCAATCTATGAAATTGTGAAAATATTTCACACCCGGCACTCTTTTAGCCTAATAATAACATTTTAAACATAGTCCTTGCATATAATCCAATAAATTGAGTAGTCCTCTTATTTAATACCGGAAGTATCGCAAATCATTGTAGAAATAGTTGTAAAATCTCGTTTACCTTTTTTAGCCGATATTTTCGTTTAGATCGTCCGCCATATTATTTCAAATAATGATTACTTCCGTTCTCAGCCTCGTTTGTTTGTGTGCCATATAAGGACATTGACGCCATATTTGGAAATGTAAACAAATCGTAGTAAAAATTTGGCGCCGTTTGGGTCAGAAATTCTGCGCATTAAAAGTAAATACGGTTTATCGGCAACTTTGAATTCCACCAAGAAGCGATTATTCGCACTTAATTGATAATAATATAGCGTAGAATATCCAAAATATGGTCTAGCAAGCCTTACGTAGAAAAGGGGTCACGGCGAGAGTCTCGTGTTATCTGTCATGGCGGACAGGATACGGTTAGAGTAACCATGCCAATTTATTTTATCGTGTAAGGGCTTAATAAATTCAAAATAAGCCAAACTTCTTTCACAACATGATTATACTTATGTAGTTGATTTCTACACTGTTTGTTTTTCTGACTTTAGCGATGATTTTTTTTTGCTCCATTACATGACATGGGATCAGTTCGTAGCCTCAACCACAACAAATCAAGTTGAGGCTACGACATCGTAGCTAGTGGTTAGAGCGTCCGCCGCGTATGCGGGAAGTCGTGGGTTGGAACCCCGGCCGAGTCATACCAAAGACATACAAATGGTACTAACCGTTACCACTCTAGGCGACAAGCATTAAGAGGTTAGTGTTAGGACTGGTCGGCCATGTGTCAGGATAATGTGACTGGGTGGGACATCATGCTACATGTTTGCGGCATGATGTTCCAGTGCTGGACATCACTACAAACTGCCACACTGCAGACATCGTAGCGATATGACTGAAAATAAATGTGAAAGCTACGTTAAAAATCCAAATCACTCACACATAAACAAACATACACAAATATATATATATATATATATATATATATATATATATATATATATATATATATATATATATATATATATATATATATACACCTTTTTATTATGATCAATAATTTTAAATAAGCCAAGATTCTTTAATATAGTAAGTATTACAGGATACAAGTATTTCATATCATAATCATTCAATATGCAAAAAATTACGTTAAAAATACAAATTACAATTTGTATCATACAATGTAAAAAGAGCCAAGAAAAATAAAATATCAAATCATGAGATATTTCATCCGATAAAATCAGATACATAGTACACAATATAATATACTTCAGCATGCATTTCCTTGTTAACATAAAATGAAAAATCTGACACAAGTCGATATTTATTTTCTTTAATTTTAAAGATAAATCTTGCAAGAAAACCATAATCTTATTAGTACGGTTTACTATGTACAATATTTTCTTATAACGCTCGTATTGAATGAACTAATAACATTTATATTAATCGATTTGTTGAACGGATTAAAAATAAGGAATAACAGCGAATGGGTTAGCCTTTAGCACTTTATCACGATAAACAGCTGGGACTCTGTAACGATCGCTACATTTATAGATAGTTTGATATTCCTTTAAAACTGGTTGTTAATTTTCTTGGGGTTTTGAATAATTGATTCTGAGCAGAACGGATATAACGATTAGTTTCCAGTTTAATTAATCTGAAAGGGTATAATATAGTCTTTTGTATTCATCATAAACTGATGCGAAAAAGAAGTATAAAATAGATAATGCATCTGATAAAATATAGCACCTCGAGTAACGAGTAAACAATTTCGTTTTCATTGCAACAAAAGTGTTGTAGCTTGAATCAGATTAATATGTTATATAAATTATCTGGAGATGAAGAAGCAAAATTATTGAAATTTGTACGATTGCTACAGTTTAAGAACGTATTTAATTTTAGCGAACAATTTTACTATAATGTTATGTTTATTACTTTCCAGATTCACAGCAAGTGACACTGTATTCAGATGAGTTGTCCAATATTCCCCAGGTACCCATGATCATGTAGTAAGATTGAAACAATACATTCTAGGAATATTCTACATGGGCAAAAACGTAGTAAATCTTCAACGCAGTTTTACATCACGAAAATATGTGGAATTCATTCAGCAGCAACAATATAAGCGATCTTATGTGTTTCATTGCATTGTCTCCCTATGTCATTATGAATATTCTAAATCACATTTGTTCGTTGATGGCCCCAGTGATCGATTGCACCCTATATGTTGTATTGGAATAAAGTCGTGTTTTCAGCTTTACCGATCATGCGGATTTGCTGCCGAGTAGAAGCGTCAGACCACGAGACAACTTCGTTAGACCTTAAGTTTCCTCCAAGGGCCAAGCGGGCTAATATTACATACATGCCCACTGATGACCAAGAAAGACACTGTTACGTATGATATTTAAAAACTGAAAGTTTCAGAATTTGAAATTGCACAAGAACTATCATGATCTACAAGAAAATCGGACGACCATTCTAAAGGTGTAGCAACAGGCAACAACGCTTTAAAGCTTCTATTAAATTTGCCACCGTCGATCATATCAACGTTGCAGCAAAAAGATGGATTCAAGGTGGACATTGTTTTCAAGGTGGATTTTATTATACCTGGTCATTTAATCATAGGAGGCTCTGCACCATATATATCATAGGAGGCTCTGCACCATATATATCATCTCATCTCTATGTTCTTAGTGGTCCCTGTGTAACCTTGAACCACGAAGGCACCGAAACCATGAATGCTGAAATAAAGGTTTTGCAAAGATCTTCGAGAAGGTTGAACAATACTCTAGAGCAAGTTTGGGCTGGTAGCTACTAACTTTTCCGCGGAACAAGTTATATTCCAAACCCAGCGTGCGTTCTACGTTTGATAAACATAAAAACGATGGCAGCCAATATTTCGAATGGGTTATATTGGCCGCGGTTCATTTCGCGTGCGATGATGTCGATAAACCTGGAAATTATCCCCAAAACCTTGGGGAACTTAAGTTTCGTACGATATATATCGCTCTGCTAGTGACAGGCCTCAGCAAATTCGAATGACTAAACGCTGATATTAACGTGTTTACTTGGAACAGCGGCATTCAGACTATTCGGTTATCAACATATTTATGCAGACGGTTTAATATTTATATTTATTTTACCGCATGGCTATGAGGAAGGGTGTCACTGCGTGTGGATACAAGGAAATGTTCATGTATGCATTTATTTAACTGTTTGAATATCGTGAATGAGGAATAACATAGCATCTCCAATCACTAATACGGAGAAATGAGCGAAAATGCTAGAGCATGACCAGAATGTTTTGAAATTTACTGCAAAATAACATGACTCACCATATATTATATATGCAGACATTGAATGTTTGAACATTTTCGTATAGAGCACCGACTAAGAAGTTCAGTAAAATAAACAACAAGTTGCTGAACCAGTTACGTGATGGTTTTGCAATACTGTTGTTCTATGTGATGTAGTGTCTGAGCCACCAAAATGTTATCTTGGTCAGGATTCGGCTGGGGTATTTATTAAATCTCTCGAAGTTACAGCAAAATGGGTTCAACAAATGCTCTCTTGACACGCAGACATGATTATGGTCCGCGATGATATTGACGGGTTTTCAAAAGCCATTGGTACATCTGTAAATGAGCTTAGAGCCCCAACAACGAAACCCTGGTTAATTGCTGTCATATCCTTTGTGTTTACAGTGGAGCCACACACAGCGCATTTAACCTAACGATGCGAATTTACCACAGAAAAACGAATTACATAAGTGCTTCATAACCTTCGTTGGTATGATGGATATATCAGAATAAATGGAGTCTCAATCGCATCGAATCCACCAGTAAGCATTATTTCTTGCAATATGAAGAGGTTTCGGCTGGGTCAGCTGTACTTCATTCACTCGCTGAAGTTTCTCAATTCCATCCCTTGCAAACTCGTTATTAACCTTTCGGCGGGAGGCCACACTCGATCTGAGGTTACTCGTCTATAAGGAGCACTGATAATGTACCGCTGATCATTGACCTGAAGAAATCCAGAAAAAGTAGTTTTAGAATCTGGTCATGAGATGATGACCGTAAAATTACATGTACTTGATTAGCAGACGATCAACCGTGTTATTATATACTTACGGATTTCACAGAAGCGCTTGTATTGTCGAAGACGTCTTCATCATTCATCACTGAGTTTTTTTTCACGATTGATGAAGCCCCGGTGATTAACATCCTTGACTCGGAGCATAATATTCTTATCGTTTATAATTTTTGTATGTTTACCGGCAAGACAAACAAACAATAGAGATTATAGACAATACCGCTGAATCCGTGCTAAAAGTTAAGAAACTATGTGAAACCATCACATTCATGATTGTAACAGAAAGACAACCTGGTCGGATCAGGTTCGATGACATGCAAGAGAATGTTCGGGAGGTACTTCTTTCACAACAACAACCACCCGAGAACAAATCAAAGTTGGAAAACCCAGTTAAATATTTAAAGAACCGGCATGGCAGGCAAACTTTGCTAATCTCCTTGTTGGCCGCTTAAATACTTGATAAAAATCAATTAAAAGATTATATATATTCGCGGTGATACACACCTGAGTTCCCTCAGGAAAGAATGGGACGGATGAGTATTCTTAAGATAGAACGGATTAAAAGACTATACAGTAATGATGATATGTTTAACTCTTTAGAACCAGGTCCATAAGAGGTTAAGCAAGACAATGAGATTGCAACCCTCTATCGGGTTTGTTTTACGCAGAATCTTCCAAATGAGATTCTGCCCCCGACGTAGGAAGAATATTACTCCCCATCGGAGGACGCACTCCCCGAGGAATCACCTAAACGTGGAAAAGATCCCGGTGATGTGGATGTAAAATTAGGACAAATAAAGGTTCCATGGCATAGTTACAATGCCTGTCTGCAGACCAACAGCAGGTGAGCTAACTTGTAGATCATCTGGAAACAGTCAATATGTCAGAGGTTGCCAGCAATTTTATAGACACTTAACTATGAAACTTTATAAAAGAAACATCGAACGCAACATCCATTACTCACAGTACAAACTACGACCATAGTGATTTTAGTATTAAAATTGCCATTAATTAAAAAAAAACTTACATAAACTATTATTATGAAATTAATATACATGATATAGGTATACGTAACACTGTAAAGAAGACGTACTCGAGGAAACGTTCTGATTGCTTCATGTTTATATTTTTATCTGTGGAAAGGAAGGGGGTATCTCCGCTCTCTTTCCCTTCATTACATCCACTCTTGCAGTCATCAATATTTTAAGTGTAATACTTGATTCGTTATAGCATTTCATATACGGACCAGTTATTTTTGGGGCAGTTGGTCTCGTGTCAAAGAAAAATAAGTACCAAGAACAATGTCAATGGTCAGAAACAATACCGCATTGATATCAAACTGTTGGCAGTGGGATAAAATTAATTGAACTACCATCTTTTCTAGCATATAAGTCGAAACCAAATGCAAATAACACAGACCCTTTTCTACCGTCGCATAATATACTTGCATATCATGTTCTATATTGTTTTGTTCTAATTATTACTCCTAAAATTCTGCATAGACCAAGATCTCACGGGCTTTATGCGACGACAGATCTGTGTCTGTGCAGTGTGCAGTTGGACTCGACTTTGAAACTAGTATAGACGAGATATTTCTTTGTTAAATTAAACTCATTTCAATATATAGTTATATTGTATTTTCATGAGCACAAGGTGACATTTCCTATAAATTTTAGGCAGTCAATAAAGTTAGTTGTAATTCATCGTGGCATAATATCTCGCCTCGTATAATGCAAATCCCAAAAGTGTTTTGGTTATTGCTGTCATTGAAATATTTATTATTTCGTGGAAATGAGACTGATGAGTTAAATAATTGTACTTGGCTATGCTGTTCATTTTAGATAATGCAACAGACAATGTGAGAATTATTTAACAGAGAAAATTGTATTAGTTGATTAAATGATTTGGGGAGAATATGCAACGATATAATACCGTTTCAGTTAAAAGTTAAATCTATTAAATAATCGCAAGAATGACCTACGCTTCTAAATGCATTTTGTTATATTTTCCATTTTAACAGAGAAATGAAAGTTACGGAACAAGGCTTTTAAAAAGCAAATTAATGGCAGGAAAATATGACGTTAAGTTCTTGTGATTTCATTGTTACCTATGCATGGACAAATGTCCGTTTGGATTTTCTGCACTTGATTGTTCACAGGCAACGAATCTAATCAGTTTTGTGTTTATTTCCTATTTTCTGTGCTCACGTTTGAGCCATGGGACATTCCAGTTAGGATTATCTGATGAAAAGTTCAGTCGGGAGAAGAGAATGGTCCATCAATGTGCCCCTTTGCACTCTGAAAAGATTTTTGTGCTATTTTTAATTTCTGCACTTCGCCAACATTAAATGCTGCATGCCTTGCACGTGATGAGATAGATCACATTTTCTGAGTAGCATGTTTTGGTTTTGTTGTAAACTTTAAACGTTTTACTTTTGATTTTGCTGGAAAATGTGTTTCTACCCCTCATATTGTGACACGTATTGCATCCTTTTATTTCAAAAGGCTTCAATTCCTCATCTTTTTGTTTCATTTAAGAGTGGCTCTAAATTTGCCATGACTATCATATCTCCCACTTTCTGAGGTCTGCCAGTGTTGCATCTCTTTTGTATGAAAAAATCAGGTTACATGTAAACTTACATTATTGCTCATGTGCATATTTGTAGGATGGCTAGTTTTCAGGTAAAAACGTATGTGACCCAACATTAGTGGTATTTGTATATATAAGGCTGGTTTATGGGAGTCGACTTCTTTTTAGCAAAAAAGACTGTACGTGATCAAGATCGCATCATATACAGGAGAAAGATAGATACGCCATTGTCGATTCATTCACAACTCTTATAATACCATTCTTAGAGTACACTACCTTAGAAATTATAATGAAATATCCGGCGTTCATCGGACTTGAATTTTAAGATTATCTGAAGTGCTATTTCTTCTTCTTAGTCACACATCCAATACTGATTCATAGTATCTGAAAGCTTGCAATAAATATGTTGTGGAAATGCCAAATTACATCCCTTTAAAATGATACAACGTCATGTTGTGCGGCAAATTGAGGAATTTTATTTACTTCAAATCTTCTGTCTAATTAGAAACATATAATTTATTCAAATCGTTTTGTACTTTTTTTAACTATTATAATTAAGCAAATACATGTATTCGAATATTTATTACATTTTAATGAGTCAAATTTCCACAAACTTCCCAAGGAATTTGTACCAAAAGTTTTGGACAGTACTAAACACGTGTGTCGGATAGTATTAAAACCGTGGATCTTGGGAAGTAATGAACAACTGTGTGTTGGGTTTTACTTATAATGTGTGTGTTGGATAGTACTAAAAAGGTGGGTGTTAGTACTTGAAACGATATTGTAGGATTGTACTCAAAACGCGTGTGTTGGACACTAGTAAAATTGTGTGTATGGTAGTAATCAAGCAACTGGTATTGAATAGGACTAAAACTTGCGTGTTGAATAGTAATCAAAATTATATTGAATAGTACTCAAACAGTGTGTTGGATAGTACTCAAAAAACTACGTGCTGGATAGCGCTCAAATGTTGATATTGGGTAGTAATTAAGAGGTCAACATTGGATAGTACTAAAAAAAAGTTATGTGTTGGATATTACAATGGTACTGTTACATTTTTGACCCCATAAATATTTTCTCTGTTAAGCTCCCTTTCGACGTCATGCTTCTTTCTCATGCTAAATTCCATTTTGACGCTCATTTTGTAAATATATGGCGTAATGTCAATTCTCGTTAGACCCCATATTGCTAGGTGAACAAGTTCTAACAATGTTACAGCTTAACAGCGTAGCCTTAATGTTAAATTTCCTTTGGACCCCATACAGTCCTTGTATGTCAACTTGGAGGGGCAATATTATTACCTTTTGACGTACAATTGCCACATATGTCTAATCCACTTTCTGGTTCGTTAAATTATCCTCTCTCTGTCTCTGTCTCACTCTCTCTCTCTCTCTCTCTCTCTCTCTCTCTCTCTCTTTTTCTTTGTCATCACAACTGCATATCACAAAACAAACTAATGCAGTTTATTTTCTAATACCGATACAAGTAATGCAAATCGTTATCGCCTGTTATACTGAAATTACGTAATAATATGTCATTTTTCATTCAAAGCTGACTTTGAAATTCATTTTACCACACTCATTAGAAAAATGATAGTATTTTACGGCTGGTATAGTCGCAACGAAACGAAGTGGAATGAAAGGCACAAAATGTAATTAGGACAAACTGTGTTAGCTGAATTATTTAACCATGTTGTGAAAATGTTATATCGTCATAGACAAGAGTTCAACAAGGCCTGACGTCATGACATACTGCATGCAAAGGCGAATAAAACGGTATTGCGCTTAGATATTTCGAGACGCAAATGTTTATGCATTTACTGACTGCAACAAATCGGAAAGAAAGATATGGAGTTGACATTTCACGACCTTAATTACACACGCCATCCTATCATTCGATATATCAGCTTCGTTAATTGCGTGTACAACACTAAAGCCGTCAAGATGTGAGTCTTACTGGCGAAACCCCTAGAATCTCGTTCATTTTAAGTATATAACTGTAACGAAAGCTTGCTTACGGAAACGTTCCGGTTGTTTTGGGCTTATATTTCTTTGGGGTTAATAGCTTACTTGCTCCTCTCCCCTTCTCGATCCAACCATGTAAAATGTACAGTATATTTTATAAAAAGAGCAAATTTTAGCATATTTAGCAAACTTTACAATATCTTATATTGTTTACAATATATCATCTTTTTGTTTACAATATATCTAGCTTTTGTTTACAATATATCTAGCTTTTGGTAACAATATATCTAGATTTTGTTTGCAAGATATCTAGCTTTTCAGTTAATACCAATTTGTTTGGCCATATATCTATTTTGGCAAGGGCGACTCTTTAGTAGGTTTGCATTTTCAAATGTTCGAAAATGAATGGGGAGGTCCAGATTATATATAGCCGCCCAATTCTAATGCAGCACATGATTTTGGTGTGCGAGGTCTACAGCGTCCATCGCAAACGTAGCTTCTACGTTCTCGATTTCGATAAAAACGAAACATTGAATTTACCTATATGAAATGATTAGGTCAATGACGACTCTCATAGTTACAAATTGTATAGCGACACATTGAATTTATTTTAAGAACAAAAACATAGACCGAATCCATTTAAAACTTCGTGAATATTGTAGGTTTTCTCGTTCGACACGGATGTGGGAATTTTTTATTCGTTCCAGTCAAGGTACTCATCGCAATCAATGATAAACACACAACATAACCACTAAAATATAATTTATACATAGTGTTTTGATATTAGATAAGAAGCTGTACGTGCCAGACTGTTATTAAGAATGCACCGATATCTTGAAAGTAGACCATCAAACAGTGCATCGTTATTGATTTAAACAAGTTTAGAAATGCTGTTGTGAGCGATTTAAAGAATTCTTTTGGACTCATTAATGTTTATCATGGTTGTAAAGATAAAACAAGAGTTTTCTTTTTGAATTTTCTATTTCAATGTTTAGAATATACGCTAATCTCCCATTACACGCAGAAGGATAGTTACAACACTTCTTTAAAATATGGTAAGCATTATTATCATTTTCAGTCTAACCTCAAATACCCCGATGACTGAGCTCGATTTCATTCATTTTAAAGTAAACTCGATTTCAAGAAAAATACAGTACGCTTATGTTTATAAAGTTTCTTAGTGTAATGCATTTTGCAGTAAAATATGTATGCTGTACACGCGCTATCGAAAGCTATTGGCAATATTTAGAATATAAAAAATTGTTTTGTTTACCAGATCATATTATAAAACGTCTACGTGAGAGCACTTGAACTAGAATTACTAGCTTAATGCCTGAGAAAAAGCGTTCTTGGATAATAAAAGACTAAACCACAATGGCGATAAGTGTTGAGCAAACTTATTGTGCCCCATATCCTTCCAGCTATTTTATAGCTGTTCTTCAGAAAGTAGGTTATTTAAATTTTCACGACAATCCGCTTTCTATGGTTTTGTAAAGCGATATCTTTGTGAGAAACACGAATGTGTATTAGCAGCAGGGGGGGCGAATCCGACATTTTGTCCAATCGTTATTTTGCTTAATTATTACTTTCTGCACTCAGCGGATCCGGTGTAGTCAGCGCTGGTAAAAAAAAAAACGACGTCGGTCCATCATACACGAAGGTGACGTCATTTGGTTCTGCGCGTCGATCCCAGCGTGGTCAGCGTACGGTAAACACAGCGACGACCGCGTCGATGTCATTTCCCCCCTGCTGCTAAGAAGTTATTTACAATGAAAATTATTTACAATTTAACCGAATATTTGGTCAAGTCCGATACGATATCGTGTCCGAGGATCATGTAAATTTATCGTTTCAAATCCATGTGGGGTCGACTGAGCATGACTAAAAAAGTTTCGAAAACCATTAAAGTCCATGTCACCGCCACACCAAGTTTGCCAAATATTTCGTAGCGTGTGTGTATCAACGCCGTTGAATACAGCAAGAATATTACAGTTGTCTCTGATTACTTTTGGAATCTGAGTGTATCGTTGAGTGACATATATCACGTCGGTGTTTTTATGCCTGCCTCTGGAAAATATCCTAGCTGGGTTTTTTTGATTGTCTAACATAACATCATCGTACACGACTAGATTGTTAACGTCGCCATCAATATCATCAATACCTGGTGCATCATTGATATCTGTAATAAACTCAATAACATTTTTTTCAGCGATCGCTGATGCATTCTCGTTAAAATCTTTCAACACCTCGTAGCATCGTTGATCATCCACGCTAGGGGCGATTAAATACACCTTATCCCACTTCATCCATCTCATTATTAAATTAAGTAACAATTGCGTCTTGCCGGATCCAGATGGTCCGATGATAATCATCCGGATCGAGTTTGGTAACGCTGCAACATGCTTAACTGGTTCTCTTGTTTTAGTCGCCGAAAAATCAATTATATTCATATCTCTATACATAAATTATGGATCTATATTGTGTGAAGTGTAGAGTGCGTACTGGCACAAATGATATGACAACCGTTACAACAAGAAATAACAGATCAGCGCTTACTGGTAAGTGTGCGACATGTGGTACAAAGAAATTTAGATTTATTTCTATTAGACCCGGGGATGTTTTAAAAAAAAGCGAGGAGGTGATATTGCAGCCAAGTTATCAAAACTCCCCGGAACACCGTGGGCAAAGTATCCAGGAGAAAAGCACCTCCCAGGATATAGCTACTGTGACCCCGGAACACGATTAGATATCAGACTCGATGATCAAAATCAGCCCAAACCCGGTGAGTATCCAATAAACGCTATCGATAAGGCGTGTCATGCTCATGATGTTGCTTACTACAAAAGTAGCGATCTGCAACAGCGTCATATCGCGGATGTAAAATTAATTCACGCGTTAAATGCTATTCCTGATAAATCATTCAAAGAAAAATTGGCTTCATGGTTGGTAAAATCGGCTATGAAAGGTAAATTAATGATTGGAAGCGGAGCTTCTCGCGCTGGTAATTGAAAACGCTAGCGTTTATAATAACAACATGGAATCCATCTATTATTCTCCGAGAGGATACTGGAAGGGGAAGGCCGCAATTGGTAAACTCGCAAGCGCTGCAAAGGTAACAAAGGCCGTTGCGGCTAATTGGTTATCCAAACAGGCTATATGGCAAATCTATCTACCGCCACCTAAACAAATCAACTTTTCGCGCTTTGATGTCAGCGTACCTAATGAAGTTCATCAGGCTGATATACTATTTCTGCCGCATGACAACGGTTACAAATACGCGCTAACCGTAGTTGATGTTGCGAGTCGATACAAACAAGCGGAGCCGTTAAAAACAAAGTCAGCAACTGAAGTAGCCGATGCGTTTGAGCGGATTTACCGAAGGGGTCCTCTGCGCTGGCCAAATCTATTACAAGTTGATCCTGGTAGTGAATTTCGCGGCGCTGTTTTATCAACGCTGAAACATCATAGCGTCGCGATACGACGAGGTCATACTGCGCTACATCGTGATCAGGCAATTGTTGAACGATTCAATCGGACTCTTGCTGAACGGTTATTTGGGTATCAATACGCGAAGGAATTCATCCAAGAAAAACGATCTCGTGAATGGGTCAAAAGGTTGCCAGGCGTAATTGCAGCGTTAAATAACGAGATTACCCGAGCAATCAACATGAAGCCCAGCGACGCGATTAAATACGAGTACATACCCGGAAGATCAAAAATAGATAGCGTTTCCAAGCCGATTCTCGGCGATGTCACTGTTAGATATCTGTATGAACCAGGAGAGCTTGAAGGCGGTAAAAAAAGAGCTACTGATCCTATTTGGAGTGTTACCACACATAACATATCAACGATAACACGATCAACTGGTAGACCACCGATCTATAGACTGGATTCAACTGCCCCACAGCGGGGGTTTACTCGCGAGCAACTACAAGTGATACCTGACGATACTCAATTGCCCCCGCGTGGTCTTAACTAGCGCCGTTGCGTCTATTGCACTCAAGACAAGTTAACCTCACATTACCACGGATATGACCGAGACTGTTATCGATCCTGTCCACGGTAAATTGGCGAGCGTCTTTATCCGAATAACGCCAGCGCATTACACAATTGCAACTCGCGCAGTGATTATTCTGTTGTTGTCGTAACGCAATTATTAATTCGGCATCAATATCAAAACGCCGCTGTTTTTTTTTATCCTGTTGGCGGTAACCCGAGAGTTTTTTATCAATGACGCTAGCATCAATAATGTCATCGTTGTCACTGGCTTCGTCAATAACAATTCTTCGAAGCTGATTCATTCTCCGTACTCTGGACACTGCAAGATAGACTAGATTTGACCATTCGATGCGATTATCAACCATCCAAACAATTGTATCCGTGATAGTTAATCCCTGCGAGGAATGTATTGTCGTTGCGTATCCTAGCGTCTCCGGGGATTTATCAGCACGTAGCGCGTCCTCGACGACGCTGATATCAACGAGCACAATATCATTCAACACAAGAATTTGTTTTTTTGTCCCTGACGCTGTTGGGCCCGGGATTTCAACTTCAATGTTTTGCCGCCGTGTGTCCGCGGGTCTATAACACAACGGCACTGGGCGCGCTGGAAACTTTTCCTTATGCAACGCAAACAACTTCCGCCGAAGTGTGTCTCTGACTATCTTTCTACTTGCTACAATCAAATCGTTTGGTCTCCATGTTTCCCAGAATTCATTTAACGGCGTTTCCGGAATCACCTCGCGGATTATTTCACATTGAACTATATCCGGCTGTAATCTGATTAATTTTTTAACCTCGCGCAGTTGTTCATCAAGTGCTCTGTAATCAGTATCGGTTTCTTCATAATAGTCCACAAAACCCTTTAACCAATCATGTGGACCCTGGCCGACAAATGGTGGTGGTTGGCCATGGTCGCCACACATGATTACCGCTGTATTCGCGCGCAGCAACCACTCAAGAAACATTTGTAAAGTATCTAACGAAACAGTACATATCTCATCCCAGATGATAACCTCAGGAATAAATTTTTCGCCCATTCGATCAGGAGTCCACTCACCGCCGCTGTATCGAAAAAAAGCTGTGATAAGTAACGGCGTCAACATTTCGTTGTTTTATCTCTCGCGCTAGTCTATGGGTCGGTGTAAGCACGATTATACTTGCCCGCGTTCGAAATAATTCAATTACCCGAGTCGTCTTTCCTGACCCGCCACAGCCGCTTAAATAAACTGTTTTGTGTCTACAAATTGGATCAGAACACGGTGGTGCATTAGACCATTCTGACAGTTTATCACCGCGTAAGTAATTATTTTCAACGGTGACATTTGCTGACGGGGAATAATCGCGTCGTATTTCATTTTTAATTCTCCATATACCCCAACTCTCGTCGGGACTAGTAAACTCGGCTGTTTCTCTTATACTTTACGTCTATATAAAATGAGTCAACGGCTACTCTAACCGCAGTGTCGGGAAATCTATTTATCATCGAGAATAAATTGATAGCGGCGTAACCCAGCATAGACGCCCTCAAATGCGGATACGCGGGGCTGTCTCCATCGAAGTAGGTAACAACTGTACCCAACTTTGTTCCATTGGACAAGAAAGCTGTTTTGCAGTTCACGTATCTATTTTTTGCCACTGCGTCCTTGATTACGAAATCATATTCTGCGTCATCTATAATCAGCCGTGAGCAATATCGTTTGTAGTCGCAGTTTTTTCCACCTTGTGTGAACTTATCAATTATTCTTCTACCGAGATCTTTTGCCTCGCGGTTTCGTTGGTTGAATATCTTTTTGGACCATTCGATGATATATTCCTCGTCGGCATCAATGTGTGCTCTGGACTCGTCAATTATGCTATCTAGACGCTCTGGTTCTGGTAACCAGACTTCAGTCTGCGCCCGGTATGATATAATCGCGTCACTGACAATCAACGATACAAGCATGCTACAATCAATCATATACCGTAGCAGCGCTATTGGAAGCCATCTCTTTTCAGCCATGTGTCTACCGATCCAAATATAACAACAGCGATGAAGTCCTGCCGCGAATTCAAATGATACTATGCGAGCGAATCCGGTTAAATCAAAATCAGGCAGTGGTCCATTAATAGCAACACGAGTCATTTCATGTCTGGGGTGTCCAAATCGTTTGAAATACTCAGCGGCGGATCCATACCCGAGAAAACTCGCTGGATAACAGGCAACCATATCAACGGAAATCATAGCGTCGCGGTTGTATTCAGTGTTCCATAGTCCACCGTGATAATATTCCAAACAACTGGATTGTACATCCGGTAGAAATTCCTTGCGCGTTGGTCTCCACGCATTTTTCCTTGCTGCAACATGAGCCGCAACCGATGGAATCGTAAAACAATTTGTTAGCAGTTGTTCATCATGCTCTTCAAATTCCATGGCGGTTTTTTTCATTTTGTTGTGAAACGCTTCAGTGCGATATAATTCACCGTTTGGTCTTACAAACTGATCAAAGGTATCCATGTCGTTTTCAGTGCTGCGAAGTAACCACACTGACACGGGGTCGTTTTTACACAAGCAGGCAATAGCATCAAATAGTTTCCTCTCCGCGAGAAAACCATCCTCTCCCAGGAATTCCCCCGGGATATACTTTACTGTTCTATCCCGTGGAAATATTGTGACCGCGGGCGTCCACGCGTGTTCGTTATGATCAATAATTTTGATTGGGGCTCCATTTGATTTATACTTTGATTCGTATAATACTTCACCGGTTATCGTTGTAACGGTTATTGGAAATCTCAACGACGTTTCTAATTTCGCTATGTCGCTGATGGTTGCTCCTCGCTCACGCACTGTCTCCTCCCATTGGTTTATTTTACTACGTCGTAAATCAGTCAATTTGTTTCCTCGACACGCATTTGTAAAATGCTCTATTACTCGTTCTGCTACACAATTTATCCCCGTTGACTGTTTCATCGGCGCTAGTTTTCCGATATCAGGTTTCTTATTTAATGGGTATATTCCATAGACAACTGCTGTTTCAGGATACGCTCGTTCATAGTATGGTCTGTCAATTCCGGTTAACAGCCCTGGCTTGGAGTCGCGGCTAACAATGACTGTTTTCTTATCGCTGAGAACCGGTTCAAATTTATCACGTATGATCCAATTACCTGATTCCACCCGGACAATAAATTTTACTCTGAAGAAATACCTTTTACCGTCAAGTTGTGATATTATCGTTGCTGCGCGGTTGTCGTTCATGGTAGCATCAACAACACCATCAATTCGAAATGTTGACCAACTATGAGATGCACCATCGCGCTTGAATTCATTGATACAGTCGCGTATTTTATTCAACAGGGTTCTATCGTTTATTAACGCTTTTGGTGCGTCCTTGAGGACTCTATTGATATTGAACTTAATATTTTTCCAGGGCTTAATTGCTGCTAATCTCTCAAACTCTTCCATATAATTAAAACAAGTATTTAAATGAAAGAATATAGTATAATGAATCACTGCAAATGGTTGATGATTGGGTCGATAACCCCGTGCAATAAATCATGTAGAGGTGAATTCTGCGGGTATCATTTACAAAGCGTTCGTAATGGTTCTCTTGGCCCCCTACCGTGCTTGGTTTGCCACGTTGGGGTGCGTGGTAAATCACAATTATGTATCAATTGTGGCGGCAAACGATACAGGGAACTAAAACGCTATTATGACAAGCGAATAAAAAATGCCGTCATTGACCCCACCGCAGACTTCGTCATCAAAACTCCTCAGGACTACATTGCAAGGTTTATAATTAAACCAAATAATGAATTAGACAAGTAGTATTATTATACAAATGAACCAAGAATTTCAGCCGCATCCTGTGCTCGTTAATTACGAGGCATCTCGCGACGGCGTTGTTAGAAATTGTAGACTGAAGAAGCCGGTTGGTACCGTAAATAATCGCGGGTATTTGATGTTTACTGCGGGAGGAAAAAGCTATTATGTTCACAGGATTGTATTTGAAGTATTTAACGGATTAATCGAGAATGGGGTTGTGATTGATCATATTAATAATAATAAGACTGATAATTCTCTTATAAACTTGCAAGCTATCTCGCAAAGTCAGAATACCAAAAAAGGAGGAACCGGTAAATACTCAAAAAAAGCAAAACCCGTAAAGTCATTTGATACAATAACGCACGAAGAAAAAACTTTTCAGTCGATGAATGAAGCCAGTAGATATTTTGATATTTGTGTACCCGCAGTACAATTTGTTGCAGAAGGAATACAAAATTCAGCGATTTCAAAAAAGACCGGGCGCAGAATTCGATTTTCATATGTAACATCAAAGGGGAATAACTCGTGATGGTATATCACCGAGTGACAAAGTTACCGACAGTGTGAACGCTACAGTCTATTACAATTAATAAATTGTTTCTTCCGGAAGAAAACTGATGGAATAAATTGTCTTTACAAACAACTGTAATATTCTGTTTTATGTTTCATCGAATGTTAACACACCTCGGGATTGATACGCGGGGTTCATTTTGTAAAATTTATTTTTTTTATATTAGAAATAAGATGTTTTATAAGAATATGAATATCGAAGACATCAATAATATATTAATCGAGATTTTAAAATTAAAAAATCAAGGAATTGAATTATCTGATAAGCTTGATAACCAAAAAATATTGTCCGATTATGAAATTATTAACGAGCAATCAAAGAAAGGTCGATATACCTTGCCACGCGAGTATTCTTTTATAAAGCGATTACAATATACGATCAATGAAAACTTGTATAACAATGACGTAAATGCATTTATTGGACTATTTACTGCCGTTGAGACAGTACGAAAAAAACTCGGACAGGCTTTTGAACGACGTCGAGAAATCTCTAATAAAATTAAAAACATTAGAAGGATTATAGACGAAAACTCCGTGGATCCCCTGGGATATATCCCCTCCCCCCCGCCACACTCGGCGGGAAATTAGAAATTACGGAGCAATTGCAATAATGGTAGGCGAATC
This sequence comes from Sinohyriopsis cumingii, assembly GCA_028554795.2. Classification (NCBI taxonomy): domain Eukaryota; kingdom Metazoa; phylum Mollusca; class Bivalvia; order Unionida; family Unionidae; genus Sinohyriopsis; species Sinohyriopsis cumingii. The sequence goes on from CM068839.1 coordinate 45,121,698, forward strand.
ACTTACTACTCGGCTAGCCAGAGAGCGGCTAGTAGCGCTTAAAAAGTTCATACCGTTACGAGACAGGGTCCGAAAACAACTTCAAACGCGGCAACAACTACAAACTGATTTTGCTGTTGGAAGCGAACAGCTCTTTGCTCCGGTAACTAAAGCGACCAAAGATGTTACGGTGGCAACTGTGCCCGTCCTCGGTGCGCTTGAAAAGATAGCGGCTCAGACCGAGCAAACAAAAAAGTCTCTGGAAACACTCCCTGCGAAAATAGCGGTTGCTACAACACGGAGGCCGCCACCACTCGCTATAACGGACCCACAAGAACCTTATGTTACAATGGCCGATGAAGAAGAACTAGGTGCTACTGCGAAAGAACCAGAAGAAGAAATACCGGAAGGAATACAGGAAAAAAAAGAAAGAGGGGAGAATATACCCCGTAATGTGCTTAAAAAGAGCACAATAGATCAAATCAGAACCTTCGACAGCGATGAAGAATTAGTTAATTTTACTGTTACAAATTTTACTAAGGGCACACGAGATGAGCATATCAATAGCGGCTACGAGAAAAATATAAAGTCGTTAAAGGATTGGACAAGAATAGTGTATTTAGCAGGTAGATATAAAGATGCATTACCACATCGTGGTGATCCCAATTACGACGCATTCCACAAGGAAGTTGAAAGTAAAAAATCAAAACACGGAAAAGGATACTCTGTTGGTAAAGACGTTACTTGTCCTGGTAGTGTTCTCAGTGATATATCACGGCTAGAAATACTAATCGGAGGAAAACGAGCCGGAAATAACTCTCCGGAAATAATCAATGAGGCCGCTGATATTTGCAGGCGGTTATTTGCCGGTGGTATCATGGACATTAATATATATCGAACGCTCATAGACGAACTTGTGGACCACGGTCATTACAGCGATTGACCAACCACTAATTGGAAAACACTGGTGTTTTTTATAATAAAGATGATTATACACTACAACCATGATAAACCAGTCAGCGTCTACGTGGTAAACTCACGATTGCCCGTATACCGCGCGTGGTACGGAGACGGTCTCGGTAGCACCATTGCGGGGTTATTTACAAGAATGGCTCCAAAAGTAGCGCCGTTAGCCAAACAATTAGGAATGAAGGCTATTGATGTTATTCGTGATAAGGGTATTAGTGCTATTGGAGATATCGCCGGAAGGGCGTTTTCTGCAGCAAAGGACAAACTAATGTCGTTGGTAAAATCCAAGGGATTTTCACGAAAACCACCGGTGATGCCATCAACGACAGTGATGCCTGCAAATGTCAGTAAAGTAATAAATAACGCCGTGGAAGAAAAACTAGCGTCGTTGGTAAACAATAATCAAGATGACATCGCAAACATAATAGCGGGAAGTGGTTTAAAACCACGACGATGATTTAGATGCATCAGCGTATTATTAAATAAAATGTTTAAACGAACAGCTGACCCGGCGTTTGATATGGACGCACCAGTGCACAAGGATGATTCTGTCCGTAATTATCAATTTTATTCCTATCATGCAGTACAACCCAACATGCGATCGCGAATTGAACTTCAAGTCCATGATACCAGTAAATATTTTTTACCGTGTGAAGCGTTTATTGAAATCGAAGGAGAACTTGTAACAGAGGCCGATACTCCTGCTGTACCAGCACCGTATCCAGATGGTACCAAAGTTGGCTTAGTCAATAACGGCGTAATGGCGCTATTTGAGAGCGCAAAATATCTCATTGACGGGCGAGAAATTGAATCAATAGAACGTGATGTTGATGTTGCTACAACAATAATCGGGCTAGCAAGATATTCCGACGATTATACAAGATCAGCGGGTCCATCTATGATGTTTGCAAAAGATACTAGAAACACTGTTGGAAACTCGCAATTTGTGGTAAGACGACCAAGAAATAATGCTAATAACGCTGATGCTGATGTTGAGAATATGATTATAAACAGCGATCCTAATTTTAACATCGGAGCTGCAACACGCATATCAATGTTAACAGGGCCGCGTAGATCTTTCTCATGCGCGATTCCACTGCATCATATATTTGGATTTTGTAGGAACGTGCGAAAAGTTATCTACGGAGCAAAGCATACCGTGGTGCTTGTGCGAAAAGGTGATGATAGAAATGCAATTTGGAGAATTCCAGCGGATCTTGCGAATCCAAATAATGACTCTGGTAAAGTCGTTTTAACTAAAATATTATTGTGGATGCCAGTAATGACTCCATCCATTACCACAGAGGCACGATTGCTATCCTTTATGGAGCAGGGAGGAAAATCATTACTAAGTTGGCTAACAACAACAACAGATACTAAGCAATCAAATATCAATGGTATATTCACATGGAACCTGGCATCACAACAAGGCATTTCGGCTCCGCGTCATATATTTGTTGCGTTGCAGGATATGACGAGAGTTGATAATCAACTATCCAGCCATATGATATTTGATCGATTAGGCGTTACTGACGTCTCGCTGAGAATAAACGGCCAGCAGGAACCATCTGAGGATATACAACTTAATTACGGTCAAAACCATATTGCACGCGTGTACCATCGGTTGCTGTCGTATATGAGTCGTGATCAAAACGTCGACACTGGTTTGCAAATATCACAACATGATTTCAAAGAACTATATCCGATCTATTACTTTTCGCTGGAACATCTTGATTTAACAAGACAATCCGTCGTTGATATACACTTCCGAGCTAATGTAACTCGCGGCGTTATTGCCGATTATAGAGCGGTTGCTGTCATTCTCAGCGATAAATCAATGCTGTTGGAAGGTGTTGGTGGACGAATGAGAATCGTTGATGCACCAGTGGAAAACATGTAATTGAAAACATAAACGCGTTTACAATAAAAATGTCGTATAATGTTGTCGATGTAGAGTTGACCGATGGTCAAGTCAAGAAATTACGATCAAAGTCGGCTAAACAATGTGGAACCACAATAACGTTAAAGCCGTCACAGATGGCAGGTGGTAATCATAAGATATCGTTGACGGCGCGTCAAATAAAACATTTCAATGATGCGATGAGGAATAAAAAGGGTGTTCAAATAGATTTTTCGGCCGCAGCGATTAAAAACATGGAAAAGACCGGTGGGATATTTCCGCTGTTAGCTGCGATTCCAGCGTTGATTGCCGCGGCGGCCCCAGCAGTGGCGAAGGCGGCGGCGTTAGGAGCCGTTGGTACCGCAGCGGGAATGGCATTGAAGAAGGCAACCGGGAAAGGCTATAAAAAAAAACGACCCGTAGCAGGAAAGGGTCTAAGACTACCGGGAACCCCGTATTCATGGTACTCGGGGAAGGGTCTAAGACTACCGGGAACCGTTTATTAACTCAAGAGTCAATGACTCCAATGTCTAATTTTGATTTAATAGATGCCGCAAACGCGTTAGCGATAAAAAACTTCAGAGGTGTTTTTATGAGGGATCAATTACCGACAAAACCAAGGAATATTGAAACCGGTATAATTAACCTCGATAAATCCTCCGGAGCGGGAACTCATTGGGTTGCATACGCAATTGATCCGCGTGCGGTCGTCTATTTTGATTCATACGGGTTAGCCCCGCCAAACGAGATCATGCGGTATATCCGGGCGTGTTCAGCCCCGGTTTTTTATTCCACGCTGCCAACACAACAATTAAGTGACCCACCGCTATGCGGCCGTGAGGTATTGAACGTACTCGCGGCGATTTCATCATCGCGGAAACCACCTCATGTGGTTGTAAACGAATACACTAGTGGGGTCGTAGAGGCCCGGTGGGTTAATTAAAAACACCGTTTTTTTTACAATAATAATGATTGATATCTGGGGACGACCGGTTTCGGCGCTGAAAAAACCCACGGAAACGCTCGCCACCGATGACATAAAAAACTAATTGAGGATGAAATCGCTGATACGTTAAATTTAACCAGTGTTGACCCGGGCGAAATAGTTGTATTTCAAGACCGCCAGGGTAAATTGAAATCCAGTAATGTGTCGCTGAATGACGTTTTAATACGAAATAATGATGCCGCTGAAAACGCCATAGCGTTGTATAACGATGACGGACGACTTAAATCAGGTGAATCCATCTTGACGATAAATGGAAAAATAAGTACACTTGACAACAATTATATATCCGTGTCGAATTCGTTAAAAAATACTATTTCGGAGTTTACAACGCTGTCGGGCCAATTTTACACGTTACGAAAAAATTTTAACAGGGCTGATAACACCATTGATAAATCTTTGGTAAAAAAAATACCAAACCGGATGAAATTACAATAACTATAAATGATATCACTGCGTATGGACAGGAAATAGAAACAATCAAAACTGATGTTGCAGCGAACAAAAAGAGTGTAGACGCGCATACACAGGAAATAGAAATAATCGGCGCTAATATTGAAATGATCAAAGATGTTACAGAAACGCATACAGGGGAAATAGGAACAATCAAATTTGATGTTGAAAAGATTAAAGACAGACTACCGGAAATGACAAAAATAAAAATCCCTCATTGGAACACCATCAACACTGTATACACGATTCGGCATGGATCATTCGCTTGGACTCCTACACAAAATGTAATATATATCACCGCAACTGTTAAGGGTATTTATCGATTGACACTGGTTTCAATGATGCAGTTTAATATATCATCGTCAAGTTCATCCGGGTTTAACAATACAATATCAACAATTATAAACAAGGACACAGTTGAACAGTTTACAATTTATGCCGCCGATAGACATTTAACCGGGGCAAACATTACATGGTATGCGGAATTTGTAACGGATCTAAGTAATTAAAAATACTAGCTCTTTTAAAATAAAAATGACCACCAAGGTAATTGAATCAGAGGTATCACCGACGTCACATCAATATCGATTCAATACCGTAAAAGAATTCTCCGCGAATTTGAAAACGCTTTCCGAACAATACCATATAAAAATAAAAAAATACCGCCGAAAAATAACCACCATCGACGCGGTCGTGTACTCGGTGTCGGGTATAGTAGCCGGTACCGGTGTTATTTTATCCACGGTGACCATGATAGCCCCGATCGCTGTTCCAATCGCTATCTCCGCGGCGACAACAATTGCTGGAGTCGGCAACGCAATCACTAGAAAGATATCATCGTGTTATCAGAAAAAACTCAACGAGTATACAGTAAAACATCAAATAATATCCGACGCGTACTCGAAATTATCCGGGTTGATCTCGTTGGCGATAGATAATTCGTTTATATCCGATGCTGAATTCTCACCGATGGTCCAGTTGTATGACTCCGTGATGTCAAAAATCGAGGATTTTCAACTGGAAGCTGGAAACCACGTGACTGAAACAACTTCAATGGGCTTAAAACATTCTCCTGAAAACAAGCAGGTTGTTGAAATTAAACACTAGAAACGACAAATAATAATAATGTCGCTGAACCCCGAAGGGTTGCAATTGCTTCAACGGATCGCGGAGAACACAACTCCGATACAAACAAACATGATATCGATAACATCAACGAAGCCAGAATTCAGTGTAAGCTTCCCCTCTCCGATTCCAGTGAATGAAATAGCGCTGGCAAAATTGCGAATATATCACAGTTGGCCTAATATCCGAGCGGAAGCATTTAACGGACAACAACCTAATAACTCGCTGGTTTTTGCATGGACAAATAAACCCGATGGGGACCCAGACTGGAATGAGGTTACAATACCAACTGGGTCATACCAAGTAGAACAAATCAATAAAGAATTTCAACGCAGGATAAAATCGATCACAGGAAAAGAATCAAAAATCGATATTACGGTTCATGAACCGACGTTATCGTCGACGATTGAAATAAGCACACCGGGGTATATGGTTGATATTTATAACAGTTCAATAAGAACCATACTAGGTTGGCCCGAGAATCCACCTAATGGAATCCCCGCGGATTTGCACACAAATGTGCAATCGTATCATGAGATTAATCCCAGTTATCAAGATGAATTGTCTATTATAAGAAACACGTTATTACCCAGCGAGTTTATATTTCAAGACAGGAATACCATGCAATGGTTTTTTCCGCATAAGCAAACTCCTGAATCGTCCGCCAAGGTCACAGTTCGTTTAAATGATATCACTGGTGCGTTTGCCGAGATTAATCGTAATTACCAATTACAACTAGAACAGCTACGGAAAACAAAAGCACGAAAACACGTTGAGGTGTTAAATCAACTTATATCAGACATGGAATATATTAATGAACGAATCGTTAAGACAATATCTGCTAACAGCGATGATAATAAACAAAAATTCCTAACCGAGTATAATATCACAGAAGCCGATTTACCCGATTTCAAGTTTCCAGGATACAACGCGCCAGAACTAAAAAAGTCTCTTAATGATTTTCTCGGTCCATCAATTATCCTCAGACATGATAACGGAGATGGTGGTAGGCATATTGCTCCATACAACGTAAATATCGCATCGGTGATAGCAATCAATCTAGTGTGTGATGTTATCGAAGGGAGTTACCAGGTAGATACCAAGCAATCAAATCAAGCTCAGCAAGGGTATATCCTTTATTCATTTTCGCCAACAGCCCCTCCCGGATTCTTAATCGTTGAAAACCCGATTAATCCGGTCTATATGCGATGCCATAATCGGTTTTTAACAAGAATTAATTTTAGACTTACCGATCAGTCAAATAACCTAATTGATCTACAAGAGGAGGAGTTAGTGATCACTCTGTTTGTTAGATCATTGTAAGCAGCAGGGGGGGGGGGGAAATGACATCGACGCGGTCGTCGCTGTGTTTACCGGACGCTGACGACGCTTGGATCGACGCGCAGAACCAAATGACGTCACCGTCGTGTATGATGGACCGACGTCGTTTTTTTTTTACCAGCGCTGACTACACCGGATCCGCTGAGTGCAGAAAGTAATAATTAAGCAAAATAACGATTGGACAAAATGTCGGATTCGCCCCCCCTGCTGCTGTATTTAGGAATGATAATAACGATAAACAATGTTATGTTTTCTTTCAATTTCATCGCATCCTTCCGTAGAAAGTCCTGTACTCATTGCATTTGTCATTCTGGTACTTTTGAGTACTTCCTTATTGGACTCTTTTACTGTTGTTGAAGAAAGGAACACTATATAATGGCAGTATGGTGTACCAGGTATGTGCGCTGTGAATAGAACAGCGTGCCGACAATGACTGCCCTTCGTACCTTGATACAAAGCAAAGTCGTGTTAAATACGCAGATTAGTAAACCCGTTTCTTGCAAAGTGATAAACAAAACAAAACAAAACACAAAGCGGTGTAGACGACAAAAACATCTATCTGTATCGGGGTGGCATGCCCCCTATCTGCTGCCTTCGCACGCAACGTGTGTTTCGGCGTAGGTGTGTGGGAAGAAAGAGCGCGGAATAGTAAAAATCAGCAATTTTGAAGCGAGACTTACAGAACATCGATTTTAGCACAAAGGTCTGACGATCGGCGCTGTATGTCAGAGGACTAATGGCAGATTCATAGAATCAGGCAAATCAATCCAGTGTTTCAAAATGGGTTTATTGTGCATCTTGGTAGGTTGTGCAGAAACTGATATCGAGCATGAGGAAAAGCTGTACCCTGAAAATGCAAACAAAATAAATTTAATGCAAATATATGTCGAAATTCCGTCATCAGTGCATTCCTTATTTTTGCATGTACATGCCAATCCATTTGCCAGTATATTCAATGTGAATGACGTAATACAATGTATCTCTCATATCCGTTATTTATTCATATAGAGAGATAAGGAAAAATGAAGCTAATAGTCAAGGGTACAGATATAATCTAGGGGCGTGTAAGCACGCGGAGGGGTAGAGCAAGAGAAAACAAAATTCGACACGCCAGTTAAACGAGTAATAGCTTTCACTTATTTTTGAGAAAAGTTGCTAAATTTGTCGACTGTCAAAAGTACCCGTCTTTCGACATATTATTTTGTAATATTCAGCAAACATCGCGAATGAAAGTGATATACCGCTTCTTTTGTAGACATGAAAATAATGAAACTGATTAATATAAAATAATGAAAGGACCATATATTATAAAATGGTATGTTGTTGTTGTTTATGTAGGGTTTAACGCCATTTTTCAGCACAAGATAGGCTAGACATGGCGGTCAGTATAACAGGTGGAAGAAGAACCCCGGGAAACCTAGGGGAGAAGGATCGACCCACGAGAAGCAACTGGCAAACTTCCTCTCGTACCAATGTTAGCCGAGCCTGAAACTCGCATCTACGAAGACAGCGGTGAAATGGCAGTGATCCAGAACGGTGAGCGATTTTGACCACTCGGCCACTCGGGATCCATAAAATGGTATGATACTAAACTAAATTTGTTAATTACACATTGCCTTTTGTAGAATGGAGTGGGGTCTGGAATTGTGAGTTATTTTATGCTTAACGGAAGAGATTATAATGTAATATATGATTTATGCCATTTATATTTACAGGTAACTGCATTTGTATGGACAAATATGAACGATATTTTCTCGTATTAATACTGCAAGACCTTGGAGAGTACAGTATTCATCCGAGAAAATGAGGTCATATTTTCCCAAAAAAATGTAGTAACCTTTTATTATATACACATTTTCTTACTTTCGTAAGGTTTAATTATAAAAGGAAATACACTACAAGAAAAAAAAAATAGTTGAATTTATGTTTTATTCCAAAATAAATACACAACCGTAGATTAATCAATTCACAATGATAATATTAATGCACACATAACACCGCCAAGCGAACTTTGAACTTCGTCTTGTGCTCGACAGTAGCTTCTGGAATGGATATATATGATCTTCATGTTGTCCAACTCAATTCTTCTTTTCTGATTATGATGGACTAGATTATTCGGTCAATACAGTGCAGAAAGGAGAACGGATTTCAGCTGGTAATAAACTCGAAATTCCAGTACAGTTTCGGTCTGTATCAGGTTTGCATGACATGCCATTCTTATTTGCAGAACTAAGACACTACATGTTGAGGAATTTCACAATGCATAAATGTGATTATATTTATTACCATTTTTATTACCAGCTAAAGACGACATGTTATGCCCTGTCAATTGCATCTCGCTCTTGGAGGAACCACAGCTATGACCTGTATCATACAGTGTGTGTCTTCTATTGCTAGCCTAACATTGTATCAAAATAGTTACACGGGGAAAATTGCAAAGCAGCTGTTGTACGACAGTCCATTTATCCAGCAGAAATACGTTTTCGTCGTCTTGGCTTATTGGCTCTGAGTCTCTTAGTTTCCTACGAAAACCTTCAGTTATATTTTCCCCCTCCAATCTAGTATTTTGACAGACCTGTAAAATGGTATGTTTCTGACAAATATGCGATAGCTCTTTTCCTCGTTATGCTTTTGTATGCTATATTTTTTATAGACCATTAGAGAGCACTGACCATAGTATGAACGATTCTATTTGCGAAAAGATACGAATATTTCTACTAAATACCTGTTTTAATGATCAGAACGGTATATTCAATCACGTTTGTTGTTGACATTGCGAATAGCACGTTCATTCGTGTGCTTGTTTGAAAGTCTCGTTTCTGACTCAGTGAACTTATTCACATCGTTAACTTTATCATCTCTACTTTCGAATGGACGAAACAGCTTGTTTAGTTCATTCACAAACAAATCTAATCAACCAAATCCTAAACCGTCTACTACATAAGCGTACACGGTTTCTTTACATTGTAGTTCCTAATACAACGTATTATTTTTAGGCACACGTGTTATACACGTGCGTGCAATAACAAGGAATACAGTATCGTAAACTACTGCATGATTATGACACTGTAAAGTTAACGAAGACAAAAATGAGCATATAATACTACAAAATACTTCCAGTAGTCAGTTATAGAGAATATGATATATTTCAAAACGTCACGATTAAAAATATATCCCACAATGCACAACATTGACCAGGATATACAAGCTAATGGTCATGTTCAGCGGCATTGCATTAAGCTATATTAACGTTTTCAATCAATTAGGTTTAATGGCAGGGCCAAATGTTAGCTTAGAATATATTGTTCTGCAATTATCACACTTTTGAAAAGGTGTTTCTTCTGTAATAGACCATTCGTGTGATTCATTACAGATTTTATATTATTTTGGAAAGACCTCAAAAATTAGGAAAACTAGAAGTATTTTGTGACATATAGTTTTTTTTTACAGGTAATGAAAATACTTTTCAATTTTAAGGCAATATATTTTCTTTTAATCGTAGTGTGGAAACATAATAATATGTAAACAGAAGTTTATGAAATCATCCAAAATGCAATAGAGTGCATTTGTGAAAGATGACAGAATACTTTGGTGAAATAATAAATTATTCAACATAGTATTTCGATTTGACCTTGTTAGTGGTAGAATGTATACATTTCAACAAATTCAGAGAAGACATTGCAAGTAAACGTCGGATCATACAGTGTATGCTCGTCAACAACTGCAAAATTCACAGATCCAGATGAGCAATCATGCAACGCGTCGGCAGATCTAGGTTTGTGCAGCTTGCTAGGAATAATGAGTTAGAGAAACAACATAGACCCTGATCTCCATGAGCATTATGGCATTTGCAGTTGGACTTGAGTATAGATTGTATATTACGTGCGCAATCATCTGAAGAAGAAAAGAAAAATCAAACCGATCGTAAAGACACTGGTTCGACACAAAATAAATGCGCCTCTAACCCAGACTATCAGTGACGGTTATACACGCATAAATCCTAACTAACTGTAGATAACACTATCTAAGAAGGAAATAGTTATCACATTGATCAGTATTTTGAATTTGAGTCGAAACCCAAAAGAACATAATGACAAATAAAACCAAAACATTATGAACCATTTAGGTGTGACAAGACCGTATTCTTTGATCTTCATACAACCGTAATTGTTTACATGGGCATGACATAACTATATAAGCGGTCTTTATCCTCATCGCCTACCCACCCCTAATTATTTTAGATCTTAAACCATCTCCACATTTTGACTTTGTCTTAATTTAGGTAAAAATGGTGCAAAAATAATTAGTACACATCTTTGAAAGGACAATTTACTGTCTCGAGTTTGCACTGCTCTCCTATCTAATTGATTAGTTGTCTATTCGAGCATCTTCAAGTGCAAAACCAAGCACTTATGTAATTGATACCTACCACTTTTCAGCTCCTACCGTCCTGGCCTCGATTACTGTCACTTGAGATACAGAGATGAAGTGAAATAATTGATTCTAAGTACCCATAGTCCCAGATGGTGGATGCAATTTGGGTGATTTAAATAAAGCACCTCAAGTGCGTAACGTTGTATTGCAACCACTGAGTGCATTCAGTTCTGGTTTTTATGAATTCCGAGTATGTAAAAACAGCAATATTGAATAGGGTTTTAATTGACATACGGATATAGTTTTATTGACAATTTAGTAAAAAATAAAATTTGTGTAGCATAAAAAGGTATATACCATATAGACCACTCAGGGGACTTAAGTGGTTAGAGCGTCCGCCTCGGACCCCAGCCGAGTCATACCAAAAGTACCACACTGAACACATTGTTGAATATGACTGAAAAATCGTTAAAGTTTCACACACACACACACACACACACACACACACACACACACACACACACCATATATACTCGTTTAAAAGTCGAGTCCAACATCAAACGACATTAACCCTCCCGCATACTGTTATAACAGATCTAAATCTGTACAGTTCTCAGTGCTGCTTGTGATTTAATCGAGTATATACGGTATATAGCTTCACATTTACAGAGAAGCATCCTTCACAAACCAAACAGTAAGCGTACATTATAACATGGTAAATTATTGGAGTTATTACAGATGATCGATAGATGCCCTTTATAAAACAGGGAATGTGCACCTGTTTTTATTCTTCTCTCTAATAAATATGAATTTTGTGATTTGTGTTACTCACTTTCTTCGAAGATTCGGCAGTCTCTGTCACGTTTGATTGGCCGAGTGGTCTAAAGTGCTATCCGTTACGGATCACTGCCATCTCACCTCTGTCTACGTGGGTTCGAGTCTCGAATTCAGCCATTGTGGGTATGTGAGAAAGCTTGCCAGTAGCTTCTCGTGGGTCGGTGGTTCTTGCAGGAGTTTTCCCGGGTTCTTCCTCCACCAGTAATACTGGCCGCCATGTATAGCATATCGTGTGCTGAAAAATGGCGTTAAACCCCACAACAACAACAGCAACGTTTGATGAGATATATGCTCCAAGTTCTATTTTTGGAAGCAATTAGAAGTCGCATAATGTCAATCACTTTTAACAAAGAGACATAAGTAATCAGATTATTATTATGTCAATACCATATATTTTAAATATAAATCTTTATAAGATGGAGGAAATGATATTTTATATGCTTCAGTGGTTCCCAAAGTTTGAGCGCTACCCAAAAATTAGTTTTCTGAGCCTCAGGACCCCGTTTCAAGATCTTGATAAGTTTTGCAACGCTCAAAAAGAAAAATAACAACAAAAAAATAAAAAATAAAAAATATATAAAAATAAATTAAAAACCTGTCGACCCTCCACTAACTTCCAGAATGTTCTCGTGACCCTGATTTGGGTCGTGACGTGCGGGGTTGAGGGTTGCGAACCATCGGTATACTTCAATATAAAACAGTGCCCGCGTATAAAAGGTTTAAACATTACAAAGAGAGATTTACATCAGAGAGAATAAAAAAGACAAAGAGAAAGACAGAACAGCGTCTGCAGATGCTAATTTAGATTCAGTCAAGAAATGCATGGGTAAAGTCGCGTCTTATGAATATGTTTGTGTGTGTGCGTGTATGTGATTTGGATTTTTAACATAGCTTGAACACTTTTTCAGTCACATCGCTACTATGTCTGCAGTGTGGCAGTTTGTAATGATGTCTAGCACTGGGGCATCATGCTGCAGACATGTAATATGATGTCCCACACAGTCAAATTATCCTGACACTAGTCATACACTAACCTCGTAATGCTGAGTGCATAGCAAGGCAGCTGTTAATACCATTTTTTATAAGTCTTTGGCATGACTCGTCCGGAGTTCGAACCAGCGACGTCCCGCATTCGAAACGGACGCTTTAACCACTAGAACACTAGAGCGGTCAGTGAGTATTAGAATAAGAAATTGGATCAAAAAGTATATAAAAACCATTCGAAAATATGTCTTAAAGAAGTTAAAGGGAAGCCTAAAGAAGACATTTCCAAAGCAAGGAAGCGTATTATTGAGAAAGTTGAGCAATTAAGGGGTGAGATAATCGACTTTAAAGTTTAAAAGGATAAAATGAAGATAAAAACGAAAGCCTCGTAGAAAACAAATAAAGGAAATTTGAGAAACTAGCGAATTTACTGTCATGTATATTTAATTTAATTGTTTGTCTGTTGGATTTAATTTTTTTATTCCATTACATGCTACTGTAATGTAATTTTGTTTACTGGATTTGATATATTGTCCAGAATAGAGTTCAGTTCTAACTGATTTTTGTTTTAAATTTTCGATGTAAGCAACTGATAAAAGAAACATTGTGTCCAATTACTGACATTGTTTCAAGAATCAGTGACAATTTTAGTAAACAACTATTTTTTAAAAGGTCTGTCTCACAGTAAGAATCATTAGGTTGAGTCAAGGTCATACGTGGACTATGTGACATTAAGCACGTTTAAAATGATAAACAAGCTTCTGTTTTTTTTCCAGAAGAATGAACTCTTTACCCCCATCCGGGAGTCTGTTTTGCGTTTTAGTTAATCTTATAAATGATGTTATGATAAGAATTCAGTCAGTAGTGCCTTAACACTTGAGAAGTCAAGTTGTTTTATGTTGTGTCCATTTTGGGCTCCGTTTTTATTTTCTTTACATTATTGAATTTCAAGTGTTTATCTTTCCCAACACAGCCTCGATGCTGTAGCAAAATACCACTTTGAAGCATTTTTAGGAGTCCCTGCTCAAGTACAAAAAAAATATAAATAAAAAATTGACAAACGAGAAAATTGTAATACAGGCAATAATTCAACCAAGGGAAGTGGTGAGTTGGATAAAACGTCACTCAGTCGTGATTCTCATTATTTGCAAGAAAAATCCAATCAGGTGGCGCGTTGGTTTACGTTTGATCTTGATTACCATAACTTTTCAACACATCTGTATGTATGTATGTATGTATGTATGTATGTATGTATGTATGTATGTATGTATGTATGCATGTATGTATGTATGTAGTAGTATTAGTTGCAGTAGGAATAGTAGGAATAGGATTAGTAGTATAACATCAGCTTCAAATAATGGTATTGCATTCAAGAACATGTTTACAACGTTTTTTGTTTTATGCTTTATTTTGACAGTTTTATGAAGTCAGTTTTACCATTAAGATTAAAAGGGCAGAGAAAAAGGTCTCTCGTGCTCCATATCAGATCAAAAAGCCATCCATTTAAACAACATTTTTAGTCATCTGCTGTATTGTGGTTAACAATCCACTATTAAAGACGAAATGTGGATTCATGTGACCTGACATTAGCTTACGATAATATAAACACTGTTTCTATCGTTACAATAGATTGATGTGCATCATAATACTTTGAATATTTTGTCCATCGGTATAAATCGGTTCTATCACGTTTGCCATTTCAGCAAAACTAGATCTGTTGCTGAAGGAGTCAACAACGATGTATAAAAAGTACATTTATTTCTTCTGCCATTGATAGCAATTGATTAAGTGGAAGGGTAGATTTAGAAAGTGCTAATCAATGACCATTTTTATAATATAATTGAAATAACTTCAGAGGTAGAACATATTTTGAAAATCCATGGTTGTCCTTGGGCAACCAGCTTTGAATACCTCGTTGTCCAATAGACATTTCTTGCTGACAGGTAAATTATTGCACGAGTCCACTCAGTTGTGCAAGTAAAATTTTTTAAACAACGTAGTACTAACTGCACACATTACTTGTAACTCACCACGAGTCCTGCCTGTGAAACGTATCACACAAATGTACACATTTATATGTTTAAGATCAGCAAATAAAAGTGAATTAGACACTGTCACTTATTTTCCATGGGTTTCACTGACCACAAACTTACTTATATTGCATTTTAGATGTTTGTCTCAATTTACATCATTGCTGTTCACGCTATCGTTAACCAGATACTATTAATTCTCTATCAAACCGTCAGAGACTGCAAACCCTGCATGCGGGATTTTTGTTTAGCAAGCAACACCCAAGCGAATATAATATGCAAAAACAATTGTGACTGATTTGATTATTTAGGCTTGCGAAATTCGTTTAGTAAAATTTGAACAACAGAAGCAAGTGACATAGTGCTTTAGAGCAGAATCTTATTTCTTTAACAGACCAACGAGGAAATGACTAAAAATGAGAGACCTCGTTACCATGTTTTGGTATATTGACAAGAAACGAGCATTTGCAAGTCTTTCTTTTTTCATCCTTATTCCTGAATGACTGGCCGAATGCACTGTGATTTCATAATGAGAAAATGGTTAACATAGACATGAGATTTAGTGTAGCAATCACAGAAAAACTCAAGTATGAAACTATATAGAGATAATTCGGGCACTCTTCCGTACATTACCAGAACAACAAATGAAATATAATTAAAATTTCTTTATAATTTAAAAAAAAATACATTTAAAAATAAATCTTTGCTGTCCCTGGCTCCCGTGCAATGTATTTTCTACTCTTGAACCTAAAACCACTTATTAGGCTTCCTTTTCCGTCTTAGCTTCTAACAAATATCGTAGTCATTATCCGTGTTCCTACTTGTGTAGAATGTCTCACAGATTCATTTTTTCTACAGATGATGCTTAAAATTCTTTATTTTTTAATGAACTTTCCATCAAGCCATAACAAAATATTCTAGTGTTGCATGAATAAAAATAAACAACAGCAGAGAGCATTAACGTTCCACAGCGGTGGTCCAGAATTTGGATATGAGAAAGAAATTACAACGTTCTATAGCAATAATCAACTGCGTATAAAAACACAGATCTAAAGAATTTTTTTTTCCAGCGTTACACAATTTCCAGTTACTGTAATACTGTAATCTATGTAATGTTTGATTTTCTTTTAAGTCTGTAAGCCCCTACACTTTTTAAAACACTACATTTAAGCATGGTTAAATGCCAGAAGGCATTTGTCTCTGTCTGTCCGTCTCTGTCTCTCTTTGTTAGTGGTACTGTCAGTTTCATTTAAATTTGATTGATCCAGATACCAGTCTCTCTATCTGGATCGATCGATGCTAGTGAAAATTACAAACCGACCAGCACAGAGAGAGAGAGAGAGAGAGAGAGAGAGAGAGAGAGAGAGAGAGAATTTCATGGTCAAGTGTAATGGAATGTCTACTATAATAACGATTTGTATTGTTTGAATTACTTTCCGTTGGTTAGTTATTTGACTTGGAAATATATCCTACGGTGTATACGCTAGATGTTGATCGATATAAATGTGCGCGTTTTCTCTGTTCACACGCTCTACGTTCGAGGCTTAAACATTCTTCATTTAAATCAACATTCACCTTTCAGTAGGAAGCGTCTTATTTAATAATTTATTATTTAAATCTCCTTCCAGACGTATATAATGTGATACGTTGACAAAAGACACATGAAGTGTTATTGTGTTCTGTCCAAGAAAATAGCCAGTTCACCCTCTCGGCGGTAGATAATTTTGTCAGATCCAGATAAACTTATTTTTGATGCCCAGCACCTGCAAACAAGCAATAATAACCATACATCAGATATGTACCAGATTATGTACTATATGTAATTTATGTTACCCAGTGGTATCTGATTTGTTACTATCATACAGGTTAGGGAATTTTTAATTCGTACTCTATGGAGATTCGAACCCAGGTTCGCGGGTAAACGGCACCCATAGCCTTGCCAGCACACACAAGCACATATTCTTTCACGGCTAAGCATACATCACCTAACAATGATATTACTCAATCGGCGTTATATGCACTCGCGTGTAGAAGTCACACTCGCATGATGACCTAGTAATTAATTCTCATGCATCTACAATCATTCCGCTTTCCTATAAAAAAAATCAAGGTATATATATATATATATACACACACACACACACACACACACACACACCAGACATAACGGAAAGTCAGGACTAATGGAGAGCATTTGGCAAATCGATTACATGGCAATAATGGTGGCCATATAACAGCAATAATATTACGTATGCAATAATGTCCAACCTTACCCACAACGACTGATGTATTGGGGAATTGAGACATAGTAGCAACGAGAATGTGTCTACTTCCAACTGTCGAGGGTCTAATCAAACTTATTTAAATATTCTGGCGAAGCTATTACTAACTTTCGTGCGAGAAGTTAACTCATAATGGAATTAATTAATAGCGGTCTATAGCAAAATTGTTCTCTAATCTCATATAGGAGCCAAATATTTTAAGAAATGTTCTATACACAAGTTCAAATCACCCGCAATGCAATTGCCTTTCCGCTTATTACCATATAAATCGTACACTAACGTCAAGAATTATTCGTCAAAACTGTCCTATACGTTGGCAAAATACGATTGACCCATTAAAAGTCTAAACCAAATTTTTTGAACATTTTCCAATAAAGGCAAAGTAATACGTGATAATGTATACCATTTGCTATGCTTATTCAGCACTTAACGGATTTGCTTTACTTTAACACCTTTTCCAAGCACAACAGTCAACCTTTTCAAATGGTGTAATCTCAAGTTTCTGACTCAATACGGCGCCTATAGTGAAGTTTCACGTTTTGAAATAGGCGTGAATGCCTGAATGAATAGAATCCAACTTAGCAAACTTTGAATTTAATAGATTATTGGAAAATAAATACTAGTCTTATGGAAATAGGCCCAAGGCATTCCCAAAAGCGAAAAAGGGGGAGTTAGTAATGACACTTTTCTTAATTGGCACCCGGGGGATGAAGTGCAGGTCAGTTCCTTCATTCAAACGTTTCTTATCAGTCTTCCTATTTTGTCTTATTCGTATGATCGTCCTTTACACAGTTGCCCACTGTTAAATGTATGCAACACTATCCCATGTAGCAATAGAACCCACTTGACAGAACCATCCAATGAGAAATCACTCTAAACTTATAAAAATGGTTCATTATTACGAGTGATTTTAAGCCTTGTCTACACTCTTTATAGCTCTAATGCAATCTACAGGCACGAAACAAAAGTTAAAGACAAATGTAGATAAACATAACAATGTATTTATTCCTGCGATTCTAATATCTAAAACTAAGTAAGAGAAAAAAAGCGAAATCCAAGAAGTTAAGTAAAATTCAACAAACAATGTCTTTTACATGATTTGCAAAGTGATAATTTGAAAGGAACTTGCTGTATTCTGAATTAAATTCCAAATAGTTCTAAAGGTTGTAACAATAATCTACAGGTTTAGTGTTCCGAATGAATTCTAATCTAGAATGTGGAGTTTTATTATGATTCGATTGTGATGCATCCTGGGATCGATTTCTAAGCGATAACAAATATGTAGGAAGGTACTGTCAGATAAAATGACTTGGAATTTGGATTGAAACCTTTGGATATCTAAATCCTTTAAAATTAATCATGCTTATTTTTAATGTTACAAACAAGGTTTATTAGGCTAGGTTGCATTAATGAAGATAAAATCCGATCTTAAATTTTCTTTGCAGCATAAATCTGTATTGTCTCGAAGATTGGTTTTCAAGATGCCAATCGAAAGTTAAATTGATGACGTTGGAAATTGCTTATACAGTTTTACTTCATTCTATTGCAAAGACAGCCCAGTACAGCGTAGAATTAAAATTTAGCTCAGCTTCAGAAAATATCATCGTTTATGCCATTGTCTGCAGGCAGTTTGGAAACTTTGCAAGCAAAATATGTGGCTAAATTACTCCCAAGGCGAATATGAGTTTAGAAGAATATTTATAATTTTCTTTCTTTCTTCTGCAATGTCATTTATTCACATTAATTGCTATGGGGAATTCTTTTCCTCCATGCCAAAGCATGTTATGTTTTCTAATTCGGGTAATAAAGTGGTTCCTTCGTTGACTTGTCAGTAATAGTTACAGGAATAAAGTAATCCAAAAAAGAATATGGAGAGATGATTTTCTATATTCCTAAGTTGATTCAAGATATGGACAAAAAGGTGACATGTTGACGACGTGAGAAGCTTCGAGTCAAAATATATCGTTTTGTACTCCAAAATGAAATATATTCAGTATTAAGGCGGAAAAGAATATTTTCCTTTCTTAAATACCAAAATTGTATGTAAAAAGAAACTTAGACGATTAAACCGCTTATTGAGCCACCACAAAATCCCTATATTTATTTATTTATGTATTTCTACTATCATACAGGTTAGAGAATTTTTAAATCGTACTTTACGGAGATTCGAACCCATATCCTCGAGTAAACGGCACCTATCGCATTGCCTGCACACACCAGCCCATATTCCATCACGACTAAGCACATCACGAAAAATGATGCAACTGAGACTATTTGCTTCACTATGGATAAAGGGCAATCATTATCGTAGACTAAGCTGGTAATTGAAGGGCAATAGCCTAAATAAGCCCCAGTATAATTGGCTGTACTGGTAATTGAAGGGCAATAACCTAAAGACGCCCAAGTATCGTAGACTCTACTGGTAACTGACGAGGCAATAGCCTAAAGACGCTCCAGTATTGGAGATTGTACTGGCAATTCAAGAGGGAATGGCTACAAAGTTTTGCACAACTTAAATGAAATATTTTGTGATAAAAAGTTAAGTAAAGTAACAGTCTGTAAGTGTTTATGCATTAGTGTGAATACCTAAACTGATCTAAGAAATAAAGATTAAAGCGAGAAAAATGTTTGTCATTATTATTATTAGTTCTAAAATTTATTCTTAGCTGGACAGTATTGTACATTTTCTCATTAATTATTATGTTTCTCTGCGATCTTGTTCAAGTGCTCCATGCGTGTTAGACAAGATAGATATTTTATGTGGTGTGTAAGATCGATCATATAGATCATGTAAAGTGTCATAGTTTACCTTGTAGTACGTTGTTCAACAGCATGCTTATACAGTGTATGGTTTATGTAAGCAACCGCAATATAGTATCCACGCATGATTAATTCATTTTGCAATACCCTTTTCCTGAAATATTCCATAAGGAAAAACAAAGTCCTGATCTACGTATATCTTCGTATTTCCTTGTTCATTCTTGTTCTTATTTCTGGAGGTAGAAATGTGTAGACTCGGGGATAAAACGTTGACACACCCTGATGAGATTCATTGGATCAATTAGACATTTTCCGATCGCGTTATCTGGAACGTACATTATTATCATCTTCCTCTCTGTATATTCGGAACCCAGAGTCCTACTCTTCAGCAGCACACCATTTATTACGTCCATTCGATTTGTGTATATCATCATCTATTTTTGCGATCATTGATAAAAACTTAACATATTTTTCTACTTGAATTTCGGACTCTACATTGTCAAGTTGTTGTCTAATGTCTAACTCAGACGCTGTTAAATTGACATCTATATCATCTACAGACAATACTATGAACAATTATTCATGTTCTTGAAGTGGCATCCTATCATAAATCTTCTATATCATTGGTGTGCAAGATCTGAAACGTCATGCCTTCGCCCACTTGTGATCGCAAGCAGGAATTTGTCTTAATCGGTACAGTCCATATATTTCTGAAACTGTAAGGTGAGAAATAGTACTATATAACATTTTCCAATCGACTCCAGGGTACTGCTAACAAATAAATGAGCTCTTATTGCTTTTAACAATTCTTGAAAACTCCAGAAAATCAAATGAGATCCAGTTCTTACCAGGTTTTAGAAAGCAAATCAATCAATACTTCTACTAAATCGCAAAAAACTTGCCAAATTGGAATTTAGATATTTCATGTTATTTTATTCTTTTCTTATTTCTCTTATTTTTTACTATAACAATAATGTGATTGAGGCAATGAAAAATATTACATCTGACTCTAATAATGAATTTTTGCATTATCTTCTAAAATCTTGAACCATCAAGTTATAAACGATACTCTTTATTTTAACTGTTCATGCCTCTTTCTAACGGGGGCCCCGAGTGGCCGGGTAGTTTAAAGCGCTCACCGTTACGGATCACTGCCATCTCACCTCTGTCTGCGTGAGTTCGAGTCTCAGCCTCGGCTAACGTTGGTACGTGAGAAAGCCTGCCAGTAGCTTCTCGTGGCTCGGTGGTTATTCCCGGGGTTTTCCAAGGTTCTTCCTCACCAATTATACTGGCCGCCATGTGTAGCCTATCTTGTGCTGAAAAATGGCGTTAAACCATCCAATAACGCTTGATACATGCCCAGTAATTTTGATTTACAAGACAATAAATTACTGAAGCTTGCACAGCATAATGGTAGCTTGCTGATGAAGTCAAATGAAATTTGTTCCATATGTGTATGTATCAAGACGACCAGCAGCATGAAAGCATGCAGTATTAGAACGGAATGAGTATGGTCACTAATTAAATGTACTTCATTCGGCCTGCAAATTAACGTTAACTTCAAGAAATACATGAATGTCATTTTGGTGTTTGCATTGGGTGAGACATCGAATACATGATATCAGTTTTGTGCCAACAGTATACTAGAGATCTATTTTTGTCAACAGTGTAAGCACCATTTCCTATACAAAGCAGTGTTATCTCTTCAAAGTCTGCTGTTCTCCCAGTCTTACTGCAACCGACTTTTTCTGCTTGCGTTCACAAATTACTTTTCAAGACTCGGCAACAATTGCATTATTTGCTTCCTGGTATAATATATGCTTTAAATATCATAATAGATAATAGACGACTGAGTGGCCTAGGTAGCTTTTAACGTCCATGTTCTTTTTACGTCATCTTCATTCGAAATTCAAACGTTTCGATCTCTGCTACTGAACTGGTATTCAGAGAGATAAATTATGTTCTATTCATTTATAGAAAGACTGGGTTCTATTCTCAATTGGATATAAATAGTTAGTTAGAATATATTATTTTACCGTAAATTCCCATGGTAGTCGTTCATTAATGTATTTTGCATCCAAATGTCAATTACCAACAGTTCTACATATTTAGACTTGCTTTCGTCGCTACGTGCTTGTGAAAAGAAATTTCGAACACCTACACTCGTTTTGCAAATAACCGTATATTGTTCATGAGCAACGCAGTCACGTAATATTGCTGACAATGCAAGTATATATTTGCGATCTTACGCACTGTCGGAGCCTTTGTATCCCAATATTATTCTGAGCACGTGCAAAAAGCAGATCCTTGTCCTGGGTCCTAGTATGGTTCTCTTAAAGTACTTTTAAACAGACTTCTGATGTAACACCTGTCTCAAGGAAAGATAACTGTAGGTCTTTTAAACACAGCTGACGAAGAATCTATGACAATAATGAAATTATGTAAATTATATGTTAACAAAATACTATAACATACTACGCTATCATGCATGGCGGTCACCCTGTGATTGTAGTGATTTATCAGTATTAAACGAACGGACAGAAATTCAACGTGGAATATGCATCCGTAAACAGATCAATATATTTGTACGTGGTTGTTTGCAAAGCAAAGAGCTTAACACGTGTTTTCATCATATTAGGTCATAATGAAACCGTTTTTTTTTACGAATGTCGTGCCAAACTCAAATATTATGCTATCTAAATTGTGGAATGCTCGCATAAAACTAACCTTTGTTTACCAGTTATAGAACCAGCCTGTGGACGTGCGCTATTAAGTGCCGCTTAAAGAGAATGAAAGAGGCCAAGGCCGAATATAGATATAGAAATTTCAAACGAATTTTCTTTTCTTTCAGAAGACTCCCACAGTAATCTAGCTCTCGTTTGTCCTGTGCCACTCATTCTCCTTTTCTCTAATTTAAATATAAAGCATTAGAAACCCATCCACCTATCTTTCATTCTAAAAAACAAGGTTATCTTTCAATTTATCTTTTAAAAGCCCAAGACCATCCACCCTATCAGCCATCAACTGCAAAAGGAAACCTAGGACACACATTCTCCTACCCACAATTTAAAAAATAAAATAATCCTAGACCACCCATTTTCCTATATGTCATTAATAAAAATATCCTACGTCACCTACCTGTCAATAAATATATTTCAAATAACAACAATCTATCACACACACAATACATCTTTTTCCGGGGGGGGGGGGGGGGGGGGGCGGATGAAAACATTGGGCTATCTATCCGTCTATCATCCACATTCGTTTGGAAAAACCCTAGGACACTCACACTTCTATAATCCATTTTGTTTAGTAAGACAATGCTATCATATTGAAAAGTTTTTCTAAATTATTTTGAGGATATTTGGTCAATATGAAGAAGATTTTTTTTCTGGAGCCAAACATATGTCTTTCATTTCTCCCAGTAGCTTAGTTCGTATAGATTTAGCCATTCCAAATTAAAACAACTAGTTCTGATAAAAGAATTTTTGTCTAAATGGATTTATTCCCGATTAGATTTCCACACTCAAGACATTTTAAGCCATTTTCATTTGAAAATAGCATAAACATACCTTGGACATTTCTCGATTATAAGCAGCCATTGCTATCCACAATTATGTATTACATTCATTAATGTATGTATGTATGTGTGTATATATATATATATATATATATATATATATATATATATATATATATATATATATATATATATATATATATATACATGCATATACTAAATATTAAAATTCTCCAAATGAATAATGCAAAGACAATAATCACCAGTTTTAGCTTCAAACAAGGTTAATGAAAACGAATTTGACGAAAATTAATTTAATTACAGACATTCCTGCAACAAAAGACACAGAAAAATAACAACCAACATCCTATTACTGAACCTTTTGTGACGAGATAATGCTTTTAAGACTTATACCAAAGACCAAATGCATAATAGATAATAGTACAGAATTAATTAAATCAAATCACTGTGGATGAACTAATGCCATAATAAAAGAGGTTGGCTGTGGTTAATTAAAAATGTATCGACTAATGATTGAAACAGCTACATTGTACGAAGGAACTGAATACTACACCATAAATATTGTACGAACAATAAAAGGAAACATATATTTAGAAACGAAAAATATCATCAAGGCACCATAGTAGTGAAGGGGGGCACTTTACGGTCAATGGGAATTAGCATTAAAAACACCCCTGGGTAAGATTACCGTCAAGGGAAATTAACATGGAGAAAGAAAAAATCGTGGGGCAGTTTAGCGTCAAAGGAAATTAAACAGGGTGGGCCTTTATAGCGTCAAGGGCTTTCATTAAAGTGGGCCTTATAGCGTCAAGGGAAATTGAACATGGGATTTTTTTATATTTTTTTTTAAAAAAATTAAAAAATTAAAAAAAGGGGTAGGCAATGGAAAGGCTATCTCTTTTCGAGAAATATGGCTGGCCCTGAAAAGGGCCTTTGGGTTTTCTTCTTCTTCTTCTTCTTCTTCTTCTTCTTCTTCTTCTTCTTCTTCTTCTTCTTCTAATTTCTTCTTTTCCTCCACCAAGTTCTTATTTTATCTCCTACACTCTTCTTCTCTTTCTTTTTTTTTCTCCTCCTCTTCTTCTTTCTTCTCTTCCTCCTCTTCTTTCTTCCTCTTTTCATTTTCTTCTTCTTTTTCAATTTTTTCGTTCCATGTTCTTATTCTTATCTTTTCCTCTTCATCCTCCTTCTTCTCCTTTATTTCCTTCATTACACCACTTATCATATCCTTTGCTTTTCTTAAATTGTTAATTTCCATTTTTACTCTATGCGGACTATAAGAATAATGGTCTTCATTGAGTCGTACGAGCATTTGTTCTATCATTCCCAAATTGTCAAGGACGTCTTGCAATGATTGGAATTTATCGAGGTGGTTTGAAGCCATCTTCTTTGTAGAATGGTTCCAACGACGAACGTGGTGGGTTCTTATACTGAAAGCACGGACGTGAAGGAAAACATCCCCCTAAAACATAAAATGGATCTTACCTAGATCATGACCCAACAACGCGCGGACGGGAAGGAAAACATCCCCCTACTTTTTCATTTCATATAATATAACCCTAACTATACTCTCCACATACGCTAATAAACAATAAAGAAACCCATAATTTACTATTCACACAAACATACCTTAGCTCTTACAAACACAAACACCCAAACACACAAATACATACCCTAACATTTTTTTCAAAAAGAGTTAGTGTTTATAATCACACTACTCTACCTACACACATTGGCAAATGGATTGTTATTTCTTTTCTAGAGTATTGGGTAGCCCTGAAAAGGACTGTTTTTGGAACTTCAGAGGCACCTGGCTAATGGTGGCACCTTCCGGGTCTGGCACCACAGACACAACGCCTACTCCAGTCATTGGTCCAATTGACTGAAGTTGTTGGAAGAGCTGACGGGGGGTGAGTAGCTTCACTATCCCACTCCTCCGTTTGAGGAATAGTGAACACTTCTTCTTCTTCCCTTTGTCTTCTTTCTCTTCTATTCCTCATTCGAGGATGAACAATTGGTCTCCTTACCTCTTGTTGTGGTTGTAACTGTGGTCCAGTCATTGCCTGTGGAGGTTCCATCACCCAGGGCTTCACCTCACATTTCTCTATCATGAACACGTGAGACCTTATCCCTCTCTTTTTTTCTTCCTCTTCTTTCAGTTTTCTTTCTTCTTCCTCTTGTTCTATCCTGGCTTCTTCCACAAGGGCCTCTGCAGCCAGCTCATTCAGGAGGCATCTGGCATACTCCAGATGCATCTGAAGTTCCATCAATTTACTCAGTCTGCTGCTCATTTTTCTAGTGTTGAACAATCAACAAGGGTAGCTAGACTGCCGAGCGAGTTTCAATTTATACTGAAAGCGCGGACGTGATGGAAAACATCCCCCTAAAAACATAAAATTGATCTTACCTAGATAATAAACAAAAACAACAACGCGCGGACCTAAAAGAAATACTCACTCACTTTTTTATGCTACCCATCACTATTTTAAATTTTTTTATAAATCACTTCAATAGACTATCCACATACGCAAAGCAATTCAATCTAACCCCCAAATATACACCTCAAACACCAAAAAATACATTATTTTAATCTACTATTGACCTAAACTTACGTGAACTGTTACTAACACTAACACACAAACACATACACTCTCACTATCAATAAAGAGTTAGTGTTTATTTTCACACTACTCTACTTACACACATTGGCAAATCGATCGTTATTTCTTTTCTAGAGTATTGGGTAGCCCTGAAAAGGGCTGTTTTTTTTTTTGTTTGCTATAGCATTCTTTTTTAGTTTCTAAGAATGCGATGTCCTCTGAGGATAGACTTTCTGGCGATAGGTCTGCTTCTTCGAAAAGAGAAGAAGAACTCTTTGGTGTCGATACGGCAATCGACAAAGCCTCTGTCAGGTTCAGGTTGCTGCTACTGTTGTTGTTCTTGTTGCTGCTGTTGCTGCTGCTGTCTCTGAAGTCTGTACTTCTCTGTCCATTCTTCTTTTTCCCGGTTCATTTCTTCTCTGAAGAGCTCTTCTATTAGGTCTTCAGTGATTTTTAGCATTCTCACATTCTCTATTTCTTCTGGCTTCGGTATCAGACTGTGTCTGACCCTATGCAAATTCACGTAGGCTTCGTTGAGCTTAGCTAGTTTGGAGCACATCTTCGTAGGAGGATGAGTCGACAATGGATGGTTAGACTGTAAATAACCCGGTTCTTAAAGTCAAAGCGCGGACGTGAAGGAAAACATCCCCCACACGGTTTTCGAGCCGCAACGTTTAGTGAGTGTCATGAGAGGGATAGTAAGAAATGAAAGAGCATCAATCCAACATTCTTATAGCTAAACAAAAGACAAAGGCATTTTTTTCAAAACACAACATTTTTTATTCAAAAATCACTTAACACTAAACAACAACTCTAACATTTTTAACAATAATCCAACACTATAACATCAAACAATCTTTTCAAATAGAATCTACTTTGAACAGGGTTGACAACGTTGTGAATGAAATTGTGATTTCCACTGTTGGAAATCATTAGGCCATTGATTGACACTACGTTTCCTAGCTTGAGACAAAAGATAAGCATAATGGTCACAAAACCATCGATCTACTTTCACATCGTTTCTAGAAGAAGAACGAGGATCAAAATGAGTCACTAAATGTTCTAAGGAATAGCCCAGGCTGCGATGATGCAGAAAATACACACATTACTGTCCACACACCAAGGAATCTGTGCCTTGTAATTTCACATTATTGAATCGGGTGGTTTGAGCATTTCTTCTCATAAAGTCAATGATATCGTCTTCCAAAGGGGGCAATCCGTACGAATCGAAATATTCCACACATCCTTCTTGAGGAAAGTAGACGGCTACCCAGTGGGTTCCTGGGAGATGACTGTTGTCCGTGTTGATCACGTAAGCTTGATGGTCTTTAGGTTTGCGATGAGGGAGTTCATCTTTAGCACAGACGACAGGATTCCAAGAAGACGTATACGAACTGTGGTTCAAAAGGTAATAAAGTTCCCAGGTATCCATTTGTGTGGTTTTTTTTCTTCTTCACAGGTAATAATACGTCGTCAATTCGATCCTGACTTTTTGCTTGAAAATGTCTGACGAATAAACGGTTATTCGTTCTGTTTCCTCACTCTGATTCAGGAGAGCTTCGATACGATGGATCTCTTGAGTGGTTAATGGTGGACAAGAATGTTCATGCAAGTCTTTATACCACTGGTGTAACACGTCTTTGTCCGAGATGAGACTCCAAGCTTCGTCCAGATACTCATCCAATTTTTCTTCTTGACTCAACATCATGCATTTATCGTGTTGAATTTGACTGGGATGATCATTTTGACATCCATAGCAATTTTTCTTGATCAATTCCGTCATTTTGTCGACCAAGTGTTTGGCAAAACAGGAGACTAAATGGGCTTCTTGTTCTGGCCATCTTGACTTCATCATGATCACTTCTTCTTTTTCCACGGTCTCCTCACATTCCATCTTTAAAGTTTCTCCACTAGGTAAAGAGGGATAACAGTCTTCCATGGCTTCTAATAGTCTAGAATGACTTCTCTCAAACTGTTGATTTCTATGGTATTATCGAATTCTGCATACAGGAGGACGTTCACCGTGTCATCAGGGACTCGGTTTGCAAACTGAATTTCCACACGAATCTGGCCAGATTTTATAGGGTGGAAATGTCCCTCGTCGCTGCCTTGGTCAGGAGTGAAATCGAAAGCCCACAAAGCATAGCCTCCTACATAATCGTCGTACGTAATACCGTGACTGGTGTTGGTTCCTAACTGTCCCGTGGCTTCATACAGGGACAAGTACGACCTCAAGTAATTCTTCTTGGTAAAGTCAGGTTCGAAAGGTCGGGTACACAAGTTCTTGCCATCGCGACTGACTTCGATCTTGGACACGCCAAAGTGTTGAAAGTAAAAAGGATTTTTACCCAAAGCTCCGTTGAAGGCTTCATTCTCGACGATACCAACGATCAAACGTTTGGGTAACTGTCCTTGGAACAAATGATCTTCGATCATGGATCGCTGTCCCTTGGGAATGGTGAAGGTTTTCACTTCCACGCGTCGTATGGGATACTTAGCGGTCGTTCTGCTCAATGTTTGACTGATGTCGTTACCCACTTTAGGTAACACTTCCACGCGTCGTACGTAGAGCCTGGCTTCCTCGATGACAGTTTTGCAAGCGTTAGTACCTATCAAATGGAAAGCGGCACTGCTCCGATTCAGTCTCAGGCGAACATTCACCCCGTTCAGCAAATACTTCTCTTGCAACCACATGTCCAAATGCAAACGATCCATCAGTTCTAAACTATTTTCACTTTTGATTCTGTTTCTTCGTTCTATAAATCCGTCATTGCTTGGTGTTTTTTTTGCATCAATTTCGAATTCTTCAAACTGGCCTGCTTCGTCAGCTTCCCATAGCACACAGGCATTGAGATGAGTGTTCTTGGCGTCTATTCCGTACGTCAAGAGATTTTCCAGGTACGCTCGATAAGGGTAAGTATCCATGCTGCTGCTGACCAGTTTGTTGTTCAAGTACAAGTCCACTCCGCTAAACAAGGAATGCATGAAATTGTTGACGGGAGCTATTACCTCATCGCCATCTAGGGGTGAATTGTCCTCATCGACAACTTTGACTTTCAAGTACAAGTAACTGCTATTCAGATCGATGTAATCTTCGGGCTGTCCTTTGATTTCAAACTCGATGGGAGCTGAGGTTGTCAATGAGGAGACTGGGTGAAATTCCACCCATTGGGATTCTTGCATCGTCATCATGGTGGGGGGCATGGCAAACAGATCCAGTTCCGTCTTGGAACAAGCGCAAGACTCTCGGTGCATCATTTTTTGTTCTTTCTCAATAATCGAAAACGTCTAAGTCTCGAACGGTTCTTCTTTTCTTGGCCTTTCTCGCTTGAAGTCTAGTGAAAGGGTGTTTTCTTCTTCGTCGTCTCTTTCTGCCTTGTCCTTGCTGAATGCCTGATTCGGTAGCGTTCAGGGCATTTATAGGTGTGTCTCGTCGGCCCAAAATGTCTTTGCCCGTTTGCAGCAAGACATTTTTGCCTGCCCTCATGAAGGCTTCTTTAGGATTTTGTTTGTCGATGATGACATTTTGGAGAAATTCTTTGCCTTGCGTCAGTGCCGCATCTTTCAAGGCGTGCAATTCGCGTGTCACCATCGGTTTCAACACCGGGGCCACCGAACGAAAGGCCGATTTTAACATATCTCCTAAACCGTGTCCTCGCTGTCGAGCAACCCCTCGGTACACTGGATACATGACTTATGAGTCGTGAGAGAACCGTTTTCGAAAATGGAGTTTCACGGTGACTTTTCCTTTGGTGAATAGAATATTTTGTCCGAAATCTCCTTTTATAGCAATGTTGACCGTGTCCAAATACGACTTGCTGACAGGCAAATAATGAGGATGTACAAATTCTCGGTGGACGTGGTAAGTGTTTCCACCTTCCTGGTCACTGGTCGTGGTACTATCCACTTTGAAAGGAATGACACGCAGTATTGGCACGGAGGTGTGTCCCACCACGTTATACTCCACCACATCGGAGTACACGAACATCAAATTCAGTCCTTGGTTCAGTTCTACAGGGAATCGAAAAAACTTGTAAAATTCCGTATTGCTGTTGATCTTCGGTTTAAAATTTGGAGCCATTTTTGTGTCTCCACCTAAAATATCAAACAAGTCACGATTAAAACTGATGGACAACGTTTGGGTATCCTGAAATTTCATCAGTAAGCGATGAGCCACTTTATGGTACTCCAAGGTGACACTTTTTTTGACTCTGTTCAGGGCTTTGCCAAAGGCGAACTCGAACCTGGAAGTAATGGTGTCCACCAAATGTTGGCCACTAAAATAAAACCCTGCTGGAATTTTCAAGGTGTAGATACTGAAGGCTGGATTGCTGGCTGGTCTTGTGTCCCCTGAAAACCCGATGTCATTCATGGCTTCTTGTAATTGTTGGTTCAGGATTTCGACCTCAAAAGTGTTTTGCTTTTCGGTGATGTTTTGGATTTGTGTAGGGTGAATCATTTCTACTAAAGCCACTTCCCAATGGGCTTCGTGATCTAAGGGGATGCCCTGAGGTAATTTGGCCGTGTAACAGCACAACGTGTTGTGGGGAAACACCTCCATGGAACTGTCACTGGGTAAGGTTAAGTAAAATTGGTTTTCGTGACTCATAATTCCAGAGTTCTGTGGCTGTCCGAGGGGATATTACTGGACGTCAGAGACGTGTCTCCGCCCAAAATGGGGTTCTGGTTGTGGTTGGAGTGGTGACTGACACTGGCACTGGACACAAGGTTCCCGTGGTTCCTATTCTAGGAGAAGTTCAGGGAAGGATTGGGAAGCAGGTAACCGATGCAACTGCTCAATAAAATGGTCCACAATTGTTTGTCTCCTTGTTGCAAACTCAAATTGGCGATGGCTGCCCCGATGACACAATACACCACGAAGATTTGACAGAAAAAGACGATTTGCGTTTTAGGCACACGTTCTCCACACCACACCCACAAGGGTTGTTTTTGTAAATCTTGCACAGAAGAACTAGGTGAAGAAGGAGTGGTCGACGTAGCTGCGTCTGCTGTGTGAAAGGGCATGATGGTCACTTCTTCTTTTTATAGTCGATGACTTGCGATGCGTCGATCCAAGAATCAAAACTGGGTGGATATCCTTTCCAACGTACTTTGACTTCTTTGACACGTCGTTTGCCCACTTTACGGGTTCTGCGTTCGAGAATGCTTTCGATGTCGTACACGTAGTCTTCTTTTTTGGTGACACGTTGTAACTCGGGCAAATAAAACGTTCCTTTGAGCACTTCTCCGTTCATGTCTTCCAATTTATAGACGGCAGGATGACGGTCATGCACTCGTCCAGTGACGCGAAACAGTTCGGTCGTCCAGTTAGGTAAGTAACCTTTGTCAAAAGTGCGTTTGGTTTTGCCAATGCGCACCCAATCTCCTACGGCCATCTCTTCACTTTTCTTGGGGACAGCCCTCGTCGGGGACGTACCAAACAGGCGCTCAAACACCAGCACTTCGTTGTCGGGAGTCACGTCTTGCGGGGCACGTCCGATGCTTCGATGGTAAGATTGGTTGTACGCTTGCACCAGGTGCGGTAAGATGTCGATGTACTTCAGAGTGTGGTGATGCGTAAAATATTTCCACATGCGTTCTTTCAAAGTGCGTTGAAAACGTTCCACGATGCTGGCTTTGGTTTCGGGATTCTCGGTGGTAAAAAAATGAATGTCACGTTTCTTTAATTCTTTTTGGAAAGCTTGGTTCAGAAATTCGGTGCCTTTGTCCGTTTGCCATCGAAGAGGGTGACGACCGCTTTGTTTCAACACCCGTTGCAGGGCTCGCACTAACTCGCTGCTGAATTTGGAAGTCAAGGGCACGACCCAGGCAAATTTGGAAAAGACGTCGATGACACAAAACAAATATTTGTAGCCACGATTGTAGCTGGCCAAATGAGAGACATCGGCTAAATCGGCTTGCCATTGATGATCGATGCCATCCACTCGGGTGCGACTTCTGGCAAACTTGCGTCGAATGGGTTTGTGTAAAGTGTAGGTAGCTTGTTCTTGTAACCATCGTTGCACTTGAGGTAAACGGAGACTTTTCAGTCGAGTTTTGGCAGCACGATACAATTTTTGAACTCCTGCGTAACCTGCAGGATGGGAGGGATCGTAATAAATGCTGGCTAAGACTTTTTCCATTTTTTGCGTGTTAATAAGGCACCCACTCTTGGAAGAGGCTACTCTTTTTCTCTTGGGGTATTTTCTTGGATTGCAAGGTTTTGCGTGTGCGGCCAGCAATAGGTGTTGAAGAGGAGGATGTCTGAGCGGGGGATATCGGTTCTTGTTTCACTTCTGTCTTCACTTCTGTCTTCACTTTCTTTTTCTCTCGTGATGAAGAAGGGGTGGCCATCATCTTTTTAATCCATCCAATTCTGGAGGTAGGTGGTGTTGTTAACTTGCGTACTTTTTCTGGTGGAGTTTGAAACCCTTCCTCTTCTTCTCCTTTTTCTGTCTTGACCACTGGTACTGGTACTGGTACTGGTGATGGTGCTGGACTTTTCATCAAGGTCTTAAAATCTTTCAAAGTGGGTAGAGCTGTTTCGTCTAAAGCTTTCTGGTGAAAGAGTTGCAATCGTTGCAAGAGTTGACCGTACTTTTGCGATTTTTCTGTTTCGGACAAATCTTGGCGATCCATCAAGGACTGCAATTCGTGTTGTAACTGGGACATCTCGCTCAAATTGGGATTGGGAGGTAAATGCGGGGTGCGTTGTTCTTGCCACCGATGATATTACATCCATCGTTTGTAAGGCACTAAAGCTAGTTTTCGTCCTTCAATGGGGTTGTCAGGGGTCGATTCTGAGATCTTGGGACTTCCGAGGGCCTTTTTATCTTGCTCCCACCAGTCCTCCCAACATGGTTCCCAAGACTCCTTTCAGTATGGGACCTAACAAGAGAGGTAAAATGCCTCCACGTTGGACCAACATCTTCTTTTTTTGACGAATGGGAATTTATTTTCGAACCATTTGGCGAAGAACGTGACGATGCTTGCTTAAGCATTGTTTCTGGTGTTTGGACAAAGGGATCGTGCCTTTCAAAACGTTCAAACAACATTCGCACACGGTATCGATGACTTCTTTGGAGGCTGTTTGAATGAGTTTTTTTCGTAGGGGTGGAGAAGCTTTGGACAGGACAGATAACAGGTCCCCATGTTTGGTTAAACGTGGTGGCAGTCCTTTCCTTTTCTTTCCTTGGGGTTTTCTGGAGGGTGACATCTTTGAGTCTTTAGGAGCACCTAAAAAACACTGATACCCTACTCGGTCACAGGCCTTTTTTATACTGGAACGCGTCGCCACTGATTGTCTTTACGGCGTATCAGTTTGAGGACAGGCATGACACGTCGTGCAGGGGTACGTAACGGACTAAATCGAGCCAGTTCTTGCTTAGACAAATCCAGTAAACTTTGTAACATGCCCGATCTTTCATGGACTTTGATTTTGGGAGAAGGTACTTTGTAAGCAGCAGCCACTGCCACTAAATTGGAGGGTCCTGCCACTGGGGAAGTTCTTTTGGGGGTCATCAACGGAGAAGTTCTTGGTGTGATCAACGTCTCCAAGTACTCTTCAGTTCCTGGTGACATCAACGGAGAAGTGGATAAACGTGAGGCTGCCGGAGACGCAGTCACCGCTGTGGCAGGTCGTGGTTTGCGAGTGTAAGGTTGCGTCCTGGCCGAAGTGCCTCTCTTGCGACTAGTTTTCTTCTGTGGACTTTTCTTTTTCTTGGGGCTTCTTTTCTTTTTCCGGGGTGGTGTCTGGTAAGAGGAGGGTCCCGCCACTGGAGAAGTTCTTCTCTTTGGGGTCTTTTTCTTTTTCTTCTTGGGGCTTCGTTGGACTTTTGTCTTGGGAATAACTTTGGGGGCATTAGGATCCCATCTTAAGAGTGAGCGAATGATGACCCCTCCTAGAGTACCGCTCCCTCCAGGTTTCAAAATGATTTGTTTTTCGGTTTGAGTGTCGATGCGGGGATCGGCTAGTTGGACCAAAGCGACTTTGTTTCGATCGAAAAAGCGTTTGGTTTGATGAGGAATCTGAATGATTCCTTGGAGTAATTGACGTGCCGTCACCGTGAACCATCGTAAGACTTCTTTGAGACTAGCTTCTAAGACACGAGCTCGTGTTTGTGGATTTTTTTCTCGACTGATGCCATACAAGGCACGAATCAATTTGACGGGAAGATGCGACTGAAGGGACGTCATGTTCGCACTGAGAGTGAGACAGACGAAAAAGGGTCTGAGGTTTATATAGATCTTTTTATGGGGAGTGAAATGAAGTCGAGGACGGAGACGTGTACAGGACAGGCCCTCCGTCTTGGCACCAGTGGTGAAACAAGTGGGTACGAAATCGCAAATCCTCGGGGGTGGTAGGTTTCAAATCGACGAGTAAATAGGCGTGTGGCGTTTGAGTGGCATCGTCGTACGCCTGAGTCAGCCAAGGTGTTCCTAACTGTTTGGCTAAGACTTGCACTTGCGATTTATCTCGAGGGCTTTTAAACAAGACCATGTAATGCGCATTGAGACTGATGGTGCGATGGGCTTTACTTTGTTGAAACAAATTTTGGGTGATGTAAATGACACTGGCATTACGGTGATGCCCTTTGCGCGTGAACCACAATTTAATTTCTTCTTCGTCTTCTCCTAACATGTCGTCGAAAATGACCAAATGGGTTTGACGGGAGTCAGAGACGATGCCGTCGTCTTCTTTAGGAATGCCTTCCACAAACACGATGGAATCGCCTTGACTTTCTCGCAAGAGGCTGTACGCCGATTGCCACTCTTTGTAACACCACACGATCCGGTGAGGGGGCCGATCGATCAAATGATGTTTATGTTCGATCAAACGTTTGACGAATTCGGTTTTGCCTGAACCGCTAGGTCCAGCAATGAGCATGTTAAAGGGATGGCGAAGATACAAAGCCTCCCAACTGGCACGATCTAAGTGTTCGTCGATGACTTTGACAGTAGAGGAAGAGGGAGCAGAGACAGCAGAGGTAGCCATGGTGTGAGAAATGTCACTTGTGACACGAAAAACAAACAAGACAAGAGTTTATATACTTTTTCAGAACACGTTTATTGAATGTTTTTTTTCAAACATGAATACGAAAGACAAAAATACATAAAAGCCAAAGGCTTAAGTACAAGGATAAAAGGCACATGATAACTATGAACGTGGAATAAACACAAGTGTCTGTACAACATGTTTTGGGTAATGTTCTAACCAGTTCTATAGTAGGGGGTAAGGTCACACAAGTGTCCTCCCGAAAGGGTCTTTCAGGCCTGTCCACGACAGTCCTGTCCTGGGTGACGGGTTCTTCTGGCACCGTCACTAACACGGGTTGAAAAGTAACTTTTTTCCTTGAACAACTCTCGTGCATATTGGGCCACTTCTTGGATCCAAGCCTCAAAACCCCATTCTTTCCAGGCACGGACATCTGTCCAATGGGGATGTAAGTCACAAGCTACACACACATCGTCATACACGTCTTGGGTAGCTAAAAGTTGACGAATCTTTTTTTCCTGTTGAGGTAGAGAAGTATCCAGATGAAACCGCAAGGCTTTGAGCAAAAGGAGTTTTTCGTGACCATTTAAGGCCATTGAGGTGGTAAGTACTGATTGTAAAGAGTCCACAAGGAATCGGCTGGTAAACGAAATCCCAGAAAACAAGTCACTAAGACACACACCACTTGTCGTCCCAAATTGAATGGATACAGTTCTTGTAATAATCGATGGTAATGATCCACAGTTTGAATATGGTCATTGAGTTCCTTCCACGGAATCTGTTGGATGACATACGACATAAGTCGTGGCATAGCAGCCTGTTTTTATAGTCTCTTTGTTTCGAAAAGAATACACGTACTTTCTAGCCAGTGATCTTCGTTCTCCAGTTGGGAATGTAAATCTTGCACACTGTAACCGAAACGTCAGAGTTCAATTAGAAGTTTCCTCTTCCGCTAAGTAGATTCCACGTAACAAATGTTGGTAATCCTTTACCTCGCCTTCCTCAAGGGGTTGCTCTAGGTGAATCTCGAAGTAACCAAAATGATCAACACGTGAATCATCGGGGGCCTGGAAGTATTGAACAAGGTCTGACCATTGAAACAATTTCTGACGAATCAGTTCTCTTATACCATTCAGGTACCAGTGGTTAAAGATCTGGTGACGTAACGGATGCAATTGTTCTTTACGTTTCACTTGTATTTTCACCAGCTCTCGGTAAATCCTTTCTCTCAACTCCTCAGGCAAGCCCAAAATGTTCTCTTGTAAAGTATCCATAAGTATATACACTGTTTTTGGAATCGTTGGGTGGTGGCCAATAGCCTCGTTTACCTTTGTGCCTAATGTAATATCCACTCATAATCAGTCTTCTTGTACTTTGGAACATAGCATAATTTAAAAACGGACGAATCACTTTGAGTTTGCGTTTCACTTGTATTTTGATCAGTTCTCGGTAAATGCGTTCTCTCAACTCCACAGGCAAAGCACGAATGTTCTCTAGCAAAGTATCCATGAATAGGTCATACTAAATCCTCTTTGGTCTGACACAAGAAATGTACTCTTTGCACAAACATGGTTTTACTTCAGTGTCGAATTTAAATCGTTGAGTCACTAATCTACACATTACAATTCGTTCACAAGTTTCCTCTTTCACCAAGTTGACATTGTGTTGAAGATGTTGGTAATTCGTTAACTCTTCCTCTGCAATTCGATGCAGTACGTTTACAATGATGTAGGTAGAATCGTCCATACCAAACCAATCCTTTTGAAAACTAGAGGATCGTTGATCAATGTCTGTCCGATGGAACACTTTCAATTGAATCAATCCTTGTATAGCCTTCATTTACCAGTGGTTCAAACACCGGTGACGTAACGGATGCAATTGTTCTTTACGTTTCACTTGTATTTTAACCAGTTCTCGATAAATGCGTTCTCTCAACTCCACAGGCAAAGCACGAATGTTCTCTTGTAAAGTATCCATGAACAGATTATTATGGTAAGAAGTTACTTCAATGTCTCGGTC
The DNA here is from genome assembly GCA_028554795.2 of Sinohyriopsis cumingii. NCBI lineage: Eukaryota > Metazoa > Mollusca > Bivalvia > Unionida > Unionidae > Sinohyriopsis > Sinohyriopsis cumingii. The sequence continues at coordinate 45,158,887 of CM068839.1, forward strand.
CCACTAAGGGTAAGTAATGACAATTCGGTGACCATCGAGCATGTTCTACGTAGGCCGAATCTTGCGGTTCCCAGTGGTGAAGTGACACACCGCAACTGAAGCACTTGACTTTATCTCCTTCGACCAAGTAGAAAAATCCGGCTCTGGCTAATTCTTCGGGGGTCGGTCCTCCCAGATACTTAGGCCATTTTCCTTTGAACGATTGAAGACGATTTTCAAAGTCGCAGTATTCCGACAAACGCACAGGAAACGAATATTCGTCTTTCACAGGTTCGTTTCGATGAGGGTTGGGTGACAGGAACAGGAGTTTGCTCAGGGCTGGATGACATCCGTAGGGGGGTAGACGTGAAGGTGGACATCGACATTTAAAACGAAACCCAGTAAAGTGTCCAAGAGGACGAGCGGCATCGCTTTCGCATCCCTCAGGTTTGACACGCACAGCATCACTTTCCATGATAGGGGTAGTGACACTAAAGTTCCCATGATGCTTTACGGTCACAACGTACAGTCCTTTAAGGTCACAACGTACAGCATCGTTCCCATCGCAAGGCTCACAATCGCATTCCACTTCCGAAGCCTCACACTTGAATTGTGCCTTTCTAAACAACTTGTTCTGTGTTTCTCTGAAAGTATTCATCTTGTTCGCTCAGTCTTGGCAGTCCCAATGAACTATCGATCTTGCCTAGGGTTCCTTTTTATATACAGACCAATACCGACGTGACCGTACGGTAAGGTGAAATGATTGGGAAGTCGCACTCGCTTCGGATACACGATTTGATAGACTTTTTCCAAGGGTCGACTGACGATGTGGTGAGTGGGTAAACGTACAATCTTGTTCGGTTGATAGGTAGTCACTTTAAAGTTTCCATCCTCTCCCGATTGCAAGGCTTCTTTCAATACCCCAAAGTTGACCACTCGACTGGTACGATAATTCAGAGTCAGTCCTTTCACTTTGCATGTCATGTGCACTTCTCTTGTTTGTCCCGGTATTCGTAGCCGTAATTTTTGGGACCGCCACTGACGAAACTTAGAATCTTGTCGTCGGGATGCTCGTCTGTCCAGGCTCCTAAACGGTCTCCTTCGATGTCAGGGTGATGTTGAATCGGGTGATGGATGTAAATGCAACTGTCCGTGTCAAAGTACAGGACACGTTCCCCTAACAGTTCTAAAGCTTCGTACAATTTTAAGCGAGCATGAGCTGTCACGTAAGCCGCAATGATGACATTTCCAAAAGGGTCGTCTTGTACAAAGTCCAGATCTTCTTCGTAATTGACCAAGATCAAATTCTCTCGAACGACGTCCACGTGTTTCATGTATTTGGTTTTGTGGTGAATCATCTGGAAGTCGCGGGAAGGTTCTGTCAAATATTCCGTCTTGGGTAAACACGGTCGTTGTGCAATTTTACCCCACAAGCAATTTAACATCACTTTGGCAAACGATCGCCTGCCTTCGTTTTTCTCGATGTGGTCTAAAGTGATGCCTTCTTGTTCGTAGTATTTGTCTTTGAATTGTATTTGGTCTTCGGGAGTGTGACACCGGGAAGGATAGCCGCTGGCTTCTTGCTTCAGTTTCAAAAAGGCATCCACGTAGTCTGCGAAAATGCCTTTCTGAGTAGGGTCACCCTTGCGGTATTGTTGTGTCTTGGGAAAGTGGCAAATTTCGTACACTTCTAACAGTTGGTATCCCATGTCCAGAGCTTTGAACAATTCTACGCTGACCCAGGTTCCCGTCAAGGCCCGTTCTTCCTGGCTGTGCTGACAAGGTTGGTCTTGGTTGCACGTTTCGGCACAAGTACGGCACAAGGAAAACATCAGTTTGCCTTGACAATGGTGAGGTAAGACGGGATGGTATAGGTTCGTGGGAGGCAAAACTTTGCACTTGATCAAGCCTTCGTATTGTCGAATGTTGACCAGGTCGATGTGTTCCGTCAGCAATTGCGGGTGCCCTACAGGAAAGCGACAATATTTGCACACGTAGGGATACAGCGAACACACGTCCAAGTATTTGATTTCTTCTCCTTTCTCTTCGTCGGCTTGGTACAGCAAACAGGTGGCATTGGTCCTTCCTCCGTACAAACTATCCCTCGGGTTCAGCGGGTCCATGAACTGGTAACTTTCCACGAGGCGTTTAAACTCGGGATCGGTTTTCATACGGTGATCGTACTCGTGTTCCCACATTTCCACCACTTGGTATCCTTGCTGTTCTAACTTTAGGCGCCGCTGACAAGTGTCCTGGTACAATTCTTCCATGGTTCGTTGCAAAAACTGATTTTTGGTGCCACGGTCAGGGTAACAGACGGGACATCCGTGAAATAAGCAACCGTTAAACTCGTACACGATCTTGGGGTTTTCTAAGTCCCAACCATCGACCGAATACGTTCCGATGGTCTTTTCGCCCCCTCCGTTGCGGGCATGCTGAATCCACTTGTCTTCCTTGTCGCACAAGTAATGTAACCAACGTAGGGCTTTGACCGAGTATTGACGTTTGACATAGTGGGTCGTTTGAGGACTGATGACAGCCACGGTCTTTTCAGGCATGAATCGTTGTCGATACACTAAGGAACACGCTTTGGCAATGGTGCAAGCTTCTTTCAAAGGATCGACCCCTCCGTGTTCCATGAACAGTTCTCGAAATTTTCCACAGCAACGTCGTAAAATGTCCACGTCGGAACGACAATACTTTAGCATTTCTTCCTGAAAGTCGAAAGGGTCCGAGGCGTGAGCCTGGTACCAAGCGTAGAAAGCTTCTCGTTGTTCGGTACGCATGTTGTCGAGGTCGTAATAGTGAGCCTCAGGTAAATGGGGTAGAACGGCGTGTTGATTGGCTTCCGTATTGAAAAAGTGTGGAAAGTACCCTTTAGCCATTTCTGTCATTCCAAACGTTTTAGGCATTCGACTCAAAGGCATGGCCAAATAGCTCATCGAATCTTTAAACTGTACTTGTCCCACTTGCATGAAAATGATTTTGGCTCCGTTCAAAGTCACTTTAGGACGCTCGGTGCCTTTTTCCGTATAGTACCTCAAAAGAAACTGTCCATCGTATCCGGAGAAATTGTGAGCCATCACCGTGGCATGACGATGACAATCTCCGTAACGTTCGATGTCCTCTTGGCTCCACGTCTTGTCGACGGGGTCTAAGACCCATTGGGCAAAATCGGCTAACGTGTTCGGCCCCCGAAAGATTTTTTCACGCCCTCCGGGAATCTTGCTGCAGTGAGGGCAATGACTGAAGATAGGTTCTTGAATGCACTTCTCGCACGCTCGATGAGCCACGCAGAAATTAGGAATGTGAATGGCAGTCTCTTGCATGCATTGGAAATCGAAAAAGATGAAATTGCCTTTCTTCTTGTGACCGTCCTCTTTCTCTGGTGGGGGTTGGTATTTTTGCACGTAACATTGGTGTTCCAAGTCCACGATGTGGTGACAAATGTGACATTTTTTCTTTCCTGAACATACGTGTGCCTTGGTATTATTGGTACGTATGACTTGTTCACACGTAGAGCACAATCTCAGCAGTTGACAAGCGCATTTCTTCTGTGAACCTTGCGTCTTCAAATGTTGTTGGTAACAGGTAGGGCTGACAAACGTGCGCAGACAAGTTGAACAAGGCACTGGTTCTTCGCTCAGACAGGGTGAAGAGGCCAAACATCCTGTGCATTTCGATCCACAATGCTTGTGTTGCTCTCGATTGTTATAACCATGGTCACATTTCTCACAGTAATAACTGTATCCCAGGAATCCAGTGATAGTGGTAATCGTATCGAAATGGTCATCGTGATAATAGACATGAATGTATTTTCCGTCCTTAAAGTCTTGCCCTCGAAACAATAGAGGTCCGCGCACTTCTTGAGGGTGCACTTTCAAGGTGTATCGTGGAGCTAGGACATCTTGCAATTTTTGCATCTCAGGAATGCCACAGGGTGTGTCTTTGGACAAGCCAGCTTGTTGCAACAGGAGTTCTGCTTCGTTTCGTTGTTTGGCTCGATCCGATTGTTGAATAGTGTTCCAGGTTCTTTTCCATTCTACCGTGTCGTTCTTGTTGGCATAGGTTCGTCCCACCACGATGGCACGGGCTAAACACATCTGGTCATGAGGGTTGCGAATTCGGACGAGACTCTTTTTGGTGTTGCGAAGGTCGTCCACCAATAACATCTTTTTACGTCCAGTCCCTTGAGGAGGAGAGACGTGGGTCATGTCCAGTGTGGCTTTACCATCGGTGATGTCAAACTGGTCATTGGATTGTTGCACGTGTTGAATCTTGTCCATGACTTTGGAAGCAGTCAATTCTGCAGGGGTGCTAAACTCGATCCAAACAGGGGATTTCAAACCGTCGTGTTGTATGGAAAGTCTCAAGCGGTCGTCTTCTTTGGGTTGACATTGTTGCTTGAGTGAAGTGAGCAAAGAATCCCACACCCCAGTGATAAACACTTCTGCTTTCTCTAACGGCACTTCAGCCTTGAAATCTTTAAACTTCACCGTGTATTTGTAAGCCGTGGTTCTAACTTTTCTAGAGGAGCGCTTTTCCGTCTCTCGAATGGAATAGTACTTTTCAGGGTTGACTAAGGGAGGTGAACTTGGTTTAGAGGGTTCTGATTCTGGTTCACTCATGTCCTCTTCAAAATCACTGGCATGAATTTGTGCCAAGATTTCAGCCCTGGTACGAGGCGATAGATCACGTTTCTGCCTCTTACTTTCTTCTTCTTTCTTCTCGAATGAATTAGATCGTTTCATCTTGAAAGCAAAAAGTCAAATGACTCAAGTTCAAACACCATGAGCTACTTTATAGTCATAGCAGACCAGCGTATATAAAAGGGTGTGTGTCTTGTCCTTTCACTATTCATTTCACTCTCAAGCCGAGCACAACGATGGAAGAGACTAACCAGATGGAACGTTTCGTCAGAGCTTTGCGAGGGGTCATTAGAAAATTCTCTTCAGACCAGCCTACGGGCTACTGTCCTTCCTTTAGAGATAAAAGTCAAGATACTTGCTATATCTGTCAGAAGAAAGGGCATTGGTCTTCAGAGTGTCCAGACCGTCAAAAAAGAACAAAAACAGGGACTAAAAAAGACAAAAGTCAAGATACCTGTTATTATTGTAAAGAAAAAGGACATTGGTCTCCAGATTGCCCAAAAAAGAAACAAGAGGAGTCAGAAGAAAAGAGGGATTCTTCAGAAGAAGAGAGGGATTCTTCGGAAGAAGAGAGGGATTCTTCAGAGGAAGAAAAAAGACAATTCTATTTACAAGATTCAAAGAAAGAGGAGAAGAAAAGAAGAAGGGAAGAAAATGAGGAAAAGACGGTGAAGAAATTTAAAAAACAGAGAGACTAAACAAGGAGAAAGAAGAAGTAAATGAACTTTTTATTAAAGTGTTGTGTTGTGAATTGTGAATTGGATTGTAAAGAATGGATAAAAGAATAAATTAATGATATAAGGTAAGTGTCTTTGAGTTTTGATTTTAAAATAAGAACGTACACTCACGCACTCATACACAGACACGTACTATAAGGGTAAAATGGATAGGTTTTTTGAGTTATTGGCAAATTGAAATTGTATTTCTTTTCGAGAAATGTGGGTGGCCCTGAAAAGGGCCTTTTTTTCTTCATGGTGAAGGGGTGAGTTTAAGCAATCAACTTTAACTGCCTTATGCCTTTGCCACGGTCAAGGCCTACTTCTGGACTGCGTAATGTTGATGATGATGATAATGATTGGGTTGAAATCACTAAGGGTGGTACGGTAGGCTTAGTCACAGGGTTGACGTGTTTAGCTCGGGAAGGTCGTATTCTCTTCGGTCGTGATAAAGAAGTCTGATACATTTGTTTCAGACTTCTTAACTCCGCTAAAATGTCCAACAGTACCGTGACCGTTTGATTTTCACCCTCTTGTTTCTTTGCTGCTACTTCTTCTTGCTGTTGTTGCTGTTGTTTTTTTCTTACCTCTTCTTCTTGTTGCTGTTGCTGTAGGAGAAAAGCCTGTTCCGCTTCCTTTTGTCGTTGTATAAATTTCTCCAATTCTTCTTTCTGTCTCTGTCTAAAATTGTCCACTTGCGGTAATGAAGAAGGTAACGAAGGTTCCGGAACAAATTCTTGCGAGGAGAGAAAATCCACAAAATCCCAGTTCACCTCTTCTGAAAGTAAGTCCGAGTTCCCTTGGGCGGTCTCCGCTGCTGGTGCACCCCATTGGATCGTTTTCTGAGTTTCCGTCATGTTGAATCACTGTCGCATAGATTGACTGCACACAAGCGCTAGCAAATCTATATTGACTAAGTGACGTCACAGACTACTCTCTTCGGATTGGATGCGGCTGGCTGAATTTTGTAACATGTGTTTGGATTGGTGAATGAACTCAATCCGTTTCAATCCTACCTCTGCCTATAAATAAGCGCAGTTCACTACATTGATTCACCCGTTTCTCGGAGCCTCAAGATGTGGACCGACGTTCAATCTTCAACCCTTGTGTCAACAATGATGTTCAGGACGGACATGCTCATGTATGTCCGGTCCAAGTGGACTGTTGTTGATAGGACAGATACAAGTCTATGGATGAGGAGAGTTTATATAGAAAGACAAGGATGTCTCAAGAGGGTACTTGTGTATGGACCGGCAGTTAGAAGGAGTTTAAGAAGAAGAAGAAGATGTGACAGATGCCATCTGTGTTAATATTAATATTAACATAAACCCAAAGGCCCTTTTCAGGGCCAGCCATATTTCTCGAAAAGAGATAGCCTTTCCATTGCCTACCCCTTTTTTTAATTTTTTAATTTTTTAAAAAAAAAAATATATAAAAAATCCCATGTTCAATTTCCCTTGACGCTATAAAGGCCCACTTTAGTGAAAGCCCTTGACGCTATAAAGGCCCACCCTGTTTAATTTCCTTTGACGCTAAACTGCTCCACGATTTTTTCTTTCTCCATGTTAATTTCCCTTGACGGTAATCTTACCCACGATTTTTCTCCATGTTAAATTTCCCTTGACGGTAATCTTGCCCAGGGGTGTTGTTAATGCTAATTCCCATTGACCGTAAAATGCCCCCCTTCACTACTCACCATATGAGGCAGACGTAGCAGATGTGAAGATAGCAACGCTGTTAAATTTGCTGGAAGTATATATCCAACATATGAGAAACGAAGCAATTTATTTCATAGACACTGATATGACACAAGCTATCCTTGTTTTAATTCGATCATGTGTGTATTGCAAGGCACAAGTGAACCAGTCAATACTCTGAGTATTACAATGCTGTGTGTAGTACCAGGCACAATTCAACTTACCAATAATGTGGGTTATTACAAGGCATAATTGAACTTACCAATGCTTTGCAAATAATCAAACTGTACATTGTAGGAAGAACTTAGGTGTATTTTCTTTCGGCAGATTAGAGTATTGTGGGTATTGTACAAAAAGTAGGCTTTCACTTCATAGATTACACTGGTCAACAGTGAAATCATTACTGACTTGAAAAGGCCCTAATCTGTAGTATTTTGGTGTGCCGAACACGAATATAACCGTGAAAAATTTGTATTGGCTCTCGTTTTGAAGATATTCATATACCTCATTTTCTATGTTTCACTGTGTAAATTTCTCCAGTAGGACTGCAGCAACATCCGGAATAATGATGTAACATTGCATAATACCATCATGCTCACATCATCCACAGTTGATTGCATCATTTTCTGATGCAATGCAATACTAATGCCATGCGGCTGCTGAAGTAAGTTGACATCAGCAGTGTACTATACATGTGTAGGCCTATTATACTAATGCCAGGCGGCTGCTGAAGCTGACGTAAGCAGTGTACTATATAAAGCCCAATCAGATAGGTTCAGCATTTAAAATATTTTAGATGTTGTGCGAGACAGTTCAAGCTACTGTTACATAAAACTTATTATTTTATCCATTTACGTACAATAAAGAACAGTAATGCCTCGAAAGTGTGTTAATACCGCGGACAATTTTTGCTATATTTGTGGGGAAGTGACATTTGCCAACCAGAAGAAAAGTATCAATTCTCAAGTGAAGAAGGCATATCATCTTTACTTCGGATGCAAGGTTGGTGACCAAGACAAGCCTTGGGCTCCGCATATATGCTGTGCTACATGTACAACACAGCTTTCACAGTGGTTGAATTGCAAAAGGTCATCAATGCCGTTTGCAGTCCCAATGGTGTGGAGAGAGCCAAGCAACCACCTAAATGACTGTTACTTCTGCTTGGTTCCTCCTCTTTCCGGCGGAATAACGAAGCGAAAGAAGTCGAGAATAGTCTACCCAAACATTCCGTCTGCATTGAGACCAGTTCCACATGGTGAGGGACTTCCTATTCCAGAACCTCCAGCAGAATATTCTCTTGATTCATCTGACGAAGACAAAGGTGAGTCGACCTGTTCTTCTCCTGGTCCATCAGCATGCAGTGATCCAGATTTTCACTGTGGTGCATCATCAACCCCACACAGAATAACACAGGAAGAACTAAATGACTTGATTCGTGATTTGGACTTATCAAAGAACAAGGCAGAATTGCTAGGATCAAGACTCCAACAATGGAATCTTCTAGAAGAAGATGTCACAATTATTGCATATCGAAAGCGCCACCAGCAATTGGAGCCTTTCTTCAGAAAGGAAAGTAATCTGATATTCTGTTCCGATATTGAGGGCCTCATGAATGCTTTAAAAATCACTCATGACCCACAAGAATGGAGACTATTTGTGGACTCTTCGAAACTGAGTCTCAAGGCTGTGCTTTTGCACAATGGAAACATTCTTCCATCTATTCCAGTAGCGTATGCTGTCCACATGAAAGAGACATACGATAACTTAAGGCAGCTACTGAATTCCATTGAGTATAACAAGTACAGCTGGCACCTCTGTGGTGATTTGAAGGTAGTTGCCCTTTTAATGGGACTGCAGCAAGGATATACAAAATACATGTGTTTCTTATGCGAGTGGGATAGCCGAGCAAGGGAAATGCACTACATGAGGAAGGAATGGACTCACAGGCAGAATGTAGCCATTGGAGAGAAGAATATCCAACACCCAGCTCTGGTTGAGGCTCAGAAAATCTTGCTACCACCCCTTCACATCAAACTAGGTTTGATGAAGAACTTCGTGAAAGCCATTGACCGGACTTTGCCAGCATTCCGATACCTGCATGAAAAATTCCCTCGACTCAGCGAAGCAAAGATTAAAGAGGGAGTTTTTGTGGGTCCTCAGATTCGAGAGCTTTTCAAAGATGACCGGTTCAACAACTTGCTGGAAGGTGACGCGAAACAAGCATGGAATGCTTTTCGCCTAGTTTCTACAAACTTCCTCGGAAATGTTAGGGCAGAAAACTATAAGGAACTAGTAGAAGACATGTTGATGAAGTATAAGAAACTTGGCTGCAATATGTCTCTAAAGATTCACTTCCTTCATTCCCATTTGGATTTCTTTCCTAGCAACTGTGGTATTGTTAGTGATGAACACGGCGAACGTTTTCATCAAGATATCGCAACAATGGAACAAAGATACCAGGGAAAATGGTCCACTACAAAGCTGGCTGACTACTGCTGGACACTCCTCAGAGATGCTCCCGAACAGCTGTACAAGAGACAGGCGAAGAAATCTAAGATGTAGTCAATGACTTGATTTTTTATAGGTAGGCTATTACAGTTGACCTTTTACTATTGGAATGCATTTCGTTATGTAAACATTAATTTCGTGCAGATTACAAAAAAACTAGAGCCAATTTTGCAATTTGACTGTCATATTCGTGTTCAGCACATAAAAATTGATAAGAATTGACTAATTTTATTTCAGTAACATGACTTTTGTAAAAATTTGTTGTCCAGTGTTATTAATATATGCATAATTAAAATTTAGACAAGGGGTGTAACTAATTCAACTTAATTCGAGATATCTTTATCAGATAGTCTCCCCTGAACAATGTTGTTATCATTAATGAAAATCAGTGTTCATGTTGCGGACGACAAGATACCATATATATGTATGTTTGGGTGGGGAGTTTAGGGACTTATAAATACTAGATAAAATAATACTAATATATACAATATGACTGTAAAAGTTTAATAGTTTTCATTTAGCTAATTTAATAAGATTAACTGTAAGTATGATGGTAAAGATGTTGACGGTGTCATGCAGGGCAGAACACCATTTTACTGAAAAGCTTATACCAGTTTGTCTAGGGCCTACAAGTACCTTAATCCGGGCCTGGAACGTCATGGAGCTACTACTACTACTACTACTTTTACTAATTATTGTTATTATTATTATTATTATTATTATTATTGCCAACACCATCACCATCGTTTTCTAGAGCATCATCCTCATCGGTCAATATTTAGATTCAGACATATTCTTAATACCCCCCCCCCCAATCACTGATATAAATTCACCCATTAATTCGATCACCCTCGGCCTTGTTTCATCGGCAAACATCATATTTAAATGCGCAGTTAGCGCTCCTTCTTCCAAATGTGACATTTCACCTTAATTTTGACATTTCGAATACTTAATCCATTTACCATTTCTGTAAAATGCTGCCATTTTTTTTAAAGTCTGTAAATTATGCATCCCATGCGACTTTACGGCTCTGTCTAGTAAACCTTTTTTGTACCTAAGTAGGGTTACACAAACAAAATTTAGATTTAAAACTACTTCTTTCAAATAATTGCTGCACGTGCTCTGGTAATGATATGCACGGAGTAACAAATGGATATGCCAGTAAGAGCATTGCAAATTATACAATATGACTGTAAAGGTTTATTTTTTTTTTAAGTTGAAAAGAAAAGAAATAAACTGAAAGAGAGAGCTCCAAATTAAAAGCCTCTAACAGAATATAGGCTGAAAAGAACACTGTAAAAACACATAAGTACAGGATGTTTTCTTTCCCAACGTTAATACCTGATATATTTTACTGTGTAGTGCAACCAACCCCCCAACCCCGAAGTCGTAACGAGTGGCGAATCCAGTAGTATATCATCATCATCATCATCATCATCATCATCATCAGTCTCTTAGTCTGGCATCATCATCAGTCTCGTAGTCTGGTATACCGTTGGGACATCGCACAAGACCGATCAACCAGCTTTCTCCATTCCTCTCGATTTTCCGTCTTTTTCCATGAGTCGCTCAATGTCAAACCTGTCTACTCTCGAACGTTATCTTCCCACCTCTTTCTTTTCCTGCATGAAAGAGGCAGGCAGGCATACACACACACACACACACACACACACACAAAGCTGATGATAGAACTATCAATGACTTAAAACAGCTACAGGGTTGGGTTGACCTATATATAGTACAAGTCACACAGGTCATGTAGGTCATAAATACCAACTATTTCAGTAATTGCAGTCATTTTTTAGAATTTGATTTTACATACCTTTAAGTGGCAAGTATTCACTTCATTTGGATTCTTATATAGCCACATTCCTTTGGAAGGCCTTTATGTAGACGCCCGAGAAGAGCATAGGGACAAATCAGTGTTAAAGCAAGTTGACATTCTTGGACGAAATGAAAATAAAGGTGCGATCCAGTACAATCCGGATTGAATATCACTCGCTGTGATGTCACAATAAAACCTGCGCATATTGATATACAAATTCTTACTTATAGGTTACTGCATTTGTTTGGGAAAATATGAACGAGTTTTTGGCTGGAATATTGCACGGCCTTGGGAGTGCAGTATATCCATCCGGCAAAACGAGTTCATATTTTCCGATACAAATGCAGTAACATTTATATTATATGCTCATTTTCTTATTCTACCTAAGGCTTAATTATATAAACAAAGTACACTACAAGAAACAACGTAAATGAATGAATGCCGTATTCCAAACTAAATACACAAGCGCAGATTTATCATTACATAACAACATCATTAGTAATTCGCACATAACTCCGCCCAGATAAATTTGAACTTAGTCGCGCGCACGACATAACTTTCGAAAGAAAATGGCGTGTCTAGTTAAAATTGAAATTTGCTGTCATATTGTGAATGAATGCGCATTGCAACAACTTTTCCATTTGATCTGGAATGAATATATTTTGGTATTTTGTTTCGATTCGACGAAAGTTTGTGATTTTGGACTGGATTCATCTGTGCAAATTGTACATGAAATACATCGGGTTGAAGCGGTGCGGGAGAAGCGTGTTTATATCTGCAAGTGTGTTTGTTCTGTCATTGACTATTTCAAATCATTATGTGGGAAAAATATGAAGTGTTTCAATGCAATTATCAAAAAGACGCTATTGAATTTAATGTTTATTTCATTTTGAGTACAGTAAGGAAGATGTAATTGCACTTGGAATATAGTCGAAATTACAGTACAATTTCGAAATGTATAATCAACTTGATTATCAAGCTTGAGAACTCATGACATGGCTCATGTAATTCGGATTTGCAGAACTAAGAAATTCTGGATGTAAAACTGTAAGTATTTTTTTGCCATTCTCATTACCAGCTAAAGGAGACAGTTTAGGCCTTTATAGCTTGCATGTTATTTGTAGGTACCAAGCAATTTTATGAAATCTGGTGTCTATCGCAAAATCTGAAACAATGTACCAAAAAGTTAACGTGGAATGTAGCAAAACAGTTGGTATGTTGCAGTTCATGAAACATCTGCTTTAGTTCATTCAGAAACAAATTTAATCAACCAAGACGTATTGCGTCTACTATGCGGATGTACATGATTTGTTTACAAAGTAGTTCCTAATACACTATTGGGCACACGTGTCCAGCGCGTGGGTGCAATATGAAGGTGTGCAATATCGTAAAATATTGAACGATTCTGATAATGTTAAGTTAACGAAGAAAAAAAATGAGCATATAATAATACCCTATATTGTAATGATTCCACTCTACAAACTCTTTTCTTGACCCAAGTTTAGTATATGGCCACCCTTGTAAAAGACCATAGAGATCGATAATTTTCGCCTGGAAGTTTCTTGGTGACTGTTAAAGAGCAGATCATTCAATAATCACTACTGACTACTTAATATACTTTGGTTAAAGAAAAGTAGTGTTAAATTTGAAAAGAACAGTTTATATTTCATGTAAAATGAGTAAATGAGCATACATGACCCTTGTGACTTTAACTATAATCTATCACAGTCAATTACATTGCTGTTGGCATTTTGCAAGCAATTTGATCATATTTTAGCAGAATGCATCGCAGTGGGTTTGTCTATGTTCTGAAAGAAATAAGGGCAAACTAATTTCACTGAGACGTGATCGGTGTAGAGTCAGATTTCTTTAGCAAATATTTATTTCCATATCTGAAATCTAATGCAGTATTTTGTCTTTCTTTTTATTTCTTCCCTAGCCTACAAAGCTAACATGCGTTTTTGAAAGGAAGTCTTTCTTAGGCATGGACGTGTCCTTTGCAAGGGGGAGATATGTTAGTAATGAAAGAGAACCTAAACATTAGACAACAAATTTCAAAAATCAAATTCCAGTTACATTAGTGTATTTGTTTTTCCACTAGAGCTACTACTCTCGTTCCATTTGAAATTAAACTGATCCATAAAATGGAGACTATGAAATGCTACAATTGCAGCAAGGAACAAGCATCAAACGGGATGTGAAACCGTTCTACATTGTTTCAGCATTGTTCAGACTGCTCACTCATAAATCAGCATAATCTGGGGAAGATCAAAAGGATATTTCTACTGGGTGAACGTTATTGATGATACCACTGACTTTTGAAGACGATTGTACTAATAGGCTGGTAAAGTTATATCTCTTTATATATATATATATATATATATATATATATATATATATATATATATATATATATATATATATATATATACTTATTTCCGTCTTTTCTTTCGTATATTAGATATATCTCAGGGATATATACCCCGCCCCCCCCCCCCAACATGAATACAAAAGTACAAAACCCAACTCGATTTCATAGGCGTCGAGGAAAACACTGTGTAGTAAGCAGGTCAGGAGGTCTTACGTTATTAGTAAGATCTAATCTTGTCTATGGCTCAGATGTGGACGCTTGTACTACTGAATGTTACCTACAGATGCTTGTTTCCATACGCCATAAGGGACTTAAACTTCGTCCGAGAGCGTTTGGAGTCCCACCTCCCCCTTCAGAAGACTTCTTTTTTTGAGGCGAACGAACCCTCACTTTGCCTCAGAGGAACCAACTTTGCTCGTCAATATAATACTAAATTATCCTGTCTGATCCATCAAACATTGTTTATGTTATGGTCTTCAGGAGAAAATAGCAAACCTTGTTCATCCAGAAACATAAATGTCGTTCCGTTTTTGTCATACGAATTAATTCATCGTCACCTTGAAGCAGCAAAAATCGATGTTGCAAATTTCTCAAAAGTCTGTATACCCAAATCACCACAGTGTTTATAAAAACCTCCCCAAAGACCATTCGAAGTTAAGGAATTTAAAAGGTTATCAATAATTCTCACGTACTTCAGGATGAATTCAATAAAATATCAGTCTTCTATCATGACTATAGGTACATGTATGCACATGATTCGAAAGAGAGAGAACCAAAGTTGAAGCTATCATTACAACAAGGTCTGACATCATCTCAAGTCGGTTACGAGACAAAGGTCTTCATTATTAACATCAGAAATTACAGACTTACTTAAAACTTTGAACTACACAGATACCTCTCAAGAAACAAATCCTTTAATCTTTTGGAATTCCCTTTCCACGACGAAAGCCTTACAAAATCTGTAATTTGAAAACCCGTTAGCATTTCAAATCTTACAGGAAAATGATTGACTAATACAGCTTGGCGAGAACATATGCGCTGTTGGCTGTCTAGAAAGATCGGTACTAGGGGTAAGGCATGGGTATATTCTGAAAACCAAGTTGCTGTTCAGTCACCCATTTTCGAATGGAAGATTCCATGTACTTACAGCAAATACTACATAAATCAGAATGTTTATCGAACATGGCAAAATATATTGAAAGAAAACTCCATAAACATGGAAAACTCCACATTGTTCAGAACATCAAACCCATCATTGGAGAGCGGCATTCGTAACATATTGCAAATGCAAGAATAATTTGCCAGTGACATGTCAGGCATACATACCTTAACCTTGCATGCATCCTAAAAGGCAAACTTCAACCATTATCAATTGACAGTTTTTCACATTCTTGTTAATTGTGAATACTTTATCTTGATAGCCATATTTTGAAGTGAACACAGTATAAGAAAGTTGATGATGTTCTACCATCATTGAGCATCTGGTATGATTTCAGAGAATGCATTTTACAGAAGAAAGTGGGACTATGTTTAAACTAATAACTATAAAAGAATTGTGTTGTATGTCACAGCGAGATGACGGGATATAGATTTATGGTGAATTCCTGTTTTCCTTACGATATTTCTTTGTTTTTATTGATTGTTCAAACCGATTCAGATTACGTTTGAATAATGCTTTCAATAACCAAACTGGTAACGTGTAATAGTTTTCTATACGGAGGAAAGATGAAATCAGGAAGAAACCATTAAATTCGGACAGATAAAGACTTACTGTCGCACAAACCCGCACTGGGTTCTTGAACCCGAGATCTCGTACATGTATAAAGGAATGTGACGCCACTGCACGTTCTGTGTTAATGAGATAACATTGGACACTGACCTGTAGAACTGGAAATGAGTCGTCGACGTTACATTATTTAGAAAAAGAGCGTATTTCTAGACACTCTTTCAATGCACGTTTACGGAATAGTTTCCTTGATTTCTTTTGTTACTCGTACTATATAAGTTATTAGACTTAAAACCTTCAACTTTACGACCAATCTTTCCGGAAAGAAACATGTCAAATTTGCTTCAGATTACTGCAGACGGTGTATAATAATCTAATGACTTTATATCCCAGATCATATTTTCACAAACACCCTTTTGCAAACAAATTGTCGATTGATGCAATAATTATCTCAGTATCTTGTCACCTGATGAGGGTAATATTTGGCATTCATACTGGTACAATCGTATGGATCAAGATACATGAAATGCTGTTGTTGTTGTTGTTGTTGTAGGGTGTAACGCCATTTCTCAGCACACGATATGCTATACATGGCATCCAGTATTAATGGTGGAGGAAGAATCCGGGAAAACCCCGGAAAGAACCACCGACCCTCGAGAAGCTACTGGCAAGCTTTCTCACATACCCACATTGGCCGAATCCGAGACTCGAACCTACGCAGACAGAGGTGATATGGCAGTGATCCGTAACGGAGAGCGCTTTAGACCACTCGGTCACTCGGAGCCCCTACATGGAATGCAAACATACAAACAAAAACGTTAGGCAACATTTGCGTTCGATATATATTATAAATAACTAAAAGAATGGCGGATTTTAGGGTGCAGGATGAAATTTTGTATTAAGAACGAGAATATCATATTGGTGCTTAGTATATACGGTGTCGACGTTGATTTTGCCAGTGTCCGGTTTATTCAGTATGGTGGATCAGACATATATTCCCCAGATGTTTTAAAATCACAGTGTTATGCAAGCACAACTATCAAGTAAATGATGAAATATTTTAATGAGATCTAATAAACCAGACAGTTATAACACTAAGTTTAGTATTGAACAGTCCATATTCGGTATGTTCAAGTAGTCTCCACATACACACTACCCACTTCTCATGAACGTTTTTCTTGACAAACGTGGTTCAAATAAAATGGTAATATATTAGTTTGATGTAAAACGGTTTTGTGTAACTGAAGATTTATCTATAAATGGTTCCAGCAAGGATTATTTGAGATGTAATTTGAAGGAGATAAAAATACACAAAATGGCAAACTGGCGCCTAACAGAAAATATCCACTTCGTGACAGCGAAAACGTATGGCGTGTTTTGCAATCCTTTCAACAAGATATTTAAAAAAAATGTTACTATGACTAGAAGTGACTTACCAGGGCCTTCAAGTGCAGACCATCGATTAGTGGCAATTGATTGGATTCTGTGTTATCTATGCGAAGTACGCCATGATGAATCATTACCATGCCCCGCAGAACCGTTGTAAGCTGTATGTGTATCTGTGTTTTGGATTTTTAACGTAGTTTTAACAAATTTAGTCATATAGCTATGATGTCTACAGTGTGGCAGCTTATAGTGATGTTTAGCACTGGAATATCATGCCACAGACAGTTAGTATGATGTCCCACCCAGTCACATTATCCTGGCACCAGGCCCACGGGTCCTAGCTCTAACCTTTTAAAACTGAAGGCTATGCGCGGCACCTGTTAGTACAAATGTTAAAAGTCTTTGATTTGACTCGGCCGGGATTCGAGCCGGCGACCTCCTGCATCAGGCGGACGCTCTAATTACAGAAGCAAGCTAATGTTGGGACTGGATAGCGAACGATTATTGGTGATATAGTGTGCTTCAAAACGCTTGAAAGTACTGCTATTGAAGCAGAATAATATAATTGCAATTCAAAATTCAACTCTAATACACTGAAAGTTACAGAGAAAAGGGAAATAAATAAATTCAGATTGCTTGTGAAGGTTGTTATGGTTGGGGTGGGGGTGCGCCCAATATTTTATTAAACTATTATAGAAGTCCCACCCAGGCTCAGTTTTGGCTGGAAGTTAAATTAGTGAAAAATAGATGTAAAGAACTAAATCCCCAGTCAGCAATGCCGACAGTTAGATGGTTAAATACACAGAAAGGTTGAAGTTTAATGAATAACAATATAATAATAATTCAATAATTTAATGATTCAAATTCCCTATTACACGCCTTCCGCTCGACTCTTTGATAGCCTATTGCATTAGTTGATTAGCATTGTGAGATTGATTTTCACCTGTCCTTGTATTCTACTCATCTGTGGTATTCTTCTCTCTCCTATTTCTCTCAATTCCTTATCCTTTTCGTCCCCAACTTTCTCCAAATTCCTTCTCCTCCTCCTCGACTTCTCCATACTTCTCCTCCTCCTCCACTTTCTCCTACATACTCCTTTTCCTCTTCTTCCACCTTCTCTTCACCGACTAGACTTCCGTCGAGTTCGACTGTTTCAGCTAGTCTCACTTCAATCTCCAACTCTTGAAGACTAGTGACCCGATTGAACCCTACGTTCTGTGTTGCCTAAAATGCTGCACGTGAAAACACAAGGACGGTACAGGCTTTTCCCTTAGCGCTCTCATCTCACACTAAACACAGCCTATCATCACATAACATCTATTAAATTTCTTCGGTCACGCATTTATTCATATCGAGATACCCATATGTTCTTGTGTGGTAAAATAAACGTCTTAATGCAACACGGTATCAATTACTTCTTATACATTCATCAATAAATTCCATCACATTAGTATATATTCCTACTCCCGTTATACTAAACTATATCACAACAATCAGACGAATTTCTTTACCTTACTCTCATACAAAGTACGCAAATATTCAAATATCCATGCTCTGATATATGCATGCATCCGTAGTAACTAATCTTACCGACTTCAACCATTTTCCAAATTCACAATTCAAGCAAGTGCAGATTCTAACATAACGCATTAACAAATGCACTGATTTACTAAGAAGTAACCTAACAGCGAATTACAATATTAGTTCTGACCACAAGCTTTCAGTATACATAATTCCGCCTCGCATCTAATAATTCTCTAAGTAGGCTCAAGCCCAAATACTAATGTAAATGAAACACTACAAAGGTAATTGTACATACTAAACGATGCTAGTAATTAAGTATGCGTGCTACAAATAATTAAAATTATGATGCCATAATTATTCTGCAAAAATGAAGGCAATAACTTACTGCATTTTCGAACCGTTTCTTTCCTTAGAATCTACCAAATTACAAACGGCTCTCTCGGAGTAACTCTGTTGCTTAGCAAATTTCTCAGGCGAAACTAATTTTTCATTTACAAGTTCGTAAAGTTATTCTATGGATGGAAATTGTAATCATACCCTCTATTTCAATTCCGATTAGATATCGCTGCGAACCGATTTAATCAAACTTAGCAGTCAATGTCCCTCTCACTGTGTTAACGTGGTACGGATAAGAACACGCCTCGTTCACCCCGCGGGGTTCCCTTTAATGTTGGGTCTAAGTTGTTGAATATAGGTGTGATACGGCAAGTCTTTGACAAATGATGCGAGCGATCGCCTTCACCGATTCAAGATTCCGGTCTGGCTGGTCACGGTAACTTTGCGTAAGAGATTAACACTAGCCTGCGGCAATCTTTGGGCATCAAACAAATAGCGGTAGTAATATTTCCAAGACTGTAGATTATATCTTATACATGACTTTATAGCTGGGGCTTAGTAAACGTGACATTTCTACATGTACAAAGAAAGCTGCTCGTAAATGTCTTATTCTGATTCTACATCTTGTTAAGTAAAGTCTTACTGTATTATTGTCAATGGCACGTACAAAGAAAGTCCACCGGAAGAAAGGCTCCGAGAAAACAATTGACAATTGTATGTTTTGCACACACGTCTTGTACCATTTTGTTTTAAATTGTTTTAGCTTGTTTTATTACTTCAATTTTTCAGTTGCATTTTGCATTTTGTGTTTTGTTTTGTTTTTTTGTGGTTTTTGCAGATTGCAATTTATTATGCAATTTTTCTGCAATTAGTATTTGTCATTTCAAACAGATTTCTTTCATTTGCAAATCTGTTTTCATATTTTGTTTAAATTCCAATTATTCACAATACTATTTTTGTATTTTTGTAGTTTTGTGGTATTTGCAGGTTGTAATTCTGCAATTGACATGTGTCATTTCAATTGGGTTTTTCTACCTTCAAATTTGTGCTCGGATATAGTTTGGTGTGAGACCTCATCAGTGAAATTCACTTTCAAAGTATTAGTGAACTCTACTCATACTAAACTAATCAGTCAGGTAATTATAATCCCCCATAGGAAATTGTACACAAATAGTGTAGAATGGAGGAAATCTTGACTAGCAAGCACATATATAAAGGTGCTAGAGGATTACTTTGCAGTCAAGTTGGTGAAGTGAGTTCGACAAGACTATCTAATAGCAAATTACCCAAAAGGATGCCAACTATTGGACTTTGGGGAAGTTAATGACTGCCCCCGGCACTAAAACCTAAGGGAGTTCCAATAGACAAAATTGAAGGCATCCAGAATGGAGGGGAAAATAGGTACATAATTTACTCTAAGGAATAAAACATTCCTGTACTAGAGTGTAATGAGCTAGAAGTAAAAGGGTAATAGCATCAGTGACCGAAGCACCACCAATCAAGAGAGAGGTTGAGCCAAACACAATGGAGATTTTTATATCAGGGCTCCCCCTGGAGGAGAACAACAAAATACTAGTCAAGAAACTTGAACAAAAGTTTAAGGTCCAAACAAAGGGACATAAACTGGCCACAATCTGGGGTTACCAAACGGTAAAAACGGGAGTGAGACTAATATCAATAGAAAAAGAGGACATGACGAAAGTACTTACCTTATTTTACGTGTTAGGAGTTTTGCTAAAATCATGGTACCGAGGGTGCAAACGTGAAAGTGCCTGCCCACGGTGAAAAAAAGTCAACAATACAAGGCATGCACCTCAAGAGTGTGAAGAACCTTTTGTCCCTGGGACATACACCAACACAAAAAGAAATTGCTTCAGCTTTTGTAGAAGACGAAGCCCAAAATGTGAACACCAATGCTCATGAAGTCCAGAATGAGGCAATAATTGACCAAATGAATGCTCAAGATATGACTTATCAAATTAAAAGCACAATCCCACATTTATACCCCAGGCGCAAACAGTGCTCAGGAAGTGGCAAGTGACTTAACGGGGGCCCTAGGAGCTAAAGACCACGAAAGGGAGGACTTCGAGACTCACAGGAAAACCTGTAAAACGTTATCTTTCGATAAAGAGGGGGACCTAATAACCCAAACCCCATATTCTCTACTCCATGCAAAGGAAGATGAAGAAACACCAGAACTGGTGGGGAACCAAGCGGAAACGAGTCCGGTCGATCTGATAGGGATTAACCCTCTCACATAGACACCGGCACACAAAAACCGGAAACTCAAAAACTCCTCCTAAAGTTCTTCTTCGGGCGCCAAGGTGAGTAACATAGAAGTCATGACAAATAAAACCCATCAAATGGCCATGCCACCAGTTAAGGCCACACTCAAGAAAAGGAAAATAAAAAAGAATAGACAAGCGGACGAAACAGACAATGACAAGGACAATGAGAACCTCACGGACTCAGGACATGAGGATGACATGATAACAGAAGACGAATCGGACTCGGAAATGATTATGGAAAATACGGAGAATACGACCAATCTAGAATGCAACTATGAATCCGACATTGAAGAAATAACGGAAGAAGACATTCAGAGATCCAAAGAGGCTCTAGAAATAGTCCAGAGCCCTTCTAACAATAAATTAACCATAAGTAAACAAATATAAATTCTGAACAGTTTCTTTTAAGTGATGCCGCACCTGGTAAAGTGTTGCACAAATGGAAGGGCTAAACTTCCAAATGGAAACTATTAACAGCAATGGAATAGATAAAGAGAAAATAGAAACATTAACCAAACAAATTGACTTTGATGTAATTTTGATACAAGAAACTCACAATGGATTCACACCGGAACTTAAATACCTAGTAGAAGTCAAACTGAACTTAATATTAATTTGTAATGACTACACTGACAAAGCCATTAAAAGGGGGTGGCTACAATTATAAACAAATAAACAGGGTTTAAGCTGGGAGCAGTTATATGTAGGGGACTATTTTAAAGGACGCCTACTACATGTAAAAGTATATAATGGCATCTAATAAATTTATACTTCCCAGCAAACAGAGGCAAAAAACAAAATTTTATTGAAAATTTATTTGCCTACTTACAAAATGTCTCTATGGAAAATGTAATTTTAAGAGGCGATTTCAACTGGGCAGGGAACGAAAGTGATAGGACAACACAATTAACAAACAAAGATAGGCTTTTTAAAAATAAAATGTAATGCTCAGTTTTTTTAATGAACTTAAATTGAAGGAGACATATAGACAATTACATTTAGTCAGATAAGAGTATACTTTTGAATACAAGGAGGGCAAGGCAAGTAGGATATACCGATTTTAGGGCACTAACTTTAACCCACTAATATATAAATATGCAAAAATATCTAATTTTAAACTATCTGACCATAAACTAGCTTCTATCGAATTAAAAATTAAAAACATGCAAATGGGACGATGGAAAATAAACAATACAATTCTGAATGATGTAGAATTTATGAATATAATACAAAATGAAATTATAGCTTTTAAAAAAGAAAAAATATAGCAATAATAAAAGAATGGGACAATCTAAAAATATTATAAAAAGAAGAGTGATAGAAGAGTGATCCAATATTCAAACACGAGAGCGGAAAATTTAAAAAAAAGACAAAGAACAATTAAAAACAATTTTAGGAAGAACATCAGAAGAGGGAGCTAAAAACAAATGGAAAAAAAGATAAAAAGAATTGAAGAAGAGGAACTTTAGGGGAAAATAATGAGAGTAAGGAAATTTACAGACATATATAATAAAGCCAAAAATTTATACAAAAGGAAAGAACTAAGAAAGGGTGGAGATAAAATGTTAGAGAAAATAAAAGTTAACAATGTGACGAATACTGAAAAAAAACAGACATCCTGAATAATATTTGCCAGTATTATAAGGATTTATATACGACACATAGTATAGATCACGCCACAATAGATGATTACGTAAGTAAGATTGAATGTGAGATGATATCAACAGAACACAAAAACTTTGTGATAATTTCATCTCAGACGAAGAAATACCGAAGAATATCGCTACCCTTACAAAAAAGAAATCACCAGGGAAAGACGGGCTCACCGTGGAATTCTATCAAAAATTACACGCTGAATTAACGCCAATCCATAACGCTTTATATAATAACATTTTTTAAAAAGTGAAAAACAAACGTCAAAGTCAATGAGAGAGGGAATTATAACAATCATCCATAAAGGGAAGGGCGACCGAGACGATATAAATAACTGGAGACCCATTTCACTTCTCAATACTGATTATAAAATTCTAAGTAGAATTCTAACTAACGGAGTAAAATCTGGACTAGGGAAAATAATTAATGTTAATTAAACTTGCCGCAGTAAGGGAAAATATACAAAGCAATATTTTAAATATCAAAACAATTATTGATCATATAAACGAAACGGGATCGAAAGGTGCCATAGAACTTTTCGATCAAGAAAAAGCTTTTGACCGATTAGAACATAACTATATTCAGAAAGTACTTGATACATTTGGTTTTGGAACAAATTTCCGAAAGTGAACCGAAATCCTGTACAATGAAATCACCTCATGCATACAGGTAAACGGTAAATGAACGAAAGATTTTGACATACAACGATCACTGAGGCAAGGCTGCCCAATGTCAATGCTATTATACGTGAAATAGTAAGGCACAAGATTAGGAATAACCTACAAATACAAGGTATTCAAATTTCAAATCTCAGAGAGGAATTTAAAATGCTCCAACGTGCTGACGATTGCACAAAATTCATAAGAGACGCTAAATCTTATCAATATCTACAGAAAGAATTTGAGAATTTCGGTACAGCATCAGGATATAAAATAAAACATGACGAGACCAAAATTTAAAAAATATGAAACTGGCGCGGAAATAACCCTAGACAGCCTCCGCAACTCCTAAGAGATACAGTAAAAGCTCTAGGAATTTTCTTCGATAAGACAAATGAATTGGAAAATTATAAGCATCTAAGAAATAAAATTCAAGGAAATGCAAAAATCTGGGCTTTAACGCCACTCTGTATGATGGAGCGGCCCACGTGGCCAAAACATACTTTTACTCAAATATTAACTATAGCATTATGTCTATCGATATCGATAATAAAATCCTGAACAAACTGGATAAAGAAATAATAGACTATATATGGAACTATAAAACCCATTTTATTATAATATAAAAGAAACTCTTTATCCCGCAAATATTAGAGGGGGGTTGAGAATACCCAGTCCCTTACTACTAAAACTAGCAAATATAAGTAATAGATTTAAGAAACTTTACCCGAACTAAAAGACAGCCTGGGAGGCGCTATATATCTATTGGTTCGGGTTCAGCATGAGGAATAGACTGGTCCCAAGACGTTTTAGATATATTAAATAAATTTTATTAAAATACAGAGACAGAGCAAATTAAGGCAAATAGAAAATAACAAAACCTATGAGTGGATTAGAGAGGATATAACCAACTAAAACAGATGTAGAGTTGAGCAAGATAACTGGGGGATAAACTGGAATAGAACTTTGTCTAACTGGGGAAAAAATAAAATCCCTAAAAATACAAAGTCTAATTTTTAAATACTTACACAACGCCTGGCTTACAGGCGAAGAAGCTGTTAGACGTCACATGATTAGAACAATATCCAAATGTCCTTGATGTAAATTAGCGAATTTTACAAACCTCCATGCGATGGCCCAATGTGACATAAATAAGAATAAGAGACTAATGTTAATTATCGAAATTTGCCACAAATATAAGTATCAGAGGAACAATATTTAATTTCTAGATGTAAATTATGATAATAAAGTACTTGTCAAATTATTGACTTTATTACGGCAACAATGCTATCCTGTGGACAGGTAACAAAAATAATAATTTCATTAAAAAAAATAGAAATAAACAAAATTGGGGGGAGATGGGGGGATTCGGTTTACCACCCCTTATGGGTGTGATACCAACAAGTGCGGGGTGGATCCCTCATCTCATCCCCCGACTCAAGAATAGGGCTGTGATTTTGTTTTGAGTTCTGTGGAATGGAAAAATAATGTAACTAAATTCTATAAAATTTTATAAAGACAAAATTGGGGGAGGGGGATGTTTCGGTTTACCACTCCTTATGGGTGTGCTACTGCCAAGCACGGGCCGAGACCCTCACCCTCACCTCATCTTTCGACTCAAAATAGGCTGCTTTTATTTTTTTATTTTTTTTTTAAACCAACACATCACAATTAACAGGGTAACTATTTAGAGTAGGAAAACTAACATAACACTATCAAAATCTTTTTCTTCTAAACTTAAAATTATATAAAATTTAAGTTAGGAGGAATACAGGGGACCTTCATGTGGATGAAGTATGATGCACAGGCGTCGCAGGGCTACGTCACAAGGCGCCACTCGAAGTGAACAGGCTCGCCAAAGAGCGTCAGAAAACCCCACATGAAGCATATGGACTTTCAAACATAAGCACGGGGATTAACATAAGGTTACAATTTCTAACATAAGGACTAACCAATGTTGAACCCTTTCAGATCATTATTAGAAAATGAAGATAAATAATAAAAAGAGAGAGCCTAACCCGAGTCAGGTGAAACATAAATAAATAAAGAAAATGTGGATCCTCACTCGGTTACAGCCTGTCTCACTTATGATAAAACTAGATTACAATACACACAATATGATTGCCCCCATAAAACACTAGGCTTTCTTTTGATAATGACTCATACACCGTTTACTCGCCAAAATTCTAAATTAATAAATAAAATTTAAATAAATAATGACTCAACTGGACTTACAAAGTCCAAATATATATGATAAGAAAACTGGGATAAATTTGATGAAGTTTGCGGTCCCTACATACAGACTTTACAGCACACATACAATATAGCAATGACACATATATCACACATGGGACATAGGGAATCAAGGGTAGTAAATCTGAGAAGGGGGATCAACCCACTTCCGGACGAACAGTCCTTTAAAGAACATTAGGGAACCAATAAATACACTATCAAAATTTAGTTTTAAAAGTAAATTTTTGATCTAAATTCTGTATTAAGTAAAACAAACACGCATAACTTGGGGTAACACAAATATATAAAAGTAAAATAAATAAATAAATGTCTTAATTGAAATATTCAAATGAAGGAAACAAGTGCTTTTATTTCGATCAAATTTCCACTCTCGGTGATCAGCAATACGCATCACCGTTCCAAATCGACGAATACAAACTTCAAGTAACTTCTGTTAACAAACTCACTGCAGGTAATATGGATGCCTTTCAGAAAACATTCCGCTATACATTTCTACCTCAATTTTGCAACATGGCTAGCGAAGCATTGATTAAGATATAAATTCCATTGTATATGATCATATGATAGTATAGAAGCAAAGTCAGAACATGGTTTTGTCCCAGTTATCGCAATCTCTGATACTGATACTGATATTATCTCTCGTACCAGAGTTGCAGTCCCACATTCAAGGTCGCTGCATAAACATGCGTAGAAAGCATTTAAGGAAGTATGGTGTTTATTTAGAGGATTTAATGAGGAAGACTTTCTTGAATGCGGTTCAAATTCAACGCGTCTTTCGAAATTGGTCGCAGCTCCTAAAACAATTCTTGTTTTTGTACGTATGATTTTTAAATGTACAAGATATTACATAGTCAATTGTCGCAAAAGCGCAGACTTTACAGTATAATCGCTATATTGAACGCACAGTCATTGATGCACACAGACACGCGCAAACACGAGTTAGTTGATGTAATTTACAAATTTGGTCTGTCTGTTTCATTCGACCTTGTCATGTGTATCATTTAATAGGACCTTGTCAGTTTAATCAATGCTGACTTTTCCAGCAGTATTTACTGCCGCAATAAAATAGATGAATAGCAAAACAACTACAAGAAGTGTTCACTGCTGCAGCAGTCGACAATATAAATCTCAGTTATATATTCTCCACGTTGCATGATAATAACAAACACCAAATTTACATATTTATATTTAGTATTTGTACTAGAAGTGAGCAATGTATATACGCTTGCTCATAACACTTACAGTCTTATTTCTAAGCCATGGTGAATCAAAAGCAGTTTACGATTCGATGATTGGTGTCGTACACGGTCAATGGATTGTCCCTTGTTCTATTTCTTGTTCCTGACAATGCAGTTTAAAGCTCTTGTCCTCATATTTGTTCAATCAAACCGGCAAGCACACTTTGGTATTTATGTTGTTTTTTTTTAAGCCTCAGTTATTGTTCGTTCTCTTCTGAGACATGGCAATATACACCTGACTAAGCCGGAAATCGCTGAACAGTTCGTGCAACGACATTTGGTGATCCACTAAACGTCTCGACCATATTCAGCGATAACAATCAAGCACGCACAAAAAGAAAATAATGGTATCGATAATACTTAGGGTGTAGCAGTCTTGCTGAAAACTCTGGAGCTGTTCGTCGTTAAAGATGAATCATAAATGGCAAATTGTTTAAATAATTAGACTTCATTATAGAAAACAGAGAAAAGCCTGACGCGTGTCACGTCGAGTAGGTACCCAACATGCATTTAAACAGATGTTGAGGCACTAGCTGAAATTATTGAGAGAAAACAAATCTATCTCTTGCGGAAAGTTTGGATCTGTTCGGTTAGACCTTAAAACAGCAGAGAATGTCTCAGTTATCACGACAGCTGGGATAAGTGAAGCTGTTAGCCAGATACAGTTTGAAAGGTTCAAAAAAAAAAAAATCATGACACTATTTTGCACTTTTTTTAGCTAAAAATGCATCTACGATTTCTATCAAGTCGTGATAATTAAAAACTGTCATTCCTTGTTTCTCCGTCTGTATATTGCATGAAAGTTAGTCGATTTAAATTTGGACGTTTTTTTTAACCACGGGAATTAATCTCTCCCTCCATCCTTCAGCCAAGATATAAAAATTCGTCTTGATACAAAGTCTGATCTTTCAAAATATATTGAAAGTTGTGTGATCACCATGATGAAACTCCTATAATTTAAGTTTTAGTTGATGGTTAGGCTGTCAATATTCAGCATTTTTCCGACTAGACTAATCAAGGGCGCTTAATGATTATGTGTCTCAGATGTTTACTCCCCACATCCAATCACAGGTGTCTCATCTCCAGATTGTCTGGGGAAACAAAGAGGGATAAGAAGACAATGGTTTACAATTGCGCTTTGAAAGCTGTACCTGTATTGCAGATACTCGTGTCATAAATGTGAGCTTTTCAAATATCTTACCTGTTGTTTTGCTGAGATTTTATGTATGGCAACAAATGCTGTTATTCGCCAAAATAGGACACCTTTTCTGTGACTATATTCACACGAAAAGAAGATAACACGCTTATAGTTCATTCTTCGTGGAGTCAAGGTTGTAAAGAAACTGTTGATATGGACATTATTGTTTTGGCTGTTACCGTAGGGCAGTGTCTCTGACTTGAGAAGTTGTGCAATGCCTTTGGCTCTGAAAGGAATTATGAGTACATGGATGCATGTGCCATTTCAAATGTGTATGGACCTGAAAAATTCAGAGATTTGCCTCTGTCGGATGTATTAATACGATGTCACTGTCTCTATTTCTTGCAGGGAAAGGAAATCACACGGAACACTTGCGCCTCTTATCTTGAAATCCAGGTACTATTTATTGCTATCTCCTAAGTACACGAGACAATAAAATAGAAGTAATAGTTGTCGTTGAAACATTTGTAGTTTTAACATAAAATAAAACCAGAAGTTCGATCTAGCAAAATGCAAGCAGAAACAGGTATCCACTCAGAGAATGCGATCACTTCTATTTCACCTACAAGTGTTATTTTGAATCCAGAACTGCGAACGTTATATTTATCACGCAAGTCATTAATAGGGTCAGTTATTAACGCTGAGGTCCTCTGTTTCAGACCATTCTGAAGATATGTTTGTTAAAGAAAATGTTGATAGCTTGAAGCCATTATAAAAGATTATTTGTGGCTGGAATAAAGCTTGTAAATTATTCTGAAAATGTGTAAATGTCTCTCTTCTTGTTGCAGGTGATTGTGATAGAAGGTACGTTGCTACCGATATGTTTCATGGAAGATTCCTTGTTGCCGCATTATTCTTCAAGGATGTAAAGGGGAATCAGCTACATGTAGATATATATTTGCTGGCACAATAAAGCCAAAACTAAATAAAAAATTACTCTAAGATAGCAATTTCTAATGGCAATTATTTATGTAGCGCTTGCTCTTCTCAATGCATAAGTATGTACTTAGAAATTGTATTACCTATTATAAAGCCTTCTTTAGAAAAGTAAAAATGCACTTGTGTTTCAATACCTGTGAGTGTAGAATTAGAATATATACGTTTACGGGGATCACGAGTGGCCAAGTGGTCTAAAGCGCTCACCGTCACGGATCACTGCTATTTCACCTCTGTCTGTGTGGGTTCGACTCTCGGTCTCGGCCAATGTGAGTACGTGAGAAAGCTTGCCAGTATCTTCTCGTGGGTCGGCGGTTCTTACCGGGGTTTCCCAGGCTCTTCCTAAGCCATTTATACTGGCCGCCATGTATAGCCTATCTTGTGCTGAAAAATGGTTTTAAACTCTACCACCACAACCACCTAAATGTTTACGCATATCACACAAACGGTAGCAATACATTGGACACACTATATAGTGTCAACCGAAGTTTCTATTTCAGAGATACAAAAATGATATATTTTTCGGAAATGTTGGATGTAGTAGATGATTTTTGTTATGTTCCCATGACCGAACTTGAGCATGTAAGACATATTTGTTGGAAATATTTGATGTAGTGGAGGAATTGAGTCATGTTCCCATGATCATACGTGAGCATGTAAGACATGTTTCTAGGAAATATTGGATGTAGTGGAGGAATTGGGCTATGTTCCCGTGATCTGACGTGAGCATATAAGCCATATTTGTAGGAAATACTGGATGTAGTGGAGAAATTGGTTCATATTCCCATGATCGGACGTGAGCATGTAAGACATATTTGTATTAAATATTGGATGTAGTGGAAGAATTGGGTCATGTTACCATGATCGGACGTGAGCATGTAAGACATATTTATAGGAAATAGTGGATGTAGTTAAAGAATTGGGCTATGTTTCCATGATCGGACGTGAGCATATAAGACACGTTTGTAGGAAATATTGGATGTAGTGGAGGAATTTGGTTATGTTTCCGTGATCGGACGTGAGCATGTAAGACATGTTTGTAGGAAATATTGGATGTCGTGGAGGAACTGGGTTATGTTCCCATGATTGGACGTGAGAGCTTATGAATATTCATGTGATGTACTCACCTACTTAAATATTTTGTATTAACATTTTGCGTACAGATGCACTTTTTACTACATACAGTTAATTAAAGACCCTTAAACTGTATCTGTAAGATTGTCCAAATAACTATCCTTTATGGCAAGATCGGCACAATAATGTTTACTTCTTATGAACGATCTATCCAAGAAGAAACTTTTAAACTGTTAAAAATTACACGCCGCCAGCACCAGTTGTGCCAAAGGTACCATGCAGTCTCCCACTATAAAATCCAGCCCTATGAGATATCTCTGTTCACTTTTAGTAGTGTTTGTGCATGACGAACCGGACAGTGAAAGCATGACTGAGATAAGATTGTAAATCAGCTAGATTTCTCTGTCTCATGGGATTCAGAAAGTCAGTTACGTATACATTGCTTTACTTTGTGCAATGTTTATTCATAATATATACCCGAAATTCAGCGTTTTAAAGAAAATCAATATTTGTCTTCCTTTCTCTTCATTCTAATGACAATGAAGTTTGTTTGTCTTTTTCAAGTTCTACTATATTAGCACAAACTATTGAAATCTGCCGAATGATTAACTGACAAAGATACCAGAGACTGAAAAACAAACAGACAGAGATCAATATTGAAAACATTTGTTTTCTTACCTTTCAACTTTCACAAAGCAAGAGGAACGCACATACATAGTTCTCATGATATTAACAATTACTTTGAACGCCTCAAAGATATTTTCAATGCACTGTGTCCAATTTAGCATTGAACTCGATGAAGTTGAGGACACAGCATTGTTCATTTTGTATGCACTTCTATTCTATTAAACATATTGTAAATATGATGATTGATCTACCTGGGCGGAATACTAGATGGATCTCTCCATGTTTCTTACCTGCAACATCGTTTATACGATCATTTGCAGCAAAGCTTTTGAAGAAATGAAAGCGAAGTGTGTATAAACCAAAGAATGAAGTTAAAAGTTTGAATATCATTTCATAAAATGGCTAAGAGAAGAGCGGATGATAAACGTCTCAAGCGGAAAAAGAGGATATGACTTGTTTTGTTTGAGAGGGACAGTTTCACTGCCAATGTCAAAAGAAATTTGTTCCAGATTCATTCTACCGGAGAAGTTAAGACGAGAAAGAAACGTTCAGACAGAAAGAGATTGAAGAAAGACCCAGACGTTTACTAAAGTTTTTCAGGCTATCGGCAAAGAATCTTGAAATCGAGCGACTGCTGCAAGCTGTACATCTCCACTTGAAAAATGTAAAATACCCGAACCCAAATTCCAAAGGAGAAAAATAAGTTGCAGAACGATGACACCTTCGTATGGAAGTTGTCATTTTTAAAAAAGTTGACCAGCCAGTTCCAGTGTTAATAATTGTTGTCTTTTTTGTCTAGATTGCAGAATTTCCCACACAGATTTAGAATAGATATATTGTCTCCTAGTGTGTTTTGGAAGCTATGTTACTGTTCCTGACGTTTACAACTGTAGTGTTAAACTTTGTTGTTTTTTTTTAATCTATCAGCGAACACCCAAAATAAACAATATCCCATGACAGGCCCTTTAAGTGAAATATAGTGTTTATAAAATTTGCCTGCCAAGTTTTTGTAACTGAGTTTTTAAAGATTGTCTGTTCAATATGCTGCGGTTTTTAAACTGATATGAATATTTTCAAATCCAAGTTCAACAATATTTATAACTTTCTAATTCTTGAAAAAATAATAGCTACATAGCTACTGTTTTCCTTCTGGATTAAACTTTAAGACCTATTGCTTGGACAATTTATGTTGTTAGCTATATTGAAAAAAAGGAGGCCCAATAACAGATTATTGTATCACACTTGCGTTAATAAACATTTAATAATGGAAATATACAATTTGTTTTATATTACTTAGATAATTTTCAAACCATTACATCAGAATACAGGAAAAGCTGTATTCATTCTGTTTTTAAAAGAAGGAAAGAAATAAAACATTTGTCCCAGACTCAAAAGCCTTTGAAAGATCACAAAATACATATAAAAATGTTGAAATAGTTTCAGTGATTTACACACACACACACACACACACACACACACACACACACATATATATATATATATATATATATATATATATATATATATATATATATATATATATATATATATATATATATATATATATATATATATATATATATATATATATATATATATCTTGGAGTAGTCATCGAATATCAAATCGATTTGTCATATTGATAAATAAAGAAATTTGTTTTCCTTCAACGACAGATAAGAATAAATTTTAAATGTGTTTTTATCGTTTTCCGGACGCCATTAAATATTTGTTTTACTTACGCCATTATGCCAAGTGTCTTTATCAATATGAATTTAATGGTGTCTATAATTTATTTTTCAGAGACTGTAATTTCGTTCAATATATCAAACAATCGTTTTCAAAAAGTAAATTGGAAAACAATACAATCATCGATAGTTGAGAAACGTAGCAAAATACAAATTTAATATATTATCCCTGTTTCCGTTATAATTACAAAAACGGAAACATAATTGCTAGTAACTCTGAGTATTCGCAGCGTATTTGAAGAATTTGTCATATTTTTTCATCTTTCGTAATGTTTTATAATTTTTTGTATCAGAATGGGAAGAATCGGAGAGATGTGTATTCCAAATATTTCTCTTTATCACACTCTCTCATGTTGTTTACCTTGACCGATTTATTTGTATTTATTACATCTGTCCTATTTCCATTCCTTTATGACTGCCTTATACCAGAGTAAAATAATCTCAATTAAGACAGCCAAAGTTCGAATCCTTCACATCTTACCTTGTTAATTTGTCGGAAACGTATGCCATGATACCGCCTCCGTGACAAAATCTGTATTTTCTTACAGGTTATTTACAAACTTTTGAGTTCTAAACTATCCATATGGATGATAGAATTTAAATGTGTTTCACTAAACATAAAATTGAAAACTGTTCTGCTATACGCCCCCCCCCCCCCCAATTGATCTTTACTCGGGTGCTCCTAATATTGAATGAAGTAAAGAAATTTCATTATCCCCGTTAGTTCTCCGGTTTCTTTCAGTATCCCAGAAAGAGTGAGAAAGAGAGAAGTCAATAAAATAAATAGAACGTACTTGATGAGTGACACTGTAGCAACTGCTCATAGTAGCTTGATAAATATATTTTGTTTTGCTGTTTTCTATTGGTGGTGGGAGAATTAGCTATTAATACACTGTATGGAATATCAGATATTAAAGTCTAATTCTTCAAATCGTTCTATTGACATCGTGTCTGGATGAAGTAAAGAGAATTATAGATCAAACGAGATAAACAAAACAATGGAAGTAAACATGGGCGCTGCGCCTGGGGGTGGGGGTCACTTATTTTCTACCGACACCCGGATGCTTAGATTTTTTTGCGATTGAGATAATGTGCTGGGTAATTTGGCACATGGCTGGGACATATACTTGATACACTGTTACAAATGTAAATAATTTCAATACAGAGGGTCTAGATATGGAATAATATCCTCAGATGAAATCATAATGCAAATCCGTAAGATTCGGCATTTCAGTCAAATTGCCACACGTTTTGATATTGAACAAATTACTTGTACGAAGGTAATGAAGATCGATATGGTACACACACACACACACACACACACACATAAATATATACACCCATACCCACACCCATACACTCGACTATTTAGTGAGATATATACTTATATACATACACATACACATATACTTGTTATTTTGCATAGATATGTCAACAATTGCCTAAAATGGACAGATATGTCAGTAGTTGAGTAGAATGAAAGGATACGTTAAGAGTTGAATAAAATGGACATATATCTCAACAGCTGAGTAGAATAGGCAGATATATCAACATATGAGTAGAATGGACAGATACGTCAAGAACTGAATAGAATGGACAGATAGGTCAAAAGTTGAGTAGTATGGACAGATAAGTCAACAGTTGAGTAGAATGAACCTATATGTCAACAATTGAGTAGAATGGACAGATAAGTCAACAGCTGAGCAGAATGGACAGATACGTCAACAATTGAGTAGAATGGACAGATATGTCAACAGTTGAGTAGAATGGATAGATACGTCAACAATTGAGTAGAATGGACAGATATGTCAACAGTTGAATAGAATGGATAGATACGTCAACAATTGAGTAGAATGGACTGATTCGTCAACAGTTGAGTAGTAAGGACACTTAAGTCAACAGATGAGTAGAATGGACATATATGTCGACAGTTGAGTAGAATGGATAGATACGTCAACAACTGAGTAGAATGGACAGATATGTCAACAGTTAAGAAGAATGGAGAGATACGTCAAGAATTGAGTAAAATGGATGGATTCGTCAAAGGTTGAGTAGTATGGACAGATAAGGCAACATTTGAGCAAAATGGACATATATGTCAACATTTGAGTAGAATGGACAGATACGTTAAGAATTGTGTAGAATGGACATATAAGTCAACAGTTGAGTAGTATGGACAGATAAGTCAACAGCTGAGTAGAATGGACATATATGTGAACAGTTGAGTAGAATGGACAGATAAGTCAACAGTTGAGAAAAAATGACGGACACGTCAGCCGTTGAGTAGAATGGACAGATACGTCAACAGTCGAATAGTACGGACAGATATCTCAGCATTTGAGTAGAATGGACATATATTGTTATGTATATTTGATTTAATTAAATTATTTGTTTGCTAGGTTTATTTTTTTTATTCCACTACTTGCTAATGTAATGTAACTTTATTTACTGGATTTTACATTTCCAGGAATTCATTTTCCCGAAATTCAGTTCAGTTTGACCTGACCGTTTTACGTAAACACTAATAACAGAAACTATACGTCTAATGCTGTCCTAGTTCATTATCTTGATTCGGAAATAAGTGAGAGAAAACAATTTTTTTATTTTTATTCTTTCTCACTGTAAAATTCATAAAGAGAAATAGAGGCTATACTTTGAGTACGTGGCAAATAACTTGTAGCAATTCTTTCAAATCCCGTTTTTTCCAGTGGACTGATTCACATCCGGCATCTGTTTTGCGCCGTAACTAGATTTATTATTGATGTATTGAGAAGAATAGGCATTCTGGCCATAACACTTGAGAAGTCAAAGTGTTTTATGTTGTGATTAGATTTTTGGGCTAATTATTTTATTTTCTTCAAATTAGTTTGATTCCAAGAGATTATTTTTCCCTGGAAATACTTGTGCTCTAAATTAATTCCTAGATTAAGACAGTTATCGAAATTTAAACAGCATTCAAAAACTGGAATATTATTTTCTGTGATACTCAGTTTCATTGGGACTTTTTATTACAGTGACTTCTATTTTTTAATTCTTGGAATATTCTTGGATTATTTTTCGTAGAATGGTAAGTTATTTTTCTCAATTTTACCTAGATTTTTCTAGGGAAATGTATCATTTGTTAAATTGTACAAAGTTTGTTGTCTTCACTCTTTGTTGCTACTGTTTAAAAGAGCCTCAACGAAACAATATGTCAGCAGTTGAGTAGAAATGACAGATACGTCAACAGTTGAGCAGAACTGACTCAAGAGTTGAGTAGAATGACAGATACGTCAACAATTGAGTAGAATTGATTTAAACGTCAACAGTTGAGTAGTTGAGTAGAATGGACATATATGTCAACAGTTGAGAAGAATAGACAAATACGTCAATAGCTGAATAGAATGGACGGATACGTGAACAGTTGTGTAGAATGGATAGATACGTCAACAGTTGTGTAGAATGGACAGATATGTCAACAGCTGTGTAGAATGGACAGATATGTCAACAGTTTTGTAGAATGGACAGATATCGAAACAGCTGAGTAGAATAGGCAGACATATCTACAGTTGAGTACAATGGACAGATAAATCAACATTTGAATGTATAACAGTTCTCAGACCTTGATAACATGTGTTAAGTATCAGCATGATAAAAACAAAACTGTGTACCAGTTATAATGATTAATATATGCTACACCGAGCTAGGCACACGCATGGATCTGGAGACACGTTAAACAAAATGCAAGATGTATGTAACTTCGGTATCAACAAAGCTTATGGCTAGTTACAATGAGTGCTAAATGTTAATATCAGATCGAATCACATGGAGATTTGGCAAAGCCACCATTTGATAATGGAAATACATACCACTCAACATATTCCATACAAACATTAAGTGCATTTGCATTTTAAAGTTATGCTTAGTCATGGTAAGTCCCCCATAATCAATTCTGATGTTTATTGATTTTCATGATTTGTTTTCTTCTGTGGAATAATATAGATCGTGTGCGATATGGCACAGACTTCACAATTATTGGTGCCCTACACGACTTCTTATCCGCTGATACAATAATATGAGATTAGTCGATTGCATTGAGGGGAACATCAACTTCAAGTTGTATCACCGAAAGAAGTATCCACAAAGTTGTGTTAAACTCCTTAAGGTGAGCCGAGGGGACTGGACTATTACGACACGAATGCTCTTTCTCCTCGAATACAGCTACAGATTGTCCAGCGATACAAGAATATAAGATCACTCGATTGCATTGAGGGGAACATCAACTGCAAGTTGTGTCTAAAGAAAGAAGTGTTCACAAAGTCTGCGTTAAACTCCTTAACGTCAGCAGAGGGGACTAGAATATTTACGACACGAATTATTTTTTTGCCTCGAATACAGTGACAGATTATCCAGCGAATGGATGCTTGTCTCGATATCTTTATCCTCCTTCAATATTGCCTGTTTCAGTCTGCTATTGTCTTAGTCCTTGTCAGTCAACGTCTCACTTAAGCAGCAGGGGGGGGGGGGGCGAATCGGACATTTTGTCCAATCGTCATTTGGCTTAATTAATACCTTCTGCACTCAGCGGATCCAGCGTCGTCAGCGCCTGGTAAAAAAAAACGACGTCGTCGTCGGGGAATTGTCCGGAACGTCATTTAGTTTAATATACTTTCTGCACTCAGCGATCCCAGTGTTGTCAGCGTCGGGTAAAAAGCGCGACGACCGCGTCGATGTCATCGCTACCCCTGCTGCTAAGGGGCTATTTACAATGATCTTACAAACAGAGTGATCACTAACTCCTCCTCTTGTAGATCAATTAGGTTATTTGACTGATCGGTAAGTCTGAAATTAATTCTTGTTAAAAACCGATTATGGCATCGCATATAGACCGGATTAATCGGGCTCTCAACGATTAAGAATCGGGGGGGGGGGCTGTTGGTGAAAATGAATAAAGGATATACCCCTGTTGAGCTTGATTTGATTGCTTGGTATCTACCTGGTAACTCCCTTCGAAAACATCACACACTAGATTGATTGCTATCACCGATGCGATATTTACGTTGTATGGAGCAATATGCCTACCACCATCTCCGTTATCGTGTCTGAGGATAATTGATGGACCGAGAAAATCATTAAGAGACTTTCTTAGTTCTGGCGCGTTGTATCCTGTAAACTTAAAATCAGGTAAATCGGCTTCTGTGATATTATACTCGGTTAGGAATTTTTGTTTATTATCATCGCTGTTAGCGGATATTGTTTTAACGATTCGCTCATTAATATATTCCATGTCTGATATGAGTTGATTTAACACCTCAACGTGTTTTCGTGCTTTTGTTTTCCGTAGTTGTTCTAGTTGCAATTGGTAATTACGATTAATCTCGATAAAAAAAACTATCGATATCATTTAAATTAACTGTGACCACGGCGGACGATTCAGGAGTTTCCTTATACGGAAAATACCACTGCATGGTATTCCTGTTTTGAAATATAAACCTGCTGGGTAATAACGTGTTTTTTATAATAGACAAATCATCTCGATAACTGGGATTAATTTCATGATACGATTGCGCATTTGTGTGAGGTGGATTCTTGGGCCAACCTAGTATGGTTCTTATTGAACTGTTATAAATATCAACCATATACCCCGGTGTGCTTATTTCAATCGTCGACGATAACGTCAGTTCATGAACCGTAATAACGATTTTTGATTCTTTTCCTGTGATCGATTTTATCCTGCGTTGAAATTCTTTATTGATTTGGTCTACTTGGTATGACCCAGTTGGTATTGTAACCTCCTTCCAGTTTGGGGTCCCATCGGGTTTATTTGTCCATGCAAAAACCAGCGAGTTATTAGGTTGTTGTCCGTTAAATGCTTCCGCTCGGATATTAGGCCAACTGTGATATACTCGCAATTTTGCCAGCGCGATCTCGTGAACAGGAATCGGAGAAGGGAAGTTTACACTGAATTCTGGCTTCGTTGATGTTATCGATATCATACTTGTTTGTACCGGAGTGGTGTTCTCCGCGATCCGTTGAAGTAATTGAAACCCTTCGGGCTTCAGCGACATTATTATTATTCGCTGTTTCTAGTGTTCAACTTCAACACCGAATATTAACAACCTGCTTGTTTTCAGGAGAATGTTTTAAGCCCATTGAAGTGGTTTCAGCGACGTGGTTTCCAGCTTCCAGTTGAAAATCCTCGATTTTTGACATCGCGGAGTCATACAACTGGACCATCGTGGAGAATTCAACATCGGATATAAACGAATTATCTATCGCCAACGAGATCAACCCGGATAATTTCGAGTACGCGTCGGATACTATTTGATGTTTTACTGTATACTCGTTGAGTTTTTTCTGAGAACACGATGATATCTTTCTAGTGATTGCGTTGGCGACTGCAGCAATTGTTGTCGCCGCGGAGATAGCGATTGGAACAGCGATCGGGGCCATCATGGTCACCGTGGATAAAATGACACCGGTACCAGCTACTATACCTGACACCGAGTACACGGCCGCGTCGATGGCGGTTATTTTTCGGAGGTATTTTTTTATTTTTACACGGTATTGTTCGGAAAGCGTTTTCAAGTTCGCGGAGAATTCTTTTACGGTATCGAATCGATATTGATGTGACGTCGGTGATACCTCTGATTCAATTACCCTGGTGGTCATTTTATTTTAAAAGAACTAGTGTTTTCAATTACTTACTTAAATTATCGCCACGAATTCCACATACCATGTAATGTTTGTCCTAAATAGACCGCTATCAACGGCTCTAATTATAAACCGTTCAGTTGCATCCTTGTCAATGATTGTTGATATTGTATTGTTAAACCCGGATGAACTCGACGATGATATATTAAACTGCATCGTTGAAATCAATGTCAATCGATAAATGCCCTTGACGGTTGCGGTAATATTTACTATATTCTGTGTAGGAGTCCAAGTGAATGATCCGTGTTGAACCGTGTATACGCTATTGCCGATGCTCCCATGAGGTGTTTTCATTTTTTCGAGTTGCTCTGTCATTTTCGGTAGTCTGTCTTTGATATCTGTAACATCAGCTCTGATTGTTCCTATTTCCTGTGTATTCTCGGTCATAGTATTTCTGGTCACTGCAATATTAGTTTTGATTGTTCCTATTTCCTGTGTATGCGCGTCTATATTCCCCTTAATCGCTGCAACATTAGTTTTGATTGTTTCTATTTCCTGTGTATTCTCGGTCATACTTTTTTTGTTCGCTGCAACATCAAGTTTGATTGTTCCTATTTCATATGTATGCATGTCTATACCTTTTTTGTTCGCTGCAACATCAGTTTTGATTATTCCTATTCCCCGCCAATACGCGTCTACATTTTTTGTTCGGTTCAATATCAGTTTTGATTGTTCCTATTTCCTGTGTATGCGCGTCTACACTCCTTTTGTTCGCTGCAACATTAGCTTTGATTGTTCCTATTTCCTGTGTATGCGCGTCTATATTATTCTTGTTCGCTGCAACATTAGCTTTGATTGTTCCTATTTCCTGTGTATGCGCGTCTACACTCCTTTTGTTCGCTGCAACATCAGTTTTGAATTTTCCTATTTCCTGTGCACGCGCTTCTATATACCTTCTGTTCGCTGCAACATCAGTTTTGATTAATTCTATTTCCTGTGTATGCGCGACTACACTCCCTTTGTTCGCTGCAACATCAGTTTTGATTATTTCTATTTCCTGTGCACGCGCTTCTATATACCTTCTGTTCGCTGCAGCATCATTTTTGATTATTTCTATTTCCTGTTCATGCGCGTCTACATTATTCTTGTTCGATGCAACATCAGTTTTGATTGTTTCTATTTCCTGCCCATACGCAGTGATATCATTTATAGTTGTTGTAATTTCATCCGGCTTGGCATTTTTTCTACCAAGGAATTTATCAACGGTGTCATCGATCCTGTTAACATTTTTTCGTAACGTGTAAAATTGGCCCGACAGTGTTGTAAACTCTGAAATAGTATTTTTTATCCCTGCAAGATTTGGATCGGTCACCGTCCGGGCCCCAAAAAACTAGCGGTAGTGAGTTGTATATCGGTGACAGACTTTTGTATCCCCTCGAACTGATTTGCTTGCGCGTTAAATCTATCATAGAAATTTTTTAACGAATTCGACATGGATATATAATTGTCGCCCAGTGTATTTATTTTTCCATTTATCGTCAAGATGGATTCACCCGGATTGAGTCGTCCGTCGCCGGTATACAACGCGATAGCGTTCTCGGCGGCATCACGCTGTCGTATTAAAACATCGTCGAGTGACACATTACTGGATTTCAATTTACCCTGGCGGTCTTGAAATACAACTATTTCGCCCGGGTCAACACTGGTTAGATTTAACGTATCAGCGATTTCATCCTCGATTAGTTTTTTTATGTCATCGGTGGCGGACGTTATGGGTTCTTTCAGCGCCGAAACCGGTCGTCCCCAGATATCAATCATTATTATTGTAAAAAAAACAGTGTTTTTAATTAACCCGCCGGGCCTCTACGACCCCACTAGTGTATTCGTTTACAACCACATGAGGTGGTTTCCGCGATGATGAAATCGCCGCGAGTACGTTCAATACCTCACGGCCGCATATCGGTGGGTCACTTAATTGCTGCGTTGGCAGCGTGGAATAAAAAACCGGGGCTGAACACGCCCGGATATACCGCATGAACTCGTTTGGCGGGGCTAACCCGTATGAATCAAAATAGACGATCGCACGCGGATCAATCGCGTATGCAACCCAATGAGTTCCCGCTCCGGAGGATTTATCGAGGTTAATTATACCGGTTTCAATATTCCTTGGTTTTGTCGGTAATTGATCCCTCATAAAAACACCTCTGAAGTTTTTTATCGCTAACGCGTCTGCGGCATCTATTAAATCAAAATTGGATAACGGAACCATAGACTCTTGCGTTAATAAACGGTTCCCAGTAGTCTTAGACCCTTCCCCGAGTACCATGAATACGGGGTTCCCGGTAGTCTTAGACTCTTTCCGGCTACGGGTCGTCCTCGTTTCTTTTTTTTATAGCCTTTCCCGGTTGCCTTCTTCAATGCCATTCCCGCCGCGGTACCAACGGCTCCTAACGCCGCCGCCTTCGCCACTGCTGGGGCCGCCGCGGCAATCAACGCTGGAATCGCAGCTAACAGCGGAAATATCCCACCGGTCTTTTCCATGTTTTTAATCGCTGCGGCCGAAAAATCTATTTGAACACCCTTTTTATTCCTCATCGCATCATTGAAATGTTTTATTTGACGCGCCGTCAACGATATCTTATGATTACCACCTGCCATCTGTGACGGCTTTAACGTTATTGTGGTTCCACATTGTTTAGCCGACTTTGATCGTAATTTCTTGACTTGACCATCGGTCAACTCTACACCGACAACACTATACGACATTTTTATTGTAAACGCGTTTATGTTTTCAATTACATGTTTTCCACTGGTGCATCAACGATTCTCATTCGTCCACCAACACCTTCCAACAGCATTGATTTATCGCTGAGAATGACAGCAACCGCTCTATAATCAACACCACCCGGGGCTATACGAGCTCGGAAGTGTATATCAACGACGGACTGTCTCGTTAAATCAAGATGTTCCAGCGAAAAGTAATAAATCGGATACAGGTTTTTAAAATCAAGTTGTGATATTGCAAACCGGTGTCAACGTTTTGATCACGACCCAGCAGCAGGGAAGTCGTACAGACCAGGTGGCTCAGATAATTTTAACCCTCCTACCAAACATTTATCCGTAGAAGTCTCAGAAAGCAGAAATAACGCCTCCTACGCAAATTAATCCGCAAAATTTCAACCCAAAGTGCATTTTCAGACATAAAAAAATGGCAGCTTTTTTGGGGGGGGTATTGTAAAATTTGTTTGCCATAATTGAATTATGGTGCAAATTTGGGCTGCGGATACTAATTTTATTTCACAATAAAACAATATAGTTGAAAATAAGATGAGTCGAAAAGTTAGCACAGTTGGAGAACCTCAATCTGCTAGATTAGCGCGAGATCAATTAGCGGCATTAAAGAAGCTAATTCCGACAAAACGATTATTTAAGAGAAATGTTCGTGGTTACGAAGATATGCAACATGGAATTTCAGAAACTTCGGCAAAATGGTTGAAGCCAGTGACCGGAACAATTGAACAGGTTGTATATGGCGACGAAAAAGATCCAGATGCTAGAAAACGTGGAATCTTTCCTATGTTGAAAGGTATTGAGGATCAATCACGAACATTACCCGAGCGATTAGCAATAGCAGCAGCGGCGCAACAACTTGCAATTACTGATGGAGGAAAACCTGGAGGTGGAAAACCGGGAGGAAGAAAAATCTCAATGATAAAAGGGAAGTTTAATATCGATAATTTAAGAGAAAATTTCACCGATGAGGGATGGGAAATAATATCGCAGCCCCTCTCGACATTGTATAATATAGATGAGATTGGCCAATTTGCGGAGGAATATTTTAGTAGTCGAACTGAATTTTTGACTGCAGTGGGGAAAAAAAGATATGCAACTCGCGATAGTTGGTATGATATGGTATATAAAATTTACACACAAACAACATCAATAAGTAAGACAGCGGATCCGCGTTACAGAAGATTTTTAGAAACAGCAAGAGATACACAAAGATATAATAAGCAAGAGGCGGAAGAAAGAAAACAACTGGAGAAAGAAAGAAAACAGCAAGAGAAAGAAAGAAAACAACTGGAAAAAGAAAGAAAACAACAGGAGAAGAAGGAAAAAACTAAAACACGAGGAAGAAAAGCAGCACCACAGGAAGATATTCAACTACAGGAGCCAATATTTCAACCAGAGGAATTAGGAGCTAGACCAAAGGAAGATATTCCACCACAGAAAAAAGAAAGAAAATCAAGAAAGAAAAAAGATCAGAGTGATGAACCAATAATTGTTCCCGAATATGTACCATCACCGGCTAGTAGTTCGTTTATTCTTAATCCTAGAATATCTGCTGAAAATTATTTGGATAAAAACATGTTGCATTTAACTCGCAACTATGATTCAACAGTTCAAATGGCTGCGGATAATTCTCCGGAAAATAAAAGATTACTTTTGCGAAAAGATATTGATGCTGATAAAATTGACGAAATTGATTGGCTAGCAATGATGTATTTTGGTAGTATAGAAAAACCAGTAAAATATGATGATGAAAATTTTAGAAAATTTTCATCAGATGTTATTCAATATAGAACTGCGAGTGCGAGAAAGACAATTTCGCCACCTAAAAGTAAAAGTTCGTCACCTAAAGATAAAGGTTCACCACCTAAAAGTGATAGTCCTGAATCATTTTCCTTTGATCTTCATCACCCTCTTCTCTCTCCTACATTATATCCAAGGGAACCTTCTGCATTCCCCTCTTGGCGACCCCCACCTGTGGAACCAACAGCGTCAAACTACAGGGGTCCCACTGAAAAACCAACAAGATGGGGAATCGACCCCGGGGAGGGTAAAACACTTAGGGGCGGTTCACCTTCACCTCCACCAGAAATATATTTACCACTGACGTCGTCGTCTAGTTCGTCAGGAGAAGTATTTGAGGATCCAGAAAAAAAATCAGGAAAAGGATATGGAAGCGGATATTCAGTTTGCCCTGACAGTGTTGTCAATGATGTATCTCGCCTCGAAGTATTAATCGGAGGAAAGCGAGCCGGAAATAATTCCCGTGAGATAGTCAACGAAGCATCAGATATTTGTCAGCGATTATTCCGTGGTGGTATCATCGATTCTCATATTTATAAGGAGTTTGTCGATGAGCTTATCGATTAAAACAACATAATTGAAATAATATGATTATTCACAAAAATCAACGCAGACCAAGACAGGTCCGCATAGTAAACTCTCGATTGCCAGTATACAAATATATTCACGGTAATGGATTCGGCGATATCGTTGGAAGTCTTGTCACGCGAGTAATACCTAAAATTGGACCCGTGATTAAGCAATTTGGGTTGAAAGCGATAGGAAAGATCGGCGAGACTGCCATTTCTGGTATCGGTAATTTGGCCAGTAAAGGCTTCAACACTATCAAAGATAAAATATTAAGTTTAGTACGTAAAAAGCAACCCGTCAAATTACCCATTACCAGAGAAATGCCACCCGAAGTTAGTAAGGTCATAAATGATGCGGCAAATAAAAAAATAAATGATCTAGCACAGGAAGCTGCTATAACAAATCTAGCGCAGGAAGTTGCTAATACAAATCTAGCGCAGAATGTTGCTAGGACAAATCTAGCAAATACAAGTTTCGTTTCAGGTGATGGT
The DNA here is from genome assembly GCA_028554795.2 of Sinohyriopsis cumingii. NCBI lineage: Eukaryota > Metazoa > Mollusca > Bivalvia > Unionida > Unionidae > Sinohyriopsis > Sinohyriopsis cumingii. Next base: position 45,203,563 of record CM068839.1, read on the forward strand.
CTTCGTTTTAGACGATATTATTAATAATAAATGTTCTCACAAGTGTCAAATGAAGTATTTAACATGGATGAACCAGTAGGTATGGATACATCAATGCGAGATTTCCAGTATTTCTCGTACGAGGTAGTTGAGCCAGATTCAAGAAATCGAAAGGAAATTCAAGTCCACGATACAACAAGATATTTTCTTCCATCTGAGGCGTATATCGAATTTGTTGGAAGGCTTGTTAGAGCCAACGATACCAACTTTGGAGCAGATTTTAAAGTTGGATTTGTCAATAACGGCATTATGTCATTATTCAAGAGTGCCACTTACATGATCGATGGAAAAGAGATTGAGTCAATCACGAATAATGTTGATATAGCAACGACGATCATAGGACTAGCAAGATACTCGGATGATTTTACCAGATCAGCCGGTCCTAGTATGATGTTTGCCAAGGATAATTCTAATGAAGCTGAACATAATCGGTATAACATCGCTATACCAATGGATAACACTGGTGTTGCACCAGCCACCCAGATGGCTTTAATAACTGGCGTCAATGACAATTACAATCTCGGATTTGCCACGCGAAAACTTATGTTGGTTGGTCCGAGTTTAAGATTTTCCTGCGCAATTCCGTTATCTCATATTTTTGGATTTTGTAGACATTTCAGAAAAGTTATTTACGGAGCGAAGCATACGATATCTTTCGTTCGAGATGTCAATGATGACAGAGCCATCTGGCGAGGTGCAAGTGTAGATCCCCTTGATATCGGCAAAGTTGTCCTTGAAAGAATTACCTTGTGGATGCCAGCAATAACACCATCGATGATCATAGAAGAAAAATTATTATCATTTATGAATCAAGGTGGAAAATCCGTTATGTCCTGGCTGACAACTATGACTGACTCCTACGATATTGATATTAACGGAATATTTACCTGGCGAATTGCTTCACAACAAGGTTCTTCTGCACCTAGACATATCTTTGTTGCCCTTCAATCTGTAGATAGAAATGATCAACTGCATAGTCACATGATATTTGATCGATTTGGGGCAACAAACATATCATTAAGAATAAATGGCCAACAGGAGCCAACCGAGGAAATAGCCATCGATTATACCACCAATTCCACGGCACGCGCGTATCATCGATTACTAAGTTTTATGGGACGCGATCAAAATATTGATACCGGATTGCAAATATCACAACTAGATTTTAATACACTCTATCCTATCTATTATTTTTCCCTGGAACATCTCGATTTAGTAAAGCAGTCGGTTGTTGATATTCATTTCAAAGCCAGAATTAACACAGGAGGACCAGCAAGAGCAATCGCGGTTATTCTTAGTGATAGAACAATGATCCTGGAGGGTATCAGTGGTAGAATGAGAGTCATCGATGCACCCGTAGAGAACATGTAACAAATTCTAAATTTAGATAAAGTGATTATTAATATGCCATACGATCACGTCAGCGTAACTCTGACTCCCGGTCAGGTGAAAAAACTTCAATCAGCAACAGCAGCGCGACGAGGTTTAAGTTTAACCTTAAAAAGTAATCAACTTCACGGTGGACCTAACAAACTATCGTTAACTAAAAATCAACACGGACATTTCACCAAAGCCAGATCGGCAAATACTGGTATTCGCCTGAATCTCTCAATAGGTGCAATCAGAGATATGATCAAAGTAGGTGGTATTTTTCCTTTATTCGCCGCTATTCCAGGATTAATAGCTGCGGCGGCCCCCATGATTGCAAAAACAATAGGATTAGGTGCACTCGGTGGGATAAGTACCGCATTAGGAAAAAAGATCGTCGGAGGAAGATATCGTAAAAAAAAGGGAGGGTTTATCTCCCCCTTCTCTCTTCTAGCAAAAGTGCTGCAGACGCAACAAGGATCCGGCCTTTACCTAAGACGACCCCCGTACGGATCCGGTCTAAGTCGAGCCTACCAGCCTCAAATTTAGATTTAATAAGTGAAGCAAAAAAAAAGAAAATAAAATTTTTCAGAGGCGTATTTATGCGAGATCAACTACCGGATAAACCAAATCCTACCGAGACAGGAATAATAAATCTCGATAAAAATTCCGGTCCTGGCACTCACTGGGTTGCGTATGCGATTAATCCTCGCGAAGTTATTTATTTCGACTCATACGGATTAGCACCGCCAAATGAATTTATCAAATACGTGTCAAAACTAAAACTTCCGGTTTGGTATTCAACACTTCCAACACAAACACTAGTAGATCCACCAATATGCGGTCCAGAGTCAATTAACGTCCTTGATGCAATTTCAAAATCATCTCGTCCTTTTCGCAAAATTTTATTTGAATATACCGTAGATAAATATCATGGTTGACATTTACGGTAGGTCTCTCTTTAGGAAAGAAAAAAAAGATACAGTCGACATCGATACATCAAAGTTTGCAACCAAGAGCGATATTAACAATCTTTTATCGTTATCAGAAGTTGATCCTGGTGAAGTTGCTGTATTTCAAAATACAGAAGGGCGATTACAAACTAGTAACGTTAAAATAACTGACATAATCAAGCGAGACGAATACCACGATCATATTAGTCAATTTACTCGCCAATCGGAGATGGTATTAAAATCTGTTGTTGATATCGCCGATATTATAGCAAAGTTACCCCTGAAGGCTGATAAAACATTACACGACGAACTTCAAGATAGAATGACAAAAAGACTTAACAAACTAAATAACGATCTTAAAAAACTTGACGATATTTTAGCTAAATTTAGCAAAAAATTTGACGAGAATATAAAAACATCAACTGATACTTCCTCCGTATCAGATCAAGCATCACATGACGATCTCAGCGAGAAAATAAAAAAAATCAACGAGGAAATTACTAATATTCTTGCCAAAATTAACGAAGTAAATATCTCGATGGGTCAGAAACTATCCACCGACGATCTCAACAAAAAAGTCAACGAGGAAATTATTAAACTTGGCAATGTTGTTGTTGTTGAATTTACAAGAGGAATTAACGCAATGCAAGTACAAATAAAATCCATCAACGATGAAATTAACGTGGTACGTGAATTGGCTCGTCAAAAAATCGATACATCAACGTACGACGAAAAAATTCAAGATTTAAAAACAAAAATATCGTCAATGAACCTTGGAAGATTATCGCGAATTTCGATACCAGCGGAGGTAGAAACAAAAAATCTTACCTGTAGTGTGCCACTTGTGGTAGAGGTACGAAAAGAGGCATGGTGGACACCCGTGAATAACAAATTTAAATTTAAACCGCCAATTAGTGGATATTATCGAATATTTATTCAATCTCCGATAGGTTTTAAAATAATAGCCGCAGGTGGTAAAATTTTTGGTGAATTTTTTAATTATATTATGTACACAGGTTACGAGAATACATTTACGCTGGAACCACCAGATAGAACCAATATGGGACCAATTGGTTATAGTATAGTTTTCGAATTTTTAGCCGAAGATAGGGAGTAATTATGCAATTGATATCGTAGATTAATAAATGACCGCATCGGATTACCGTTACAATCAGGCGAGATCATGGCAGGATTCGTTGCGAAAACAACTTGACGATTATCAAACAAAAATAAATAAATACCAGCGCAAATTAGTTATCATTGATGTTGCAGTGTACGCGGTATCGGCCGTGGTCGCTGGTGCAGGAATAATTCTATCCGCGGTAACAACAATCGCGCCAATTGTAGCAACAATAATAATCTCGTCAACAACAACAATTGCCGGTGTTCTTAATATCATCGCGAAAAAGATATCCTCGTGCACAAATGAAAAGTTATCTTTGTACAAAAGTAAACTTGCTAAAGTTAGTGACGCGTACTCGAAGTTATCATTGTTACTTTCTGAAAGTCTCAACGATGGTATTATATCCGATCTAGAATTTTCTACAATGATTAGTATTTACTCGGAGATTGAACAAATGAATATTAATAATGTCCGAGTTAGCCCAGATCGTGACAAACACGACACCGCCAACAACAACGTTAATATCGCTAAGTTCAACGAAACCCGAGTTTAGTATTAATTTTTCAACACCAATTAGCGTTAACGAAATTGCATTAACACAATTGCGCGTCTACAACAGCTGGCCTAATGTTAGATCGAAATCATTCGGTAATTTGATGCCAAATAATTCACTTGTTTTTGCAAATAAAAATAAACCCGATGGAACACCCGATTGGATCGTCGTTGGTATACCAACCGGTAGTTATGAAATTGATCAACTGAATAATGAGTTTACCACTAGAATATCAAATTTAACCGGCGATGCTACTCCGGGAATAAAGATATCTTCACATGATCCAACACTATCGTCAATGATAGAAGTGAAATCACCGTACGTGGTAGATATTTACCAATCATCGATCAGGAATATATTAGGTTGGCCCGAGGTCGCACCTCTGATAAAACCAAAGAAATCGGATGTTATTATTCCAGGTTGGTATGATGAAACCCTTCCAGAACTACCGGAACCAAAAAAGGAAGATTTTACAACCAACGAAGGATGGTATGGAGATATCAAACACAAACCTTTGATCCACAGCGCCATCAATCTCATGAATAACCACAAATTTAACCTGGTAATGTTCGCTTTCACTTTTATTAACGAAAGAATTCTCTCATGGTTGCCTCTTCCTAAAATCCCCCCAGATGTGAAAATCTTCGACGCTACCCACATTAACAGGATAATAGCCCCCATAGACGGTATCTTGGTAAGAAGAACTCTAGACGAGTTTATTCAAGAACACGAATCACAATTAAATTTATTGCGAAGATCATTTCATGAATGCATCCTAAATAAATCTAGTTCATGTAGCGAAATTATAAAGCACGTGAAAATTTTAAATCAACTTGCGAATGATATTGAATATTATCATGATATGTTTATTCGGGCGATAGTCGACGATATATCAATTGCCGACTATGTTCTTCCTATTAGCAAATTCGAGTTGATCAAGAACTCGGGTGAAAAACAAAAATTCATGAGAGTATTTGAATTAACCGAGGAAACACTGCCAAATTTCAAATTTCCCAATTCTGATTTTGATGCGATGAGAAAATCCGTCACTGATACCATTGATGATTTATTTCCGAAATTACATGCCACATGGACCAAAAAAATACATTCAGAATTGATTCTTAAACACAATAACGATCCTGACAAAGGTGGACGACATATATCGCCAGGTATCGTTAATATAACGGAAGTTATCGCGATTTATCTTCACGCGGATGTTGTCGAGGGTAGTTATAATGTTGATTCGTCAGTGTCGAATCAAGCGAATCAGGGTTTTATATTGTATTCATTTTCACCTAGCGCATCTCCCGGTTATTTGATAATCAAGGAACCAATGAATCCGTTTTACCTGCGATGTCATAATCGATTTTTGTCAAGAATAAATTTCAAACTAACGGATCAGAAAGGAAATTTACTTGATATACGAGGAGAAACTGTAAGTATCAATCTTTTGGTGAAATCGTGAGAATCTCTGATTCCCGATTTTTAAATCGCAAGTGAGATTTTCCAAATCTGTATCCCAGAAATATTTCTGGGGGAAAAAAATAAATAAAATCCAGGAGAATTTTCAAAAAATTAATCTTTTTTTTTTGTTTTGCGGAGATATTCAATTATTCTTCGTCACTCTCCGAATCAAATATTATTGGTACATAGGAGAATTTGATCCACGAATCAGCATCATAAGAAAATGTTGCGTTGTATTTTCCTTCTGCCACTCGTTTTACTGAATGCGAGTCAATAACGAAATATTTTGCTGCTGCAGACATCGATGTAAACGCGATTTCCTCACCTGTTGCTTGATTCACTGATTTAACAGTCCTCGAATAATTAGGAAATCCACGGTTATTACCAAATCTTGAATTTTCACTCTGGGTTACCGCGCGCAGATTGGAAAGTTTATTGTTAAGTTTATTACCGTCAATGTGGTCGATAACAAGTCCTCTCTCTATTGGTCCTTTGTAGCATTCGAATATAAATCTATGATTCGAATAACATTCTGTTCTTTCATTTCTTTTATGGACTGTAAATTTGAGATATCCCGAATTACAAATACTACCAACACGTTTCTTTGTTTTGATGTTTCTGACATTACCATCCTCAGATGCTTCGTAACCTTCGATGATGGGATGCGATTTATATTCACTCATGGGAATCGTTGATTTCATTTCCATATATGATATTCTCTTTGTTTAAATCGTAATTTGCTTTGAAACGATTAATATAATCTTCTTCGCATTTTATTACCGAGGAGGATCTTTTTTCATAATATCTTCGTAATTCACGATATTTTTTTCCTCCACAAGAGAAACATAATCTTGTTTTTCCTCGAATACCAACTTGGCAAACTAAACATCGTTGTGGTCCTTTGTTGCCTCGTCGAATTTCGTATATATGAGCGCCACAATATTCACCTCTGCAGGATTTGTTACATGATTTTGTTGATCCGACTATTATCCACGCGCATTGCTTCATTATATTTAGATATTTGTCTAAAATATAATAATGGATTTATTTGATCTTGATGAGGCAGAATATATCATTCCTGAAGTTGATAGTGCGAAGAAGGAATTTTTTGATGATGGAGCGATTCATGTTTGGTCGACATGGAAAACTAACTTTGTTGATGCTACGATGAATCTGGAGCGAGCGAAGAAGATAATCGAACATATAAAAAACTCACACAAAGAAGAGAGATTTATTTTCGGAATAAAATTTATTGCACAAATGCCCGATGACATTTGGATTATTCGTGATAAACGAGATCCGGTACGCGGTGGTAAGAAAAATGTTGTTCTTGATAAAAATTCGAAACCAGGATTGCTGCTGGGGATTGATGGTCCTTATTATGCTAGGGCGTATCCTTCTAGTGCTGTTGTCTATGGAATTTATCGGCTGAATAATAATCCTGATGTGAAAAATCTACCTGCGATGAGGGAATCGCCGATGATAAACTGCGTAGCTGAGCGAGTTATCGAACATATGAGGAATGCCCGTCGCGGATCTGGTCTGACTCAATTGAGATTGGATAAAATTAATTCATGGGCAAAGACAGTTACTGATGGCGCATCAATCGATGATGTTGCTGCGTTAAGTAAGAAACTTAAATTTCCTATTACGGTTAAAACACTATCGGGTGAAATATTATATTCATCGCCGTATAATTCTCGAGGAACACCAATCGAAATTGTTGATCATAATTCACATGCGTGGAGTCAGTCGGTAATGATATTTCCGCGAGATCGTGTTGTTAAGTTTTATCCCGTGGAAAAATCCACGGTGGAATCCAAAGATAGTTCCGATGCAATGTTTAGATATATCAAACTATTAGCCAAGTCCGATCCAATATCGATTTGGTTATTTTCTAGCGAAGAAAGATACGATCAATTTATCTTACCACGCGGAGATATTTACCGAGATGAAATATTACACGAAGCGATGAGAAATATCGCGGAGAAGTATTCGTCTAATCCAGATCGATTACTGACAAATTGCTTTACTGTTCCGTCTGTTGCCGCTCACGCCGCTAGAGAGAGAAATTCGTGGAAACCTACAAGAAATGAATTTCTCAATGATATTCAACTTAGCTGTATCGAATACGGCCATGGAGGATTATGGAATACCAAATACTATTTCGAAGATATGATTTCCGTTGATATGAGCGCTTGCTATCCTGGAAGTTTTCTCGGATATGGTGATTGTGCAAATTACTTTGCTAAATTTGGCCATCCTACCAACGAGATGACGAGAGTGGCAATTAACGGACCGTTACCCGATTTTGTCATGACCGGATTCGCTCATGTTACTTCGTTTGAACTTGCTGAAAATTTGCATAAAATTTGTTATATTTGGTTTGGTCGGCATTTATCTCAGCGAAGATGGGTCCCTACGGTATTGTTGAGATATATGTTGGATTCGTCGATGTTAATATCGCTGACGATAAGTGAAGCGATTATATCGTATAGAAAGCAGACCGAGGTGTGGTTACCCACGGATTGTGAGAACGCGAAAGATATTGGAAGAAAAATAATTGGTAAATTTACTCAAGGAGGATCAGTTGATCATAAACATCGCCACGCTAGGTTATTTATCAATGATGCGGAGATGGATTTTATTATTGCTGATACAGTGTCAAGAGGAATATTTTGCAACAGAGAAAATATTATTATTGATGGAACGAAGTTGGGTACAGTGATCACTTATCTTGATGGAGAATCCGCGCAGTATACTCATTTAAGATCATCGATGCTCGCTTATGTGAGTATTAATTTGCTGTCGATGATAAATAAATTTTCTGATATCGCGGTAAGGGTTGCAACGGATTCATTTTATATCAATAAGAAATTTCAATGTAGATTGGAAAATTTAATCACCGATGGTTCCTGGGGAACTTGGAGAATAAAAAACGAGGATATTCTAGATTATTGTGAGGACGCGGATGTGGAAGATTGTGATAAATTTCATAAAGATAAATGTGATGAAGTATCAACAGCATCATCTGCGTTTGATCCGATTTCACGAAACAAATTCGTTTACCTAAATGGTCCTGGCGGTAGTGGTAAAACAACACGAGCGATAAATTTATTTTCAAAATCTGATATGATCGTGTTGACTCCAACTCATAGATTAGCGCGAGAAATAAAACAACGTGGCGTTAATTCTTGTACTTATCACAGTTATTTCAAATATAGTGGTGGATTGTGGGATCCGGCTCGAATGGGAAATAAATATATCAACAAGATTATAATATTTGATGAAATTTGCACGGTAAATTTAGTTATGTTAAAATTATTCCTGAGTTGGCTAGAAGAAAAAAATACTGCAGTAATAATGTGCGGCGATCACGGCCAACCTGATCCTATTGATGGTGAATCTCCTCACAGGTGGCTTAGAAATTTTGTAGATTATTATGAAGAAATTGACGCTGATTATAGATCTAATGATATTTTACTGACCGAGTTTAAAAAAATGATTCGATTGCAACCTAATAAATTTCAATGTGATGTGATGAGAAAAATAATCGACGAAACTTCGATGGATAATTTTCTAAATTTGTGGCGTCCAGATCATTTGATCGTTGCTAGCAGAAAAATTATTCGTGATAATATTCAAGAAATATTATTCAAACTTCATTGTGATAAATTTCCAACATTGCAGGTGCCGTTGTGTTATAGGCCAACTGATACTAGGAAACAAAATATTAATGTTACTTTGCCATGCGGAGAAGAAAAAATATTAGTTTTGAATGATATTATTTTCGTTGATATTAATCTTGTCAATGATGCAATAAACGCAGAAAAATCGCCATGGAAACTCGGATACGCAGCAACGATACATTCATCACAGGGATTAACAGTAGATGGCCAGGTCTGGATCGTCGATGATAGAATTTCCTGGTCAAATTTAGTTTATCTAGCAGTTTCTCGAGTAAGAAAATTATCTCAGTTAGGTAGGATTAGATTTCACATTAACGACGACGGCGGTAATTGAGTATCATTTGGAATTACTTGTAGTTCTTCTTTGGTAAATCCTCGTTGCGGTGCTAGTGAATCTAGAAAATAAATCGCTGGCCTTCCTGATGATCTTGTTACGGCCGATATTTTATGTGTCGTAACACTCCAGTTTGGATCGGTTGCTCTTTTTCTGCCACCCTCGGCTTCTCCCTCCTTATATAAATACCTTACAATAACGCTACCTAGCACAGGTGGAATAGTAGAATCTCGCTTTAGTGGTATATTTGGTTTTGTAATTGCAGTTGCGGGTTTCATTGATATTGTTCGTGTTACTTCGTTATTTAGCGCATTAATCACGTGAGGTAATCTTGTTACCCAATCGTGAGATCGTTTATCTTGAATAAATTCTCTCGCGTACTGATATCCGAATAATCGTTCTGCAAGAGTTTTATTGAATCTCTCAACGATAGCTTGATTGTGATGAACACCTACAATACCGCGACGGATTTTAACATTATTCTTTTTCATCAGTGAAGTAACCGCGCCAAGAAATTCTCGACCTGGATCAACCTGGAGAAGCTTCGGCCATGTTAATGGAGATCGTGAATAAATTTCGCTAAACGCCTTAGCAATATCTGTTGCTGTTTTATTCGATAACGGTTCCGCTTCCTTGTACCTACTTGCAATATCAACAACCGTCAGAACATATTTGTATGTAACTCCGTCAACGGTATCGTAAGGAAGAAACATAAGATCAGCCTGATGGACTTCATTAGGGACACTGACAGAGAAACTCGCATATGATATTTTCTTAGGCGGAGGAAGATAAATTTGCCAGACTGCTTGCCTCGATAACCACGATTCAGCGACAGATTGCTTTACTTTTGCTGCCTTAGCAAGTTTGGCTATTGCTGATTTTCCTCGCCAAAATCCTCGCGGAGAATAATATATTTGCTCCATTATAAATTACCAGCACCTAGTACTAATTTACCTTTCATCGCGCCTTTTATTAACCAAGTTGCCAATTTCTCTTTGAAATTTTTATCAGGAATAGCATCTATTGCGTGAATTAATTTAATATCAGCGAGATGTCTTTGTTGTAAATCTCCGCTGCGATATGCAAGATCGTGATAGTAGCATGCGTTATCGATAGCGTTTACTGGATCCTCGCCAGGATTTGGTTGATTATTATCGTTAAGTCTTATATCTAGCCTCGTGCCGGGTCCGCAGTAATTATATCCTGGTAAATGTTTCTCTCCGGGATATTTCGCCCAGGGAGTTCCAGGTAGATTTGTTAAGGAGGTTGCGATGTCTCCTCCGGTTCTACTTTTTTTTTTACAAATCTAAACTTAATTGTCTTGCAAACCGCACATTCACCTTTGATTGCATTCCTGTTGTTGCGCGTAACGACTTCGATTGGATTTAACGTAGCAGTTCGAGTGCGACACTTAACACAATATGAATCCATAATATTCTAATAACATGAATGTAATTGATTTTTCAGCCACAAAAAAACGCGAGCAAGTGAAACACATCGATGCATTACCAAATTCGATAAGAATGATAATCATTGGACCATCTGGTTCTGGAAAAACGCAATTGTTGCTAAATTTGATAATGAGATGGTTAAAATGGGATAAATTATATTTAGTTGCGCCGTCTGTTGATGATCAGCGATGTTATCAAGTACTAAAGGAATTTAGCGATAATACTGAGGATGGTACAATAGAATTTATCACGGATATCAATGAATCTCCATCAGTAGAAAGTTTAGATGGCGATACTAATAATCTTGTTGTTTTCGACGATGTGATGCTGGATAAGCAAACTAACCCAGCTAGGATATTCTCGCGTGGCCGACACAAGAACACCGATGTGATTTACGTGACGCAGCGATATACGCAAATTCCGAAGGTTATTAGAGACAATTGTAATATTTTATCAGTTTTCAATGGCGTTGATACTCACACGCTAAGGAATATTCATCAAACTTGGTGCAACGGCGACATGGATATAAATAAGTTTAAAAATTTCTTTAGTCACGCTCAAGCAACTCCGCACGGATTTGTCACGATTAATCTTCACGATCCGCGTAGTAGATATCGAGTTGGTCTTGATCAGATTTACTCATAAAATTGCAACCCAAATTCAATTATGGCAAACAAATTTTACAATACCCCCCCCAAAAAAGCTGCCATTTTTTTATGTCTGAAAATGCACTTTGGGTTGAAATTTTGCGGATTAATTTGCGTAGGAGGCGTTATTTCTGCTTTCTGAGACTTCTACGGATAAATGTTTGGTAGGAGGGTTAAAATTATCTGAGCCACCTGGTCTGTACGACTTCCCTGCTGCTACGACCCATATATGACAGCAATCGATGGTACACACGTGCGACATGGTTGTTGTCGTAATTAAGCTGTATATCCTCGGATGGTTCCTGTTGTCCGTTTATTCTCAGCGAAACCTCCCTGACTCCTAATCGATCAAATATCATATGGCTGCGTTCTTGATTACCCAATCGATCCCTATTCTGTAGCGCTATAAATATATGACGCGGGGCTGAAACGCCTTGTTTTGATGCCAGGTGCCATGTAAATGTATCAGCGACATTATCCTCTTTAGCATCAGTTGTTACCGCTAGCCAACTCAACAACGATTTCCCTCTCTGTTCCATAAATGATAACAATCGTGCTTCCGTGGTAACTGATGGAGTCAACACCGGCATCCACAATGCTATTTTAGTTAAAACGACTTTACCGTTAGTGACGCCAGCAGCACGCCATATTGCATTGTTATCATCGCCCCTTCGCGTTAGCGCAATTGTATGCTTAGCCCCATAGATAACTTTTCTGACATTTCTACAAAATCCGAATATGTGATGGAGTGGAATCGCGCATGAAAACTGTCGGCGTTGTCCTTGCAATGTTGCTACTCGTGTTGCAAACCCTAGATTAAAATTATCGTTAGTACTTTTTATAATAGTAAAATCAGCGCCTGGTCTTGCTCTGCGGTCTGGATTGGCTGCTTCAGCCTGTGGGTCAACTGCGTTATCTCTTCCCGTCAGCACGTTAATGTACTGAATATGATCAGCGTTATTAGTGGTATCCTTTGCGAACATCATAGATGGGCCCGCCGATCTTGTATAATCATCTGAGTATCTTGCTAGCCCAATTATCGTCGTTGCAACATCAACCTCGCGTTCTATTGATTCAATTTCTCGCCCGTCAATAAGATATCTGGCACTCTCAAATAACGCCATGATACCGTTGTTGACAAAACCAACTCGAACACGACCGTCATTTGCATATGGTGCATTATCGGCAGCATTTGTTACAAGTTCTCCCTCAATTTCGATAAACGCTTCACACGGCAAAAAGTATTTACTGGTATCTTGGACTTGAAGTTCAATTCGCGATCGTAGGTCGGCTTGTGGTGGTTGATAGGAATAAAATTGATAATCACGGACAGAATCATCCCTGCGCACTGGGGCGTCCATATCAAACGCGGGATCAGCGGTCCGCGCAAACATTTTATTATTATCATGTGAGTGTTTTCAATTGAAATTCATCAACGTCGTTTTCGTCGTAAATTCTTTGAATCCTGTTTAAGACCACTTCCCGCTATCGCGTTCATGAGCGCGTTGGTTGTTGCATCAGTGGACGGCGAAGCCATCGACGCTAGTTTTTTTTCCACCGCGTTATTTATTACCCTGCTGACATTTGCAGGCATCACTGTTGTAGAACGCAGAGGCGTTTGTTTTTTTCTTCTCACCAACGACATTAGTTTGTCCTTTGCTGCAGAAAACGCCTTTCCGGCAACATCTCCAATAGCGCTGATTCCCTTATCACGAATAACATCAATGGCCTTCATAGATAATTGTTTAGCTAACGGCGCCACTTTTGGAGCCATTCTTGTAAATAACCCCGCAATGGTGCTACCGAGACCGTCTCCGTACCACACGCGGTATACAGGCAATCGTGAGTTTACCACGTAGACGCTGACTGGTTTATCATGGTTGTAGTGTATAATCATCTTTATTATAAAAACACCAGTTTTCCAATTAATCATCCACGAGTTCGTCTATGAGCGTTCGATATACATTAATGTCCATGATACCGCCTGCAAATAACCGCCTGCAAATATCAGCGGCCTCATTGATTATTTCCGGAGAGTTATTTCCGGCTCGTTTTCCTCTGATTAGTACTTCCAGCCGTGATATATCACTGAGAACACTACCAGGACAAGCGTTTTCAACCACACCGCTGTATCCTTTTCCTTTTTTTGGTTTTTTACTTTTAACCTTATCGAGGAATGCGTCGTAAATGGGATCACCACGACGTGATAATTCGTCTTTATATCTACTTGCTAAATACACGATTCTTGCCCAATTATCCGTCGACCTTACATACTTTTCGTAACCTTTGTTGATATACTCCTTTTGAACGTCCTTATCAAAATTTGTAACAATAAAATTAATCAATTCTTCATCGCCGTCGATGGCTCTAATTTTATCCATTGCGGACTTTGTAAGTACATTACGGGGTATATTCCCCTCCCTTATCTTTTCTTGTTTCGGTATTTCTTCCGGTATTTCTTCCGGTATTTCTTCTTCTGGTTCTCTTGCAGTAGCACCTAGTTCTTCTTCGTCGGCCATTGTAACATAAGGTTCTTGTGGGTCCATTATAGCGAGTGGTGGTGGTCTTCGCCGCTGGTGTGTTGTAGCAACCGCTATTTCCGCAGGAAGTGTTTCTAAAGACCTTTTTGTTTGTTCGGTCTGAGCCGCTATCTTTTCAAGTACGCTAAGCAGTGGCGCCTTTTTCTTTCTTTCTTCGTCGGGAATATCCCCCGTATATCGCTGTTTTCACATCCTTGGTTGCACTCGTTATCGGAGCAAAGAGTTGTTCACTTCCAACAGTAAAATCAGTTTGTAGTTGCTGCCGCGTTTGAAGTTGTTTTCGGACCCTGTCTCGTAACGGTATGAACTTTTTAAGCGCTGCTAGCCGCTCTCTGGCTAGCCGAGTAGTAAGTGATTCGCCTACCATTATTGCAAATTGCTCCGCAATTTCTAATTTCCTTGTGGCAGGAATATACCCGAACACCTGTCGCGTCAGACGCAATCGTCTTACTATTTTAGTATCGTTACCACGACCTATCGGGGGAAAAAAAATGTATACAACGATGCGCCACTTCCGTTACGCTGGGGGCTCCACGGAGTTTTCGTCTATAATCCTTCTAATGTTTTTGATCTTACTAGAAATCTCCCGTTCATAACACGTCCGAGTTTTTTTCGTATTATTTCAACGGCAGTGAATAGTCCAATGAATGCATTTACGTCATTGTGGTACAGGTTTTCATTAATCGTATGTTGTAATCGTCTTATAAAAGCGTACTCGCGGGCCAGGGTAAAACGCCCCCGTTTCGATTGTTCGTTAATAATTTCATAATCGGATAATATTATTTCGCTGTTGAGACCATCAGATAATTCAATTCCTTGATTTTTTAATTTTGAAATCTCGGTTAATATATTATTGATGTCTTCGATATTCATATTCTTATAAAACATCTTATTTTTAAATAAAAAAAAATTATTTTACAAAATGAACCCTGCGTATCAATCCCGAGGTGTGTTATCTAGTATGAAGTATTACAGTTGGTTGAAACAGACAATTCGTCATGGCGACTTCGTCACGGTGACCTTGTCACTCGCTGATATAATCGGAGGATTTATTTATATACGAAAATCGAATTCTGTGTCCATTTTTACCTGATAAAGCTGTTTGATATACTCGTTCTGCAACAAATCGTACTGAGGCCCTACAAATGTCGAAATATTTTCCTGCCTCATTCATTGACCGAAATATTTTTTCTTCGTGCGTTGATGTATCAAACGATTTGACACCCCTTGCTTGCTTTGAGCATTTACCAGTTTGGCCTTTTTTACTACTTTCACTCTGAGAGATAGCTTGCAGGTTTATAAGAGAATTATTTTGAGGACATCCATCAATATGATCAATAACGAAACCATCCTCGATTAGCCCCTTAAACGCTTCATATACCACCCTGTGAACAAGATAAATTTTCCCCCCGGCAACAAACACCAAATACCCGTGATTATTTACGGTACCAACTGGTTTTTTTAGTCTACGATGTCTAACAACGCCGTCACGAGATGCTTCATAATTAACGAGCACAGGGTGAGGTCTGAACTCTTGGTTCATTTGTATAATAATACTACTTGTCTAATTCATTATTTGGTTTAATTATAAACCTTTCAATGTAGTCCTGAGGAGTTTTGATGATTTTGTCCTTGACGGAGTCAGCGGTGGGGTCAATGACGGCGTTTTTTATTCGCTTGTCGTAATAACGTTTTAACTCTCTGTATCGCTTTCCGCCACAATTGATACACAACTGTGATTTTCCTCTTACACCAACGTGGCAAACCAAGCACGGTAGGGGGCCAAGAGAACCATTACGAACGCTTTGTAAATGATACCCGCAGAATTCACCTCTACATGATTTATTGCACGGGGTTGTCGACCCAATCATCAACCATTTGCAGTGATTCATTATACTGTATTCTTTTATTTAAATATTTGTTTTAATTATATGGAGGAGTTCGAGAGATTAGCAGCAATTAAGCCCTGGAAAAATATTAGGTTTAATCTCGATAGAGTCCTCAAGGACGCACCAAAAGCGTTAATAAACGATAGAACCCTGTTAAATAAAATCCGTGATTGTATCAATGAATTCAAGCGTGATGGTGCATCTCATAGTTGGTCAACATTTCGAATTGATGGTGTTGTTGATGCTACCATGAACGACAACCGCGCAGCAACGATAATATCACACCTTGACGGTAAAAAGTATTTTTTCAGAGTAAAATTCATTGTCCGGGTGGAATCAGGTAATTCGATCATACGTGATAAATTTGAACCGGTTCTCAGCGACAAGAAATCAGTCATTGTTAGCCGCGACTCCAAGCCAGGGCTGTTAACCGGAATTGACAGACCATACTATGAACGAGCGTATCCTGAAACAGCAGTTGTCTATGGAATATACCCGTTAAATAAGAAACCTGATATCGGAAAACTAGCGCCGATGAAACAGTCAACGGGGATAAATTGTGTAGCAGAACGAGTAATAGAGCATTTTACAAATGCGTGTCGAGGAAATAAACTGACCGATTTACGACGTAGCAAAATAAACCAATGGGAGGAGACAGTGCGCGAGCGAGGAGCAACCATCAGCGACATAGCAAGATTAGAAACGTCGTTGAGATTTCCAATAACCGTTACAACGATAACCGGTGAAGTATTATACGAATCAAAGTATAGATCAAAGGGAGCCCCAATCAAAATTATTGATCATAACGAACACGCGTGGACGCCCGCGGTCACAATATTTCCACGGGATAGAACAGTAAAGTATATCCCGGGGGAATTCCTGGGAGAACAATTCTCCAAGGATGGTTTTCTCGCGGAGAGGAAACTATTTGATGCTATTGCTTGTTTGTGTAAAAACGACCCTGTGTCAGTGTGGTTACTTCGCAGCGCTGAAAACGATGCGGATACCTTTGATCAGTTTGTAAGACCAAACGGTGAATTATATCGCACTGAAGCGTTTCACAACAAGATGAAAAAAACCGCCATGGAATTTGGAGAGCATGATGAACAACTGCTAACAAATTGTTTTACGATTCCATCGGTTGCGGCTCATGTTGCAGCAAGGAAAAATGCGTGGAGACCAACGCGCAAGGAATTTCTACCGGATGTACAATCCAGTTGTTTGGAATACTATCACGGTGGACTATGGAACACTGAATACAACCGCGACGCTATGATTTCCGTTGATATGGTTGCCTGTTATCCAGCGAGTTTTCTCGGGTATGGATCCGCCGCTGAGTACTTTAAACGATTTGGACACCCCAGACATGAAATGACTCGTGTTGCTATTAATGGACCACTGCCTGATTTTGATTTAACCGGATTCGCTCGCATAGTATTATTTGAATTCGCGGCAGGACTTCATCGCTGTTGCTATATTTGGATTGGTAGACACATGACTGAAAAGAAGTGGCTGCCAATAGCGCTGCTACGGTTTATGATTGATTGTAGCATGCTTGTATCGTTGATTGTCAGTGACGCGATTATATCATACCGGGCGCAGACTGAAGTCTGGTTACCAGAACCAGAGCGTCTAGATAGCATAATTGACGAATCCAGAAAACACATTGATGCCGACGAGGAATATATCATCGAATGGTCCAAAAAGATATTCAACCAACGAAACCGCGAGGCAAAAGATCTCGGTAGAAGAATAATTGGTAAGTTCACACAAGGTGGAAAAAACTGCGACTACAAACGATATTGCTCACGGCTGATTATAGATGACGCAGAATATGATTTCGTAATCAAGGACGCAGTGGCAAAAAATAGATACGTGAACTGCAAAACAGCTTTCTTGTCCAATGGAACAAGGTTGGGTACAGTTGTTACCTACAGCGATGGAGACAGCCCGGCATATCCACATTTGAGGGCGTCTATGCTGGGTTACGCCGCTATCAATTTATTCTCGATGATAAATAGATTTCCCGACACCGCGGTTAGAGTTGCGATTGATTCCTTTTACATAGACGTAAAGTATAAGGGAAACATAGCCGAGTTTACTAGTCCGGACGAGAGTTGGGGTATATGGAGAATTAAAAATGAAATACGACGCGATTATTCCCCGTCAGCAGATGTCACCGTTGAAAATAATTACTTACGCGGTGATAATCTATCAGAATGGTCTAATGCACCACCGTGTTCTGATCCAATTTGTAGATATAAAACAGTTTATTTAAGCGGCTGTGGCGGGTCAGGAAAGACGACTCGGGCAATTGAATTATTTCGAACGCGGGCAAGTATAATCGTGCTTACACCGACCCATAGACCAGCGCGAGAGATAAAACAACGAAATGTTGACGCCGTTACTTATCACAGCTTTTTTCGATACAGCGGCGGTGAGTGGACTCCTGATCGAATGGGGGAAAAATTTATTCCTGAGGTTATCATCTGGGATGAGATATGTACTGTTTCGTTAGATGTTTTACAAATGTTTCTTGAGTGGTTGCTGCGCGCGAATACAGCGGTGATAATGTGCGGAGATCATGGCCAACCACCACCATTTGTCGGCGAGGGTCCACATGATTGGTTAAAGGGTTTTGTGGACTATTATGAAGAAACCGATACTGATTACCGAGCACTTGATGAACAACTGCGCGAGGTTAAAAAATTAATCAGATTACAGCCGGATAGAGTTCAATGTGAAATAATCCGCGAGGTGATTCCGGAAACGCCGTTAAATGAATTCTGGGAAACATGGAGACCAAACGATTTGATTGTAGCGAGTAGAAAGATAGTCAGAGACACACTTCAGCAAAAGTTGTTTACGTTGCATAAGGAAAAGTTTCCAACGCGCCCAGTGCCGTTATGTTATAGACCCGCGGACACACGGCGGCAGAACATTGAAGTTGAAATCCCGGGCCCGACAGCGTCAGGGATAAAAAAACAAATTCTTGTGCTGAATGATATTGTGCTCGTTGATATCAGCGTCGTCGAGGACGCGCTACGTGCTGATAAATCCCCGTGGACGCTAGGATACGCAACGACAATACATTCCTCGCAGGGACTGACTATCACGGATACAATTGTTTGGATGGTTGATAATCGCATCGAATGGTCAAATCTAGTCTATCTTGCAGTGTCCCGAGTACGGAGGATAAATCAGCTTCGAAGAATTGTTATTGACGAAGTCACCGACAAAGTCACCGACAACGACATCATCGATGCAAGCGTCATTGATAGAAAACTCTCGGGTTACCGCCAACAGGATAAAAAAACAGCGGCGTTTTGATATTGATGCCGAATTAATAATTGCGTTACGACAACAACAGAATAATCACTGCGCGAGTTGCAATTGTGTAATGCGCTGGCGTTATTCGGATAAAGACGCTCGCCAATTTACCGTGGACAGGATCGATAACAGTCTCGGTCATGTCAAAAACAATGTGAGGTTGACCTGTCTTGAGTGCAATAGACGCAACGGCGCTAGTTAAGACCACGCGGGGGCAATTGAGTATCGTCAGGTATCACTTGTAGTTGCTCGCGTGTAAACCCCCGCTGTGGGGCAGTTGAATCCAGTCTATAGATCGGTGGTCTACCAGTTGATCGTGTTATCGTTGATATGTTATGTGTGGTAACACTCCAAATAGGATCAGTAGCTCTTTTTTTACCGCCTTCAAGCTCTCCTGGTTCATACAGATATCTAACAGTGACATCGCCGAGAATCGGCTTGGAAACGCTATCTATTTTTGATCTTCCGGGTATATACTTTTTTTTAATCGCGTCGCTGGGCATCATGTTGATTGCTCGGGTAATCTCGTTATTTAACGCTGCAATTACGCCTGGCAACCTTTTGACCCATTCACGAGATCGTTTTTCTTGGATGAATTTCTTCGCGTATTGATACCCAAATAACCGTTCAGCAAGAGTCCGATTGAATCGTTCAACAATTGCCTGATCACGATGTAGCGCAGTATGACCTCGTCGTATCGCGACGCTATGATGTTTCAGCGTTGATAAAACAGCGCCGCGAAATTCACTACCAGGATCAACTTGTAATAGATTTGGCCAGCGCCACTCGGGTAAAGCCAGCCGATGCAGTTGACTCGCCATACATGCATGAATTGCGATGATACTGTTTACAACGTTTCCACCGAAAGGTTCTTCAATTCCCCCGTAAACCTTGACCCCGGTTACAATATTGAATATGGTAGAAAGAAGATTTTTAGTAGTTTAATATTATTGAGAGCTATTAATCTCGATGCAGAAAGTTTCCTAAGTCAAGAGAATAAAAGTAATAATGTGATTAACAGTGATTCAAGATATGCCTAACCACTAATGTGCGTTTGTGTGATAGTTGACCGTTTTTCCTAATGGTCTTTTGACATTCGATTGGAAGACCACGGCCATATTGTTGACAGTAATAGTAAAATAAAGATTCGTACGGTCCTAGCCATTCAGTATGAGAATACTGCGCAATAATATAATGGGCTTATTTGGTCCAGTCAGATTCACAAAATAGTTAACGTGTTGACAAATAAAAAACGTATTCAAGTGCAAATATTGAATGCTAAGTGAACCAACCACGAGATAAAACGATAGTTCTTTTGAACCCAATGTTTGATAGTACTTCGATATGCCTACCTTAAGAGGGATATGTAAAGAGTATTTTCGTAGTATATTTGAAATTAAATTGTTAAAGACAGTCAAATAAATATAAATCTATGCAACTATGGAACAGAGAAGAGGTCGGATTGTTGCCACGTGATACAGAGACGAGGTTGGAGTGTTGCCACCATGATACAGAAAAGAGGACGGAGTGTTACCACCATGATACAATACAATAATATGGCCTCAACGTTAGCTTGACAGGTAATCAGAATGGCCTGGTGTCATAAATCGGCGAGCCGCGTCACGCTTCTGAGGCTAAATGAATGACACAGTGACATTCAATTTCACTGATCACCAGACGATCCAATGTCACTCTTTCTGAATAAGTTAACATATACACGGACATACCGAAATATATTTGCGGGTAATGAGTTGTTTGCTACACGATTTGCGTGTGTGTTTGTGTGTGTGTGTGATTAAGATTTTTAAACGTAGCTTTAACAGTTTTTCAGTCATATCGCTACGATGTCTGCAGTGTGGCAGTTTGTAATGATGTTTAGTATTGGGGCATCATGCCACAAACATGTAGCATGATGTCCCACCCAGTCACATTATCCTGACACCAGGCCGACCAGTCCTAACACTAGCCTCATAATGCTGAGCGCCTAGCGAAAATGGTAGCAATACACAACTCCTAGTGGTCTGATAAACAGTGTAACACAAAACAAACTCAGCTCTTCTGTCGAGAAACAGGTTAAATTGGACGCACCGAAAATGAAGCAAACTGCTGGCTCCACTAGAAATGCTTTCTACAAACCAAATACATAACAATGAAAGGGAATGTACTAGATTTTCGAATGGGTCGAACGGTAATCTGAAATTCCTCAATTAAATTTGAAGTCTAGAAAGTATGGACACTACAGAGACCCCTTGTACCTATCATGAAAATCTCTCCGACGTCTAGTATTGCAGGAATTCTATAGATAGGTCTGACACCGAATTATAATGAAATTACCAATGTTTAAAATCTTCTACTTAAAGAACATGGTCTTTCAGCTTTAGTCAGACCATTCTAAATGAAAACATATGGAGTTAATCAAACAAATTTAATAACTGAAAATCTATACACCAAACCTAGCTGTTCACGAAATACTGATAAAGCTGCAAGAGGAGTATGCATCATTATGAGAAATAGCTAGACTCAACACAGCCACATTATTTTCACTACTACATCACAGGCTATGGAAGTTTGTACATCTACTTTGCTTGATATATCAATGTATGATCCAGATCTTGACCGTCTTAGTGAACGGTAAACATCACAAATTGGTCTTTGTGGCGATTTTAACAGCCACCATACTCTTTTAGGCAGCGAAAATATCAAAGAAAGAAGGAAGAAAAATGAAGAGTGTTACAAAACACAATTATTGACATTGTAATGATCACATGAAATTATCTTCCTTAAACATGTCAGTGAAAAGTTTCCAATATCCTTAATAAGTTATACCTTCAAACATAAAAGGTAAATTAGTGATATCAATTGAAGACGGCACATCAGGAAACGATCTAGCCTATCTTCGAATCAAATCTGACAGTAGATCGTTTGGACAATGTAGCGGATCCACTGCCGTTATTTACAAAGATCATACAGAATGATGGAGGCGATAAAATGACAATTAAGTCATGTATGGTTTGATGATACTTACGAAACATTACATTAAGGGACGGAAAGTGGTTTTCAAAAAGTCATATGCCATGATAACAACGGAGAATATATGTAAATACCGTATATACTGCGCTATATTCTTCAGCAGTATCAAACACTTGAAGAAACATCATGAATTATTCACGACCGTTCCAAGATTCTCAAATACATTGACCGTATCATTCTCGAAATGTTCTTTAAACGAAAGCTATTCTGTAAATATCGAACCAGAATAAACAGTAAGACAAGAAAAGTAAAAACATCAAGCTTTGAAAAAATATTATAATTTATTTCCCTGGAGTAATCCACGAATAAAATTTTAGAAGTCATAATAATATAATGTTCAGATGATTTCAAGTTCAAGTCCCGACGAAGACATATAAAATTTATTTAAAAAACAGATTTTAAAACCTACAACATTTAAGTCAGATATAATTAGATCAAATATACATAAAAATTATCAAATTGAAAATGCTGAAGATTGCAATTTACCCTTCGTTCTTAAAGATCTCTCAGATCTCCCATCTCTCGTTATCAAGCCAATCCCACTATATCCATGCCATATGATACCCAGCATCAAGTTATGAAACGCTTATTTGGTACAACTCGCAATACCGAAATATACTTTTCAATACAAACTGACACCTTCTTGAGATAACTACATGAAACAACAGTGAAACTATTATATAAATCTGTTAACGAACCTTTCAAATATTGCTTGATATCTATTGCAAGCTATATTTTACATATATTTACGAAAGCATGAAGTGAATGATAATTACCGACGCTTCAGGTATCGGAAATCCAACAACCAATTATCAGACATTCAGTGTAGATTCAGACGCCAGATAAGCACAACTGACCATCTTGTCAGACTTGGCAATAAATACAGACTTTTTTTACACAGAAGAAACATATATTTGGCAGTTTCTTTTACTTGGAAAATAAGTTAATTACACCACATGGAAGTACTATACAATGTGTTACTTAATCTTCATAAGTCTAAGAATCTGCGACCCTGTCTTCATCTCCACATTTTGTAGGTTTATAACTAAACATTATGACCAAGGATCCAAACTCTATTTTGACAGTTCATTTTTCACAGTTTGAGTGGAGATTTTATGACTTGGTTTTGACTGTGGGCTAAAGTTACTTGCACATATTAGATGCTTCAAGTACAAATGACAAAATCTTTGGATTGAATGCGATTGGCGAAACACATTGGTGAGAGGATGGGAAGGTCTTGCCCGGTTATACGAATGAAAATTCACTTTATCCCACACATAATCAGAATACTGTCAGAGTATCTTTAAATCTGTTTAATCCCACACATGTAACTCTTTGCGGCCCAAAATGTTAACTCTAAAAGCCAACTTTAGTTTCACTTTGTGGCATATAAGTTAGTCTTGATTCTGAAATATATAAAAGAGAAAACCATGTTCCCAAATTACTGCCTTGGTTACCAAAGCCTCAGCAATAACAGTTCAATATTATCATTTCGAAAATCATCAAAAGATCCTCATTTTCGTCCAGTGCAAATTCAATGATACCAAAACCGCATGTCATGGATATCGGTACACAGGCGGTTCGGAAGATGTACATAAGCCTAGGTCTTTTGTTACTTTTTTGTATTGCGGACAAATAGAGCCATATTTAAATGTTTACATTTCATTCATATCTCTCGAAAATACGAAGCTCATCATCTTTTCGGACTCGATCTCCACATTGAAAGAACAGCAAAACCTTAAATTTGAAAACGTATTGTTATCGCCATCTCTGACAGTAATAATATTAAATAAAACAATATGGTGAAGGTATTTTGTATTGCAAATTTCTTAATCGCATTGTTTTTAAGGTTAACAAACAGATATATAAAGCAACACAAAGCAAATTCATCATCTGAGTCAAAACCAGTTAAGTGCGAAATCTAACATTTACAAACAATATCCATTATACATATTCATTCAAAGTTTCGTAAATTCAAAACTATTTTAATGTTTTTTGTTTGCATTGTTGGTCTTTTTTGGTTAATAGCCTTTTACAAATACCAATGGGCGTCAAAAGCGCTTAATCTAACTGTAAACTATTTTGCACACTGTGCGTTTTCAGTCCTTTTTCTTCTGCTAAGTATAATCTATTCCGGTCACACCCGATCCCTTACTTGGATGAAACAGTGTACATGATAGTACTGTCATTCGCTATATGCATGTCTTTTTGTTGTTGACAACATCAAGATTTTAGCATCCACTGAATAAAGATGTTTCCCTCCATATGAAAAATATACATATCAACTGTTGAAATATTGATACGAGGGAAATATATTATTTATGATAGAAAATACATTACTTTATGCAATGAAGTTAATATTCCATTCATAATACTTCCTATTTCAAACAAATATTTACCTTCTAATTTCATAAACAATCGAGCAAGGTCCCCGTGAGCACTAATTTTGGGTGCTGACATTCTTGCATTTAAAATATTACATAAACTTAAGTTTGTAATCATTCGTTTGCATTATATTTACAGAATCAACAAAATTCAGAGGTTATGAACAGATATGAAGAATGTATGTAGAAATAAACTCCAAATAATCTGAATTCATATTCTTAGATGCCTTAGAGCAATGAAGAATAATGTGAGACCATTGCCCACGTGATATAGGCTGAAGACTATCTGGAGATGAGAGTGTAAAACTAGCATTATTGACGCTTAAACGAAGAAACTTGTTTAGGGTATGGGTCCAGAGACAAAAAAATGCTCACATTTGTATATGTTTTGACCATGCTTTCGAATATTTAACACCAATGAAAAACAAAACGATCTTTCAACAAACTATGCTTTGTGTTAATTAATGCGAGACAGCTAATATTTCATATGTATCCATCCAGGACGGATAAATGATAAATGCAAATATGCAAAGTTGCGCATAAAGATAAAGAATCACACACACACAGTCACACGTGCGTGCGTGCGTGTGTGTGTGTGTGTGTGTGTGTTAATCAATTGCCTTAGTGTTCCATTTAATGAATAAGTGATCAAAGTTGGTTTAATTTTAGAAAATACCTACTGGCAATTCATTGCACATATTCTCAAGTTGCCAAAAGAAAGGAGGATTCTAAATTAATGACAACTTGTACCATAAAATCATAGGCTATTCAAAAATTAATTTTTCTGCAGACTTACTTCTTTGCCAGTTCTTATTAAGTAAGCTATGCAAACATAAGGAGCCGAACTTGATGGTTCATATTTGTTTCATGTCATTCTAGTTTCACATGACCTTTCAGTATCTTCGTATAATTAAAAACAAGGAAAACTAAAGCAAACTATTAGACCTGATATGTGCCACCTATTGTTGGAACGGAACTTAGAATACGTCCACTCTAAGTTAATTTGATGTCTTCTAACGACCTTGGGCTGAATTATTCTAACTATGCATGAATATAGAAAAACTATCAAGGGTTGCCTCAGCGTTGATAATTGGAAAAATAATTGTTATTCTGTAGAGGTAACGTTTTATCCGTAGGCAAGCGGAGATATATATATATATATATATATATATATATATATATATATATATATATATATATATATATATATATATATATATATTAATCCATTGCCTTAAAAGGAGTAACAAAAAGAGCGAAAACCAACAAGTTTTTTAAAAGTCAAAATAATTTATTTAACTAAAATACAAAGTAAAAAACTAATATAACTTACAGTATGGTGAATGAAATCCTTAAGTCCTAGATGTTCTATCAATTTGAAAAGGGTCGAATAGTCCTATTCCATAACTGACGTTTGCTACGAGCGTGGGCCACAACAAATGTAGTTCGACCACACTGACATAAGAATATAGATATCGTTAGTTTTGTTTTCTTCGTGTTAACGTGAACTTATATATAAGGCATACAGAAACATTATCAATGTAAAGCAATTGGATGTATTTCGTTTCAAGCGACACACTAGATATAATGTGAAACCTTCGAAGGATTTTCAATGTGATATCATTTACGCACGGTGTTCAGCCGCAGAAATGAAATCCTTGTCGAATAGAAATTGTTTGATTTTCCAAAGTTTACCCGAGGTCTTCCTATGACATTAGTGTTTGTGTCAATTCATCGGTCTAATATATACTGACCCTCAATCAAGGCTAGGAACTAAGCCAAAAATAGAAACAAGTGTTTCTATTATTAGGTATCTAAGAAAAGTCTCAGGTCAACCTGAAATTTCTGGAAAATATCAAATTCCTAGTAAACAAAATTACATTACATTGACATGTAAATAAAATAAGATTCCAAAACTCACAAACAATCTAATCAAATCAAACACTACATAAATCAAATATAAATTAAATCAAATATATGTAACAATTGAAAGGGCACTGCTCAACTACTGTCAATTACATAGTAGTAAACTAAATGACGTTAATATGCTGTGTTAACAGATTAATCTTGTTTGAGATACGACTTATAAATCAAAATGCATTCCACCATTTCCTATATATATTTTTCATAGCCTAGAAGCAAGGGAAACATCAGTGCAGTAAATTGTTATAATTCCAAAGATCACTTAATTGGTTATCAAAATCAATATTAAAATATTCAAGTTTTACCAGGTCCTCTAGAAATATTCCCATTCTTGAGACTAAATTGAAGGAAATCTGGGCGATATGTCGTGGAAATAAGTCACTGTAAATTGATGAATAGAAACATGCTTTGAGTTGCCGATGCATCGCTTCACGTAATAATTTCAAGCAAGTCGTGGAATAAAGCCTCCATTTTGCTGCAGAAATTATAGCCACACTAAAATCTTTGAAGTACTTTGAAACTTATTAAGGAAACAAATTGAAGATCTTTTCCGAATCACCTTCCAGAGCAAAAGCCTTTCGACAACATTAAATGTTACCGAAATATAATTTTACTCATGCAATCTGGGAAAATGTATTTTGCATTGGTGGCTGAGTGGTCGCACTGGGATTATTGCGATGAATAGGCCAATAAAGCAGCCGAGGCTGCCATTCGGTCATCCATTTATGTATCGAAGATTCCATATACTTCAAATATTATGACCATGAACATTTATAATAATGATTGTGAAATGAACAACGATTTTAACAGTAAATGGGTAACGAAGGATGGAAAGTTCGATTATACCAAATCAGAGAGCGTCCGTTTAAGCTAGAAACAGACTATTCGCTTGTAAGGTTCATTCACCAGCTGTGAACCGGAATGTCAAAAGACGATACATTATGATAAATTAATTTGCAAGTTTCTTTCTGCTAACGTCTTTATCTTTATCTTCCAAATATTGTATTTATAACATTAATTTATCTTTAAGAAAATATTTCAAAAACAATATTAATTCGTTACATTTAATTTGCATTGTATTTGTTCAAACATTTCATTCTGGAAAGGACACAAAAGACATTTGCACTAACAATATGCTTTAAAGTTGCAACGAGCATAATTTTAAATGAAACCATGAACCAGTCAGAAAGCTCCACTCTTACCAACCAAATTGTATTCCAGTTCAATTTTCGTCTGCCTCACTTTCTAGTTCTATGTCTCTTCTCCCTCGTACGTAGGTATAAAAATGTGTTATCTGCTTCATTTTATGTGTATTATCATTTGTCTTTTAGTCTCGCAAATTCGTTGTGTATGTAAATGGCTTTGATAATGTTACTGTTGATTATCTAATGACTGTGCTAAGCAACAATGATATTATATATCATATAATAGGAGACAAAACACGTTAATGCAAAATAACTTTATTTATTATCAAATAGTTTACTACAAAATAATCCTGTTTTTGTACAATGGCTACTAATTATTCAGCTAGGGTCCGGAACGGAAATAAGTTTCTTCGTGATGCTTCCATTATTTATTTGTAATTTGCGCAAGGTTGCTTTTAGCACATAATGGCGCTATTTGCTTTTTTAATTAGATTATATTCTGGGGCCAAAAGTATAATTATTGTGTTCACTGTCTGGATATATTAGGATACTCCTAATGGGCAACCAGTGTTACGGTCTTAAGGGACAAAATGACATCAGTTAAATATAATTACCTTTAACGTAAAATCTTCATTCAGAGTTGTCAAACCATCCCATGGGCATAAAGTTAGTCAGTACTGTAATTACAAATATGATGGTTCTTTTGATGGATCGTAGTTTTTATCTCCTTTAAACCAGTGAATATAAATGACTCCAAAATCGGGATAAAAATGATTTTCAGGTTCTCTCTTTTTATACACCGTCTATTGCGATTGTATTTCGTAGTAGACTCCACGTAACGTTATGCACTAGTCCAACCAAGGGAAAGTTACAGAATTATTTTAGAAATGTCGAAACCCCATCAGCCGCTGATAAATTAAACAATGACCGCTATTTAAATCTCATGATTGAGATTATAACAGGTTTAACTGATCGAATGTTATTTTGTTCTTTCTACACCATCTTCTGTATCTCTTTACATTTCAGTATGTGTGCAAAGGTCCAACTTAAAACCCTGATTCTTATGAAATATTGCTATTTAAATTGTCTTGGCTCCTGATATTTTATGACCAGAAATTTCAGCAAATCATATTTAAGGTAATTATTTCGACAAATAGGACCATACTCAGAAACTATCATCTATCGATCGTCTTTTAAACCTGTAGTTTTAGTTTTCATGTAAATGTTCATTTTTTTATCAATTGTACTCTTCAACATCATCACAAAATTTATTTTCTTAAACGGCAGATCGGATGTTTAACCTTGTGAAAATCTTGAAGTTTCTCTTTCCAAATTTAAGAAGTTCATACAAGACCACATATTTCAGACACATACATTTGCAAAGACAAGCGTTACATAATTTGAAAACAAATGTCTATGACCAAATCTTTCAGAAATTCGATAACAGGTGTTTGTCACTGAATTGTATAAATCCGTTTATTTATTATATACATGCACTCGGGTTTCGTTTTTTGTGTACAACGATACCCAAGGGTGATTTAGGTATATTGCACAAGAACCGAATACTTCCAGCGCACAGACGATGTATTGCGGCATCGTCTGTATATTAATACTTCACCGTAGGTCAAAATCTTTACATTACAGAGCGTCTTGTCAGTGAGCGGTCTACTTTAAGGACTTGCACATATTCAGCTGTAGAGCTGACCAGGGTGATCAGAGTGATGACCAGAGTGACCAGAGTGATGGGAGTCTCAGCTGTATAGCTGACCAGAGTGACCAGTGTGACCAGAGTGATGGGAGTCGCAGCTGTATCGCTGACCAAAGTGATCAGAGTGACCAGAGTAATTGGAGTGATCGGAGTCCACGTGG
Source organism: Sinohyriopsis cumingii (assembly GCA_028554795.2). Lineage (NCBI taxonomy): Eukaryota > Metazoa > Mollusca > Bivalvia > Unionida > Unionidae > Sinohyriopsis > Sinohyriopsis cumingii. The sequence continues at coordinate 45,233,294 of CM068839.1, forward strand.
TACTAGCTGCAGAGCTAATCATAGAAGTTGACCATAGCACCCGTGAAGCTGAACCTTAGCAGCAGTAGAGATGAGTAAACAGTGTTGCTGGTCGAGTAGCAGGTCATTGGGCATTGCTGACCGAGATTGGTGGGCATTGATTGATTACTTGACCAGCCTGGAATACTGACTGCTTGATTGACTAGTGTGACTGGTAGCCATGTGTGCTGTTTAAGGAGTGTGTAACTCCATACATGTCCTTTTTTAGCCGTGGGCTAATCTTTTCGGTTTGTAATACCCAGTGTGTTATTGGGGCTGTAAAGATATTTTGTACTTCTGTTCCTTTGTTGTCATCATTTTCACTATTTGAGTGAATACATTTTTACTATATGAGTAAAATATCAGTTTTACTATTTTAGTGAAACACATCATCCTTTCTTTGTGAAATTACTGTGAATCATTCACCCCTGTCCTTGTTCTGTGTAAGGTCATTTATTTATATTTTCATCATTTAGTGAATTATGTTAATTGATCCATTATTTAGATATTATACGCATGTGTTAATCATTATTCTTTTCCCATTCAAACTGTACTTGTATCACCATCAAAAGTATTCTGTTGTAAACACGAAATCCCACCAGGTTATCTTGCTACAATGTTAACTATACGATCCATCATAATTTAGGATGTCGAGCTATCTTCTGACATGTATGATCTGTGCCATTCAATACGTTTGTTAAATAATTGAACGATACTGGATACTACAATTAAAAACGCATGGAGAGTTTGACATACATGAAAAAAATCTAATCTTACCTTTGAATTAGGTCAAAACATACGGTTTCGCTATGTGCTATTGTAGTATTTTAGCTCTTGTCGCAGATTTCCCTTAGCGGTCCTAACAAGTAGGAGATTAGACTTTTTCGTAGATTATTGTATTAAATGTTTGTTTCGTATATGATAATTGTTGTTTTTCCCGACGAAGAGCTTGTTTAGCCCGAAGCGCTAGGAAGCCGTTTTTAGCTTGCACCGTTATCAATCTTTTCTTGTGCGAATATATATACGAGTTTTCCTAAAGTAGTTTGGCACAAGTCTTCATTTTTACGTTTTCTCCGAACATAAGGCTCGAAGCGACTAAGAGATGCCGTACAACGTTATTACTTATATACCTGTTATATGCCCACATTTAAAGATTGTTCATTTCTTCATCCTACTGGTTATGCTAGACTAACGTTTCTTAGAGAACACTTGTTTGTTTAATTTGCTTTAAACAAGCTCCTATTTCCCAATAGATTTTCCGCTTTCTGAGTTTAGAAGACAGAATAGTGAATGTGGATACCCGAGGGACAATGTGACTTTAGTGTTAAACTGGGGTGGGTGGGTTTGTACACTGGGGACAATGGAAATTTAACATGGGGAATTTTAACATGGGTGGGACAATAGAGGGATAACAATGTATTGGGCCTGTCTAGGGACAGTGGGAAAATACATTACAGGGGAGGTGACGTCACGGTGCACTACGTCACGTGGAGTCTCCACGAAATAAAATCGCAATAAACCGTTTATAAAAACAGAGAACCTGTAAATCATTTTTATTCCGATTTTGGAGTCATTTATATTCACTGGTTTAAAGGAGATAAAAACTACGATCCATCAAAAGAACCATCATGTTTGCAATTACGGTACTGAATAACTTTATGCCCATGGGATGGTTTGACAACTCTGAATGAAGATTTTATGTTGAAGGTAAATATATTTAACTGATGTCATTTTGTCCCTTAAGACTGTGCCACTGGTTGCCCATTAGAGGTATCCTAAAATATCAAGACGGCGAACACAATAATTATCATTTGGTCCCAGAATATAATCTAATTACAAAAGAAAATAACAGCCATACTGTGCAAAAAACAAGCATGGGCAAATTACAAATAAATAATGGAACCATCACGGAGAAAACTATTTCCGTTCCGGACCATACTCAATAATTAGTAGCCATTGTATAAAAAATGATTATTTTGTAGTAAATTATTGGATCATAAAGTTATTTTGCATTAAAGTGTTTTGTCTCTTATTATATGATATATAATATCATTGTTGCTTAGCACAGTCATTAGATAATCAACAGTAACATTGTCAAAACCATTTACATACACAATCAATTTGCGAGACAAAAAGACAAATGACAATACACATAAAATGAAGCAGATAACACATTATTATACTTGCGTATGATGGAGAAGAGACATACAACGAGAAAATGAGATAGATAAAAATTGAACTGGAATACAATTTGGTTGGTAAGAGTGATGCTTTTTGAATGGTTCATGGCTTCATTTAAAATTATGCTCGTTGCAACTTTAAAGCATATTGCTAGTGCAAATTACTTTTTTTTTGTCCTTTCCAAAATGAAATGTTTGAACAAAATCAATGCAAATTAAATGTAACGAATTAATATTGGTTTTGAAATAGTTTCTTAAAGATATATTAATACTACAAATGCAATATTTGGAAGATAAAGATAAAGACGTTAACAGCATAAAACCTGCAAATTAATTTATCATAATGTATCATCCTTTGTCATTCCGGTTCACAGCTGGTGAATGAACCTTACAAGCGAATAGTCTGTTTCTAGCTTAGACTGACGCTCTAAGATTTGGTATAATCGAATTTTCCATCCTTCGTGACGCACTAACTGTTGACATCATTGTTCATTTCACAATCATTATTATAAATGTTCATAGTCACTTCTTTTCATCTTCGAAATATATCTCCTCTTTTGGACAAATAAGCAGTTGTTGTGGTGGGTTTAACGCCATGTTTGTAGTACATGATCGGCGATACATGGCGATCAGTATAAATGATAGATGAAGATCCCCGTAAAACCTACGAAAAGATCCTCCGACCCAAGGGAAGTTGGTGACAAGATTCTCACATTCCCACACTGTCCACGCCCGAGACTAGAACCCAAGCAGGCAGAATTGGGATGTCATTGGGGCTCCAAAAATATGCATTTATCTAAGTACTAGCTTTAAAAAAAAAACGTTATTTTGGAAGCATGTTTGTAGTGAAGAACTGTTGAAATACTTCACAAGAGATATGTTGTATATGTGAGCTAAAACAGCCTAAAAAAGCATAGAAAATGAAAGAGGGCTTTGCAGGGAGATACAGACTTGACAACGTAAATTATGTGATCACATTCGTGGAAGCAAATCTTCAAATAATTTAATTTTAGCGATTGGTAACAGTTGGTTGTTGCAATATGTGCTAAGGATTGACAAAGATCATCTTCAATGTTATGTGTCCACCCTATCAAAGTCACTTTTAGCAATTTAAATAAAACAACTTCATATCCGTGTGCAAGCAGAGAACATTATAGTATCTACGAAGCACAAGGTAGTTCGTAAGGGTTCTACATGTCTACTTGACAATGTCCATGTATTGGACGGATCAGGATTTATCATCACACCAGAACAATAATGGGCGTTAAAAAGAAAGTGCTAAAATTGTTACAACGAAGAATTGTACATGTAAACACACTTTTGAGGAAGATAAATATTACCATTTAGTGTAAGCAAGGATCACTAAAAGAAGATCAAAGATAGCAATGCTAAAATTATGTAAAATATATTCGAAAATAAATATATGGATTAAGAACAAGAATAATGGTTTGCACATACACCATATTCGCTCAATCCGTCCAAGATTTGCACAGGTGGTATATAATCATTCAGTTCCCCAACTGGGTCCAAAAATGTTTCTTTCAGTGTGGAAGTAGAAGACTCAAAAAGGAGTTGCTCCATTGTCACTAGGCACTGGCGGGGTATTCAATCTATTCGCGGTTCACCCCACAGGAGGTAAGTAAGAGTCAGGTGTGTCATTATATTTGATCAGCATAATAACCTGTCATTATATATGATCGGCATAATAACACATGATATCTGCTGTTGCTCTATATGACGAATGCCGTTCTGTTTTCAAAGATTTGATATCCCGAAGCTTGTGATTGCAATTTTACATTCCACATATTTGTCTTAGCATATCGAATATGCTGATTGATATAATATTTGAAGTATATGGACTCTTCGATGCATATATGGATGACTGAGTGGCAACTCGGCTGCTTTATTGGCCTATTCATTGTAATAATGCCATTGTGAACACACATCCACCAGTACAACTCACATTTTCCCAGACTGCATGAGCAAATTATGTTTCAGTAACATTTAATGTTGTCGAAAGGCTTTTGGTGTGGAAGGTGATTCGGAAAAGATCTTCAACTTTGCTTTGTTAATAAGTTTCAAAGTACTTCAAAGATTTTAGTGTGGCTATAAATTCTGCAGCAAAATGGAGGCTTTATTCCACGACTTGCTTGAGATTATTACGTGAAGCGATGCATCGGCAACTCAAAGCATGTTCTATTCATCAATTTACAGTGACTTATTTCCACGACATATCGCCCAGATTTCCTTTAACTTTGTCTGAAGAACGGGAATATTTCTTGAGGACTTCTTGACTACGTAAAACTTAAACATTTTACTATGGATTTTGATAACCAATGCAGTGATTTTGGAATCATAACAATTTACCGCACTGATGTTTCCATTGCTTATAATCTATGAAAATTACATATAGGTAATTGTGGAATGCAGTTTGATTTATAAGCCGTATCTCAAACAAGATGAATCTGTTAACACGTCATAGTAATGCCATTTAGTATACGAATATGCAATGGACAGTAGTTGAGTAGTACCCTTTCAATGAACGACATATACACAAATATATATTAGGCTGATTAATTGACACAAACTCTGATGTTACAGGAAGAGATCAGGTAAACATCGGAAAATCAAACGATTTCTATTTGGCAAGAATTTCATTTATGTGGCTGAACACCGTGCTTAAATGATATCACATTGATAATCCTTCAAGAGTTTCTCATTTTAAGTCCTTCTGCCTAACATTACTCGTAACAACAAAGAAGAGGAAACTGAGCTTCACATTATATCTAGATTATTGCTTGAACGACATACATTCAATTGCTTTACATTGATAATGATTTTGTATGATTTGTATGTAATTTCAAGTTAACACGAAGAAAACAAAACTAACGAAATGCTTGACAAGAGATAAGTGATATATGTGAGCTAGAACATACAGGACTTATGGATTTCATTAACCATACTGTAAGTTATATTAGTTGTTTACTTTGTATTTTAGTTAAATAAATTATATTCTCAATTTTTCAAAACTTCTTTGATTTTCGCTCGTTTTGTTACTTATTTTAAGGCAATGAATTCGTATATATATATATATATATATATATATATATATATATATATATATATATATATATATATATATATATATATATTAACCTTTCATAACTATATATCCGCTTCCCTACGGATAGAACGTGACCTCGACAAGATAACAACTATTTTTCCAATTATTAACGCTGAGGCAACCTTTGACGGGTTTCCTATCTCCATGCGTAGTTAGAATAATTCAGCCCAAGGTCATTAGAAGAGATCAAATTAACTCAGAGTGCACGTATTCTATGTTCCGTTCCACAAAAAAAGTCTGCATTTATTGCCAAGTCTGACAAGATGGTCCGTTGTGCTTATCTGGCGTCTGAATCTACACTGAAGGCTTGATAGGTGGTTGTTGGATTTAGATACCTGAAGGGTCGGTAATTGTCAATCACTTCATGCTTTCGTAAATATATCAAATATAGCTTGCAATAGATATCAGACAATATTTGGAAGGTTCTTTTACAGATTTATATAATAATAACACTGTTGTTTCATGTAATTATCTCAGGAAGGTGCCCGTTTCCTAAAATTGTATTGAAAAAATATATTTCCTTATTGCAAGATGTACCAAAGCGTTTCATAACTGGATGCTGGGTATTATATAGCACGGATAGAGTGGGACGAGAGATGGGAGATCTGAGAGATATTTGAGAACGAATGGTATATTGTAATCTGCAGCATTTGCAGATTTGATAATATATATGAGCCTTTCATTTTCGGATCGACATTCACAGAACAGTTTTCGTTTGAAGAGTATTTCGAGAATGCTACGGTCAATGTATTTGAGAATCTTGGAACGGTCGTGAATAATTCTTAATATTTCTTCAAGTGTTCGATAATGCTGAAGAATATAGCGCAGTATATACGGTATTTACATATATTTTCCCTTGTTATCATCGCATATGAGATTTTGAAAACCACTTTCCGTCCCTTAATGTAATGTTTCGTAAGTATCATCAAACCATACATGACTTAATTGGCATTTTATCCCCCCCCCCCGTCATTCTGTAGTAACTTTGTAAATAACGGCAGTAGATCCACTACGTTGTCCAAATGATCCACTATCAGATTTGATTCGAAGATAGGCTAAATCGTTGCCTAATGTGCCATCTTCAATTCCTATCACTCCTTTACCTTTTAGGTTTGAAAGCTACCAGCCCATGTTGTTTAGGTGGCAGATTTTAAACATCGGTAATTTAGTTGTATTACTGTGTCAGACCTATCTATGGAATTCCTGCAATACTAGACGTCGGAGAGATTTTCATGACATGTACAAGAGGATTCTGCAGTGTCCATACTTTCTAGACTTCAAATTTTACTGAGGAGTTTCAGATTACCGTTCGACCCATTCGAAAATCTAGTACATTCTTTTATTTGCTATGTATTTTGTTTGTAGAAAGCATTTCTAGCGGAGCCAGCAGTTTGCTTCATTTTAGATTCTTCCAATTTACCCGGATTCTCGACAGAAAAGTTTGTTTTGTGTTACACTGTTTATCAGACCAGTAGGAGCGGTGGATTGCTACCATTTTCGCTACGCGCTTAGCATTATGAGGTTAGTGTTAGGACTGATCGGTCTGGTGTCAGGATAATGTGACTGGGTGGGACATCATGCTACATGTGTGCGGCATGATGCCCCAGTGCTAGGCATCACTATAAACTGCAACACTGCAGACATCGTAGCGACATGACTGAAAAATTGTTAAAGCTCCGTTAAAAATTATAATCTCTCTCTCTCTCTCTCTCTCTCTCACACACACACACACACACACACACACACACCAATTTCTTTGGTTGTCAGGTTCTTACCTGTAAATTGCTTGTAGTGTAAGCGGTTCCTTCGGTCATATTGTTACATTGGCTATTTGTTTTTTCTCCTTCTCTCAAGATTTCCGTTGTTGCCCGCACATGTCTGAGAGGTATAAAGACTGTAAACTTGCTCTCATTCTCTAGCCAAGTAATGTCAGTCCGGGAATAGATATAATTTTTTGGAGGATTTATTCTCCGCCTTATCTGTGCTTAGTGGCCTCCACAAACATTCTGGTCTCGGAGAAACAACATGCGTTCTCCTGTTTCACACGTCGGACCTCATTTTCGAGTTCCCATATAGTACGTCTCTAGAGCACGCGAGGTTAATCACAAAACAAATTTGTTCTTGTCATAACGAATTACGATAGTCTCCTTGTTTTCGTTAGTTTTGATCTTTATAGTGGTCATACTTCTGACAACAGAAGAACTGCAATAGATTTTGCGTGAAAGGGTTTCCCGGGGAGACATTTTGGGATCTGTAATTTTTCAAAATCGAAGTTTCACTGTAGTTTTATATATATATTCCTGGATTACATGAGTTTCCATCCCTGCTTGACTATTTGACTGTTATCTCCACAAACTGCTTTGAGTTAAGCAATTACCAAAGTTGCTCTCGGGCTGCACTTTAAAAAATTGTGGCCCAGGCTAAGTTTCTTAACACTTTTTGTTTCAACAAGTAAGCGAAGAAGAGCTGTTGTTGTGACAACTGGTGATAACTTTGTTGGTCTTTGATTTTCAAGAGTTACCATAACGATGAAAAATCATGGCCATTTTCCCTGACTTTTAAACAGTTACCTCTTCTCAATAACTGGATAAATAAAAGCTTATAATTAATTTGAGACCAGAATTTCCCAAATGAATTGAAACTTCGGTCTGATTTCGCTAATCGGAAGAACATTATTTTTGTTTCAGTGCTTCCGAACGAACTCAGGGCATTTCATTAAGGATCAGGGATTTTGAACGACTGATTGTTCTCCTCAGGCCAATGTTACACAAGGTCCAATACATGAGACAAGTATAATCTTTATTTGATTAATGCTTGCCACCGTCGGAAGAGCACATGCCCTTGATATGTTTCGCTATGTCCATATATATGTTAACTTATTCAGAAAGGGTGACATTTAATCGTCTGGTGATTAATGAAATTGAATGTGTCATTCATTTAGCCTCAGAAGCTTTGCTTGGCTCGCCGATTTATGACACCAGGCCATTCTGAATCCTTGTCAAGCTAACGTTGAGGTAAATTATTGTGCTGTATCATAACGGCAACGCTCCGACCTCTTCTCGGTATCATAGTGGCAACACTCCGACCTCTTCTCGGTATCATGGTGGCAAAACTCCGAACTCTTCTCTGTATCATAGTGGCAACACTCCGATCTCTTCTCTGCATCATAGTTGGAACACTCCGACCACTTCTCTGTGTCATAGTTGCAATACTCCGACTCTTCTCTGTACCATACTGACAACACTCCGACATCTTCTCTGTATCGTAGTGGCAACACTCCAACCTCTTCTCTGCTCAACTGCACGGGGCGCGACACATTGCAAGCAGGATGCATTCATGTGTATTAGTTTGTCGCAGCTCTCTTTAACCTGACGATTAGAATCTAGATTTGTATTATGATCCTCAGATATCATCCGTAAATAAACTGTCGGTATTTACAAAGAATGCAAAGTTCTTAACATAGAAGTGAATTTGATTCTGCAAATTTGCTTTGCTCTTGTTATATCTAACGTGCATGGCAAGCGCGTATATCAACAAACATTAAAACGTTTGTCTTGATCAAATGTTCACAAGCTAGGCAATTTTTGATAGTAAGAAAAATGCAACAAAATAAACATTTGTTTAAATTTAATGCTGTTTCCTACACCTAGCAACATCTGACCGTTTTCTGCATACACGTCGGTCAAGTTATATATATATATATATATATATATATATATATATATATATATATATATATATATATATATATATATATATATATATATATATATGTGCGTGTGTGTGTGTGTGTGCATTCCTGTCGTTCAACTTTCGGCATAACATTCACTGTCGCTGCGCTAAAAATACGAATTTATACATGGAATTTTCCAAAAATTATCAATCACAAACTCAACAAAAGGAAATTACTTGGAAAAAGTTTATTTCATAGTTAAAATGTTATTTTATTTGAATTTATATATATATATATATATATATATATATATATATATATATATATATATATATATATATATATATATATATATTATCATTATCTATCGACGATTATAATGAATGAATTTGTATCAGGGAATATTATCACTTGTCAATAATAATAATAATAATCATAATAATAATAATTGTATATCAGGATCAATTGTAGCTTGAAAGCAAATACTACCACTACTACTACTACTACTACTACTACTAATAATAATAATAATAATCGTATATCAGGGTAAATTGTAGCTTTTAAATAATAATAATAATAATAATATTGTTAATAATAATAATAATAATAATAATAATAATAATATATTTTGCCATACTTCTATTGAAATGAAATTAAAACGCATATTGTGGATTCGAAGGTCCGCCATTATGAAAGGTTTTCACTATTGAAATCTTTCTTTTCAATTACAAATCGCATTTCTTCTACTCAACATCATCATCATTATCATGATTGTTATAACAACAATAATAATAATAATATTAATAATAACAATAGTAATAACAACAATAATAATGTTCTCATTATTATTATTATTATTATTATTATTTATTTATTTATTTATTTCAGGAAGTTAAGAATGATCCTGACCTTATGTGAAGACGTTATTTACCGATTAGCGTTTGAAAATATGATGATCTTAAATAAGAACTATTAAAAGTTGACTAAATTATATTGACCCTATTTTACACCCACTTAATGCTGAAGCAGCTGGTTGCGTGTACAAAAATCAATGAGAAAAACAAGGATAAATATTCTATCAGGTTTTTTGGGGGTTAATTAAGGATTAATTTGCTCGTTCCCTTTAGTGACCATGATGACAATAACGTGACGTAGATAGCCGCCATTGAACTTTGAGAGCGTTGAACCCTAGAATCTGCTTAACATACAATTCGCACATAATTAATCATCTTTATTATTGCGATGGAAAAATGAATAGGAGCACCGTGTATAAATGAAAGATACAATTTAATTCATTGCTATCTTGTTCAGGATCATTGAAGTCTCGTTGCACTGGTGCATGGCGCATTTTTACAAAACGTGACTACCATTTTAACAAGGGGCAAGTAAGACAAAATTAACAAAAGATAAACAGACAGACAAAAGAAAACATGCAACTCAAAAGTATGTTGACCAACGTTTTTAAGACCATGCTAAAAATAACAGTTGAAACAATAAAGGCTGTAAATTCAATTGATAAAGAAAGCAAAAGGTGTCCACATGACTATATCTATCTATCTGTCCGTCCGTCCGTCCATTTCTCTCTCTCTCTCTCTCTCTCTCTCTCTCTCTATATATATATATATATATATATATATATTGTGTGTGTGTTATCGACTATGCTAAATTTACATGAATGCATTCAATCACAAGACGTCATGACCAAATATATAAATAACATAAGTAATGAATGAACATACTACCGAATAACAGAATCCATCAATCAGTATACTGAGAGACCGGTTTTCGTAAGTTTTATATAAATTATTCTTTTTTATATCAATCAATATTTTCTAAGATTACATTTATGACCATATGTATCTGTGTTCTGATGAGTTCACAAACATAAGCTCAAGCTGAAAGCCCTTAAGCTTGAATACAAACACCTTGCTACTTAAACAAAAATGACAGTATGTGCTTGTGCTGATTTTCGATATAAATAAATTCAGTAACCTCCATTGTCTCACATAGATTTATATTTATTTAACTGTCGTTAACAATTTAACTTTAAATATACTACGAAAATAATCTTTACATATCCCTCTTAAGGTAGGCATATCGAAGTACTATCAAAAATTTGGTTCAAGAACTATCGTTTTATCTCGTGGTTGGTTCACTTAGTTTTCCATGTTCGCACTTGAATACTTTTTTTTTTCAACGTTAACTATTTTGTGAATCAGACTGGACCAAATAAGCCCATTATCTTGCTGCGCTGTATTCTCATTCGGAATGGCTACGACCGTATGAATCTTCTTTATTTTACTATTACTATCAGCAATCGATAGTCAAACGACCATTAGGAAAAACGGTCAACTTTCACACAAACGCATATTAGTGGTTACGCATATCTTGAATTACTATTAACCACAGTAATACCTCTATTCGACAGACTTAGTAAAATTTCTGCATCCAGTATTAATACCTCGCAAGAATATCAAACTAATGAAAATCTTCTTTCCACCATATTTAATATTGTAACCGGTGTCACTATTCATTGGGGAATTGAAGAATCTTTCGGTGGAAACATTGTAAACAGTCTCATCGAAATCCATACATGTATGGCGCGTCAACAACTTCGGCTGGCTTTACCTGGGTGAAATATGTGACATCACAGTGGAATTTCCATTAGAGATTGAGGTTTAAGGAATATTGTTGTCCTTGTCAAATCCTCTATTGATTTGAAATAGATGCTCAATGGATCATCAATTGTGAAATCAGCCAAATCTGCTATAAAATGTTACTATTTATCGAATTATGCATTACTGATTTTACTCTCGTTCTGGGACTATCTTTTAACGCGCGTGTATTGAAAAGAGCATTGTCTGAGCCAGAATTGTATGTAATGCCGAAGATCACCTCTTGTTCTTTCTACATCAACTCTTTTATAAAAATAAAAACTGTTATGAACAGAATATGGTTTGTGTAATGTTTTAATAATACATTTATGAAACTCCTTAAATCATTTCCTGCCTTAATAAACTCTTTTCAAATTTGCAACATTAACAGACTACACATTCTAGAGCCTCTATGCAAAACATGATTTTCAATTATTGTCAAGGTCTTTTTAGTACTGATAAAAAACATATTCTTCCTGTGCGTATGATGCATGTGTACATTAGCATGCAAAATCCCTCCATAGAAATAATTAAATTCTGAATGACCAACATGGCGACATTGTATAAACGGCTGTGAAAATCGGTGGAAGGAAACTTGGTTTGAAGTGATTTAGTTTATACTTTGCTAATTCCGAATGCGTAAGGCTTTTATATGACATCAGCCTGTTGGGGACTGAAAATTAAGAGAAAGAAATTGTTATTTAGCTATCTTTTAATTAGCTTATATTTCTGGCTTGTTCTCTACCCGTTCGTTCATGAATTTTGACCAAGTACGAAAGCGATCATTGAGCACAAGTAGCATGAGCAACCCCAATCGTTCTCCTGACCCAAAACGAAGCAAAGCGATTTCTGTGACGTTCACAGCTGCAATTGCTTTATCAGATTCGGATTTACCATATGCCTTGTCTACAAAGAAGCAGTATACCTTCGCTACAGAGGCAACAGGCGTCCCCTACAGCATTTAATAATCGACGGACATCGTAGACACTTTGCACACTACTGATGGTTTTGCTTCTATTGTTCAATCTATCGTATAGGCCAGTGATACAGTGGTTGTAGCAGGCGCTATATCATCAGCTATTGAGTCATTAATGCAACAACTTATAAAACCTTTAAGTGAGAAGTTGACTGAGAAGGACCAAGACAATAGCAGACTGAAACAGTCAATATTAAGGGAGGCTAAAGATATCGAGACAAGCAGCCATTCGCTGGACAGTCTGCGACTATTGGAGACGAACGAGCATTCGTGTCGTAAATATTCCAGTCCCCTCTGCTGACGTTAACGAGTTTAACACATACTTTGTGGATACTTATTTCTTTAAATATAACTTGCAGTTGATGTTCCCTTCAATGCAATCGACTGATCTCATATTCTTATATCAGCGGATAAGAAGTCATGTAGGACACCAATAATTGTGAAGTCCGTTCCATATCACAGAAGAAAACAAATCATAAAAATCAATTAACATCAGAATTCGATTAAGGGGGAGGGGCTTACCATGACTAAGCAGAACTTTAAAATGGAACTACATTTATTTATTTATGTATTTCCATTATCAAATGGTGGCTTTGTCGAGACTCCATGTGATTCGATCTGATATTAACATTTAGCACTCATTGTAACTAGCCATCAGCTTTGTTTATACCGAAGTTACATACATCTTGCATTTTGTTTAACGTGTCGCCAGATCCATATGTGTGCCTAGCTCGGTGTACAATATATCAATCATTATAACTGGTACACAGTTTTGTTTTTATCATGCTGATACTTAACACATGTTATCAAGGTCTGAGAACTGTTATATACTCAAATATTGATTTATCTGTATGCAAATGTAGACAAATTTGTCCATTCTACACAAGTGTTGACGTATCTGTCCATTCTACTCTACTATAGTCGCATTTGTCCATTCTTCTCAACTGTTGACATATATGTCAATTCTGCTCAACTGTTGACGTATCTGTCCATTCTACTCAACTTCTCGACACTTAAGTAAATTCTGCTCAATTGTTGACGTATCTGTCCATTCTACTCAACTTCTCGACACTTAGTAAATTCTGCTCAATTGTTGACGTATCTGTCCATTCTACTCAACTTCTCGACACTTAGTAAATTCTGCTCAACTGTTGACGTATCTGTCCATTCTACTCAACTTCTCGACACTTAGTAAATTCTGCTCAACTGTTGACGTATCTGTCCATTCTACTCAACTGTTGTCATTTTGTTACGTTTAGGTTTTTGTAAACAGTGACAAGAAATGAGTGAAGACAACAAGCTTTGTACAATTTAACAAATAATAAATTTTCCTTAAAAAAAAGAAGGTAAAATGAGAAGAAAAAATAGACAGAATTTGAAACAATCGTTACACGTATTTGTCACGTACTCCAAGTATGGCCTCAATTTCACTTTATGAATTTTACTGGGAGAAAATAAAAATAATAATAAAGTTGTTTCCATCAACTCTCACTGATTTCTGAATCAAGGTAAGGAAATAGGTCAGCATTAGATACAAAGTTTATATTAATAGTGTTTACGAAAAACAGTCAGGTCAAACTGAACAGAATTTCTGGAAAATGAATTTCTGGAAAATGTCTAATCCAGTAAATAAAGTTACATTCCAATAGCATGTAATGTAATTTAGAAAAATTAAACAAACAAACAACTAAATTAGATCAAATATACATAAAACTAAACATCACTGGGAAAGAATATATACTTACACATTGCTAATAATGGAGAGAAAAAGGGGAAATAGCTACGTAGGGTTAAAGCAGGCTGCTAAATTAATCCTCATATTCCAGAGAGAGAGAGAGAGAGAGAGAGAGAGAGAGAGTCTGTCATGACAATGTATTTTTCCACAATGTTATTCATTTCACCAATAAATGTAATTCAATTTCTATAGCCTCTTATTGATCAGGTATCAATCACTGGACTGCGATTGGCGCTGTTAAATACGATGCTCCAAATCAGATAGGTTCTAGCATAAATGACACATTTCCCAAGCGGGCTCTAACAATATCAATTATCACTTTTCCAATTATCAAAACATCCGCTGTTAATTAATTGATGACATACGATTGGGCGAGTATTTGAATGGCATTTTCCCCCACCAAGATTAAAAATTATTAATTATTAATTATTCAATTATCAAACTTCCTTTGTGAGTTAATTGCTGGTCGACATCTAGGGCTGTAAATATTACGATCAACGACAGATACCTTCGTGTAATATAAACAAAACCTCAGCTCATGTGCATCGGATATACAAAACTCTTTTCAAGTTATTTTTGTATTGCCCAAATATACAATCCACATAAGGATGATTTGTTCTTTATTTGGTATCAAGCTAGTACTATAATACAAATGTCGCCACGTTTTCTTTGTGAAGAAACTGATTAAGAAACACACACATTCTCCTTATGGTCATTCTAGAAATATTTTCACACGCAGGCCAGTGTTAAACATAAACATAAACCAAACATTTCAATGAAGACGAAGTGACAGAGGTAGTCAACCGTACTTAATGGAAGCATGGCATAAACATCATTTAATCAATATTGAAAAAGACGAAGCAAGATTTATTGGTACTCGCATTGACTACTCCCTACTCCCACTAGCATTACAAACTCGCACGTGCAGATCGGAATGTTTACAAAAGTCACTCGGCTGTTTCCGTAGAGGTCACATTTTGGTGATAAAAAAAAAATATTGCATTTGAACTGTTGTGGTAGCTTTCCGAATGAGGTAATAGATAGCATGTTACTGCTCTACTAACCCATAAACTCTGGTTTTCTTGTGATGAGGAATAAATTCAGTAACTAATTTGACTCATTACTCATAAATATCAAGTACATTTGACATCTGCTTGACAACTATATAAAAGATTTTCTTATTCGCGTTTGACGATCCTGCGTATAGCTTTCATATGCTCTGTCAATTTGTTATACAAAAGCGTTTATATAGCAAAACACAAATAATCAACGCCTTTTTGGAGCATTTGCAAAGAAAAATGACAACATAAAAAGTCGCATAGTAATGAGGTATTATCACATTTAATATATGGATGTTATATGAAATTAACAATAAATAATTAATATTTATTACAATAAACTGTTTTATTTTCATTAGTTCCAATTTTGAAAAGTTATATTGTAAATAATAAAACGATATTGGCTACTCAGCTCTACTGTAGTTATACTTAGTACAAGCTGTAACGAAGAGTAACATCTTGCTTTATTATTCATGGGTAATTAGAGATCTGAGGTGAAACTTTTTGTGGCATACTTGTGTTGTCCTTAATATTGATTGTAAAATTACCTCCGTGTACAATAGACCCTCCAAAAAACGGACTCTAGCGGATAACCATGTGCTAAACTTTCAAGTTCACAGATTCTTTGAACATTTATTTTTTTGTCCTGGAAATATGGCAAGTGCTACAGTGGAATTTGCTTATGGATTAATGTGCTGACGGATAAATGATTCCTTCTGGCTGGTAAGTGCATTTTTTGTCATTCAATATTGTAGACATATTTTGATTCAGCCGGGGCACAATGGAGATGCTTAACAAAATCAGAATAAAACATGTTTTATATAACAGTTTTCTGGCTGTTACTAAGTTTTCCGTAGTTGTTAAGAGAGCTGGGGGGGGGGGGGGGCTATGAAGTGTATATGTCTATAGTCTATGTGCACGGATCAGTGTTTTCTGTCATAGTTCATTTAACACAGCATTGAGAAATTTATCCTATCTGTAACAGTCATTTTTCTGGTCAGCGTCATTAAATGTAGCTAACAGTATATAATTTGTTTCACACGAAGTATTTAAAACTAGTTAGGTAGCTTTAGCTACATCAATGACGCTAACCCGAAAATGTACTGAGCTAGGCCTGCATATAGGATAAAATTGACCATGCTGTGTGGAACGAACTATCATAATACCAAAATGCTCGACATCGTATGCGTTTGTGTCTTTGTCTCTCTCGAAATGTTGTTGCATGGTGTGTTCTCAAAGATGAATTTACCTTAAGTTAATATGATTTTGTTATATATTTGTTGCTGTTGTTGTTGTTGGTATTTAATTTTAGAACAACTACTCCAGTCACAGCAGAAGACAGCAAGGGTTTCTTGTTTTAAAAGTAGTTCTGAGCGCGTGGACACCTTGACTGAGACGACTGGTCTGAGATGACATGACTGAGATAAGAAAAGTAAGGTTAGCAAAACAGCTAGATTTCTCTGTCGTATCCATGAGAAATTGACTTCCGAAGTGCATATTTAAATCTCTGACACATACCAAACTCTTAACTAAACTTAAATCATGTTTGTTTGCCAGAAAGGCAGGCGATGTGGTCGGCGGTGAGTTAAAGAATATTTCTGGCAGCATATGACTTTAATATTATCTTGGAGGTGCTAGCAGGTAATGATAAACAATTTTACCAAAACGCGTAACCGTATACTACAGTTGTATATGGAATTTACTGGGTACAGCCACCAGCTTAAAACAAATTATTATCAATGAAAAGTGGATCGTTCAATTGCATGGCATTACAAGTTATTGAACATTTGGATCGAGCATGTGGATCGGCGTTAAGACTATAACGTCGTGCTGTAATCGAACAGTGGAGTAACACTGTGCAAGAAAAAGGAACAACCATCCATAACATTGCTTTACTTGAAAAATAACATAAAATACAGAATTATTAGCGGTAAATAATGTACGAATCTGGAAAATACATGAAAACTGGAATCATTAAAAAATATCGAACAAAAGGCACATGCGCGGTCGGTTGACTTTTAAAAAAATCGATTTTATGAATGTGGTATTTATCCAGCGAGCAATAATGATACCACGCACGACCCAGTATTAGTGTGGTTGTTTTCCAGGAATGTAATGCAAATTTTGATAAGTCGGTGCTGCCGTTCGGAAACTGCTACGGCACACAGCAACATCATAACTTACTAACGTCAACGGCAGCTAAATATATAACCGAATAAACAACTCATCGACGAACTTGCCAGTAAGTGCTTACATTCGCGTCCGTTGTCTCGCATTTTGCACAACAAAACATGAAATGGGGGCAAACCCCAAAGTGTTACATCGGTAATATTGCACAATCCGGCGTCGAATTTGGACACGGTGATCTTTGGAATACCATCTATAATACGTGGTGTCTTTTGAAATGATAGCATATTATCCAGGTAGTACTCTTGGACAGAATGAATGTAAACTTTATTTCTAAGTGTTCGGAGATCTAACACATGAACTTGTCAGCGGTGCCGTTAACGGCGTGCTACCAGATTCGGATGTAACCGGGTCTGCTTATGTCGACAGCTTAAAATATAACGAGAATATTCATCCGGTTATTTCTGTGTGGTTTGTTGGAGATTTTAATCTACCATACCCTAACGAACAAGCGATACCTTAACTGGGATTGGCTCCAAAGTGTTAAGATGTATCCTTGACAAAAACGTCTTAAAAATCCTCTCTATGACCGACGAGATCATCTCATATAAACCTCAAAAATAATGTCTGGATACCAGAACTCGATTATACTGATCTTGGTGCGCTATCGTTTGCCAAGGACAATGGCAGAAACAATTATCGGCATGTTTACGATGGTTGCATCAGTTGACCGCAAACGTCAGTGTAAATGGCTCCATTATATTTATATTTATTGTCCATTATACTGTCAACAAAGGTATATACACGGGTACAAGAACCGCATACATTAAGGGGGCAGCATTTGCGTGGATCATCAGTTATTACGATGGGGATTCTCCACAAAACACACATTTGAGATCGTCGATGCTCGCGTACGTTAGCATTAATCTCATCTCGATGATATATAGGTTTCCAAATGACACAGTCAGAGTAGCTACTGACTATTTTTGCAGATCATAATTACCAGCGCTAACCTCAATGCTTCTACAGATGCTCCCATTGACGAATCGTTGTTGTAGTCAAAAGGAAATCTACAATATCTCACATATCTGTGTTGATCCTGTAGATCTTGTGACAGAAGCGGATTTACTTGTTCCATACTAGAACTGGAGATTTAAACGTGATCAGATACATGGTATTCGGGAATCTGCAAACTATATACCGCGTGACGTATATTACCACAAAGCTAATTTATGAGTGTCATCCACAGGAGCATGTATCCGTGTTCCCGTATCCGTACATAAACTAGTTTATCTAACTGGTGCAGGTGGATCAGGTAAAACAACGCTCGTGTTGAATTTATCCTCAACACATTCTTGCCAGAGAAATACGTGACAGGCAGGTGCGCGCACAAACATATCATAGTTTCATCTGAGTCCATATCGAATGGGTGAAAAATGCATAAAAAACATTAGTGTCTGGGACGAAATCTGCACCTTGCCTAACAACATTCTGGAAATGTTTCTCTCGTGGTTGACTACGAAACATACCTCACATGTATGGGGATCCAGGGCAACCAGGGCCAATCGACAGTGACTCTATTCACGGCTGGCTCGTCCATGACGTTGATTATTACAAAGAAACAACCACTCATTACAGAACCGTTGATGACGATTTAAGACAATCAAAAATCAAAATGTGTTTGCAACCTTATCAGGATAAATACAAAGAAATGCGTCGATTAATTCTTGAAACACCCATTAACAATCAATGGGCTCACAGCGACATCGTCGTTGCATCACAAAAAGCAGTTCGTGATGATATTCAGTAAGAACTCCTCAAGTTGCCCGACATAAACTGTCAGTTGGACCGGTGCAGCTGTGTTATTTGTACGCGGATAACGCCGTCAACATATATGTAATATGATGGATGGGGAGGGTGGTTTTCCTATGTCATAAATTTAAATGTTCATGTCAATGAATATATCAACTGCTAAAAGAATGAATCTAAATATTGCAATGTATTAGAATTGTATAGATCGCGACTTACCTTGATATCTGTCTTAAACCGTTCATGTTGTATGTCAAGTGTGACTGCCGGTCATGTGGTAACACATGTCATCTAATTTAACCTCTCACATCGTAAAATACTCACAAAATCTACTGGAATCTTAATTTATATGAATTTGTCACAGCAAGAAATGTTTTTCACACTTAAATTCTCACCCAAATCATCATTTGAATAGCACTAAGCTCGATGACTCCAACAGCTGACATCACGAAAATACGTCTGCAGGCAACATGGCCGACACTAGATCACATGACCGGTTCCACACAGTAAATTTGTAAAGTTCACATTTTTGATTAAATTTCACTTGTTGATTGTAAATGCTGGCCTTCATTTATACAAGAATAAGTATGTTTTGAATATTTAATGGTGTATTCTTCATTTTTATGCTGGTCAGTATAATTTCAATGTTTTCAGCGTTCATCGGTAGCTGTGTACTTTTCACCGAAGCTTAACTGTCTTGGTTACGATTTCAAGTACGTTGACGTTTGTCGGACACGACGTAATATATATATATATATATATATATATATATATATATATATATATATATCTTTGCTAATGACAGAGTGTAAACGGACAAGCGATGATAGTTAAATTGGATATTAACCCTCAGTTTGTGTCGCTGGTTGTAGAGTATCTGTTCGGCACTATCAGACCTGTTCGGCGTCCCGGACAAGCGATGATTGGTTAAATTTCGTCACATCAGTACTTTTCAAAGAGTATAAATAAGATTGAAATTCGAAATTCGGCAGATAGCTGTCAGCATTAGCGCCTCTATCGACATCTCTCCACCAAATTAAAAGTCACTGTCTTGAGGTAGTTATACTTACAACTTTATTGGATGGCATTAAAAAGATCATAGATACTTATAAAAATAAGACAGGTCTACGAATTTTAATTTCTTTATTCTCAAAAATAAAATGGAAATACATATATATAGTACAACAATAGGAATCATTTCAATTCAAACAAATTTAATTCACTGCTATTGATTCAAGCTTAATATAAAAGTAATATTGTGCCACATAAATAAGCAGCTATCTCCCGACACACTAAGAATTTAGGGTTAACTTTCAAAATACTTACTCCGTGGGTCGTCCATTTCTCGCTGAATGATTACGTTATGGCCATGAGGGCCAACATAGTATAACATTTGTTTATTGCATATGTTACACGTGATCAAAGACATACGTACATGTTTTAGTCATATTTCTTGTATTAAGCATATTATCACAATTTCATAGTAAAAATAAAAAGGTCCTGACTTTAAGCATTCTTGCAATTTATTATTACATTTGCACAAGTTAGCCCATATCCCCCCAATCTGTCACAACACACACACACACACACACATACATATATACATATACATATATATATATATATATATATATATATATATATATATATATATATATATATATATATATATATATACTTGGATCTACCCGGCAAATGCTTGACCTCAATGACGTCGTTGAAATTCCGATCGACTATGTATTTGACGCATTAGCGCTTCCTCACTGGACACCTGGATACGCGATTACAATTCATTCATCGCAAGATTTAACGATCGCCGACAGCAATGTCTAGATCGTCAATGATCATATGTTAGTTTACCAGCAGATCTTAACAGACTGGAACTGCATGCATAGTAATGTTCCAGACAGGATCGTTTGTTCTCGCTTTACCAACTTCAAGTTCACCAGGTTCATATAAATAGCTGAATGTTACACTATTGGCCAGTAATGATTTTTGTGAAACTTGGCGTCTCACTTGTATGTGATTTGGTGATTGCGTCGATTCGAGATTCGAGATCCTGCCAGTGATTTAGTTCTGACACCATGTAATCCTTCAATCGATTCATGCGACAGCGTGGCTGCATACTTCATCAATAATTTCTGAGCATATTGATACCCAAGCAATCTCTCAGCAAGTGCTGAATTAAATCGTTCATGATGTATAACAGCGTGTGCACGTCGGACTTTCACATTATGCTGTTTCATCAGCGATGATACTTCAACAAAAATTTCTCTACCAGGATCAACATGTAGTAATCCTGGTCAACGTTGGTGGATGGCGTTGATAAATTCGTGTAAATGCAGAAGCGACTTCTATTGATATTTTAGTTGATAGTGCCTCCACTTCATTGATTCTACTTGCAACATTAACAATCGTTGACGCGTATTTAAAGTTTTGATCAGCAAACTTGTTTAACAATATATTATGTGGCGACAATAAAATATCTGCCTATTGAACTTCATTGGGTGTTTTAATATCGAATCATCCACGTTGAATAATGCTAAGCGCCTGCGGATAACTGTGCTATATTGCTGGTCAAATCAGCCACGCGGAGGCGATATCAAGTCGGACACTCGCAGGTTTGTTTATTGCTGCTGTACCTTTACTATAACCATCAACGCTGTAAAAAAATAACGGACAGATTACTATCAGACATTATTTACCAGTAACGGTTTACTGTCCAACCATGATTCAATGTTGAATCATCAAGTTATTATTCATCTCTGTTCTTATCAACTAGTTCGCGGGCGATTCTGTAATTTTTTTAAATATTTTATCATGCCCAGCGCATGCATCAATCGCACATCATCGATATTTCGTTGTTCTAAGATGCTGTGTCTATACGCGACATCGTGGACATAACATCCATGACCAGTGTCATTTACGGAAACTTCACCGACGCTTGGTCACATTCGTCAAGTCGAAATTCAAGTCGTGTTCCAGACCCTCAGTCAGTATATCCTGGAAGATATTTTTGTCCGCGATATTTTGCCCATGGTATTCCCGACAATTTTCCAACTGCCGCTGAAATGTCGCCACCATGGGTTGCTTGCACATCACTCAAAAATCTATTGATATATTTCAAAAACTCTAATAGAGTCAATTCATAGACACGATTAACAGCGCAAAGAAATCCCCCTCGCCACTAGGTTCACTTTTACAGAACGAGCTTGCTCGTGTCGTGATTGAACACCATTTAAAACAACAGCGATCCTTATTATGTTCAGACGAATATCGGAGTCTGCCTTCGACATGGACGCGAAGGTAATTAAAGACGGGTGCGTCCGCGACTATCAGTTTTAAATCTTATGAGGCACGTATACCTGACCAGCGAGGACGTGTGGAACTTCAAGTTGAAGACATATCCAAGTAGTTCTTGCCATCCGAGGCATTCATCTGATCTGTGGCCATATATAATTAGACAACTACAAAACCGTGCCGGTAACACTACCGGTGACATTCAGGATATTGTGCTGAGATCTAATAATGCTGCTCTTAATATGGGATTCGCAACGCGACGATCCATGGTTTCAGCAGATGGACCATTTTATATGCGATTTCGGTATCACAGAGATTTCGATTTTGCAGAAATTTTCGTACGGTTATTTTTGGTGCTAAGTACACCGTCGAATTGATACGAAAAAGCTGCTGATGGCTACGCAATATGGCGTACCGTTACTACGCCCGCTGACAGAGTCGCTTTGATAAAACTTGTGCCTTGGATGCCCACGATGACATCGTAGCTCGTAGAAGAACAATAACTTTCCAAATTTATGCCAGGCAGTGGTAAATCGACGCTATCATGGTTGACAATGACAACCTTGTCGATGTCCAGCACAAGTAAAAACATTTCCTGGAAGAAAACGAGCCAAAAGAAATGCAGCACCTAGTCATATATTTATCCGTTTTCAAGATATGACACAGTTAAGCGACAAAAACGAATATCCACTGGTGCTTAAACCGTTTGCACTTACAATTATATCGCTGCATATTAACGGACACCAAGACCCATTCGAAGAATTGACGCAAAATTTTGCTCATTATGATACCGCTTGAGTATATCATGGACTAATGTCATTTTTGGAACGCGACCAGAACATCGACACTGAGTTGCAACTATCTTAACAGGATTTATCGATGCCGTATCATATTCATTATTTAAGCTTGAGCATATGGATTTGTTCAGATAAAGTGTCGTTGTCATTCACGCGCGAGCTTCTTTAAATCGTGGTGGTGGTTGATGAATACCGTGCTATAGCCGTGATAATTTCGGACAAAACGATGTTGTATGGGGTATTCTAAGACGTATGAGAGTCACTGACGCACGGTGAAGAACATGTGAGTGTGCAAGCGAACCAGAAATTTATTGTACGTAATATAATAGCACATGTCATCTACATACATCAATGTTTCTCTGACCCCAGTTCAAATTGCCAAACTTCAACCTACGGTATAGAAAGAGTTCTAATTCGCTGCGGCTTATACATGAACAATAGTGTCTTGTTTAAAACAAACTGTGCTCATAGACAAATCAAGCATGCGAATGAGCCGGAGAATCGGCAGTCAAGATTGTGTTTGATTTGTCAGAGAGAGAGATCGCCTACATGACTAAGAACGGTGATATATTTCCATTTCCTGCATTAATGCCAGTAGCACTGGCCGCATTAAAAGCTGCTGACATTGCGTCGGTGCACGTTATTGCAAAATTAGCTGAGTTAGGTGCCGTTGAATATAGCGATAGTAGATTAGCACAACAAATAACTGGTGTAAAAATCAGTAGTATTTCACAAAAATGTAAACAGATACCTACAGACACGGTCTCAGACTATCACCGCATAAGCGCCAGATAAACTTTATAGAGGAGTTTTCTAGCGTCATCAGTTACCTGATCGACCACATAGAGCTGTACGAGGTATAATTAATCTCGATGGTTAGGAGGCTCAGGCTCACACTAGGTCCCATACGCATTTGATCCTCGCAGCGTAATATATGCAGGTTTGTACGGGCTAACACCTACAAAAGAAATTATCAAGTATATTAGCGGGATTGGTAGCCATGGGACCTCGCGTGATCCTGGACAACTTGCTGTCCCGGTCAGGTATTCAACATTGAACACACAAAGGATCACCGATCCATCAATATGCTGTCGGGAACCCATTATACTCGATATCATCGGCTCACATTTGCACGTTTAGCCGAAATAACGTAAGTTTACTTGAATCATAGTTGATATTTACAGGCATTCATGTAACAAAACCAGTTACGTCGAACATCGCCACTGACACTTGAAAATATACAACTAAGGACGAACTCGTCGAGTTCACGATTCTGTCTATGATTTGTCTTGATGAAGTTGTATTTCAAAATCTACTATTGAAGAGCAATATCGGATGGACAGATATTCTCACGTGACTGCGACCACGGATAACATCGTCGTGGTCAGTGATGTAGGAAAAAGATTCAAGCATATCCGTAGCAGGACTTAGAAATTAAATTATGACCAAGCCGGCACGAGAGTTGCAACAATCGGCGACTCAATGAACGATACCCTTAATCTCAACAACAAGATTGTGTTGTTACATGATCTCACTAACGACAACGACGCGGGCACAAAAAACATACGGACACTAAAGTAAAAAAGACCTGTCATAAAATGACTGGTGAACTCGTCATGGAGGGTTAACCGGATCGCGTTGTTGCGTGATCCAAAATGTGAAACAATTTAATAATTAACGTACTAATTTCATAAATCTCGACAACATCCCTGAAGATCTTTTCAGGAACCCGTTCGTCGTCAACATATAGCTCGCAGATGTATACACGAACGTGGTTGGGAGAAATTGCTGATATAAAGTTGACGACGGAGACATAATGTCCGAACTTGACAAGGCTAAATCCGGGAAAAACTCAGTCGCGAAGAGGGTTGGGGCTGTCAGAGATGCCAGATTGATCGGTGATTAGTTGTTGGATATCGCACGGGGGATTTCTCCCGTTGTGACCGATCTCAATGCTATCGAAATTAAACATGCTGAGATCCCAGGTCTATCAGGGAACAGATCACTGCGTTTAATAACCAACTTGACGAGCAATGAAAATTAAAAATTAAGTTTCATTGTTGCATTTGCATCTGGGACATCCATGTGGTTGAGAAATTATCAGCGATTTAGTTTTAGCTGGACTAGGTATAGGATTACTATGCTTAATAGTATTTGGTTTTTAAAACTCGGAAGTGAGTTTTCAAACATTTGACATGCGATATATAATGTTTAGCAACACGACAACGCCGTGGTCCCCGACAGCAACTACGCAGTTTTATCTGATCGTTACTGGTGCGTTGAACAGCGAAATGTGATCAGAAGATAAATTTTGTATAATGTTTGATATATCGATACAAACATACCGATACAATCAAGAGTTTGAGTAGCTGCAGGCGTTAACAATATCGTTGATTAGCAAAATTATATATAAAGATATATACATATATGTAAAACAAAAACATATACAACAGGCGCATCATAGTCAATGACAATATCGTTTACCTGGTGTCTGCCGTCGCCCCGTCGGCTGCGTCGATTGGAACACTGTCGGCGAGTTACGTAATTGCATCGGTGATCGGGATGGCAGTGTCGGTGGGTGTCGCCGTCGCTGGTGTGTTAAACATAATTGAGAGAAAGTTTTCGCCGTGTGTCAGTAATAAATAACAAGATCAAACTGGCAGCATGAACAGCAAATATAATGTTAGTGGGGCTCAACGACGGAGAATTGTCTGACGAAGAAATTAACTCGATCAAGGACGTTTATCAACGCACATGCAAGTAACTAATCGAGCACTATCAAACGCGAATATCGCTGACGTTTTACAAAACGTCGATGAATTAATTGAGGTTGTTGTGATAACAACTATTACAGTTGATCGTAAATGCCAATCCAAATCACACACGCTCACACACACACACACACACACACACACACACACACAATCAGCAAAATGATTTTGATGTCAGTTTGTAGCATCGAGAATACGCGGACGCATCACCAACGCATGTGATGACTCTTATGGAATGTACCCGACATAATTTTTTTAGGACTACTGTTAAGCATTATGAATAATCGATAGCTCGTATTTTATACTAATTCAAAATTGTGATCAGAAGGGTTGTTTTTCTTCAATATTTCGTTGGATATCAGCGATCTTCGGCAGTCAACTAGATTCAACTAGACACACACACACACACACACACACACACACACACACACATATATATATATATATATATATATATATATATATGTGTGTGTGTGTGTGTGTGTGTGTGTGTGTGTATATATGTGTATATATGTGTGTGTGTGTGTGTGTGTGTGTGTGTGTTTGGGTGTGTGATTTGGATTTTTAACGTAACTTTAAAAATAAATTCAGTCATATCGCTACGATGTCTGCAGTGTGACAGTTTATATTGATGTCTAGCACTGGGGCATCATGCTGCAGACATGTAACATGATATCCCACCCAGTCACATTATCCTGACACCAGTCCGACCAGTCCTAACACTAACCTCTTAATACTGAGCGCCAAACGAGGAAGCTGTTAGTACAATTTTTTAACGTCTTTGGTATAACGTGGCCGGGGTTCGAGGTGGACGCCCTAACCACTAGGCCACCGGAGTGGTCAAGTAAAAGATAGTCTGAAATCAAACGGTACTCATTTGAGAAACACTCAATGAACCAGCTAATGATGCTTTATTGCAGCAATTTCAAAATAAATACCCAACGTACTGAATAGATGATTCTCTCCAACTCGGTAAACATATTAGAATGTCCATATTTATATAGTCCGTATGGTTTGATAACATATAATATCAAGTTAGACTTCATTACGGAAAAGAATGGTTCCTTTCTATATTATTAATGAAATCAGCTGATGTGGACTGAACATACACTATGTTGAAACCTTAAACCGGAGGTAATGAGGTGAATTTTCCTTAATTCATGAATGTTCTAGTTTTAAAATTTCGGACGATAAATATTCTTTATAGCATTGCGAACTAAATTTAAGATGGACACCATCAGTAAATAGCATTACTTTACACCATCAGTAAATAGCATTACTTTACACCATCAGTAAATAGCATTATTTTACAACATCAGATTTAAGAAAGTCACAAAAATACAAATTTCACATCATTAGATTATATTCAACGATATGACCATGTATCTTCTTGATTAATGTGGAAGTATAAAATGAAAGATATCGGAGCAATTTAAACTGATGAGGGATAATATTAGGATTTTAAAAAAGAGCAAGACATTTTATATAACAAAATATTTTTAAAATTCAAAGAGCGGTCATATCAACTCGCATTTGATCTCTCCGTAACACAAGAATATAATTATAATGAAAAATTAAAATGTCTCTGAAAATATAATTGAATTCGAATATATGGGATTTGAATTTAGTCGATACGTTGAAGTAAAAACGAAACAAGAATGCACTTCACGATTGCTAAGCTCAGATGTACAAAGCATTCGGGACTATACAACGATAATTGTAAAGGTTAAATATAACGCAGGAAATAAATTCAGGCTAAAGTGAGTTTGACACCAAAATCTTCACCACTTTTTAAGAAAAATCAATTTTTCTTCTCTTTATAATTTTCTAAGTTAAAGTTTAACTTTGTACTATACAGTACTGCTAATATTGAGTTCATATGGCGTTCAGTCACTTACATGCATAGATACATGCATACATACACACACATACATACCTATATACACACACACACACACATACATACATACATACATACATACATACATACATACATACATACATACATACATACACTGACAAGGCATACCACAGAAAAACAATATCAAGAACATTTGTATGCGATATCAAAGCAGAATTGCTATTATGACTTGATCACAAAATATATTAACACGGTTTTTCATTTTTCTTAAATCATTGTTCTTAAAATCTATTTTAAAAGCTTTAATCGTTGTCCAGCCCAGAAAGACAGACTTTAAACTGTGTAAGTCATCGGCTTTGAATGACCTTGGAGGACCAGTCGGTATTAGCATCATGATTCACATGTCATGAAATATCTTAAGCAGCCCTAAAGTTGGAGTCTCACATGAAAACATGCAGCATGCATTCTACTAATCCAACTGATATTACAATACACCACAAAATGCTGAGGTTAACCTTTCACAATGTATATACATCAATATGAAAAGATTTCCAGTCAATGCACACTGACTCCTACCTGGACTGAACTGGTCAGTACGGATCTTTCCTGTACGCAACAGGGCATTATAGTGTGGAAATATCATTGTAGTCATAAGTTGATTAAAAATACATGACCTATTTTAGTAAAACAAAATGTAGGTCCTGTGACTGGCTTTGAGTGTTTTGGTGTAGTACAAATATAAATGCATACGATTATCAAGTTGTCAAGGTTCTAACATAAAAAGGCACCCAATAGATGAACTTGAAGCTCGGCATATTATAAAAGTCACATAGTCATAAAATATCGATATCAATGATCAAAGTCACATAGTCATAAAATATCGATCTCAATGATCAAAGTCACATAGTCATAAAATATCGGTCTCAATGATCAAAGTCACATAGTCATAAAATATCGGTCTCAATGACCTCGTTTTGCAATAGAGACGAAGTACTTATCAAGATGCAATAACGCACAAAGTTTTATAATTCTAGGTAGGATAGTGTGCACAGAGCAGGCCCAAAACGCACGTGTTCATGAGTTAAAGATCGAAACATAACCAATGCAGGATATATAATAATGTATAGGTAGGTCATCAGGACTTATTTTATTGTAAGAATGTGATGCTAACAGAGTTGCATACCGTCTTCAATTTTACAAATCTAGCATGAAACGTGTCCGAAAAAAAAAATCAAACATAAAATTTAACCGAAGTCAGTGATTCAGTAAAATATGGATCATAATAACCTACTACAGAACTAATGTAATAATCACTTATCAGAATGTCCCCCTCCCTTTAGACAACTGCATGCAAAACACCGTATCTGGTGATGTGCCAAACGCAAAAACTTAACATATGCCAGTGAAATGTGAAATGTAATACATTTGCTTTTATTTCTCACCGTTTTGATACTAACATATATGCATGCAGTTATTTAGTTTAATGCTTTAGACACGTAAGGACAAAATATAAAACTGATCCCAAGTCAGCGAAACGTGAAATAATATGCATCACATTCAGCTAATTTGTAGTGAGAATTTAGTGTTATACAAGATACATTCAATCACTATTATTCTATGTATCACAACACATATGATCGATGCAAAGATCCTATGTGAACTTGAGATAAACGCAAAACATAACGTCATATGTGTTTTTATATATGTGCGGACTATATCGCCGAAGCCGTGGGTGGGAAGGTGGGGTGGGATTACTACAGAAGCACTCCCCTACTTCGTGGCAGTGAACTAACTGATACAAAACAGGAGTTTCCCTTAATGTTCCTTTTTAAAATATCACATTTATTGATTCTACAGAGTGGATCATGT
Organism: Sinohyriopsis cumingii; assembly: GCA_028554795.2. Taxonomy (NCBI): domain Eukaryota; kingdom Metazoa; phylum Mollusca; class Bivalvia; order Unionida; family Unionidae; genus Sinohyriopsis; species Sinohyriopsis cumingii. The sequence goes on from CM068839.1 coordinate 45,263,246, forward strand.
TCCTTTTGAAAATTATGTAATGGTTTTTCAAGTACGAAGAAAAACTGAGAACTTTAGCATTTTATAACAAGGAAATAAAAAAATAAATATGTAAAACTCGCTTTTCGTACTCAAAAGACACTGTTGATTGTACAACAATCAATAAAATCTACACATATATGTATCACACTGCAGTTTCCTCGACGCCTTTATGAACATGAAACCCATTAATGGTGCACTTTCTGGAACAGTAGAGATGTTGACTATGATCCGATATATTTGAAACTGTAGAAGAATTCCTTCCACACATAGTCCGTACGACCTGTGTCCTGAATTTCTGTCCCAAGGCACAGTATAAGTAGAAATTTACAGAGTGATTCAAGTACATAAGTAGATCTGCGATGCAACCAAAAAGTTTCACACGAACTAGGTCGTGTATATCTCTGTGGTATTGCTGTTGATTCCAGACATGATGTGCTATCATAACAACTCCCATCGGGAGGGTAGTGACAAGGAATGTAAAAGACACGGCCAAGAGCATCAGGGTGATCTTGAAATTGTTGTCGTTTGCAGATTTTCTTTTCTCCAGTTTGATAAGGGAACCGTTTTGATGCTCCCCTCTCCACGTTGTGGCTCGAGCTATTTTGTGAATGATAAGGAGATTAAAGGCTGAGATGAACAAGAACGGCAACAAGCAGTATAGAAGAGCATCTATCCATGGCCAGACTTCTTTAACAATATATTCAAAACCTTCAGCACATTCGCATCTTTTTGACTGTATAAGATTATTTACATATTCAAGTCGTAAATCAGCGGTCCATAGAAGATGCATATTTATTACAAGAAAGCCCACAGCTAGTAATCCAATTACCCTCTTTGCCTTTGTTAAGTTACAGAATCTTGAAGCATGAAGAGGCTGGGATACAACGACGTAACGTTCAATAGTCACCGCTATGATCAACCAGACCGAAAATTGACTACTACTGTATCCTAATACATTGATGGTCTTGCAAAGCCAGCCAGCTTCGTTCTGAATATCAATTGTTGTCAGTTCAGCTACCCATTTCCTAAGCAAACCTACCATTAGAACGATAGTGTCTGCCACAGCAAGTGCTGCTAGAAACAGGTTGGTGGAAATTCGAGCCATTGTCTTATTACGAAGAATCAAAAAGGACATCAAATTGCCGAACATTCCCACTAGCAAAAGGACGGGTGGAGCATACATGCTTAAATTTTTGTAGATCCTGTACTCCAAAAATGTCATCAAAATGTTTTCGTTATCAATGACATGATTTCGCAATGACTGGATATTAATATTCTGAAGTATATGCTCCCTGTCCAAACTACTGATGCTCAAATTATGTAGCTCCATGAACTGCAGCAGTAAAGTTATGTTGAACGGGTCAAGTGGATATCCACCACCTTTGATAGCTGTGGTCCTATCCATCCTGCCAAAATAACAGAAACGTATGCATTAAATCAGAAATAAAGATAAGATTATGGTTGAAGACAATGAAGTGATTTCTCGATATAGCTGTAGAATAGGTGTTAAACTGCCAGCCTAGAAATTACATGCCATTGAGTTTAACATACCTTGAAAAACGACGGTATGAGCATAAATGAGCCTGCATCGGAAGACCACGTTCCTTTTGACCAGTAAAAATCTGTTAGGCTTAATGATTGCATTGGTAAATTAAACCATTCTTCTGTGTTTAGGACACTGAGAAATAAAACTGGCTACCCGAATGGTATGACAGTTAAATAATGAATCATATGCCACATATATTAATACTCTCTCTCTCTCTCTCTCTCTCTCTCTCTCTCTCTCTCACACACACACACACACACGCGCGCGCGAGCAATACATACATGCAAGGTACTTCTATACATTTCATTATTGATCAAAATATACGTATTCTGCTGAAGAAAATATTTATTTTATAGAGTTTGAATTTTAAATATACTTCAATCAAAGGCATTAGACACAATTATAAGCGCGGGTGACCATGCAATTTTTTTTTTTTTGGGGGGGGGGGCACAGCTAAATTCAAACGTGTTACTTATATACTGCATAGTGGATTTAAAAAAAATCGAGAGGGTGGCCTGCAGGCGCCTGTGAGTATCAGCTTGTATCCTGCATGTGTGCATGGAGATGAATATATATATATATATATATATATATATATATATATATAATTCTACCTACCTACCTATTTAATTTCATATCTATCTACATACCATCCTACATGCATACATACATTTTACATACATTTATACTGATGCCATTTAAGAAGATTGCACAAACTAACATTTTTGTACTAATTTATTTGCTGTCTATCGCTGTATTTAATTTCCAACACACAGATTCATGTCTGCCCTCGAAAAGCAAATGTGTACATTCCGTAGGGCACTCTACTAAACCAGTAAATGATGCGATCTTTTGTGTCCTAAACCCAATCACGCCACTATTTCTAAACTTTTTGACATTACAGTTCAGCTCATTCCTGTATTCCTGACATACGATGCATGTTTTCCTTTCTTGTCCGTAATGGCCTTTTCATCATAATACTAGATATATCACCTCACGCGTTTGAAAACACCGTCTTAGTTAAGTAATGTTCATTCTGTTGCATCGACCTGTCTTGACTCTGTACGTTGCTTTGTGTGCGTTTGACAGCTGGCATTAGAAAACATTTGTGTTGATGTTTTGTAATGTAACCACGAATTATTTGATTGATTGACTCAACATGATAATGTCTTGATAACACGCACCGCCTGCTGAAGAGATGACACGCTGCACCACGTGTGCTTAAAGTATTTATTCTCTAATTAAAAGTCATGTTGCTGGGCAGGGAACGCGTATTACGCAAAACTATAAAATTTTAGTTTGACAATATCTTACATTAGAAAAGTGCATCATGCTGTCCCCGTCCCTTACATAATACAGATAAACTTCTCATTAAAAAACATTCACAGGACAATGTTACGTTGGACCTCTAAGGATAAAGTGCCCATTTGATATATGTCTAAAATGATAATAATATTACGAAGAGGGGTTATACATGGCGACCTTTTAAATAGAATCATATGGAGCTATCAGCACCATCGAATGACGTAATTCTTTCTCTGTAGGTTTCTCTGGTAAGCAAAATCCTTAACAGTGCACAGGCATTAGTCTCATTATCAAGATAATTATTCCACTCTTGAACAAGGGCTGCATCTCTCTTTCTCTCTCTGTCTCTCTCTCTCTCTCTCTCTTTCTCTCTCTCTCTCTCACATATGATTATAAATATACACCAGACAGAACATAAAATGCTATCCCTGGAATCTATAGAATAATGTTTGATAATAGTAGGCAGAACTAATATTTTAATACAAATAATAATATCATACATGTTAGATAATTTTTAATTCGTATTCTACGGAGATTCGAACCCAGGTCCGCGGATAAACGGCACACATCGCATTGCCTGCACACACGAGACAATATTCTCTCACGACTAAGCACACATATACATTTGTATATGAGTGTTTCTGTTGATTATTTCATAAGAGACACGTAAATGTATGCGAGTGCTAGTGGTGGTAGTGGTTTGCAGGTCTGTAGAGAGCGATCACTGGCCCTGGAGTAAGAAACACTCGAACCTCTCCTAGTTCTTGTTCAAGTTGGACAGTTGTGTTCATTAATCTGACATATAGACAAAATAAAGGAAACAAAATCAACAGGATGACAACGGTCTAAATCACCTCATTACACTAAAACCGTATTCAGGTTTATCTAAGTCATTAGCTTTGTAAATACCGGTTAGCTTCTTCAGACATGTATGTTTCTATATATTTTTCTAGTAAATGTCTGTGTGCCCATTGGCATGGATGACTTGACGGATGTACGTACGAACACATGCAAGCAAATGCGAAAAAATATGTATGTCGTATGATAAAATACACTCTGAACAAGCTCACGTGTCATGGATGTTTAAACAGCAAACGTGAAATAAATTCATATTTATCGACTTGCATATTCTGCAGATAAAAATATAACTTAATTTTACTGTGCTTTTTCAATATTACTGAAAAATTCGATTTATAATAGTTCTGGGAATGTTACGTACAATGGTAACATGTGATACATGTGTTCAAATCTGATTTGGATGGATAGTATGCATTATTGTTAGAGTTTGTGTAGTTCTCGGGCTTAGACGTGGTTAGACGAGAGGATACATTTTCTCATGTACTACAATGCAAGATTTGGGTCAAATAAAAGAGGATTATTTGCTGTACAAAATGTAATGTACTGTTTGTAAGTTTTATTTATAAATTCGCGTGTTTATCACAATTTACTGGTTCGTTCCAAAATAAATGTTAAGCCGTCAGAGAGAAATCGATAGCAATAGTATTACAATATTATCAAACCACCCCCACCCACAACAAACTGATGGACTAATTCCAATTATCTTTCTTTCTATACTATTTTCATGCATGCTATTTACCAAATTTCAGCTACACATGAAACCTTTCGCGGAGCAAAATGTATATTCAATCGATTGTCGGGATTGTACACGATTCCACATATGTATTTACCATCGTGACCTTTTGATGTAATAATTGTTACAGTTTAAAATACTCAATGCTATAATATGTGCCTACAAATTGTACATTATACAGCCTATGTTTTAATCGTCTGTCATGTTCTGTACCTGAATCATCTAAAGTGACCGTACCTTATCAAGTAAAATGTATAGCTACTTAGTTGTTGTTGCTGTTGTTGTTGGGTTTAACGATAGGCTATGCATGGCGGCCAGTATTAATGGTGGAGGAAGAACCCTGGAAAACCCCGGGAAGAACCACCGACCCACGAGAAGCTACTGGCAAGCTTTCTCACATACCCACATTGGTCGAATCCTAGACTCGAACGCACGCAGACAGAGGTGAAATGGCAGTGGTCCTTAACGGAGAGCGCTTTAGACCACTCGGCCACTCGGCCCCTGGCTACTTAGTAATAATGACAATCATAACATGAGCAATTAGCGTCTAATTATTGTGTAAACAACAAAGGACATTCCATGTTAATGGTTACAACTTGGGGTTACGGGTGCGTTAGCTAAGAGATTTAGTTAAATGATGTCGAGACCCTCGTCCACTTCTGCCCCTACCCAAACTTGTCCATAATGAGTGATGATATCAGCATATATGTAATCACACATCGTGTAATTAAGCAAAATGTAATTAATTTAAAACGTTCTCAATGCATGAAAATTTATTGTAAGGTGTACAAGATTTAAAAATGTTAATATTTCCAGAGTTATTTCTCATTCAACTTTTGCTTTTACAAATGCCTAAATATCCCTTCCATTTTCTTGCATTTTTCGTGGTTTGTAGACAACAGTTCTCGCCAATTTTATCACTTAAATTTGAATTTCATAGCAGCAAAAGCACAAGTCCTGAATCAACGATGTCGCACAATAGCTATTGGTTTTGTACAGAACACTACTGCTCAGCACAAGGAGTGTCTTGTTGTTATTGTTGTGGGGTTTAACGCCATTTTTCAGCACAAGATAGGATATACATGGCGGCCAGTATTAATGGTGGAGGAAGAACCCGGGAAAATCCCAGAAAGAAGCTACCGGCAAGCTTTCTCGTACCGTGTGTTATATATTTATTATGCAACTAACACGACAAACAGATTCAAGAGAGATATTCTAGCACAACCTTGAAACGGAGGAATCAATTTTATGTCTGATGACCACTCGGTTGATGAGCTTTTTATGAATGCATTCTATTAAAAATATCTTCAGCACATGTTACATCAGATAATCATCATAATCATTATTTTTCTTCATTTTTATATTGATCTCGCTCAAACATTTCAATAAATGCATCGTTAGATTTGTATTTCAGCATATGATGACGTTGATGTTCGTCTTATTGTCACAAATTGATTTGTTTTATCAACTATGCATCCACGAGTTCAAAAACGGATATTATGAGACCTTAAAACACCGATGATGTCCTGCAGTATTCTGACACAACACTGTAATCCTCATTCTAACGCTGTTTGTAAAATTGGATAAAAAAGGACAAAAAATTTAGTTTATCATGGAAAGCACAACATTATAATAAAATTCGGCAATATATTATGGATTATACAGTCACAAATCTTGACGTTAACACACCAAATAATTCGAATTAGTTATCAAGGCCATTTTGGATTAATCTGTCTCTCCATGACACATATCAGACTCATCTTTAATAGTTCCCCTGACTGTATGTTGCATACTTTTGCTGTGATATTTTATTTTGTACCAAAACCTATCCAAACTTTATCAATCTACTGAAATAAGACAGACAAGCTCTTTTTAAATATAGCAGTAAATTCTTGACTAAATTTTACAACGATCAATAACAAATCTAACAAGAGGTACAATATGCCTGCAGTTTCCTCAAATGCTTATTGAAATATGTCCTTGTTTTATCTCGTTAGACAAATTAATTTTTATACCAGGTGTCACATACGTTATCGCCATGTTTAAGCCATTCCGTGATACTAGACCTTGTTACAATGAAACCTATCGAATACTGGGACTGTAATGTTCAGTAGGCACAAAATTAATAAAAGCTGTTGGAGAAATGCGAGAAGTGCTTGGAGAAGTTGCATCGAGACTGTCAAAGTGTAGGCCTGGTATAAAATACATTAGTAATCTTCACGTGACTTAGGTATAGGCACTGGACACCGTCTAAAGTGAAACCTCTCAAGCTCTCAATCCGATTCAACCGAAATCCACTGAAACCAAAATACGTTTCTTGTTCCTATTTTTTCTTCCTTTACTTTGGATCACAAATTATCAAGTAAACCGAGACCGCTTTACTCAGAACACTAAAACATTTTGAAATTAACCTCATAAATTAAACCTTGTTCAAAAAGTGTCCAAGTTGCTGCAAGATTCCAGTAACGAGGTACTGAGAATCTTGTCTCCGTGTCTTACTGAAGCCTTAATCATTTCATAAGCGACAGGGCAAATGTATCTCGAGACGGTGTTATATGAGACACGATGAATATGAAACTATGTTGAAGATTGACAAGAAAGGCGTGGTCTATGCAAATTTGCAACAATTACGAGAGAAATCCATGTTATCTTCTTAGCTTTCAAGTGTCTACTTATATAATCGTAAGAACTATATGAACAGTCCATGAAGAAACAAAGGATCGAACACGAATGCTTATTAAAGGAAACTAAGAATAGCCTCTGGTAAAATGCACGAATATTTAAATTTTGACTAAAACGTTTCTCATTACATTAATAATTATTTTGGAATCCCAGCATTCCAAATACAAAGAGGAAAAAGAAACGATAAGAGATGTGCCCTTTCTTGCACCACATTTAGTCAAACGACTATTCTAAAGCAAAGGTCATTACGTGAAAAGTAGAAGAAACAGTATCGCGTCATCAGCTGGGCGTACAAATATGGTTCACCAAGTATTTGAAAATATCATCCGATTGGCATAGTGGTACACACACACACACTCACACACACACACACACACACACACACACACACACACACACACACACACGCATGCATGCATACATACATACATACATACATACATACATCCTTCTTATGAAATGTAATGATAAAAGTCTTCCTTGCAAGAATACTTCTAAATTACATAGCAATATTGAACAGTAGGCCCGCGACGCCTGTTTACGCAGATCGTATGTCGCTAATATAATATAATGACGTTTGTTTTGTTCACTTGATTAATGTTTTGACAGTTCTGTATGTGCGATTTTATAATATAATAAATCTTCGGGTTTTTTTTCTTCCATTGTTTAGTAATTGCCGAAGATCGCCAGCACACCATCGTATGCCATTTTAAATCCAATTACTGCCGGAGTTCATAAGGCAACGATAACTAGATATCAGGTGACATCATATCTTCGATGTGATAATAAAATTATTACATCATTTCTTGCTCCAAAGAAATCGTTTATTTTACAACACCGGCTATCTTTAGAATATGGTTTTCCAAGGGTTTTGTAAACTTTACTAATTACGACAACCCAAAATATAAATTTTGTTTATGAAACAATGAGAACTCGGTCGTAAAGCAAACGAGAAAAGCGATCAGACGCTTTTAATGACCTCATTACGCTATATTTTATGTTGAGTACTTATTTAAAAAAACACTAAATAGGTTAGAACGACCTTATTTCGCTGATATGTTGTAAAACGCCGATATCATGTGCTCATAACACTGATGTCATGTGGTAAAAATCTACAGGTTTAAAAATGTATTCATTAATAATTTGGGCATCTTACTGGAGGTTACTTTGTTGGCAAGCAACGGTTACTCGAAGGCCTCTCACTATATAGTTTGCAATTACTGAATGTTAGTAGCTTGCAAGAATCTAGTAATCGTAAAGTAATAGCCTTATCAAAATCTATGTTAAACTTGGACTCCTTTATCAGTTACTGGTAGTTCTGTCCACAGTAATTAACATAAAATCTTGGCTTGTAACTAGTAGCTGCCAAAAAAATATCCTATTTACCATGTAATATGTATATATTCTCCTAGATAGTAATTGAAAAGGAGTAAAAGAACCTAAAGCTTAAAATATTGATGAAAATTATTGATAATGAAGAATGAAAGAAAACGTATCGTATCTAGTGGCCGAAATAAATATAATTAATTTATTTCTTGATAAACAAGACTGGTGATTTGTTGATGACAACACGTTTGACAGTGTAAAAGAAAGCTTGATAATATATTTCAAGACCTTTATTTATGTGAATAATGATTCCTTCTAAGCAGTAAACGTCATGTTGACAGACGCAACGAACCAATAATTATGTTAAAAAGTTATTCAAAAAACTACTAACCAGATTTGAAAATCTCCTTAAATGGATTGAATAATTTTAAAGTTTCATTAAAAGTTCGCGAATGATATACTTGCAAATTAATCGATTTGAAACGAATACTTGTTTACTTTACTAGAACAACTTACCTTCTAATATATCATCTATCGAATAGAGACAAAGCCGACAGGATAATGTCGTCCAAGTTGTTCAAATATTTTCAAAATATTCCATTTAAATCATGAACCACATGATACATAGCTAGTTTATATGAGAAAAGTTTGTTTCCACACTGGTCAATAACTATGTTAAGGATTCCACCAGGCTGTGTCCTTGCCGAATTATGTTACCGGAACCCATTTTAACTGATATTAACAGAAATTTCTTTGGCATTCATATAATTTCTTACATGTTGCGCTTTGACGGGTAATGCTCTGTTTGCTACACAACGCTGTATCAAGACTCACACACGAGCAACTGCCTGTCGACTATTTATACACGGGTTTGTATCTTTTGCCAGCAGGCTGGCTGCTGTCATTGAAGCTGGCTTTCTCTGGATCGATTGGAATCGTTCAATGCTTAAATTTGTAAACACATTTGTATGTTTTTCGTGAAAGGAGGCCTTACCTTCCTAATAATATTTCTTTTGAAATATAGAGTTACATTTCAAATGTTTAAACCAATGCTTGAAGGATGGAAGCATATCTATTAGAAGTCAATACAAATACTTTGACATAATAATTAGTCCCGAATTATCCTTGCGTATTATCTTGCTTACAAGTTAGAACGAATATTATTTGTAAGCATCGAATTTGAAGTTTTCAGTAGCCATGAAGATAACCATGAATGCAAGGACGGTGAATTTGAAGTAGCGAAATTGATGTAATGAGGCTGATCCTAGTAATAGGAAGCAATTAAGAAATGGAAGGAAAAGAACTGCAGCATGAAAATGAGTAAACTTTCTGTGATGTGTGTGCGTGCTTTTGATTTATAACATAGCTTTAACAATTTTCCAGTCATATTGCTACGATGTCCGTAATGTAGCAGTTTATAGTGATGTCTAGCACTGGGGCATCATGCCGCAGACACGTAGCATCGTATCCCACCCAGTCTCATTATCCTGACACAAGGCCGACCAGTCATAGCACTAACCTCTTAATGCTGAACGCCAAGTGAGGCAACTGTTAGTAACATTTTTTAGAAGTCTTTGGTATAACTCTGTTGGGGCTTGAACCCGTAACCTCCCACAGTAACCACTTAGGCCACCGGATAGTTCTAATTTAAATCATTATACCAAAGCTGCGTTTCCTTAAATATATTTCAATGCTAAACATTATGCAATGCATTAAGATGGAAGGACAACTCCTCGGACTTAATTTATGTCTCCATTAGAGTGAATATCCAGACAAGATATTTTATGCTGCAGAGAGAGAGAGAGAGAGGGAGAGGGGTGGGGGAGTTGTGTCGTCATTCAGTTTTATTTTTATTTCTTACTGTTTGTTTGTTTTATCAATAGGTAATAACGGGAGTACGTGCATTTGAGAGCCATTGTGTATGAAAACATGGAGTTGTTCGTGAAAATATTAATTAATAAAATTACCAAGTTCTTTTTTCTCTATTTCATCAATATTATGTTTGTCACGGGCAATGAGATAAACTGCATATGAAAATTGTATTTTGCCGCATTGAGAAAATGCCTTTTCGGGAATTGTTTTCAGGTCTGAAGAGTGGATAGTTGAGTGATTGAGCCATTTATTGTGTGTTTTAATCTCTGCAAAAGTGGAATATGTTTTGCTCTTAAATTATACGTCGCATTTATAACAACACGGGTACACGTGATCATGAAAAGCGATAATCATTAATAATTTATATAACTTCCTACGTAATTTTCCATATCTTTGACATGTACTTCCAAGCATATCAAGATGCTTTACTCATGTCATGCTCTTATGTTGAATGTTTTAGTTAATGTTTATTTTACTTGCACGGCTTCAGTACATTACATGAAGAAAAAACATATATGTCAACATTAGATCTGGCTGGAAGAGATTTAACGAGAGTTCCTAGCACTGGCTAAACATGTTCTAGGATTCCTATAAAAAACCGTTTCTTCTCATCCTTAATTCTTTAGCACTGATGAAACGATCTCTAATATTCAAGAGAAACTCAACTCTACAAAATTGTTTTCATAAATGTCTCAGATAACATGTTCACAAGAAATCAGTAATTCCAGAGCAAAATTGTTTATCTTAGATTTTGACCTATAACCGGATGTAATGTAAGATGGTCGTCACTGTGGGTATCCTGGATGTCTGGTCGGCATAATTTTCATCTATAACCAACCGGAAAATGTTCATATCACTGTCAGTTTCGGAGAAGAAGCCATATGGAGAGTTTTAAGATGGCCGTTGCGGCATACATATTGCATGTAAGAAAGAAACCATCTTTTATTAACGACCAGCTAACATACTGAAAGGTAATTCAGTGAAAACCCCTTGTAGATATGACCATCAGCAAGAAGGGATAACGAGATCTAGATTTACAATATAGCTACAGTGGCGGGCACAACTATCATATAGAACCATCTAAACTATGTGCTAAGTATGTGTCTAAGGGTTCGTGACAATAATCCAATTAGTTTAGGTGGAGTAGGATAAGCAGTTTGTGCTAATAGTTAGATGATAGACAAAAATACCATAAAAAATCTAACATATTACTAGTAAAACGAATGACCTAAAATCAGATTCAAAGTCCAAAAAGCTAATGTTGCGTTGCCTTCAATATTACAACAGCTATCAGTAGGTTTAGCAGTTAAGTCTCGGACCAAACCTGCTGTTGATATTTTAAATTTATGTTTTTCGATCTGCTACATTTCTTTCCAGAGATGAGGTGAAAGATGAAGAGCAAATATGAAGCAGTAACCTGAACCTTTAACTTTACAGCACGTTACCATTACAGGCCGTCAGTGTGCACGTGTTAGTGGGTAAAAGGTGCTTAGTCTAAGAGTGCAGTAACCTTAAGGATCATTCAGCAAACGAAAATATAAATGTAGAAATTAGTTGCATACAAATTGGAATACATCAGCACCAGTGGTTTTATAATGATTTTCTTTATTAACCGTCACAAAATGTTGGGTGTAGAATTTTCCCAGCACGCAGAACGTAAATGTCGGCCATCATGTAATAGCGTTAAAGCTACTGCTCCTCAATGATCGGCCAAACGACGGGTGTTGAAATTTATCCTGAATAAATGTGCACTGTACAACTAAGTTCATTCATAGTAAACAGTACAACAGTGTATCCTTTCAAAGGATATCCATACTCCTGTACAAACTTTCATAGTCTGATTTTACTAATTAAATGTTATTTTGTATTTACCTTCAGATACGCTGTTCTTATATTGGAAAACTGCACTTATAAATGAATCATCAGCCCCTCGGCGAATCCTTCAAAACGGATTTCAGCCTAACTTAAATTGGAGCTGAATAAGGGCAATATAGAGGATGTGGCAACATTTGTATGATGTGCTCTTTTAGGAAGTTTGTCACAACAGCGGATTTTTGCGCAATTGTTTTGTAATGTAGTAGATTGTGTGCTGGTGTTTGATTCAGTAATAACATTCTGGCATCCGTTTGGAGTCATGAATAAGTTTAATGATGCTGACAGAAGCGGGAATAGTTATCATGGCATCTGTGCTTTCTGAGCCGAAAACTAATGCGTACAAAACTTTTGACAGTCCGACTGCTTCGAGCTATTGTGGTCTCTGCTCGTGTTCTTCGACCCAAACTCGATCTTTTTCTCTTAGGTCTCTTGCAAATGTGTGAATCCAAGTTTCATTACCTGTAATAGTTAAATTTACACATCTCTGGTAACTCTCTGCATATTTGACCAGTAGCTGTTTGGTTTCAAACCGATTCTGTTTTTGGTCCGTCGCAAAGAAATCCGTTGCACAAAATGTTTGAGCTTCAAATAGTGAATTATCATCCACTGTCAACTGAGACGAATTATCGCCTTCATAGCTACAAGTTTCCGTTCACCAATCGCAGACAACGGTCTTTCAATACGTGGGTTATCTTTCATTGATTCTTGACTATTTTTAAAATGATTAAACCACTACAAAATTGAGGAATATGACAGTGAATTTTAAAAACGGATAGTGTTTACTGCTTTATCTTGCAGAAAACTACAATTGCTTTATTTGTCCGACATTTTCAAGTCATTATCATTGACCCATTTTACATCATTCGCATATACATGCATATGCTCTGCGTCCTGCATGTGAAGCTGTAAATATTTTTATCGAACTTTCGTTTCTCTCGATCGGCATTAAATTTGTATTGATAGGTTCAAGGAAACGAAAGAGGCGTAGGAAGATATTAAGAACTTTAAAAATACTCCTCGCATCGACATGTGTGTCATTACATGTCATATGATCTGATTAGTGCTGATCTGAGATCCATTATGTCCACAGCAGATGCCAGTTTTTAAAAAATGGTTGTCGTTACTCATTCGGAGTGGGTGTTCGTAGCGACCTAGGGTTTTCGCTAAAAGGCTTCTTATCATGTTCGGCGGGTCCTCGAATGAAAATAACCCACAATATATAGTATCGCCACCACTGCGGCCATGTTGAAAATCATGTTATCACTATTCTCCCAGAATTTATAGTCACATCAACGCGTGGGATTTCAACTAAAAGACTTCTTATTAAGTCTAGTTGGCCCGATATACAAATAGTGGCTATCTAACATGATCTTGAAAATCATAATAATGCTACCCCTCTTTAACGGATCATCGTATCCACAATGGACATTCAATAAAAGAGTTATTATGATGATTTGTTGGAGCTAAATGAAAGTGGTACAGATCTAACATCCAATATAAACGTCACGTTCGCCATCTTGACAATCTTGTTATTGATCCTCTTGCTAAGAACTCAGATTGGCATATGGTTTTACTTAAAAGACTTATACAATATGCTTGGTATTAAAAGAATATGGCACCGGTCTGGATTTGTACCTGAGAAAGACTTATGAAGTTGATTGTGAATGAACATGGTTTAATCTAATCGCTAGCATCGCTATCATGGTTATTATCTTAAAGATCTTATGTTTTGCCACTTGGTCTGAATATACGTATAGTCATGGGTTGTTTATTATAAGACTTTCTTCCGAGATGTATCTGGATCAGAATGAGAATTGTAATGATTGGACCTTCTGTGTGAGGGTCATCCTCTTTAACAGATGATCATATAAACACTTACATTTTCACTAATAGATTTACTGTCTTATCTTGTCGGTCTCAAATGAAACTTTGCTGGTTATATCTTCAGTATGTTTCCTTGATAGCAAACCTGAAATCTTCCAAACAGATGGATAGGTAAGCATTCGAATTTATTTGACAATACGTGTTATGAAAATGAGTTCGTCCTAAATACATTGGTTCTGAACAGTCCTCGAACTTGGTGGTCCTCTTGAAAGTCTTAATGCCACACTGCTACATATTCATGGATAGTTGTATGGACATTAGGCTATCACTAAAATGCTTCTCATCATATGAGGTTCGTCCTAATAAAACTGAAGTCACAATTTACCATATCTTCTAACAGCTATTTCTCCTGCACGCTGAACCTTATGATAGTCAACCCCAGGATATTGACTTTAAATCATGGATCTTGCCTCGCGTTTCTAGATGTGTTATGTTATCAGCATAATAAAACTAACAGGTATTAATTAATTTGTATCATTTAACCCGTGTGGATATGCAGAATACCTCATCAAAACCGAAACCACATTGTAGAAAATTTTTTCACTCAACACCGAAATTGTTTGAGCCCCGAACATTTACTTCTTTAATATCATTATCTGTTTCAGTGAACCAGAACCTCTAAACACCGAATATAAAAACAAAATTCGTTCCTAAATTTCATATTTCGTATACCCAGCCATAAAACGGAAACTCATTTCATACACACACACACACACACACACACACATATCTATATATATATATATATATATATATATATATATATATATATATATATATATATATATATATATATATATATATATATAAAATACCTTCTAATTTCCTGACACACTCTAGAACAGATTAGTTGCGGTTAACAAGTACTGAAATAGACGTATCTGGGAGACAAAGACCCGGCAAATGTCTCATGTGCACGCGAAATTAAGAAATCATGGACACGCGCGCCGACACAAATTAGAGCTACCAATAGGTTTATCTGAAGCCTTGGCGTCATTCAAAAGAACCAGCTTATAAAGCAAATTATTACTAACTAGACGTCTGTAGGTAATCCATTTCATCTGCTTTTTATCTAATTGTGATTAATGATATTCATTTGTATACATGATCAATATAACATCGCCTGCTTGTTTCTTTTTTGTATTTTTTTTTTTTTTGTAGCTAAATATCAGGGCTTTAGTAACCAGGCATGTGGCTTCGCTTTTGTCGGTTTGCCGACGGAAGCTTACAAAGCAATATCTTAAAAAGTCCGATCCACTCAAAAACATGCTCTGAAGTTTTAGATCTAATACTGAGATTAAAATATACTTTGCGATTGCTTAGGGTGAGTGTTGTTTTGGCTACATGACAAGAAATGGAGCTATTAACACAAACTGCGTTAGTTGAAGAAAGATACAAGAAACAGGTAACGCTCAAGTCATTCGTCAATCAGAATCTTGAGCTGTGAACATTATGAATATTACGGAGTATTTAAACATTGTGTGGTATCATTCATAATTCTAAATAACTTTTAGTAAAGTTATAAAAGCATTTCATTCATCAGATGTTTGTTGTGACGAGAACTTTATTTATCTGTGAACAGGAACGTATGTTCTTCAGCTAACGCTTCATTAAATACACGTATTACAAAAATAACAGTTTTTCTTAATTTTGTGCACTCTCACATATACATATATTGATGTTGTTATTGGTTATTTCTCGCCTTACATAATCATTTTTTCACATTTGCAATACCTTCTGTAAACCGAAAACTACTCAAAACCGAAGAAAAAAAATAGTCCCACGGGTTTTCGGTTTCGAGGGGTTTCACTGTATTCACTGATTGCTGACACTTGAATCTCGTCGTTTTGTCCTGATATGGCATTGATTACATATTTAACCAAAATTTTGTCATGGGTTTATGTCTAGATATTCTTTCATATAAATTAAATGATCATCTATCCGTGTTATTACAAAAGGCCACGACACGAGATTTTATACTGCACATACATTACCTTTGTAGCAAATTGTGTCAAACGCAAGAAATGTGTTTTTCCCAAATTTGGTGTACTGAAGTTTCTCAAGTACATTAGATATGGTTCAATGCTTAGCGCTTCTTACGAACTATAAGGATGAAAATTGTCCCTTGGAAAATATTTTTACATTACATAATAAAGCTGAAATAGCATTCATATGACGACCATTGATGCAGGTCGAAACTCATTACTGATTCACCAGTGATTGTTCAGTTTATTTTTTCCTTACAGATTTTTATTTTTTATTTTAATCAGAACAGATATTGTTTTCATTGTTCAGCAAAAGATCAATGCCCATCACACCATCTTACGTCACCTCAAACCCAGTTACTGCCATAGCTCATAAAGTACATGGTTCAAGCGATAAATACCCCAGGAAGCTTTTGATGACGTCATGACGCTATGTTTTCTCTTGAGTACAGATCAAAATACTAAATGGATTATAGCGACTTTTTTTACTGATAATAATCAGTAAAAATGCTGATAGCATGTGGTAGTAACAATCTATAGTTGTTACCCATTAACACTATTAGTTATCATTTTGAGGGTAACTTTAATGGCAAGCAACGGTTACGAGAGGACCTCTTTCTTGGACTCCCGCAATTACTGATAGAAAGTAGCAACCGTGATGTAACAGCCATATCGAAATCTGTTAAATAAACGCGATATGTTGGTTAGTTATTAATGATTCCTTCCACAGCAATTAACCGTGAAAAGCGGCTTGTTCGAACAAAGCAATTAGTAACCGCAAACCAATAAACCCTTTGGACGTGTACGTTTTAGTCACCTGTATACTAGACAGAGAAGCATTAATATACCATAGTATTTAAAATATTGATGAAAATTATCGACAATATAGCTCTTATGAAGTCGAATGCCCCCCAAAAAACGTACAGTATCTGGAGGCCAATAAGGTATTAAATTTATATTGGCAAGTAAAACGTGTAGTATGTTGATTTTAATAGATTTTTGAGAGTGTAAACAAAACCTGATAGCATAAACATTGATTGGACGTGAATAAGACGTTTTATTTAAGCAGTAAATTGCATTTAAAATTTCGCCGATGATATACCTGCAAATTATATTTATTTACGAAGTTAGTAAATGTGTACTTTATTAGTATAACT
Source organism: Sinohyriopsis cumingii (assembly GCA_028554795.2). Taxonomy (NCBI): domain Eukaryota; kingdom Metazoa; phylum Mollusca; class Bivalvia; order Unionida; family Unionidae; genus Sinohyriopsis; species Sinohyriopsis cumingii. The sequence goes on from CM068839.1 coordinate 45,280,490, forward strand.
TACCTTTTGATTTATCATCTATCGAATAAATGTATGGTATACAGTTGTTCAAATGTTTTCCTATTCAAATGTTTTCCTGTCCGTTTCCAATGGAAATGTTTTGAACTTTTTCCTTTGGGTCGAATGAAGAAAGGTAACGCAGTCTTATATATATATATATATATATATATATATATATATATATATATATATATATATATTATTGCATGTTAGAGATATTCTGTTTAAAGCACGAACCGCACTAATTTAATGTCATCGTGTGTATAAAAAGTTCGACATGAACGTGCGAGGAACTGCTTTAAAGATGCCATCGAAGATATCTAAGATTCGTCCTTGCCGAATTATTATTATATAGTATTCCAACTAACCTCAGTATTATCATTATTTTCATTGTCGTTCATTTCATGTAGTATATGTTTCACCGGTGAGGGTAATGCGCTGTTTGCTACACGGTTTGCAGGTAATGCGTTGTTTGCTACACGATTTGTGTGTGTGTGTGTGTGTGTGTGTGCTCAGGATTTTTAACGTAGCTTTAACAATTTTTCAGTCTTATCGCTACGATGTCTGCAGTGTGGCAGTTTATAGTGATGTCTAGCACTGGGGCATCATGCCGCAGACATGTAGCATGATGTCCCACCCAGTAACCTTGTCCTCACACTAGGCCGACCAGTCCTTATTCTAACCTGTTAATGTTGAGCGCCCAATTAGGCAGCTGTTAGTAACATTTTTGTAAGTCTTTGGTATGACTCGGCCGAGGTTCGAACCCACGACCTCCCGCTTCTGAGGCGGACGCTCTAACCACTAGGCCACCGGAGCGGTCTCGATGTGCGGGTAATGCGCTGTTTGCTACATGATTTGCGGATAATTCGCTGTTAGCTACACGTAGGAAAACTCACACAGGAGCAGCTGACTGTCGACTATTTTATACGATACGAGTTCTTAACAGGCTGACTGTTGTTTACTGCCTCAAAGCATGAAATGAGAGAAGCTGACTTTCACTGTGAATCGATTGGAATCGGAGAATGCATACAATTCGGCACACATTATTTTCTTTCACAGTTCTTTATGTGCAATATTAAAAATAGAACAAACCTTGTCGTTTTCAATGTTGAATAAAAGGCGAAAGTCATCATCACAACATATAATATGATCGTAAGTCCAATAACACCCACGTTTCATAACGTTGATATGTCAGGTGACATACTATCTGGGATGTAATAATACAGTTATTACATCATTTCTAACGGGAACCTTGATTTTACAACGGCAGCAATTATAAGAATGAGGTTATTAAAATGTTTCGTACATTTTGCTCATTACAATGACCGCAAATGTCAAATTCTTTTAGAAAACAAAGAAATGCGCACTTTTCTCAAATCAATTGACCAGTACCTGGTTCAAGCGAGAAAATCGATCAGAAGCATTTAATGACAACTTGGTGCTATATTTTCCCTTTAGTACATTTCTAAAATACCAACTGGGCTACAGGACTTTATTTCGCTGATATCGTTAAAAGACTGATATCTTGTGGTAGAAACATCCTACAAGAGTAAAGTTTACTGATTAATACAGGGTGGGCAAACTCAAGGGTTTTCATGCAGCCTAGGAACAAGTCATCATTCGCACTGACTCTGTTTATGTTACTCTGTTTATCAAATAAATGTGCTTCTTTTGAAGTTTAAGTTTAAGTTTTCAAATATTAACAAAATATTAAGAACTGAAAATTAATTATGATGTTATTTAGAAAAACCTTTTGTTTTTGCTATTTCAAATATTAATTATTTTACTTAATGAACTATGCGGCCCGCGACAAGTTGTAATTTTGTGTATGCGGCACTTGCACTGGAAAGTTTGCCCACCTCTGGGTTAATACTTTTGGGTACCATCTTGGGAGTTTCTTTGTTGGCAAGCAAACTGCATATTGAAAGTAGACTGCATATTGAAAGTAGACTGAGTTTTGAAAGTAAACTGTATATTGAAAGCAGACTGCATATTGAAAGTAGACTGCATATTGAAAGCAGACTGCATTTTGAAAGTAGACTGCATATTGAAGATAGACCGCATTTTGAAAGACTCGAAGATTAAATAATACGGTGAGTTGTTTTTTAATTTCTTACCAAATTTAAAAATCTCTTTAAATGAAATGACACAAGGGCAATTCTTTCCATTTTCACGGATTATAGCAATGTATCCTTGATCGAATAAAAACATGGTCAACAAAATAATTTCCTAAAATGTTATAACAGCTATTTTCCGATCGTTTTCTTATGTAATGGTTTTGACCTTTTTCCCTAGAGTCTAAAAAGAAAAGAAAAAAAAACGGACTTACTTGAATATATTATTGTTTTAGAAATAGTCCATTTAAAACATGAACCTCGTGATAAAATGTCAAGATAAATGTGAAAAGTACGATTCGTAATCATCAAGAACTGCATTAAAGATGTCATCATGTGGTGTACATGCCGAATTGTGTTCCGATCCTGGATTCCAATTGGCTTTCATATTAACATTATTTTCGTGGTCGTTCATTTTGTTTCATATATGTTGCACCTTCGGAGACTATTCATATACGAGTTTTTAACCTGTGCCTGTAAACTGGCTTCTGTGTACGTTCTTAAAGTATCAACCGAGAGAAGCTGGCTGCACGGAGCATCCATTGCAATCGGAAAATGCTTACATTTATTTTCTTTCACAGTTCTATATATGCGATGCTTAAAATAAAATAAACCTGGTCGTTTTTATTGCTCAGTATAAGTTGAAAGTCATCATCACATTGCCTAATGTGATCTTAAATCCAATTACACCCCGAATTCATAACAATGTGATAACCCAATATATCAGGTGGCATAATATCTAGGATATAAATATAAAATTATTACATCATTTCTAGCTATATCAGAATTATTGATTTTACAATAGGGCAAGTTTTACATTGAGATTATTAAAAGTTTCGTAAATACTGACACCATGCCGACCAGTCCTAGCACTAACCTTTAAATGCTGAGCGCTAAGCGAGGCAGCTGCTAGTACCATTTTTATAAGTCATTGGTATGACTCGGCTGGGATTCGAACCCTGACCTCTCGCATCCGAGGCGGACGCTCCAGCCACTTAAGCCACTGGAGCTGTCCATAAACTTTACTAGTTACAGTGGCATCAAATGTCAGATTCTATTGATAAAACATATAAATCATAGTACCACTACGGGGTTCAACAGCTTTTTATGACGTTCGCTGCTATATTTCTCTCGAGTACGTATCGAAAATGCTAAATCGGCAGAACATCTTTATTTCGCCGATATCGTGTAATACAAAGATTGATATCATTTGGTAGAAACATTTACAAGTCTAAAGTTTGCTGTTCAACCTTTTTGAGTATATTCTTACTTGTTCCTTTGTTGCCAACCAACGGTTACTTTAAGGCCTGTCACTCGATCCTCTGTAATTACTCGGAGTTAATAGATTGCTAGAAATTAGTTATCGCAAAGTAAAAGAATTATGGAAATCTCTGTTAAATAAATGCAGACAGTTTATTAGTTACTGGAGCTTTATTCTACATACAACTGTGGCGTGTTGAAACAAAATGACTACTAACCGAGAAACAATGGGCCCTTTGATAATGAACACATTGATATATTCAGCAAGATATGAGATTGAGAAAGATTAATTGACCCAAGTGCTTAACATATTAATGACGTTTATCGATAATTCGGCTCGTAAGCAAGCATTATAATGCCAAGAATGTATTGCATCTCTAGCGGCCAATATGGGTACTAGCTGTATTTCTTGATAAATAAGCTTGGTGATTTGTTGATTATATGAAATTTGATAGTGTAATTAAATCTTGATATTTTACTTGGATAGTCTTAAAAGCCAATCAGCCTAGTATCGAATAATTGTTTGCAAATTAACTGGGAAAATTCCGTATTAAAATGTGATAATCTTTTGAAGGTAAATAATACAATTAAATTTCTTTAAAATTTTGCACGTGTTATACTTGCAAATTATATTTCATTTCATAAATAAATAATTGTCTATTATATATGTATAACTTACCTGTTATTATAGCATCTGCGGATGGAATACATAAATGCAGAACAAAGTAAATTCCTCAAATGTTAAAAAGGTTCACATATTTTTCCAGTCCTTTTCCTATGAAATAGTTTTTACTTTTCCATTGAAGCTTTTTAAAGTTGAGAAAGGAAAATGAAAAACCTTATTTTGCCATAGAGTATTGTCTGTTAAAAATATTCCATTTGAAACAGTATCTGCATTATACAATGCCAGCTTACATTGGAAACATGTGATTCCATAACGGCGAAAGACAACATTATTGATACTATCAGGCTGTGTCCTTGCCGAATTATGTCATGTTGTTCAAATTAACAGAGACTATCAGTATTTTCGTCGTTGTCCATTTCCTTTCATATTCGTTGCGCTTTTACGTGCAATGTTCTGTTTGCTATATGATACTGTATAAAGTCACAAATAACTGCCTCTTGATTATTTATTTATAAGATTATATTTTTTCCCCAGCAGGCTTGCCATTTTGTGCAGCTTCAAAGAATGAACCGAATTTCCTTATGAATCGATTGGAATCGGAAATCCTCAAAAGATTGAACAATTGTGTATGTTGTACGTAAACTGAAAGATCTCCTTCCTAAACATTCTGCACATAAATGTATATATTATGCGCCGCTACCAAATCACGTGACGTGACCATCTGTTAGCCTCCGACACGCAAGCATGTATTTGGCAGAAAAATGTTTCAGTTTAAGTGATATGTTTATTAAAAATGATTTGTATTATTCTTAAAAATGTAAAATTACAACGTCGCATACATTATACTGCAGTAGACAATATTTATATTTTCAGTTCAAGTTCGTATAGTAATAACCTAAGTAAATAATAAAAATCAGTTTTAAAGCTGCTCGAGAAGTTATTCATGTAAAAAGAAATTCGCTCCAAAAGATGCTGATGTATTTAGTATATCTTCTTATTCTTATTAAGTTTATCTGGCTAATGTTTCTGTTGCCTTAGAAGTAAATGAATTAAAAATTAATAACAAAATTGCTGTTTAAAAGTATACTATTGTACATAATAATTTTAAAAATCTACTGTGTCCGTCAGACGCAGTTTTGATCAATGATATCTGTTGACGGAAACATGTAAATATATGCTTAATAAATCGGACAATAATTATCTGAAACCATTGATTTTGTATTCCATTATTACAATTTTGTATCCCCACCTCTCTTTCATTCCAGTGAAAAAGTAAAGAGTAACTCAAGTGTCTGAAAGATGAAGACTATAAATCATTACTTTTGGCGACTAGCCAACATTAAAGTGTAAATTTTTAAACTTTAAAATAATACAGTCTGGAGTTCAGTTAACCCTATACAAGACAAATAACATACATCAAAGTCCGAAAGTTAGGTGGTTCTCCGTCCCATATACTGGAAACCTTTATTTTTACATAAATTTGTCAATTTTCAGTTTCTTTTTGTTTCTTCAAGCCATTGACAGGACATGGTTTTCTACACTTTTATGCACACAAACACGTTGTAATTGCCATCAGTTGTTTCCATAATCAGCTGATCGTACATGCGACCACAAAAAAGTTTTTCTCCATCGAAGTTTTGTCTATGTTTCGGGAAATGACTATTTCTAGTTCCTCCATTTAGACGATCTGGATATCGATAATCAGAATTGCAAAACTCCCACTGACTTCTTTTCAACCTCAACGATCGAGAAATCAATAAATCATTGCAAAATGTTTAAATGCTTATCATAATTAATTCATTATTGCCAAAAGCAGCGTGTCGGAAGAAAATGGTGGACGAAAAGCAATGTCCAGAGGTGTGTATAATTTATGCTCGCTGATTGGTTAATTGATCAGCGTGATTGACAAGTGACGACAGTCAATTGTTCAACCACTGCTTAGATTATATATATATATATATATATATATATATATATATATATATATATATATATATATATATATATATATATATATATATATATATATATATTAATAGTTATTTGCTGCAATTATTAGTCTCTAATTATCCTTGCGCATCACTGTTCACATTTAAAATTTGGGAAGAAATATGAATTTTAGTAAACACTGAAGTTTAATTTTTAATTTGCCATAAATTTACCCATAAATGACAAGACAGAAAGTTTTTGTAGCAAATTTGTGTTAATATGATTTGTCCAACTGATAAGAAGCAAGTAAGAAATGGAAAGGAAGGAAAAAACGAAAACTGAGTACAACTTATATCTATCTATCATTATTCCATGGACTAAGTTTTCGTTCACTTAATAATATTATCTTGCCGAACTGCTAAACATTATGCTTGATATTAGGATGGAGGGACATAAAGATGGAGGGAAATGTTTTCAGACGTATTTGTTTCTGTCCATTACTAATATTTAACTATGCAGGCAAGATGCTTGTATTAAAATGTATAATCTGAAAACTGGAGAGAGAGAGAGAAAGAGAGAGAGAGAGAGAGAGAGAGAGAGAGAGAGAGAGAGAGAGAGAGAGAGAGAATTCTTTTATCAGCAGATAACGATGGAAAGAGGATGTGGGGAATAGAATTCATATAACTATGGGGAGTTAGTGGAGAGATCAAAATATCAAATCAGAGATTACAAATGATTACATTGCATCAATACGGCATTGTCAATGAACCTTCTGCGCAATGAGTCAATGCACCCTTTGGGGAATTATTAATTATGCCAAACATGACATCACACCAAGTCTTCATATTAAAGCCTCGTGCTGATATGACCACCCTTTCAAAAGCAACAGCGATGACAGATTTTGAAGACAATCGCCACTGTTATCATATTGGATGTCAGATCAGCAAAATTTTCGTTTCAGGCCAGCTAGAAAACCACATGTCGATATTGTTACGTGATTAGGCTCTTACAAAACGTAACAAGAAAAATATGAAGACAAGAAGCTTTGTAAAATTTAACAAATAATTTAACAAGGTAAAATTGAGAAAAAGAACTTACGATTTTACGAATCAAATCCAAAAATAATCCAAGAATTTAAAAATAGAAGTCCTAGCTATAAAAAGTCCTAATTGAAACTGAGTTTGAATCCCGATGAAATCCAATATCGAAGACGATGACGTCTGTTGTAACCTGTGAAGTGCCGCATTGTCAAAAGTCTCTTGTTGAATCACAGAAAAAAATTCTGAATAAATTTCGATAAATGTCCTTGTCCAAGAATTAATTCAGAGCACTAGGATTTCCAAGGAAAAGAATCTCTTTTCTTAAAAAATAATTTGAAGAAAAAAAATTAATTAGCCCAAAACTGGTCACAACATAAAAAACTTGACTTTTCAAGTATTACGGCACTACTGACAATTATTTCTCAAAACATCAGTAATACATTTAACTACAACACAAAACATATTCCCTGACGGAGATCAGGAGTTCATCCTTTTGGGAAACGCAGACGTTTGCAACAATAAACACGCTATTTGTCAAGTACTCCAGAGATGGCCTTGAATTCTCTTTATGAATCTTACTCTGATAAAGAATTAAAAAAAGTTGTTTACTAAATCCCAGCTGGTTCTGAATCAAGGTCAGGAACTAGGTCAGCATTAGATACAAAGTTTCTATTATTAGTTGTTTACTTTGAATTTAAAAAAAAAAAAACAGTCAGAACTGAACTCTATTCCACTAAATAAAGTTACATTACAACAACATGTAATGGATTTTAAAAAATGTAAACTAAGAAACAAACAATTAAATTAAGTCAAATGTAAATTAAATCAAATATACATAACAATATAACGCTCCAGTCAGGGGTAGTAGCGATAAGATTTGAAAGATGATCGTCACTGTGGCGATATTCGATGTTAGATCGGCAGCATTTTTATCAAGGACCAGCTTGAAAATCCCATATCAATATGGTAATCCGTACAGGATGAACAACAATATCGAAACGAAGAGTATCGCCAACACTCTTGTGCTAAGTCGGACAAACAAAAAAAAACCCATAATAATTCCAACTTTTATGAATTGACCGCGTTTTCTACAATTTTATTGGATGTAAACGGTCATATGATATTGATCTGGAATTTTTTACACATCGAAATGACTGAAAGCAAGAACAACGGATGCGATAACATCACCTGCCATACACAAGCGTAATGTTAAAAACAGGAATAACCTGGTTTAAATAACATCAACCATTTTCTTTTAAATTAAATAAATGACCATAGCAAGCTGATTAGATAAGTGGCATGACCCGCTCTGACACTCTACCCTATATTACTACATACAAATCGACAGTTCTTGGCTAACGAAGATGGGGCTAGGTATTCTATCGCACTGAAGAGGCTAATGAAAGAAAGCTATGAGCTACCTAAAAGTTAACGCTTTATTAATGACATCTGCTGATATGATGACAGAAAGAAAGTAAATTGGAATTATAAGGATAAAATGATCATGGTTAGGTATTTATCGATGCGTAAATGTTTACCTAATCTCTCACAAAATTAACATAAAGACCTTCGGACTTGATTTGCTTTGCGAGTGATTAGGCAAATTTTACACACCGATAAATACCCAGTCATGATCATTTAAACATACATTATAACTTGTAATGGTCTACGATCAGTAACACGAATGATCTAAAGTTTTATTTAAAACCTGAAACGTCTTTAAGGTTCAGTAACACACCAGTTATGTATAGATCTGGAGATGAAATGCCTGACTATCTGTGCTATCGAGGTTGTGCTTATCTATTAACTACGTTTACAGAAAGGCGACAAAGGCCAAGCACGAATATGTCGCATGAATCTTCACCTCTTACATTACAACATCGTTTGCTTGTACAGATTGTCGGAGTATATGAGTGAGTCGATGAATAGGAGATGCTTAGGTTGCACGAGTAAATGTGTGAGTACAATCTTCGTAATGATAACTAACGAGCAGAACATAGAAATACTGTAATTCGTCGCATACAAAATGGAATAAATCAATATAAATGGGTTGGTAATCCTTTCCATTATTATTAGCCTGACAATTTCAAGGTTAAACCTTTCCTTGACTCATATACATGGCGGCAAGCTTGAAATACAGTTATCGCTATTACTCCCGAACGAATGGTCATATAATGGGTTTTTTAAAAATACTCTGAATATTAGTACAATTGTTATCGGTCTATACATGTTATCGGTCTATACATATAATACAATTAAAAGACAATTGAAACAAAATATATAAAGATTCAAAATTTTGCCACTGCCAATGGCCTCTTATTTACAAAACCAAAAACAGCATGTATGCTCTCCTGTCACCGGCTAAGACAACACGATTATCCTAAACCCACGTTGCACGTAACACATGCATCCGTTGTTGAGGAAGCAAAGTATTCGGGTATTGTCCTCGACAGAAAACCCACCTTCATTCCACACATTGAGAAACTGAACGCTAAATGATTGAAAACTCTTGAATTAGTCAAACAATAACGCATACTTACAAACGTGTTAATCGAAATAAAATCACACTACAAAATTTCGTTTGTCAGCTTGTGTATCGATATTTCCAACAGAACTCAAGGAAATAGATCCTGCCCCGAATACCGAAAACAAAACTGTTACATTTGATCGGACTCACAATCTGTACTTTAGTAAATACAAAATAGTAAGTTTGATAACCCGTTATTGAAGAATATTCTCATTCCACATACCGGGCAGTGAGCCTCTCATAATAAAACATGTTGGTTACCCAGTCGTGTTGGTATTAAAGGTAATGAAAGAGCAGATGGCGGTGTCAAAATAACCTTACCTGTACAGCTATCCGATATTAAAATATCATAGATTGAACCTAGCATGCAAAAATGCTAAGTGGCATGAATCATTGAATGATGTTGTGATCAACACGCGCATGGGCAAATGACGTCCTTCGAAAGGAGTCATTCCTAAGGACGATGTAGTCATAGCGAATTAAGATCACACGAGTGAGTTACTTGCAACGGACCTTTTACCGTGAAGCACGTTCTGTTAGGTTGTTCCGATCTCGAGGCAACACGTTATCGTTACTACCATGTTCAGCACAAAAAGGAACTTATTGATAAAGCGATTGAGTCTTGTATGAACGAAGTTAATTATTCTAAAATATCGCTTGTGGGCAACCTATTTCCTTTGAATAGTTTTAACCTTTATGTGTACTGTCAATCACTCAAAATATATTTTATTATCTATTTAATTAATATGCACATTATTTACATTAACTGTTGTTAGGAAATCTCTCTCTCTCTCTCTCTCTCTCTCTCTCTCTCTCTCTATATATATATATATATATATATATATATATATATATATATATATATATATATATATATATATATATATAATCTTCACTATCTCATCATCTTACTTTTTTGTTCTTTTATCGTTGATAATAAATAAATTTTGATGTATAAATCATTTATCATATGACCATTTTTCGGCGCTTTTTGGCCTTACAGTGTTGATGCGTCGTGTAGCCAAGATCAGTCAATATTTCAAACGTTGTCCAAAAATATTTAGTACAATTGCAGCTAATTTACCGTGTCCTGGCCCCTGACATAGAGAACATGATAAACTTTATTCTTACATCTATGTCATGAAAAGAAAATATGCCTATTTAGGGTGGTGGTGTTCATACGTAAGGAAACACATATGTTTGGCTGGTCGGTTTTTACAGCACTTTTAAGACATCATAGGCCGTATGAGGAGCAGAAAATGGGTGAAAAGTGTTTTTTCCAAATACATGCCGCCATTTATGTATGTGCACTCTTAATATATATCACAAAGATTTTATTATTCATTAAAGGATGAAAATGCTATCATACCACCCAATGTCTTCTTCCGGTTTAATTACTGCCAGAGTTCATAAGGATGAGATAATCCGATATGTCAGTGGACATAACAAAATGTGCACATTTTCTGAAACCGTTGGACCAGTTCGTGGTTCAAGCGAGAAAAATGATCGAAAATGTTTGATGACGTCTGGATGATATATTTAGATAATACGTATCTAAAATACCATATGGATTACAGCGACTTTTCTTGACTGATATCTTGTGGCAAAAACACTGATATCAAATCAAGAGAAGAAAAGTTCACTAATTACCAGTCTAAGGTATCTTAGTGGCCGTTGCTTTGTTGGCGAGCAGCGGTTACTAGAAGATCTCTTACTCTAACGTCTGTAATTACTAGCCGTTAGTAAACTTAAAGAAACTAGTGACCGTAAATAATATTGGCCTTACAGAGATCGGCAGTTACTAGAGATTCCTTCCAGTAATAATCAGAGTATTGTGCTTTGCTAGAGCAAAGTATATTCACCTAGATATTACACTGACAAGCGTTAATAGACCATACTGCTTAAAATATCAATTAATATTATCGATAATGTAGCTAGTAAAAATATAATTCAATAAAGATATAGCTTTTATTGTACTAAATTGGCTTCATTTATTTCTAGATAAGTAAGACTGGTGGTTTCTTGATTATATGAAATTTCATGATGTAAAGAAACTATATAATAAACGATTATAGATAATTGCTGAAGTGAATAGATAAGACAGTACAATTTTGTTTTTGCATATTACCAATCGCAATGAATAAATAATATTCAAAAAACGTTTTGGAAAACTTTCCATTTAAATGTAAAGATATCTTCAAATGGAATAACGCAACGGCGTTTCTTCTAAACGTCGTGGTTGAAATACATGCAAATTATATTTAATTTCTTAAATGGATAATCCTATACTGTTCTAGTATAACTTGCCTTTATTTGCCTGTTGAATAAATACTTGGTCGGCAGAATAATTGCCTCCAATTGTATAACAATTATTCAAATATTTTCCAGACCTTTCCAGCTCAATAGTTTTCATCTTTTTCCATCGAACTGAAGAAGAAAAGCAAATAGTTCTATTTTGAATATATTGCTGCTTGTTAGAAATGTTCCATTTAAAACACTAAGATCATCATACTATAGCAGCTATATCTGGAACGTGTGATTCCATACTGGTCAAGAACTGCATTAAAAGATTCAATCATTTTCTGTCCTTGCCAAATTATATTACCGTATTTCAATCAAGGCTAAAATAACAGAATTTGTGTTGGCGTTTATTTCTTTTCGTTCATTTCCTTTCGTATGTGCTGTGCCTTTACCTCGTTGGCATACAACTGTTACTCTAGGACCTCTCACGCGATCGTTTTCAATTACTGGTAGTTAATAGCCTTCTAGGAATTAGTTACTCCAAAAGTAAAAGAGGTATCGAATATCTTTTAAGTAAATGCAAACTGTTTATTAGTTACTTTTGCTTCCTTCAGCAGTAATTAACAGATAACTGTGGCGTAAGACCATTAACAAAGTACACATTAGTAATCGCAACCAGATATGGGATCGACGAAGATTAATGGAACAAAGTGCTTAACATATTAATGACAATGATCAATAATTCAGCTCGTAAGGAGTATAATGACAAGAATGTATCGCATCTGGCGGCCAATATTGGAACTACTAATTATAGTTCATTGATCTATTGGTCAGCTGATTATTTGATATTTAACGGTCTAAAAAAACTTCATCATGCATAAGGATAGGGCTTTGTTCGAATCGACATTTTAAAGCCCGTAAACCTCATCTTAATTGACTCGATTAATAAATAAAAACAATTGCTTTATTGGAAATATTCGTGATCAAAATGTGAGAAACACATGAAATTAAAAGATGCAAGTAGCACGAATGATCTTAAGTGATATTCAAAATCCCGAAAGGTCGCTATGGTTGTGTTTTCTTGGTAACACACCCGTAATGTTTTGATTCAGGAGCGAACGGGCCGATTATCTGTGCTGTCGAGATTTTACATATCTGTTGATCAATGTTATACATAACGTTTCCAGAGATGCGTTTCAAAAAAGTCAAGCACACTATAGCGTAGATACCTTCGGCCCTTTACATTACAACATATTTCACATTACAGGCCGTCAGAGTATACCAGTGAGTCAGAGCATACGAATGAGTCAGAGCACGTGATTGAGTCAGAGTATACGAGTGAGTCAGAATATACGAGTGAGTTAGAGCATGCGAGTAAGAGTATACGAGTTAGTCAGAGCATACGAGGTACTCGTGTCACTTTGATGAGTGTATGAGTATAGTATCAATATAGATAATTCCCGAACAGACCACATAAATGCAGTAATTGGTTGCATTCAAATTGGCATATATCAACACTGTTATTTTTTTAATTTATCTAACCCCTTTAATCTACTAACCGACTAAAAATTGTATTTATATTGCTCGCACTCCGATGATGGAACGCACACGGCGACATTCATTAAATATAATCAACGGTACGACACTTGAACGATTGGTTGTACTATGGGTTTTCCAAACGTTAGGGTAATTATAGCACTATGCAATTATGTTCCTTATTAGTGAAAATAATACTTGCAACAGCAAACTTTGTCCAAGATGGTTTTCATACCATTTGATGAGCACATTAAGAATGCCTGGATTTTACAGGTTGCACCTTTGCATAGTAGTAGAATTGTTCTTCGTCTGCGACATTTTAAGGTCAGATTCGTTTACTTTTGTTACATTTCAGTTATGTATTGATCTGCATGTATTTGCTTGCTGTATATCTTTTTACAGAGCATTAAATGTATTATTTTGATCGGTTTTTAGTATTTACTGAAAGGATTAAATCAACAAAATATTACATAAAGCATTCAGAACTTTTCAAATACCCTTCGTATAAACATTGTTCTTTTACTATAAAAGTTCTTTTGATTTAAGTCGTGCTGTTCTCACGTCGGTTCTAACCACCGTGGTTAGCTTGAAACAAAACTTGCACTCGTTTTTATTTTTGAAATTATGGTCGCACAAAGTGGAATTTTCACTAAAAGAATGTGTATGATGCATTGTCGGTACTTATAAAAAATAGAACCAGTGTAATATCTGATATGGTGGCCATCTTGAAAATCCTGTAATTGCTATTCCTGATTAACAGATGAATTTATCGACATTTTGACATTGTGTAGTTGATCCGGAATGAAAATGGTGCTAATATCATATCCAACATGGCTGGCACAGTGGCCATCTGGAAAATGTTGTCATTGCTACTCTTGGCATGAGTTTTCTTCAAAATACACATGATGTCTGATTGCCAGTAAAAAAAATATGGTGACGGTGTGGCTTTTAACACGAAGTCGAATTATGTGTGATCTTAAACGAAAATGGTTTCGATGAGAACTCTAGCATGGTTACCATGCCCGATATCTTCAACATACTGTTAATACGTCTTCGTGTGAATATATGGTCATATTTTATTACAGTATACATTTAACGACTTATGAAATGTACCTGGTCGAGAATGAATATTGTACGGCATAGACTGCAATGTCAACCGTCTTTAACATTTTAGCCTAATTATTTCTCACTAGTATGTAATCATATCAACACTAGGATATTCACTTTATGACATATATTGTTGAGCTTGTCTGAAATGTATATAATGCTAATTAGACCTGCAATATAACTGTTAAGGTAGCTGTTACTGTAGCCCACCTTGAGCTTTTGCTATGGCTATAACTTCTGAACAGATGATCATGCTAGCTTATAAACACACTGACTTGTAAATATACAAGAAAACATGGACCACGCCTTACTTTGGGTTGCAGGTTTCTAGCTGTACTTTCTTGTCATCTTGATACAACAAAGAGGTACGACTGGTTTTGTATCATTGAGCCAGTTTGTGGTTATATCAGAAGAATACATTGCTTCGTACCATCTCAATAACTTCTTTCCTGTCAAATTATTACTTATATATTTAACCAATCTTGGCATGGGTTTTGTATCTTGACATTGTTTCAGATACGTTCTGTGATCTTCAATCCAAGTTGTTTGTATTGAGATCAAATGCCATGACAAACAATTTAATACTGTACTTACACGTACCTTTGTAACATATTTACTCAGTCGTAAGAAATTTCTTATGACACCAAATTTGGCATGTTGGAATTTCTCAAGTACACCATGGACGGTTTCATTGCTCCATAGTTCAAGGGAAGACCCGGAATTATCTTGGATTCCTAGCGAGAAATCTCTAAAGCAGGTACAGCATCTGTCCCTCTTTGGAACTCTTGTTTCTTGCATGATCGTTCCTAAAGTGTATTAGTTTTAATGTGATCAACACTCGAATTTGATCCATTTGCCGTCGAAAGGTAAAATGCATTCATGTTCTCTAACACCGATGTAAAAATGAACAACCACGCACGCGCGCACTCACATACATACATACATGCATGCATGCATATATATATATATATATATATATATATATATATATATATATATATATATATATATATATATATATATATATATATATATATATATATGTGTGTGTGTGTGTGTGTGTGTGTGTGTGTGTGTGTGTGTGTGTGAGCAGCAGGGAAGTTGTACAGACCAGAGTTTCCAGCCAAAATAAACCTTCCTACGCGAACTTTCTCCGTGGAAGCCTCGGATTTCACTTTTACGACCTTCTACGGAGATCAATTTTCATGCATTTCAGACCCGATGCATCAGGTGGGTATACCAGGTGTGTCAATAAATATAGCATCCGAGACAGAAAAATAAAAATTCCTCGTCAAGGGAAGTTGAACAGACCAGAGTTTCCAGCCAAAATAAACCTTCCTACGCGAACTTTCTCCGTAAAAGCCTCGGAATTCATTTTTACGGCCTTCTACGGAAGCTAATTTTCATGCATTTCAGACCGGGTGCATCGTGTGGTCGCGCCGGGTATGTCAGCAAATATAGCATCCGAGACAGAAAAATAAATTGTCGGGATAAATTATTTTGGTTATTATTTTTTGTTGCATGGTTCGGCTGCTTTGGTCCATTTTACGTCGCATTAAAATAATATGATTGAAAATAATATGAGTCCGAAAACTAGTACAGTTGGAGAGCCTCATTCTGCCAGAATAGCGCGAGAACAATTAGCGGCATTAAAGAAACTTATTCCAGCAAAAGAATTATTCAAGAAAAAAGTTCGTGAACACGAAGACGCGAAGCAGGTATTTACCGAATTATCGTCGAATTTGTTAAGGCCAGTTACCGAATCAACCGAGCGAGTCTTATTTGGTGACGTAAAAGATCCAGATATCAAGAAACGCGGAATTCTTCCAGTGTTGAGAGACATTGAGGAACACACTCGATTATTGCCAGATCGGCTGGAACAAATTCGCCAAGCACAAGCACAAGCACAAGCGCGGCGAGAACGATTACAGCAAGCACAAGCACAAGCACAAGCGCTGCAAGAACAATCACAAGAACAAATGTTGCAAAAAGAAGAAAAAAAGGAGGAAGAAGAGGAGGATGAGGAAGAAAAAAAAGATCCTCTCAAGAAATTAGAGGGAGAATTTACCTCTGGAGGTTGGGCCTCGATAAATGTAGATTTAAAAAAATGTAAAACCCTTAAGGAACTTGGAGAATTTGCGGAAAATTCTTTCGACAATAGAGGAATAAATTATTTAACGGATGAGGGACTGGACAAAAATCGTGAACGAAAAGTTTGGTATAAAAAAATATATCGGATCAAATATGTATTATCCCAGGCAAGAGAGAACGATTCGAGATTTGTTCAATTTCGAGAATTTGCAAAAAACAGAAAGAAAGAAAGTGATGGAAAATCTTCGGTGATGCCACAAGAAATTCAACCAGAGAAAGAAACAATGACCGAATCTGAGCAACTTAGATATGTTATTCGTAGTGTTTTTACCGATGATACTCTTAAAATGCTCGAAGATGAGGATAAATTAGTCGATATTGCCGCAGATTATGATGAAAGAAATAAATATTTAAGACCAAACCTTCACGGAAAATATCTTGAAAAATTGAAATGGATCGATTGGATATATTTTGCCTACAAAGAGCCCCCCTACCGGTATGATTCTAAATATCGTGAATATATAAAAAAAATAAAACAAAGAGAAGAAGAGAAAGAAGAAGAAGAAAAAATAAAACAAAGAGAAGAAGAAGGAAAAATAAAACAAAGAAAAAAAGAAGAACCAGAAGAGGAAGAGGAAGATATAATATCGTCGTTACACGAACAAATGTTTCCCAAACCAAAAACAGGAAGCGGATATACCATTTGCCCTGACAGCGTTGTTAACGACGTATCTCGCCTTGAAATATTAATCGGAGGAAAGCGAGCCGGAAATAACTCTTCTGAGATAATCAACGAGGCCTCCGATATTTGCCAGCGATTATTTCGCGGCGGTGTTATTAACTCTTATATTTACAAAGAGCTCGTTGACGAACTCATCGATTAAAACAACACAATTGAAATAACATGATCGTTCACAAACATCAACGCAGACCTAGACAGGTCCGCATAGCTAATTCTCTATTGCCCGTATATAAATATATTCACGGCAACGGATTAGGCGACATCGTTAAAAGTCTTGTTACAAGGGTAGTCCCTAAAATCGGACACGCAGCTAAGCAAATAGCGTCAAAGGCAATAGGAAAGATCGGCGAGACTGTTATTTCTGGCGTTGGTAATTTGGCCAGTAAAGGCTTCGATGTTGTCAAAAGTAAAATATCAAATTTAATGCGTAAAAAAAAGCAGCCCGTCAAATTACCTAGCACCAGCGAAATGCCCGCCGATATCAGTAAAGCTATAAACGACGCAGCAAATAAAAAAATAAATGACCTAGCACAGGAAGTTGCTAACACAAATTTCGCAAATAATCTAGCAAAGGAAGTTGCAAACACAAGTTTTGCGGGTAGCAGTCTTCGTTTTAGATGAAATTCTTAATAATAAAATGTTCGCACAAGTGTCAAACGAAGTGTTCGACATGGACGAACCTGTAGGTAGAGACACATCCGTGCGTGATTTCCAGTATTTCTCGTACGACACAGTGACACCAAATGCGACTAATCGCGTTGAAATTCAAGTTCACGACACGACAAGATATTTTCTTCCGTCTGAGGCATATATCGAATTTGTTGGCGAACTTTTGAAACATGATGGTACCGCCTACGGAGCAGATTTTAAAGTCGGATTTGTCAACAACGGCATCATGGCTTTATTCAAGAGTGCCACTTACATGATCGATGGAAGAGAGATTGAGTCAATCACGGGCAACGTTGATTTAGCAAAGACGATTATAGGCCTAGCTAGATACTCGGATGATTTTACCAGATCAGCTGGTCCTAGCATGATGTTCGCCAAAGATAATTCCGACCATGCTGATCATGTCCAGTATAATATCGGTAGACCGAGAAATCACGCTGATGATGGTGACGCCAACGTTAGGCCTATTATGATGAGCACCAATGATCATTACAACCTCGGATTTGCCACGCGAAGAGTTATGTTAAATGGAGATAGGCGAAGATTTTCCTGTGCAATTCCGCTATCTCACATTTTTGGATTTTGCAGGCACTTCAGAAAAGTTATCTACGGAGCAAAACACACGATTTCCTTCGTTCGAGACGACACAGGCAATGACAGAGCTATTTGGCGAGCAGCAGGTGATCAAGGCAAAATATTACTAACCAAATTTACATTGTGGACGCCAGCGATAGTTCCATCGATGCTTGAGGAGGAAAAATTACTGTCATTCATGAATCAGGGTGGTAAGTCTGTTATGTCCTGGCTAACAACTACAACCGACTCTATCGACGTTAATATTAACGGAATATTTACCTTGCGAATTGCGTCACAACAAGGCGTCTCGGCACCTAGACACATCTTTGTTGCTCTTCAAAACACAAATAGATACGATCAAACTCACAGCCACATGATATTCGACAAATTCGCAGCAACAAACGTGTCGTTAAGGATAAACGGGCAACAAGAACCATCCGAGGAAATATCGATTGATTTTGAAAATTATTCGACGGCCCGCGCATATCATCGCTTGTTGTGTTTTATGGGTCGCGATCAAAATATCGATACAGGATTGCAAATATCACAGCTGGATTTTAATACTCACTATCCTATCTACTATTTTTCCCTGGAACATCTTGATTTGGTAAAACAATCTGTCGTTGATATCCATTTCAAGGCCAGAATTAACACAGGTGGACAACCAGCCAGGGCAAGCGCGGTTATTCTCAGCGATAGAACAATGATCCTGGAAGGCATCAGCTGCAGAATGAGAGTCATCGACGCACCTGTCGAGAAAATGTAACAAACCCTAGATTTTCTAAATTTAGATTAAAACGATTATTAATATGCCATACGAACACGTCAGCGTAACTCTGACCCCGGGTCAGATGAAAAAACTTCAGTCAGCGATAGCAAAGCGATGCGGTATGAAATTAACCCTGAAAAACGATCAAATTCAGGGCGGACCTAACAAACTATCGTTAACTAGGGGTCAACGTGAACGCTTTACCAAAGCCAAATCAGCGAATTCCGGTGTTCATGTGAATCTTAGTATAGGTGCCATCAGAGACATGGTCAAAACAGGTGGAATTTTCCCTTTCCTAGCTGCTATTCCTGGACTAATATCCGGGGCTCTTCCGGCAATTGCAAAAGCGATAGGATTAGGTGCGGCCGGAGCCGTAGGCGACAAACTAGTGCAAAAGGTAATGGGAGGGCGATACGGTAAAAAAAAGGGAAGCGGCCTTTATCTAAGACGCCCTCCTCCGTACGGATCCGGCCTGAGATTAGCGCGCCCTATTCAAATTTAGATTTATTCAGCGAAGCAAAGAATAAAAACATAAAATTTTTCAGAGGTGTATTTATGCGGGATCAACTACCAGAAAAACCAAACCCCACCGAGACGGGAATAATAAATCTTGATTCAAATACCGGCCCTGGCACACACTGGGTCGCCTACGCGATTAATCCTCGCGAAGTTGTTTATTTTGACTCATACGGACTAGCTCCACCAAAAGAATTCATCAATTACGTATCAAAGTTAAATATTCCAATTTGGTATTCGACACTTCCGACGCAGACGCTAATGGATCCACCAATATGCGGCCCTGAATCAATTAACGTTCTCGACGCAATTTCAAAATCATCCGGCCCATATCATAGAATCGTATTTGAATATGCCGTAGATAAGTATCATGGTTGATATTTACGGAAGATTCCTCTACAGGAAGAAGGAAGTAGCCGACGTCGATCTATCAAAATTCGCCACAAGGGATGATATTAATAATCTTCTGTCGCTGTCAGAGATAGATCCTGGCGAAGTTGCCATTTTTCAGAACAAAGAAGGAAGATTACAAACAAGTAACATCAAAATAACCGATATAATCAAGCGAGACGAATATAACGATCGTATTGATCAATTTACTCGCCTGTCAGAGTCGGTATCAAAATCCATCGCTGATATCGCCGATTTTGTAGCGAAGTTACCCTTGAAGGCTGATATCGCGGATGTGGAACGAAGAGACAACGAGTTATCAGCAACGTTGCTTCTGAAGGCCGATAAAACATCACACGACGATCTTCAGGACAGAGTGACAAAGAGATTTAACAGGCTAAATAACGATCTTAAAAAACTCGACGATGCCTTATCTAAATTTAGTAAAAAAATTGACGAGGATATAAAAACATCCGGCGATACTTCCTCCGCCGCACACGAGCTAGCAAAGAAAAAAGTCGATCAAGCATCGCACGACGATCTTAGCGAAAAGGTAGGAAAAATCAGCAAGGATATTACTAACGTTTTCGCCGATATTACCGAAATAAAAACCGTAATGAGTCAGAAAAACGATAAAACATCACACGACGATCTCAGCGAGAAAACAAGAAAAATCAACGAGGATATTATAAAAATTAACGAGGAAATTTCCACGATACGTGATTTGGCGCGTCAAAAGATAGATATATCGTTGTACGACGGAGAAATTCGAGATTTAAGTGCGAAACTTCTTGACGCAGCTACAAAAATTAACGATATTAGCACAAAAATATCGTCAATGAATCTTGAAAAATTAGCGTGTATTATTATACCATCGGAAGTAGAAACAAAAAATATTAATTGTCATGTACCATTTGTGCTAAAAATACAAAGAGATATATGGAGACCCGAGAATAACACATTTAGCTTTATCTTGCCGATTATTGGTGTATATCGAATATATTTTATCTCCGGGATAAGATTCAAAGTAAAAACCAGATTTCGTGACTTCCATGAATTTCATCCCGGATTTTTAATTCTTCCGATATACGAAAAATCGCTGGTGTTCTTAATATTATCGCAAAAAAAATATCCTCATGCACGAATGAAAAATTGTCCCTATACACGAGTAAACTATCCCAGGTCAACGAGGCGTATTCGAAATTATCATCGCTGCTTTCTGAAAGTCTCAACGACGGTGTTATATCCGATCTAGAATTTTCCATGATGGTAAATATCTACTCTGAGATTGAACAAATAAATATCAATAATGTCCGAACTAACTCGAATCGTGACAAACACAACACCACCGATAACGACGCTGATATCGGCAAGCTCAACCAGGCCAGAATTTAGTATCGATTTTCCAATACCAATTAGCGTCAATGAAATTGCGTTGTCACAGTTACGCGTCTATAACAGCTGGCCCAATATTAGATCGAAATCATTCGGTAGATTATCATCGAACAATTCGCTTGTTTTTGCCAATAATAACCGTCCCGATGGAACTCCCGATTGGATCGTCGTTGGCATACCAACAGGCAGTTACGAAATTGAGCAAATCAATAAGGAACTTACTGGTAGGATATCAAATATAACCGGCGATGCTACGCCAGGAATAAAAATATCCGCGCACGAACCAACGCTGTCATCGATAATCGAGGTAAAATCACCATATATCGTCGATATTTACCAGTCATCGATCAGGACAGTTCTAGGTTGGCCCGAAATCGCACCTCTGGTAAAACCAGAAAAACCAGATTTTATTATTCCAGGTTGGCATGAAGAAGCTCCTCCAGAGCTACCGGAGCCAAAAAAATCTGATTTTACCACCGACGAAGGATGGTACGGAACTATCAGACACAAGCCTCTAATCCACAATGCCATCAACCTCATGAACAGCTACAAATTTAACCTGGTAATGTTCGCTTTTACTTTCAGGGACGAAAGAATTCTCTCATGGTTGCCTCTTCCTAAAATTCCCCCCGGTGTGGAAATCTTCGATGCTACCAACATTAACAGGATAATAGCCCCCATAGACGGCATCTTGATAAGAAAAACCATCGACGAATTTAATCAAGAACATAAATTACAATTAAGTTTATTGCGGGGATTCTTTCATGAATGCATCTTAAATAAATCAGCTTCATGCAGCGAAATTATCGAACGCGTGAAGATTTTAAATCAACTTGCGAATGATGTTGAATATTATCACGGTATGTTCATTCGGGCGATAACCGACGATATATCAATTGCCGATTACGTTCTTCCTATTAGCAGCTTCACATTAATAAAAAATTCAGGGGAAAAACAAAAATTCATGACAGTATTCGGATTAACCGAGGAAACATTACCAAATTTCAAATTTCCTGATTATGACGTTGATGAAATGAGAAAATCCGTTACTGATACCATCGATGATTTATTTCCGAAATTACATGCCGCGTGGACTAAAAAAATACAATCAGAATCGATTCTCAAACACAATAATGATCCTGCCGGGCAGGGACGGCATATCTCGCCGGGTATCGTTAATATAACGGAGGTTATCGCGATTAATCTTCACGCGGATGTCGTCGAAGGTAGCTACAACGCAGATGCGTCTACGTCAGAACAGGCGCAGCAGGGATTTATCTTATATTCGTTTTCACCTAGCGCCTCTCCGGGTTTTTTGATAATAAAAGAGCCAGTAAATCCGTTTTACCTGCGATGCCACAATCGATTATTATCGAAGATAAATTTCAAGCTGACGGATCAAAACGGAAATTTGCTTGATATACGCGAGGAAACACTGAGTATCAACTTGCTGGTGAGATCGTAGAAAATAGAATCGAAGATTCTTAAGATTTTCAAATCTGCCCGCCAGAAAAAAATGACCAAAAAAATAAATAAAAATCAGGGAAATTTTCAAAATTAATAAAATTTTTAATTTTTGTTTTTTTTTTGTGGCAGAAATTTTCAAGAATCTTCGATTCTAATTTTACTTTCATCGACCAGCTTTTTTAGCTGCCTGACCCGCGAGCTGGTAATTTTTCTCGACTCGTACTCGTCTGATAAACTCGACCTTACTTTTTCTACCAGCGTCGATAATTTAACGAAATCCTCGATTTGATCATCGCTGACAGTCGCAAGCGATTGATGCATCGCAATCTGGATTTTCTTTATGAACTTGTATTCGGACGGTAGCGTGTACCTGTATTCGAGTTTTCCCTGGACGATCGTCTCAAATTCGGACCGGATTTTACCTGCGTCCAAATCCGAAGATAAATTTACATTTTTATTTTTTAAATCCTCGATGGCTTCGATGATATTGTTTACGTTTTCCTCGTTCATTATACAAATTTGTAATATTTAATTTCAAAAATCTTCGATTTCATTTTCTGAGTCTGAAATTATCGGAATATAATAAAATCAATCCATGCGCCAATTTTATAGGAAAACGTCGCGTTATGTATTTTTTCTGCTGCAAGTCGCACGGAATTTGAATTAATACCAAAGTACCTTGCAGCGGCATTCATCGACGTAAACACAATTTCCTCATTTGTCTCTCGATTTATCGATTTGACTGCCTTTGAATTTTTGGAGGATCTACCAACGTTACTACTGCGAAGTAAATTTTCACCCTGCGTCACCACTCGAAGATTGGATATTTTGTTATTCAGCTTATTTCCATCGATGTGGTCGATAACAAGGCCATCCTTAATAGGTCCGTGAAAACATTCGAATATAAACTTATGGTTGTAATAATATTTTGTTCTCTCTTTTTTTTCGCTGATGGTAAAAGCAAGATAGCCCGAATTACCAATATTACCGACATGATACTTCGTTCTGGTATTTCTGACAACACCATCCGATGATGCCTCATATTTGGTAATTATTGGGTGAGATTTAAACTCGTGTGTCATTGTTGATTCAAGAATCGCTGATTTTGGATTCATATAAGATATTCTATTTGTTTAAATCGTTATTTGCTTTGAATCGATTAATATAATCTTCTTCACATGTTATGACCGAGGAAGATTTTTTTTCGTAATATCGCCGTAATTCCCGATAATTCTTTCCTCCACAAGCCAAACACAATCGAGTTTTCCCTCGCGTGCCAACTTGGCAAACTAAACATCGCTGTGGTCCTTTACTGCCACGCCGAATCGCATGTATGTGAGCGCCGCAATAATCGCCTCTACAAGATTTATCACAAAATTTTGTTGAACCGATTAGTATCCATTTGCAATGCATTATAATTTAAACATTTGTCTAAAATATAATCAATGGATACATTTGATCTTGATGAGGCAGAATATATTATTCCTGAGGTTGATCGAGCCAAGAAAGAGTTCTTCGATGATGGAGCGGTTCACACTTGGTCGACCTGGAAAACAAATTCCATCGATGCTACGATGAACCTGGAGCGAGCCAAGAAAATAATCGAGCATATAAAAACCGAACACAAAGAAGAGCGATTTATCTTTGGAATAAAATTTATCGCACAAATGCCTGACGATACTTGGATTATTCGCGATAAACGAGATCCAGTGCGTGGTGGTAAGAAAAATGTTGTTCTCGATAAAAATTCCAAACCAGGATTGTTATTGGGAATCGATGGCCCTTATTATGCTAGATCTTATCCAGCCAGCGCTGTTGTTTATGGAATTTATCGGCTAAATAACAACCCGGATGTGAAAAACCTACCTACGATGAAAGAATCACCGATGATAAATTGCGTGGCCGAGCGTATTATCGAGCATATGAAAAACGCTCGACGTGGATCTGGTTTGACCCAGTTGAGGTTGGATAAAATTAATGCGTGGGCGAATACCGTCGCTGATGGTGCATCGGTAGATGACGTAGCTGTGTTGAGTAAAAAACTAAAATTTCCAATCACGGTGAAAACATTGTCGGGAGAAATATTATACTCGTCGCCGTATAGATCCTGAGGAGCACCAATCGAGATTGTCGACACAATTCCCATGCGTGGTCGCATTCGGTAATGATATTTCCGCGGGATCGTATGGTTAAATTTTATCCTGTGGAAAATTCTGCGGAGAATAATAATTCCGATGATATGTTTAGATTTATCAAAAAATTAAGCGCATCTGATCCAATATCGATATGGTTATTTTCGAGCGAGGAAAGATACGATCAATTTATTCTGCCATGTGGCGATATTTACAGGGACGAAATATTACACGAGTCGATGAGAAAACTCGCGGTGAAATATTCGTCGAATCCCGACCAGTTACCAACGAATTGTTTTACAATTCCGTCTGTGGCCGCTCACGCCGCTAGAGAAAAAAACTCGTGGAAGCCTACAAGGAACGAATATCTCGCTGATATTCAACTTAGCTGTATCGAATACGGCCATGGCGGACTGTGGAATACCAGGTACGATTTGAGGATATGATTTCCGTTGACATGAGCGCGTAATATCCTAGAAGTTTCCTTGGATATGGCGATTGTGCAGATTATTTTGCTAAATTCGGCCATCCTACCAGCGAGATGACAAGGGTGGCAATTAACGGACCGTTGCCTGATTTTGTCATGACAGGATTCGCTTGTGTTACGTCGTTTGAGTTTGCTGAAAATTTACATAAAATTTGC
The DNA here is from genome assembly GCA_028554795.2 of Sinohyriopsis cumingii. Classification (NCBI taxonomy): domain Eukaryota; kingdom Metazoa; phylum Mollusca; class Bivalvia; order Unionida; family Unionidae; genus Sinohyriopsis; species Sinohyriopsis cumingii. Next base: position 45,306,259 of record CM068839.1, read on the forward strand.
TATATTTGGTTCGGCAAGCATTTCTCCCAACGTCGTTGGGTCCCCACGGTGTTATTGAGATATATGCTAGATTCATCGATGTTAGTGTCGTTGACGGTGAGTGAGGCGATTATATCTTACAGGAAACAGACCAATGTGTGGTTGCCGACGGATTGTGATAACGCGAAAGATATAGGAAGAAAGATAATCGGTAAATTTACTCAGGGTGGATCCGTTGATCACAAGCATCGACACGCTAGATTATTTATCAATGACGCCGAGATGGATTTTATAATCGCCGATACGGTATCACGAGGAATATTTTGCAACAGAGAAAATATTATCGTTGATGGAGCAAAGTTAGGTACCGTGATTAATTATCTCGATGGAGAATCAGCGCAATATACACATTTGCGATCGTCGATGCTCGCCTATGTTAGTATAAATTTGCTGTCGATGATAAACAAATTTTCTGATATCGCAGTAAGAGTCGCGACGGATTCGTTTTATATCGATAAAAAATACCAAGATAGGCTGGAAAATTTAATCACCGATGGTAGTTCATGGGGAACTTAGAGGATAAAAAACGAAGATATTCTAGATTATTGTGAAGACGCCGATGTTGAAGATTGCGATGAATTTCATCGAGGTAGATTTGGAGAATCTTCGATAGAATCTTCGATTCTGGAATCTTCGACAGCCGCATCTGCGTTCGATCCAATTTCACGCAGCAAATTCGTTTACCTAAATGGACCTGGCGGTAGCGGTAAAACAACGCGAGTAATAAACTTATTTGCGAACTCCGATATGATCGTGTTGACTCCGACACATAGATTAGCGCGAGAAATAAAGCAGCGTGGCGTTAATTCTTGCACGTATCACAGTTATTTCAAATACAGCGGTGGATTATGGGATTCGGTGCGTATGGGCGATAAATATATCAACAAGATTATAATATTTGATGAGATTTGCACGGTGAATTTAGATATATTAAAATCGATATTAGCTTGGCTGGGAGGGAAAAATGCCGCCGTAATAATGTGCGGAGATCATGGCCAACCTAATCCGATTGATGGTGAACCTCCTCACGAATGGCTCAGAAACTTCGTTGATTATTATGAAGAAATTGACGCTGATTATAGATCGACGGATATTTTGTTGACCGAGTTTAAAAAAATGATTCGATTACAACCTAACAAGATTCAGTGTGACGTCATGAGAAAAATAATCGATGAGACTCCGATGAGCGATTTTCTAAATTTGTGGCGTCCTGATCATCTAATCGTCGCTAGTAGGAAAATTATTCGTGATATTATTCAGGAAATGTTATTCAAGCTGCATTGTGAGAAATTTCCAACGCTGCAGGTACCGTTGTGTTATAGGCCCACTGATACTAGGCGACAAAATATTAATGTTACTTTGCCATGCGGAGAGGAGAAAAACTTGGTCTTGAATGATATTATCTTTGTTGATATTAATCTTGTTAATGATGCGCTAAATGCAGAAAAATCACCGTGGAAATTAGGCTACGCAACAACGATACATTCATCGCAGGGATTGACCGTCGATGGTCAAGTTTGGATCGTCGATGATAGAATTTCTTGGTCAAATCTAGTGTATTTGGCCGTGTCGAGAGTAAGAAAATTATCTCAGCTAGGACGAATTCGAGTAAACTACATTAGTGACGCTGGCGGTAGTTGAGTATCTTCGGGTACTATTTGTAATTCTTCTTTGGTAAATCCGCGTTGTGGCGCTAACGAATCTAGAATATAAATCGCTGGCCTTCCTGACGATCTTGTTACGGCGGATATTTTGTGTGTTGTAACGCTCCAGGTTGGGTCGGTTGCTCTTTTTCTGCCTCCTTCGGCTTCACCTTCCTTATACAAATACCTGACTGTGACGCTGCCTAGTACAGGCTGAATTGTGGAATCTCGCTTTAGTGGTATATTCGATTTTGTAATTGCAATTGCAGGTTTCATTGATATTGTTCGAGTCGTCTCATTATTTAACGCGTTAATTACCTGAGGCAATCTTGATGCCCAATCATGAGATCGATTATCCTGAATAAATTCCCGCGCGTATTGATATCCGAATAGTCGTTCTGCGAGCGTTTTGTTGAATCTTTCGACGATAGCTTGATTGCGATGAACACCTACAATACCGCGACGGATTTTGACGTTATTTTTTTTTCATCAATGAAGTAACCGCGCCAAGAAATTCTCGACCTGGATCAACCTGGAGAAGATTTGGCCATGTTAATGGGGATCGTGAATAAATTTCGTTAAATGCCTTAGAAATTTCCGTTGCTGTTTTATTCGATAATGGCTCTGCTTCTTTATACCTGCTAGCGATATCGACGATGGTCAAAACATATTTGTATGTGACTCCGTCAACGGTATCGTGAGGAAGAAACATAAGATCCGCTTGATGGACCTCATTGGGGACACTGACGGTGAAACTCGCGTACGGTATTTTTTTAGGTGGAGGGAGATATATTTGCCAAATTGCCTGTTTTGATAGCCACGATTTAGCGATGGACGTTTTTACTTTAGCGGCCTTGGCGAGTTTGGCAATTGCTGATTTTCCTCGCCAAAATCCTCGCGGTGAATAATATATCTGCTCCATATTATTTACCAGCGCCGAATACTAATTTGCCTTTCATCGCGCCTTTTACCATCCATGTTGCCAATTTCTCTTTGAAATTTTTATCAGGAATCGCGTCTAGTGCGTGAATTAGCTTGATATCAGCGAGATGCCTTTGTTGTAAATCTCCGCTGCGATATGCGAGGTCGTGGTAGTAACAAGCTTCATCGATGGCGTTTACCGGATTTTCGCCTTGCTTTGGTTGGTTATTATCGTCGAGTCTGATATCGAGTCTCGTTCCGGGTCCACAATAATTATATCCTGGTAGATGCTTCTCTCCGGGATATTTTGCCCAGGGTAACCCAGGTAGATTTGTCAAGGAGGCTGCGATATCTCCTCCGGTTCTTCTATTTTTTTTTTTACAAACCTGAACTTGCGCGTCTTACAAACTTCGCATTCTCCTGCAATTGCGTTTCTGTTATTGCGTGTGACGATTTCGGTCGGATTTATCGTAGCTGTGTGAGTGCGACACTTTACACAATATAGATCCATATATTTTATTAACATGAATGTAATTGATTTTTCAGCCACGAAACGACGCGAGCAGGTAAAACATCATGCGGCATTACCGAATTCGATTAGAATGATAATCATTGGTCCATCAGGATCTGGTAAGACACAATTGTTATTGAATTTGATCATGAGATGGCTGAAATGGGATAAATTATATTTGGTTGCACCATCCGTGGACGATCAACGTTGTTACCAAGTGTTAAAAGAATTTAGCGACAATACCAACGAAGGCACAATCGAATTCATCACGGATATCAACGAAGCTCCATCTTCGGATAATTCTGTTTATGAGACTCGCTCCAGGAAGAAATATACTGAACTGGAAACAGAAAATGAAGGTGATTGTACTGTACATGGGAATTGTGGTTTAAATGCTTTTTATGACGCAGATTTGGTGAGTGATGAGCCTGACAATGCAAACAAGGCAGATCTATGCTCGCAACCTCAGTACACGAGTACACAGAATGTTGATAATACATGTTTTGACAGAGATGCCCAAGATTCGAGTCACCGTTGTAACAGCCCAACATATCAAGATGTCATATCTCAGGTTCCCAATCAGGACTATATTAGAAGACTTGATCAGGAACTAGATAATCTACCCAGAGACATGTATATTGAGAAATTGCTAGAGGTTTCACACGACAGTGAAGATATTGTAACCTGGTACAGGTCAGTTTTATTTAGTAGAGCACGAGGTTTTCCTGGCTGTCCATCTGGATATTTGGTTGTTAGAAAAAACAGAAATGGTGTAAGTAGTTTAATAAAATATGCAAGGGATTGTTATTCTTTAGCTATATTTATAAAAGGGGATCCTTGCGAGATCGATTCTATTTTTAGCAAGAAGAAATCAAACCCTAATGTACAAGCTGAACATTGTGAACATGACGATGAACATAGCTCAGGGCAAGCAGAACAAGTGATTAATTCAGCAAGACTCTCGCTAGCGGAAATCAAGAGTGATTGCGGTCATCTACAACAAACTGTCGTTTCACTCAGAGAAGAGATTATATCTCTGAAGGCAACCCAAATCACATTGGTGAATATGAATGACCTTAATGCATTCCGTGCTGATGTAAACAATAAGGTACAGACACAATCTCAAACAATAGAACTGCTCCGTAATGAGATTACGTCACTGAAAACTACTCAAAGCGTGTTGATGAAAGAAAATGAAACTCTCCACACCATCACCGAGCAACTTAGAGTTAAGCTGATGAAATCTTTGAGTAAACCCATGTCTTATGCGGATGTCGTTCGCACGAATAGTCCAGCTGTAAGTAACCTATCATGTAGTCCCAATGGATGTGGTGATAGCTCTCCATCAGTTGCTGCTCAGAACAAGATTCATGTGTCTAACTGTTCATCTTCCGTCTTGATTGACTCTAACAAAACTGGTTGCGATACACACTGCCGCCTATCAAGTGAATCTCAGAACAGAACTGCAGTGTCCAACTGTTTGTCTCCCGTGTTGGTTGAGGCTGACGACTCTACACCAGGTACAACGGCAGTGGAGTCACGAACCGGTGTAACGGCCCAAACAACTATGGAAAAGAGTGGGGTCAGTGCTCTGCAAACTCTGGTTTCAAAAAGTTCGGATATAATTTCACAGACTTTCGTTAGAAGACATATCGCCCCCTTCGATGGAAATATCCCACAGATTTATAAAGCCAGTGTTCATCCTGATGTGACGAATGTTGTGCGCACACCCATTCAGAATCAAAATAAACTGTTAACTTCGACTTCGACCAGGATAGAGAACGCTAGGCATCCGATTACTAGCAACAGTAATGTGAAAGGTATAGACTTGAAAACCCCTCCTAGCAAGATACCTACCGTTATTGGGGGTCAGGTAGAAAGACCTAGATCATTTGGTAAATCAGGTTTAGAAATAGGTTCAGAGAGTATTGTTGGACATGAGGATGTTGATGACAAAAATGAGAATGTTGTATTTGAAGGTGTAGTTAGACGTAGAACAAGGCGCTTTTATGTGGGTGGCATTGGCGTCAAATCTACTGCTGAAGGCCTCGGTAAATTCTTGAAAGAATACGATATAGATCCGTTATCCATAAAGTTTATCCACAGTAGACGTAATTGTCTATCGGCCAAGCTGACTGTATATAATTCAGACTGCGACACTGTTGAAAATGATGTAACATGGCCAAAAGGTGTTTATGTAAGAAGGTGGTATGGGAATCAATCTTGGCGAGACAGGTTTAGCAATCGCGATCAGGAGGCAAATGAAGGTGCAGGATGCGATATTCTGTGACTAGGGTGACAGTTAATTGTTCATCAATTTGCCATTATGTTCTGTCGTAAGTTAATGTGTTTTGTCATCTTTGTCATTTTAGTCCTGCTTTCACGATGCATAAGTATTAATATGCCTATATTGCAAGTTAATATGAATCTTAATATAATGACGTGGAATGTTAGAGGAATTATGTCCTCTGCTCTTAGCTTTAGTGCAGTGCTGGATAAATATAATGTTGACGTAGCTTGCGTAACTGAACATAAACTATTACAGCACATACTTCCATTTTGCGATACTATTCGTTCTGATTATAAATGCACTGCTAAGGCAGAGGATATTTCCTCTAATTGTATGTTAATAAAATGTGGTAAAGGAGGAGTTGCAATCTTCTGCAAAACTTCTCTCATGAGATATGCTAACTTTATAGATGAAGTTAATAGTGACAGAGTTGTTGGCATAGAATTCAAATTTCCTGATATGCAAAATGTATATATTTTTTGTGTATATATGCCGACCCTATTATATGGCATAGATTGTTACAAAGCGCAAATTGAGTTGATTCAAAATCTCTATGATCAGTACTCACAGCTGGGGGACGTGTATTTTACTGGTGATTTCAATGCAGTAGCTGAACCAGCCACTTTCAGAGATTACAAAGATAGAGTATTTCATGAGTTCTTGCGATATAATAATCTAGTGAGTGCTGGACATTTAATAATATGCACTGGTCCCCGCTATACGTTCACCCCAGCAAGAACGATGATTGATCATTTTGTACTGTCGGATCAATGCATAGGTAGATTACGAAGTGTGCACATTGTTTCAGATCACGAAGAGCACGCGATATCTGACCACCTCCCTATCCTTACTTCCCTTCGTACAGTGACCTGTGGGAGAGACTTCAGACAGTCTATGAAGAGAAACAACATAGCCTGGAATAAATTAAACGCTGATATCTTGAAAAACTATCAATCTGAGCTGGACCTTCGCCTGAAAACTTTAGATATAGATACTATTTCGGACAATGTTGATAGCTTTTACCAGCACATTGTTAATGCAATACAGCAGTCAAGCGACATCGCGCTTCCAAAGTCTAAATTCAATTATCATGCCAAACCATATTGGTCAAATGAACTCAAAGAAGCACATAAACTTCAAAGACAAGCTAGGTATACTTGGATAAATGAGGGAAGACCGAGGGGTAGTCAATTTAATTCTTACAGAGAATATAAAGATAAGAAGAGAGACTTTAGAAACGTTCAAAAACTGGCTGTGGAAAAATATATGGGGGAGGTGTATGAAGAAATTGAAAAAGCACATGAATGCGATGTAAGACACTTTTGGAAAATGATCAACATTAAGAGAGGGAACAATACAAATTTTTGTCAGGAACTATCAACTGATGGAGTTTGTGTCCGTGATGATGATTCCATCGCAAATGGCTTTGCTAGATACTATGAGGACATTCACACGCCGAATTTAAACCATAGTTTTGACGGAAACTTTTATGAATTTATAGAGAGAGAATTAAATCGGGGTCTACAGGACGAAGTAAGCCATATCGAGGCCTTACAGACCAGTATCAGTTTAAATGAAGTAAGAGAAATCATTAAAGGTCTAAAGAAATCAAAAGCATCGGGCCATGATCAAATTTGCAATGAACATTTGATCTATGGCAGCGACTACCTCATCGAGTGTATGACAATTTTATTTACTCGGATGATTGATCAATCTTACATACCTGTAGATTGCAAAAAAGGGTTAGTAATACCACTGTACAAAGGTAACAGAAAATCAAAGAACTCCCTCGAAAGTTACAGGCCTGTTACTTTACTGCCTGTTATCTACAAAACCTTTGAGAAAATTATTCATGAACGTTTGGTAACTTGGCTCAAAGATACTAATTCTAGTATACCCAGTTCACAACAACATGGTTACCAAAAAGGTCTAGGCTGCACAACAGCGAGTTTTGTGCTGTTGCAATCAGTACAATATAATGTAAACATGGGTTCACGGGTTTTTGCTGCTTTTCTTGATACAAAAAAGGCATTTGATACCGTGTGGCACGAAGGACTGCTTTTTAAATTATTCACGTTGGGAATTACGGGTAAATCCCTTTTGATATTTTTTAACATGTATACAAATTTACAGAGTAAAGTTCTTGTAAATGGGCAATTTTCAGATTGGTTCTCAATTGGCCAAGGAGTGAGACAAGGGGGTGTTTTGTCAACCTTGATGTACACAATATTTATAAATGACTTGCTGCTACAGTTAGAAAATAGTGGATTTGGAGCAAAGATTGGATCCTTAGCTGTGGGAAATCCAACCCTAGCTGATGATATTTCACTTTTGGCTATATATCCTAGCAATCTACAAAAGCTGTTAGATATAGCATACGACTACAGTAATAAGTGGCGATTCGAGCTTAGTGTTACAAAGTCATACATTATCATTTTCGGACCCCAATACAAGAATTTTATCAATATGAAATGGTATCTTGGCCCGTCATGTTTGCCGGTCACCGATTCGGCAACACACCTGGGTCACCGGATTAACTCAAAGCTGACGTCGCATGACGCAATACTCGATGCATGCAAGAAAGGGAAAAAATCTTTTCACAGTCTGTTTGGTATTGGCATTAAACCGAATGGTTTAAATCCTTTGGTTGCTGCAAATGTAATTAAAAAGGTAATTTTCCCTTCAATGTTTTATGGAAGTGAATTATGGTGTAACATTTCAAAAAGTGACCTCGCTTTATTGGATAAAACTCTGAGGTATTTTGCCAAACATTTACAAGGTTTTCCAATACATACAAGATCAGACATTGCCCTGGGAATGCTAGGATGGACATCAGCGCAGTCCGAAATTGATAGAAGAAAATTGATGTTTTTACACAGATTGTGTTTGATGCCTAACAATGTACATACTAAACGTGTGTTTAACGTTGCGTTATTTCACTTCATTCTGAGCGGATGCATGTCAAGCTGCGGGTTAATTTCAAATTTATATTATACCTCAAAGAAGTTTGACTTGCTCGGGTATCTAACTGATTATTTACATCATTCTGAAATTCCAGATAAACATAATTGGAAAGAAATTGTAAGGTCAAAAATTGTTGGTCTTGAAAATAGCCTCTGGAGAGTTCGTATGTCTAATCAAGCAGATTTTGATAGATTCTCTTCTATACACGAATACTTACGACCTGCCTCAGTGTGGCAGTCGGCTAAAACTAGACAACACACTAAGGTATTTACATATGTAGCTAAACTATGGGCTGCTGTTCCACAAACACAGCTTGATATGTGTATTAGATGTGGGAATGTTTATACAGACTTGATACTTCATTGTTGTGTTAGTTGTCCTTATATGTCGAACTTTCGAAATTCTTTCTGGGATTTCCTTACTGATAAATTTCCCCTGAGCCTGCACATTACGTTATTTAATGCAGAAGATGAGCTGCAACTACAATATCTTTTAGGTAAAAGGTTACCATCAGGAGTAATCGACAAAGAAAACTCCAAGCTATTCGTCCTGTATGCAGCATACTTTGTCATGCAGTGTGCAGCTATCTTCTGTAAATAAGGTACTGAAACTTGCAACTTATGAGTTGACGAACACTTTGTTGATTGATATTGTGTAAGAATTTGTATTCCAATATAGAATATTTTTTTTTTTTTTTTTTTTTTTTTTTATATTTATTGATTGTATTCAGATGATTTATTCTTATATCATGTAATCTTCCATGGAAGGAAATAAAGATGATGATGATGACGTTATGCTGGACAAGCAAACTAACCCGGCTAGAATATTCTCGCGTGGCAGACACAAAAATACCGATGTGATTTACGTAACACAGAGATACACGCAGATTCCAAAGGTGATCAGGGACAATTGCAACATTTTATCTGTGTTCAATGGCGTAGATACACACACGTTGAGAAATATCCATCAGACCTGGTGCAACGGTGACATGGATATAAATAAATTTAAAAATCTATTCGGCCGCGCTCAGTCAACACCACATGGTTTCATCACGATAAATCTTCATGATCCACGTAGTCGGTATCGTATCGGTCTTGATCAAATTTATTCATGAGAATGCAGCCGGACAATGCAACAAAAAATAATAACCAGAATAATTTATCCCGATAATTTATTTTCCTGTCTCGGATGCTATAATCGCTGACACACCCGGCACACACACCAGATGCACCCGGTCTGAAATGCATGAAAATTAGCTCCCGTAGAAGGCTTTATTTTTGAATTCTGAGGCTTCTACGGAGAAAGTTCGCGTAGGAAGGTTTATTTTGGCTGGAAACTCTGGTCTGTTCACCTTCCCTTGACGAGGAATTTTTATTTTTCTGTCTCGGATGCTATATTTATTGACACACCTGGTATACCCACCTGATGCATCGGGTCTGAAATGCATGAAAATTGATCTCCGTAGAAGGCCGTAAAAGTGAAATCCGAGGCTTCCACGGAGAAAGTTCGCGTAGGAAGGTTTATTTTGGCTGGAAACTCTGGTCTGTACAACTTCCCTGCTGCTGTGTGTGTGTGTGTGTGTGTGTGTGTGTGTGTGAGTGTGTGTGTGTGTATAAGCAATTTGAAATACCAATACTGTTGGTATATCAAATTGTGATCCACCCATGGCGCAATAATTCGCATACATAAATATTCTTGGAGCTGTGTGCTATTGGGTCTATTTCTATAGATCAATGATGAATTTTCACTCATTGATCATTAATGACGTATGAAAATAAAGAAAAAAGTAATAATAATCCTCGTTCTTTAAATGAATTTAACATGGTACACAATTTTCTCGCAATCCTTCCTATTTCTGTTTTCCTTTCCCCTCTCATGCCCAAGGGACAAAATATGCAGAAATCTGGAGTGAGAGAGAAAAAGAAATTGGGCTGGATAAAAAACATTGAAACTGAAATTGCGCCGAGTAACCTAAAATATCGTTCTTCATAACGATACGTTTACACTTCCATTGGGACCTAGCTAAAGTGTTTATATAATCAATGATACAAAGTTGCAATTGACAGTAAAGTAAATGTCGTGGTTACGGGCACAAATATGTAATGTATTTAAGGCTTTCTTGATGTTGCTTCTGTTTCTTAAAACCTATTATTCTAAAAATCGATTATTATGGATTAAATATGAAAATATATAAAAGCCACCCCTCTCATTCTCTCTCTCTCTCTCTGTTGACCATCGTATCAACATAAAGGCAAAATCAATGAAAAGAGGAGAAATGAGGATTTTCGCTTGTGTAATACCACAACGTATCTGGACCTATGAATAATGATGGAAAATGTTAAGTCAAACCGACCAGAGAGAGAGAGAGAGAGAGACAGACAGACAGACATACAGAGACAGAGACAGAGACAGTGTGTATGTGTGAGAGAGAGAGAGAGAGAGAGAGAGAGAGAGTTTTATTGTTGATAGAAATGTTATATACATTAAAATCTTCTTTCATTTATAATTAATATGTGTAACTTATATTGATTTAATCAGTGTGAATAAATATAGAAACTCAAATATGAAAACAATCAACTTATCAATACGAAAAGGTGATTGTTAATAGGCCCAAAAAGACAGAACTATATTTGCTAGCGGACACACTCAGCAGTGATCTGAGTTCATTCACCTAGTCAGTACACAGTTGCCTCTCGTCAATCTAACTCCGTTCAAATAGCAAATATATGTATCCTTATGTGACATAAATAAAACATATGTATATTATGTATACTGTGGAGATGTTTTTGATCCATGAATACAATTTTTCTCTACCTTTCATATTTTAAACATTGTTTATTTATATTTTCTTTGATACGTGAAAATATGAAAATTGATTTTCATGCTCCACATTGATCATCTATTTACTTTATTAAATGAAAGATTAGCCATTGAAATGCCTTTGTCGTTGACAAATGATAACCTTCGTTCTGAAATTCATCCATTGGCAAGGAAGTGTGCCTATTTTGTTGTTCATTCTTAGTTTTGACGACACCTTGAAGGCGTCATATGCCAGGGACTGGCCTGAGCGTGTATTGAACTCGCGTCCACTGGTTGACATCTCTGATGCTCTACAAGCGAAGCTAACGTTGATCTCAACGATATTTAAAAACGATGCCGTCATATTACCAAACCGAAATACCACGATATAATTAAATTTAGTGAAGAAAAGTTTAATTTTTTAATTTTTTAGACACCTGAAATTGAAAGAATTATTTTATGATAATGTAGACAACAATCAGTGTGAATCAGATTCTTGTAATTCAAAGGATATATGTTATTTCAACAAAATTAAATACTGTAAATCCTATGGTAGATGTTAAATTCTTACATCGATGCTAGCACAAAACTATTACATGATAGTCGTCGGTAGCTACATTATAGTAATATTTTTAAGGAAGAAATGGTGTCTTTGTATAATCTAAGTAAAGACAAAAGTTTTGTGATTAAAAAGGCTGATAAATCTACAATATTATTATTGTTATTATTATTATTATTATTATCATTATTATTATTATTATTATTATTATTATTATTGTTGTCGTCGTTGTTGTGAATCAGGAAGGCTGCGTGAATTGAGTTAAACGTCAAGTAAAAGATAAAACATACGAAAGGTTCACGAATACCTTTCATTAGAAATTAAATCGAAGATTTTCTTGAAAACGATCTGTCTGCAACCACTCATCAGAAGAATTACATACATATACTGAACCCCTAACTAATTCGCACTCCAAAGTTAAATGTTCTTCTCCTGCATCCAGATCGCACGTGTCGTTTCTAGATGTAAATGTGATGAAAACTTCTGATAATACTATCTCTACAAAAGATCATGTCAAAGAATCTAAGATCCAGCAGTTTGTGGAATATTCATCATTACCATCCCAGATCATGTAAAAACGGTAGCCAGGCCTCAAGACATAGACATATCATTTCAGATAAATTGCGATGTTCCTTAAATGAATTAAAAGCATATTTATTAAGCAGGAAGTCACCTAAAGATGTAATTGATAAGGCATTAATAAACTACTTTTTCTTTTTCAAAATTAAAAGGCCTAGGAATTTGCAAGACTCCTTGACGAGAACTAAACCGACATAAATATAAAACCATATTTCTCATAATCGAAATGTAACAGACATCGACGGTCTCCATGTACATATTCTAGAGAAAATGCCTAATTTAAATTGTTCCAGTAGCAAAGAATTGTTTCTCTACGCTAGAATAATGACTGCATATCAATTTATGTAATTTATTTGTAGCAGCAGAGGGGGCGAATCGGACATTTTGTCCAATCGTTATTTGGCTTAATTATTACTTTCTGCACTCAACGATCTAGTGTCGTCAGCGCCTGGTAAAAAAAAAACGACGACGTCGTTGGGGGATCGTCGCGTCGTCATTTGGTTTAATTAACACCTTCTGCGCGTCGATCCCCAGCGTCGTCAGCGTCCGGTAAGCACATCGACGACCGCGTCGATGTCATTGCCCCCTCTGCTGCTAAGTGGTTATTTACAATGAAAATTATTTACAACTAACCGAATATTTGGTCAAGTCCGATACGATATCGTGTCCGAGGATCATGTAAATTTATCGTTACGAATCCATGTGGGGTCGACTGAGCATGACTAAAAAAGTTTCGAAAAACATTAAAGTCCATGTCACCGCCGCACCATGTCTGCCAAATATTTCGTAGCGTGTGTGTATCAACGCCGTTGAACACAGCAAGAATATTACAGTTGTCTCTAATTACTTTTGGAATCTGAGTGTATCGTTGAGTGACATATATCACGTCAGTGTTTTTATGCCTGCCTCTGGAAAATATCCTAGCTGGGTTTTTTTGATTGTCTAACATAACATCATCGTACACGACTAGATTGTTAACGTCGCCATCAATATCATCAATACCCGGTGCATCATTGATATCCGTAATAAACTCAATAACATTTTTTTTAGCGATCGCTGATGCATTCTCGTTGAAATCTTTCAACACCTCGTAGCATCGTTGATCATCTACGCTAGGAGCAACCAAATACAACTTATCCCACTTCATCCATCTCATTATTAAATTGAGTAACAATTGCGTCTTGCCGGATCCAGATGGTCCGATGATAATCATCCGGATCGAGTTTGGTAACGCTGCAACATGCTTAACTGGTTCTCTTGTTTTAGTCGCCGAAAAATCAATTATATTCATATCTCTATACATAAATTATGGATCTATATTGTGTGAAGTGTAGAGTACGTACTGGCACAAATGATATGACAACCGCTACAACAAGAAATAACAGATCGGCCCTTACTGGCAAGTGTGTACAATGCGGTACAAAGAAATTTAGATTTATTTCTATTAGACCCGGAGATGTTTTAAAAAAAAGCGAGGTGGTGACATCGCAGCCAAGTTATCAAAACTCCCCGGAACCCCGTGGGCAAAGTATCCAGGAGAAAAACACCTCCCAGGATATAACTACTGTGGCCCCGGAACACGATTAGATATTAGACTCGATGATCAAAATCAGCCCAAACCCGGTGAGTATCCAATAAACGCTATCGATAAGGCGTGTCATGCTCATGATGTTGCTTACAAAAGTAGCGATCTGCAACAGCGTCATATCGCGGACGTAAAATTAATTCACGCGTTAAATGCTATTCCTGATAAATCCGTCAAAGAAAAATTGGCTTCATGGTTGGTAAAATCGGCTATGAAAGGTAAATTAATGATTGGAAGCGGAGCTTCTCGCGCTGGTAATTGAAAACGCTAGCGTTTATAATAACAACATGGATTCCATCTATTATTCCCCGAGAGGATACTGGAAGGGGAAGGCCGCAATTGGTAAACTCGCAAGCGCTGCAAAGGTAACAAAGGCCACTGCGGTTAATTGGTTATCCAAACAGGCTATATGGCAAATCTATCTACCACCGCCTAAACAAATCAACTTCTCGCGCTTTGATGTCAGCGTACCCAATGAAGTTCATCAGGCTGATATACTATTTTTGCCGCATGACAACGGTTACAAATACGCGCTAACCGTAGTTGATGTTGCGAGTCGATACAAACAAGCGGAGCCGTTAAAAACAAAGTCAGCAACTGAAGTAGCCGCTGCGTTTGAAAGAATTTATCGAAGAGGCCCTCTGCGCTGGCCAAATCTATTACAAGTTGATCCCGGTAGTGAATTTCGCGGCGCTGTTTTATCAACGCTGAAACATCATAGCGTCGCGATACGACGAGGTCATACTGCGCTACATCGTGATCAGGCAATTGTTGAACGATTCAATCGGACTCTCGCTGAACGGTTATTTGGATATCAATACGCGAAGGAATTCATCCAAGAAAAACGATCTCGAGAATGGGTCAAAAGGTTGCCAGGTGTAATTGCAGCGTTAAATAACGAGATTACCCGAGCAATCAACATGAAGCCCAGCGACGCGATTAAATACGAGTATATACCCGGAAAATCAAAAATAAATAGCGTTTCCAAGTCGATTCTTGGCGATGTCACTGTTAGATATCTATATGAACCAGGAGAGCTTGAAGGCGGTAAAAAAAGAGCTACTGATCCTATTTGGAGTGTTACCACACATAACATATCAACGATAACACGATCAACTGGTAGACCACCGATCTATAGACTGGATTCAACTGCTCCTCAGCGCGGATTTACACGCGAGCAACTACAAGTGATACCTAACGATACTCAATTGCCCCCACGTGGTCTTAACTAGCGCCGTTGCGTCTATTGCACTCAAGACAGGTCAACCTCACATTGTTTTTGACATGACCGAGACTGTTATCGATCCTATCCACGGTAAATTGGCGAGTGTCTTTATCCGAATAACGCCAACTCATTATACAATTGCAACTCGCGCAGTGATTATTCTGTTGTTGTCGTAGCGAGATTATTAATTCGGCATCAATATCAAAACGCCGCTGTTTTTTTTTATCCTGTTGGCGGTAACCCGAGAGTTTTCTATCAATGACGCTTGCATCGATGGTGACTTTGTCGCCGGCTTCGTCAGTGACTCCGTCACCGGCTCCGTCAACAACAATTCTTCGAAGCTGATTTATCCTTCGTACTCGGGACACTGCAAGATAGACTAGATTCGACCATTCGATGCGATTATCAACCATCCAAACAATTGTGTCCGTGATGGTTAGTCCCTGCGAGGAATGTATTGTTGTTGCGTATCCTAGCGTCCACGGGGATTTATCAGCACGTAGCGCGTCCTCGACGACGCTGATATCAACGAGCACAATATCATTCAGCACAAGAATTTGTTTTTTTGTCCCTGACGCTGTCGGGTCCGGGATTTCAACTTCAATGTTCTGCCGCCGTGTGTCCGCGGGTCTATAACATAACGGCACTGGACGCGTTGGAAACTTTTCCTTATGCAACGCAAACAACCTCCGCTGAAGTGTGTCTCTGACTATCTTTCTGCTCGCTACAATTAAATCGTTTGGTCTCCATGTTTCCCAGAATTCATTTAACGGCGTTTCCGGAATCACCTCGCGGATTATTTCACATTGAATTCTATCCGGCTGTAATCTGATTAGTTTTTTAACCTCGCGCAGTTGTTCATCAAGTGCTCGGTAATCAGTATCGGTTTCTTCATAATAGTCCACAAAACCCTTTAACCAATCATGTGGACCCTCGCCGACAAATGGTGGTGGTTGGCCATGGTCCCCACACATGATTACTGCTGTATTCGCGCGCAGCAACCACTCAAGAAACATTTGTAAAGTATCTAACGAAACAGTACATATCTCATCCCAGATGATAATGTCGGGAATAAATTTTTCACCCATTCGATCAGGAGTCCACTCACCGCCGCTGTATCGAAAAAAGCTGTGATAAGTAACGGCGTCAACATTTCGTTGTTTTATCTCTCGCGCTAGTCTATGGGTCGGTGTAAGCACGATTATACTTGCCCGCGTTCGAAATAATTCAATTGCCCGAGTCGTCTTTCCTGACCCGCCACAGCCGCTTAAATAAACTGTTTTGTGTCTACAAATTGGATCAGAACACGATGGTGCATTAGACCATTCTGATAAATTATTACCGCGTAGGTAATTGTTCTCAACGATGACATTTGCTGACGGGGAATAATCGCGTCGTATTTCTTCTTTAATTCTCCATGTACCCCAACTCTCGTCCGGACTAGTAAACTCGGTTACGTTTTTCTTATACTTTACGTCAATATAAAATGAATCAACGGCTACTCTAACCGCGGTATCGGGGAATCTATTTATCATCGAGAATAAATTGATAGCGGCGTAACCCAGCATAGACGCCCTCAAATGTGGATACGCGGGGCTGTCTCCATCGCTGTAGGAAACAACTGTACCCAACTTTGTTCCATTGGACAAGAAAGCTGTTTTGCAGTTCACGTATCTATTTTTCACCACTGCGTCCTTGATTACGAAATCATTTTCTGCGTCATCTATAATCAGCCGTGAGCAATATCGTTTGTAATCGCAGTTTTTTCCACCTTGTGTAAACTTACCAATTATTCTTCTACCGAGATCTTTTGCCTCGTGGTTTCGTTGGTTGAATATCCTCCTGGACCATTCGATGATATATTCCTCGTCGGCATCAATGTGTTTTCTGGATTCATCAATTATGCTATCTAGACGCTCTGGTTCTGGTAACCAGACTTCAGTCTGCGCCCGGTATGATATAATCGCGTCACTGACAATCAACGAAACTAGCATGCTACAATCAATCATATACCGTAGCAGCGCTATTGGCAACCACTTCTTTTCAGCTATGTGTCTACCGATCCAAATATAACAACAGCGATGAAGTCCTGCCGCGAACTCAAATGATACTATGCGAGCGAATCCGGTTAAATCAAAATCAGGCAGTGGTCCATTAATAGCAACACGAGTCATTTCATGTCTGGGGTGTCCAAATCGTTTGAAATACTCAGCGGCGGATCCATACCCGAGAAAACTCGCTGGATAACAGGCAACCATATCAACGGAAATCATAGCGTCGCGGTTGTATTCAGTGTTCCATAGTCCACCGTGATAGTATTCCAAACAACTGGATTGTACATCTGGTAAAAATTCCTTGCGCGTTGGTCTCCACGCATTTTTCCTTGCTGCAACATGAGCTACAACCGATGGAATCGTAAAACAATTTGTTAGCAGTTGTTCATCATGCTCTTCAAATTCCATGGCGGTTTTTTTCATCCTGTTGTGAAATGCTTCAGTGCGGTATAATTCGCCGTTTGGTCTTACAAACTGATCAAAGGTATCCGCATCGTTTTCAGCGCTGCGAAGTAACCACACTGATACAGGGTCGTTTTTACACAAGTAGGCAATAGCATCAAATAGTTTCCTCTCCGCGAGAAAACCGTCCTTGGAGAATTGTTCTCCCAGGAATTCTTCGGGTATATACTTTACTGTTCTATCCCGTGGAAATATTGTGATCGCGGGCGTCCATGCGTGTTCGTTATGATCAATAATTTTGATTGGGGTTCCCTTCGATTTATACTTTGATTCGTATAATACTTCACCGGTTATCGTTGTAACGGTTATTGGAAATCTCAGCGATGTTTCTAATCTCGCTATGTCGCTGATGGTCGCTCCACGCTCTTTTACGGTTAGTTCCCACTGGTTGATTTTGCTACGTCGTAAATCAGTCAATTTGTTTCCTCGACACGCATTTGTAAAATGCTCTATTATTCGTTCTGCTACACAATTTATCCCGGTTGACTGTTTCATCGGTTTCAGTTTTCCGATATCAGGTTTCTTATTTAACGGGTATATTCCATAAACAACTGCTGTTTCAGGATACGCTCGTTCATAGTATGGTCTGTCAATTCCGGTTAACAACCCCGGCTTGGAGTCGCGGCTGACAATGACTGTTTTCTTGTCGCTGAGAACCGGTTCAAATTTATCACGTATGATCCAATCGCCTGATTTCACCCGGACAATGAATTTTACTCTGAAGAAATATCTTTTACCGTCAAGTTGTGATATTATCGTTGCTGCGCGGTTGTCGTTCATGGTAGCATCAACAATGCCATCAATTCGAAATGTTGACCAACTGTGAGATGCGCCATCACGCTTGAATTCATTGATACAATCGCGTATTTTATTCAACAGGGTTTTATCGTTTATTAACGCTTTTGGTGTGTCCTTGAGGACTCTATCAAGATTGAACTTAATATTTTTCCAGGGCTTAATTGCTGCTAATCTCTCGAACTCATCCATATAATTAAAACAAGTATTTAAATGAAAGAATATAGTATAATGAATCACTGCAAATGGTTGATGATTGGGTCGACAACCCCGTGCAATAAATCATGTAGAGGTGAATTCTGCGGGTACCATTTACAAAGCGTTCGTAATGGTTCTCTTGGTCCCCTCCCGTGCTTGGTTTGTCACGTCGGTGTAAGAGGAAAATCGCAGTTGTGTATCAATTGTGGCGGAAAGCGATACAGGGAACTAAAACGCTATTATGACAAGCGAATTAAAAACGCCGTCATTGACCCCACCGCAGACTTCGTCATCAAAACCCCCCAGGACTACGTTGAAAGATTTATAATTAAACCAAATAATAAATTAGACAAATAGTATTATTATACAAATGGACCAAGAATTTCAGCCGCATCCTGTGCTCGTCAGTTACGAGGCATCTCGCGACGGCATTGTTAGAAACCGCAAACTGAAGAAGCCGGTTGGTACCGTGAATAATCGGGGGTATTTGCAATTTAGTGCTGGAAAGAAGACGTATTTTGTTCACAGGGTGGTATATGAAGCGTTTAACGGATTGATCAAAGATGGCCTCGTTATTGATCACATTAATTCTAATTGTCAAGATAACAGACTGTGTAATCTGCAAGCTATCTCTCAGAGCGAAAATATTAAAAAAGGCCAAACTGGTAAGTGTTCAAATCAAGCAAGAGGTGTCAAATCGTTTAATACATCAACGCACGAGGAAAAAACATTTCACTCCATGCATGCGGCAGGAAAATATTTCGACATTTGTAGGGCCTCAGTACGATTTGTTGCAGAACGAGTATATCAAACAGCGATCTCAAAAAGGACCGGACACAGAATTCGATTTTCATATGTAAATATCAGCGAGTGACGAAGTCACCGGCGCCTATGGCGCTGACAAGGCCACCGGCGCTGACAATAAATTGTCCGTTCCGGAAGAAAACAAAGTATGAACACCTCGGAATTGATACACGGGGTTTTCATTTTTTTTTATTTAAAAACAAGATGTTTTATAAGAATAATGAATATCGAAGACATCAATAATATATTAACTGAGATTTCAAAATTAAAAAATCAAGGAATTGAATTATCTCATGGTCTCGACAGTGAAAAAATATTATCCGATTATGAGATTATTAACGAACAGTCGAAACGGGGGCGTTTTACCCTGGCCCGCGAGTACTTTTTTATAAAACGATTACAACATACGATTAATGAAAACTTGTACCACAATGACGCAAATGCATTCATTGGACTATTTACTGCCGTTGAAATAATACGAAAAAAACTCGGACGTGTTTATGAACGACGCCGGGAGATTTCTAGTAAGATCAAAAACATTAGAAGGATTATAGACGAAAACTCCGGCGAGAAATTAGAAATTGCTTCGCAATTGCAATAATGGTAGGCGAATCACTTACTACTCGGCTAGCCAGAGAGCGGCTAGCAGCGCTTAAAAAGTTTATACCGTTACGAGACAGGGTCCGAGAACAACTTCAAACGCGGCAGCAACTACAAACCGATTTTACTGTTGGAAGCGAACAACTCTTTGCCCCGGTAACTAAAGCGACCAAAGATGTTACGGCGGTAACTGTACCCGTTCTTGGTGCGCTTGAAAAGATAGCGGCTCAGACCGAACAAACAAAAAGGTCTTTAGAAACACTTCCTGCAAAAATAGCGGCTGCTACAACACGGAGGCCGCCACCACTCGCTATAACCGAACCACAAGAACCCTATGTTACAATGGCCGATGAAGAAGAACTAGGTGCTACTGCGAAAGAACCGGAAGAAGAAATACCAGAAGAGGAAATACCAGAAGAAGAAATACCGGAAGAAAAAGAGGGGAATATACCCCGTATTGTACTCAAGAAGAGCACAATAGATGAAATTAGAGGCTTCAGCAGCAGGGAAGAATTAATTAATTTTGCTGCCAACAATTTTGCTAAGAGCATACGAGATAAGAAGCATATCAATAGCGGTTACGAGAAAAATATAAAGTCGTTAAAGGACTGGGCAAGAATAGTGTATTTAGCGAGTAAACATAAAGAAGCATTACCACATCGTGGTGATCCCGATTACGATGAATTCCACAAGGAAGTTAAGAGTATAACACCAAAAAAAGGAAAAGGATACCCTGTTGGTAAAGAATCCTACGGCGTTACCTGTCCTGGTAGTGTTCTCAGTGATATATCACGGCTAGAGGTACTAATTGGAGGAAAACGAGCCGGAAATAACTCTCCGGAAATAATCAATGAAGCCGCTGATATTTGCAAGCGGTTATTTGCAGGCGGTATTATGGACATTAATGCATATCGAACGCTCATAGACGAACTCGTGGATGATTAATTGGAAAACTGGTGTTTTTAATAAGGATGATCATACACTACAACCATGATAAACCAGTACTCGTCTACGTGGTAAACTCGCGATTGCCTGTTTACCGCGCGTACTATGGAGATGGTCTCGGTAGCACCATTGCGGGGTTATTTACAAGAATGGCTCCAAAAGTAGCGCCGTTAGCCAAACAATTAGGGATGAAGGCTATTGATGTTATTCGTGATAAGGGAATTAGTGCTATTGGAGATGTTGCCGGAAAGGCGCTTTCAGCCGCGCGGGACAAACTAATGTCATTGGTGAAATCCAAGAGAAAAAAACAGAAACCACCGGTAATGCCATCAACGACAGTGATGCCTGCAAATGTCAGTAAAGTAATAAATAACGCCGTGGAAGAAAAATTAGAGTCGTTGGCGACGACTCAGTCGTTGGCGACGAAGCCATCAATGGCTGAGCCATCCGCCGATGCGGCAACCAACGCGCTCATGAACGCGATAGCGGGAAGTGGTTTAAATTCAAAGAATTTACGACGAAAAAATCGCAATTGAAAACATCAACATGATAAATAATAAAATGTTTGCGCGTACCGCTGATCCCGCGTTTGATATGGACGCCCCAGTGCACAGGGATGATTCTGTCCGTGATTATCAATATTATTCTTATCATGCAGCGCAACCTGACCTACGATCGCGAATTGAACTTCAAGTCCAAGATACCAGTAAATACTTTCTGCCGTGTGAAGCGTTTATCGAAATTGAGGGAGAACTCGTGACAAATGCTGCCGATAATGCACCATACGCAGATGACCATCGTGTTCGAGTTGGTTTTGTCAATAACGGTATCATGGCGTTATTTGAGAGTGCCAGATATCTTATTGACGGGCGAGAAATTGAATCAATAGAACGCGAGGTTGATGTTGCAACGACGATAATTGGGCTAGCTAGATACTCGGATGATTATACAAGATCGGCGGGCCCATCTATGATGTTTTCGAAGGACACCACCAATAACGCTGACCATTTTCAGTACATCAACGTGCTGGTGGAAAGAGATACCGCAACTGACCCACAGGCTGAAGCAAATAACCCAGACCGCAGAGCAAGACCAGGCGCTAATTTCAATATTATAAAAAGTACTAATGATAATTTTAATCTAGGGTTTGCAGCACGAGTAGGAATGTTGCAAGGACAACGCCGAAAGTTTTCATGCGCGATTCCACTCCATCACATATTTGGATTCTGCAGAAATGTCAGAAAAGTTGTCTATGGGGCTAAGCATACAATCGCGCTGACGCGAAGGGGCGATGATAACAATGCAATATGGCGTGCTGCTGGCGTCGCTGCCGGTAAAGTCATTTTAACTAAAATGGCATTGTGGATGCCGGTGCTGACTCCATCAGTTACCACGGAAGCACGATTGTTAGCATTTATGGAACAGGGAGGGAAATCGCTGTTGAGTTGGCTAGCGGTAACAACTGATGCTAAAGAGGATAACGTCGCCGATACGTTTACATGGCACCTAGCATCAAAACAGGGTGTTTCAGCCCCGCGTCATATATTCATAGCGCTGCAGAATAGGGAACGATTGGGCAGTCAAGAACGCAGCCATATGATATTTGATCAATTAGGAGTCAGGGATGTTTCGCTGAGAATAAACGGACAACAGGAACCATCCGAGGATATACAGCTTAATTACGGCGACAACCATATCGCACGTGTGTATCATCGATTGCTGTCGTATATGGGTCGTGATCAAAACGTCGACACTGGTTTGCAAATATCACAACTTGATTTTAAAAACCTGTATCCGATTTATTATTTTTCGCTGGAACATCTTGATTTAACGAGACAATCCGTCGTTGATATACACTTCAGAGCTCGTATAGCCCCGGGTGGTGTTAATTATAGAGCGGTTGCTGTCATCCTCAGCGATAAATCAATGCTGCTAGAAGGTGTTGGTGGACGAATGAGAATCGTTGATGCGCCAGTGGAAAACATGTAATTGAAAGCACAAAACGCGTTTACAATAAAATGTCGTATAGTGTCGTCAGTGTAGAGTTGACTGATGGTCAAGTCAAGAAATTACGATCAAAGTCGGCTAAACAATGCGGAACCACAATAACGCTGAAGCCGTCACAGATGGCGGGTGGTAATCATAAGATATCGTTGACGGCGCGTCAAATAAAACATTTCAATGATGCGATGAAGAATAAAAAGGGTGTTCAAATAGATTTTTCAGCCGCAGCAATTAAAAACATGGAAAAGACCGGTGGGATATTTCCGCTGTTAGCTGCGATTCCAGCGTTGATTGCCGCGGCCGCACCAGCAGTGGCTAAGGCGGCGGCGTTAGGAGCCGTTGGTACCGCGGCGGGAATGGCATTGAAGAAGGCAACCGGGAAAGGCTACAAAAAAAAACGACCCGTGGCCGGAAAGGGTCTAAGACTACCGGGAACCCCGTATTCATGGTACTCGGGAAAGGGTCTAAGACTACCGGGAACCGTTTATTGACTCGGGGGTCAATGACTCCTGAGTCTATGACTCCAATGTCTAATTTTGATTTAATAGACGCCGCAAACGCGCTAGCGATAAAAAACTTCAGAGGTGTTTTTATGAGGGATCAATTACCGGCGACACCAAGGAATATTGAAACCGGCATAATTAACCTCGATGGGTCCTCCGGAGCGGGAACTCATTGGGTTGCATACGCGATTGATCCGCGTGCGATCGTCTATTTTGATTCATACGGGTTAGCCCCGCCGAAAGAGTTCATGCGGTATATCCGGGCGTGTTCAGCCCGGGCGTGTTCGGCCCGGGTTTTTTATTCCACGCTGCCAACACAGCGATTAAGTGACCCACCGATATGTGGCCGTGAGGTATTGAACGTACTCGCGGCGATTTCATCATCGCGGAAACCACCTCATGTGGTTGTAAACGAATACACTAGTGGGAAATTTAGAGACAATTACATTAGATAATAATGATTGATATTTGGGGACGACCGGTTTCGGCGCTGAAAGAATCCACGGAAACGGCCGCCGCCGACATAAAAAAACTAATTGAGGATGAAATCGCTGATATGTTGAATTTAACAAGTGTTGACCCGGGCGAAATAGTTGTATTTCAAGACCGCCAGGGTAAATTGAAATCCAGTAATGTGTCGCTGAATGACGTTTTAATACGACAGCGTGATGCCGCCGAGGGCACTATCGCGTTGTATACCGGCGACGGACGACTCAAACCGGGTGAATCCATCTTGACAATAAATGGAAAAATAAGTACACTTGGCGACAATTATATAACCATGTCAAATTCGTTAAAGGGTTTACGTGGTGAATTTAACTTTCATGAAGAACAGTTCAGGTCGATGATAACGCACGTCAGCGAAATGCGAGACATTGTCAATAGTTTTTTTCGGGGACCCCCGACGGCAACCGAACCGAATTTTGTAATAATAACAAATGCTATTTCGGATCTTATGACGCTGCCGGGCCAATTTACCTCGTTACGAAAAAATGTTAACAGGATCGATGACAACTTTGATAAATTCTTTGGTAAAAAAAATACCAAGCCGGATGAGATCACAATAACTATAAATGATATCACTGCGTATAGACAGGAAATAGAAACAATCAAAACTGATGTTGCAACGAACAAAAAGAGTGTAGACTCGCATGAACGGGAAATAGAAATAATCGGCGCTAATGTTGCAACGATCATAAATAATATGGACTCGCATGGACGGAAAATAGAAACAATCAAAACTGATGTTACAACGATCATAAATAATATGGACACGCATACACAAGAAATAGGAACAATCAAAACTGATATTGAAGCGAACAAAAAGAGTGTGGACGCGTATACACAGGAAATAGGAACAATCAAAACTGATGTTGAAGCGAACAAAAAAAATGTAGACGCGTATTGGCGGGGAATAGGATTAATCAAAACTGATGTTGCAGCGAACAAAAAAAGCATAGACGTGCATACATATGAAATAGGAACAATCAAACTTGATGTTGCGGCGAACAAAAAAAGTATGACCGAGAATACACGGGAAATAGAAACAATCAAAACTAATGTTGTAACGATCATAAATAATGTAGACGCGCATGGACAGAGAATAGAAACAATTAACACTAATGCTATAGCGAGCAAAAAAAGTATAGACGTGCATGAAGGGGAAATAGAAGTACTCAAAATTAATGTTATAGCGAACAAAAAAAGTATAGACACGCATATACAGGAAATAAATACACTCATTACTAGGGTTGCAGCGAACAAAAAAGATGTGGACACGCATATACAGGAAATAGGAACGATTAAAACTGATGTTGAAGCGATTAAAGACGGACTACCGAGAGTAGCAGAGCAATTCGAAAAAATAAAAATCCCTCATGAGAACATCATCAACACAGTATACACAATTCGGCATGGATCATTCGATTGGACTCCTACACAGAATACAGTAAATATTACCGCAACTGTTAAAGGCATTTATCGATTGACACTGGTTTCAATGATGCAGTTTAATATATTATCGTCGAGTTCATCCGGGTTTAACAATACAATATCAACAATTATAGACAGGAACGCAACTGAACAGTTTACAATTTATGCCGTTGATAGAAATCTAGCCCGGGCAAACATTACATGGTATGTGGAATTTGCGGCGAATCTAAGTAATTAAAAACACTAGCTCTTTTAAAATAAAAATGACCACCAGGGTAATTGAATCAGAGGTATCACCGACGTCACATCAATATCGATTCGATACCGCAAAAGAATTCTCCGCGAATTTGAAAACGCTTTCCGAACAATACCGTGCAAAAATAAAAAAATACCGCAGAAAAATAACCGCCATCGACGCGGTCGTGTACTCGGTGTCGGGCATAGTAGCCGGTACCGGTGTTATTTTATCCACGGTGACCACGATAGCCCCGATCGCTGTTCCAATCGCTATCTCCGCGATGAAAACAATTGCTGGAGTCGCCAACGCAATCACTAGGAAGATATCATCGTGTTTTCAGAAAAAACTCAACGAGTATACAGTAAAACATCAAATAGTATCCGACGCGTACTCGAAATTATCCGGGTTGATCTCGTTGTCAATTGATAATTTGTTCGTATCCGATGTTGAATTCTCCACGATGGTCCAGTTATATAGCTCCGCGATGTCAAAAATCGAGGATTTTCAACTGGAAGCCGAAACCACCTGGTTGTTAAAATTAGACACTAAAAACAACGAATAATAATAATGTCGCTGAACCCCGAAGGGTCTCAATTACTTCAGCGGATCGCGGAGAATACCACTCCGGTACAAACAAATATGATATCGATAACATCAACGAAACCCGAATTCAGTGTAAACTTTCCATCACCGGTTC
Source organism: Sinohyriopsis cumingii (assembly GCA_028554795.2). Lineage (NCBI taxonomy): Eukaryota > Metazoa > Mollusca > Bivalvia > Unionida > Unionidae > Sinohyriopsis > Sinohyriopsis cumingii. The sequence goes on from CM068839.1 coordinate 45,332,606, forward strand.
CAGTAAAGGAAATAGCGCTGGCAAAATTGTGAGTATATCACAGTTGGCCTAATATTCGAGCGGACGCATTTAACGGACAACAACCTAATAACTCGCTGGTTTTTGCACGGACAAATAAACCCGATGGGACCCCAGACTGGGAGGAGGTTACAATACCAACTGGGTCATATCAAATAGAACAAATCAATAAAGAATTTCAACGCAGGATAAAATCAATCACAGGAAAGGAATCAAAAATAGCTATTACGGTTCATGAACCGACGTTATCGTCGACGATTGAAATAAGCACACCGGGGTATATGGTTGATATTTATAACAGTTCAATAAGAACCATACTAGGATGGCCTGAGAATCCACCCGCGGACACCCCCCCATCAACTATCCTCAGACACGATAACGGAGATGGTGGTAGGCATATTGCTCCATACAACGTAAATAATGCATCGGTGATAGCGATTAATCTAGTGTGTGATGTTATCGAAGGGAGTTACCAGGTGGATACCAAGCAATCAAATCAGGCTCAACAGGGGTATATCCTTCATTCATTTTCACCAACGGCCCCTCCGGGATTTTTAATCGTTGAGAGTCCGATTAATCCGGTCTATATGCGATGCCATAATCGGTTTTTAACAAGAATTAATTTTAAACTTACCGATCAGTCAAATAACCTAATTGATCTGCAAGAGGAGGAGTTAGTGATCACTCTGTTTGTAAGATCATAGCAGCAGAGGGGGCAATGACATCGACGCGGTCGTCGATGTGCTTACCGGACGCTGACGACGCTGGGGATCGACGCGCAGAAGGTGTTAATTAAACCAAATGACGTTTGGACGATCCCCCAACGACGACAGTAGTGAAGGGGGCCACCCTAGCGACAATGGGAATTAGCATTACAGAGACCCCTGGGCCACTCTAGCGACAATGGAAATTTAACATGGAGAAAAATCGTGGGCCACTCTAGCGACAAGGGGAATTAACATGGGAAAAAACCCTGGGCTTGTCTAGCGACAA